>JANAVB010008400.1:8510413-9110413 GCA_029216955.1 Iris pallida
GGATCTAGGTAATCCAGTTACAAAATCTATGGTAATGTGCTCCCATTTCTATTCTGGGATCAATAAAGGATGAAGAAGTCCAGCTGGTCTCTGATGTTCGGCTTTAACTTGCTGACAAAACAAACAACGAGAGACAAACCGGGCTATCTCCCTCTTCATGCCATTCCACCAAAAATGTTGTCGAATATCACGATACATCTTCGTACCGCCGGGGTGAATCGAATACTGAGAACTGTGAGCTTCTGCCATAATCTTCTGTCTAATATCTACACTGGGTACACAGAGACGCCTCCTATGTCGGAGTTACATAACTCTGGTCTTCGTCCTGCTATACATTCTACCATAAGCCGCTGAAGCTTAGAATCTATTGACTGTGTTAACTTGATCCTCTCCACTATACTGGAAAGAACTTGCATACTGGCCATCAATGCCAAACTGGAAGGAAGAACAACTTCAATACCCATCTTCTGATGATCTGCTAACAATTCTGGTTGTGCTGTAAGAAAATAAACTCCGGCTCTCCTGCTCAATGCATCTGCAACAACGTTGGACTTCCTAGGATGATACTGCAAGTTGATGTCATAATCCACAAGTAGCTCTAGCCATCTTCTCTGACACATATTGAGATCCTTCTGGGTAAACACATACTTAAGACTCCTGTGGTCTGTGAAAATCTCTACCCCATCTCCATATAAATAATGCCTCCAAAGCTTCAATGCAAAAACTACTGCTGCTAATTCCAAGTCATGGGTAGGATAATTTCTCTCATGGTCACAAAACTGACGTGACGCATAAGCGACTACCTTGCCATGTTGCATTAATATGCATCCAAATCCTCTGCCTGAAGCATCACAATAAACTAAAATCCTTTATTCCCATCGAGAAGAGTGAGAATGGGGGCCGTCATCAATCTCTGCTTCAACTTATCGAATGAACTTTGGCACTTTGCTGTCCAAGTAATTAGCACATCCTTGCGGGTCAATTGCATCAATGGCACTAAAATTTAAGCAAAGTCTGACACAAACCGTCGGTAATAGCCAGCAAATCCAAGGAAACTCTGAACTTCTGTGACAGTGCTAGGTACTGGCCATGTCTCTATGACAACTATCTTCTGGGGGTCCACTTCCACTCTACCTCTGGTGATGATGTGACCTAAGTACGAGATACGATCCAACCAAAACTTGCACTTACTGAACTTCGCGTACAACTGGTGCTCCCTGAGAATCGAAAGAACTACATGGAGATGTTGCTTATGCTTCGCTTCACTCTTGCTATAGACTAAGATGTCATCTATAAACACTATTACAAACTGGTCCAAATAGGGCATGAAGATATGATTCATGAGGTCCATGAATACGGCTGGCGCATTGGTCGCTCCAAATAGCATAAAAGGAACTCCTAATGTCCATACCTCGATCTGAATGCTATCTTCGGGATATTTTGCTCTCTGACTCTGATTTGATAGTAACCTGACCGCAAGTTAATCTTCGAGAATACAGCCGCTCCCTTGAGTTGATCAAATAAGTCACCTATCCTTTGTAGAGGGTATATGTTCTTGATTGTTACAGAGTTCAAGGTACGATAATAAACACATAATCTTGACGTACCATCCTTCTTTTTCACAAGAAGCATCGGGGCTCCCCAAGAGGATGTGCTAGCACGAATAAATCCTTTGGTTCTATGTTCTTCAATCATCTTGTACATGATCTTCAACTATGAAGGCGCCATCCTATAGACTCTCTCTGACACTGGTGCTGATCCGGGAATCAAATCAATAGTGAACTCGATCTCTCTCTCTGGGGGCATGCCTGGAAGTTCTTCGAGAAATACGTCAGAAAACTCTTCTACAACTCCAGAAAACTAAACTGCTGCTGCTACCGCCATCCGCAACACTGGGGAAGAAGGTTCTACTCCGTCTTGAAAAAATAAAAACTCTGGCTCACCAGGAATACTAAAAATAATATTGCCGATATGGCAATCTATTCTAGCATACTGGTCCCTCAACCAATCCATTCCTAGGACTACATCATAATCGGCCATCGGGAATTCTATCAACCTAGCGGGAAACTCTCTACCGCTAACTACGATTCGACACGAGAAAAATACTCTATCTACTCCCATATGACCGTTACCAGTAAGTATATTGAGCCTTACTGATAATGACTCGGGCTCCAGTCCTATCCGTGTTGTGAATCGTGCAGACATAAATGAATGTGATGCACCCGAATCAAATAATACTGATGCAGGAAAATAGTTGACGAGAATGGTACCTGTCACTACCTCACCTGATGCCAAAATCTCCTCTACGGTCAAAGCCATCGCTTGACCTTTGCCCTCTGGGTGCTGGTCCCCTCTGCTGGAAACTTCTCTAGCGATTCTGAATCTGAGCTTGGACCTGGGCATACTATTGCGGTCTCTGCTGCTGGAATGCTTGAGCCTGAGGCGACAATGGCCTCGGAGGCTGGTACTGCTATTACTGTACTGTTGCTGGTCCCCTCACCTAGGGACTAGTCTAGGCCGATAAGGAGGAACTGGCTCTCTGTGGGCAGGATCCTATCATGTGGTCCGATGCCCCACAAACCAAACGCAATCCTTGTGCTCTGCAATACTTTGATAATACATGTTCTGGCTTCCCACAATGAGTGCAGCCCATTGTGGAAGACTGCCTCCACTTCTGCTAAGGGTACATCAAAGTTGAATGCTGAACCGACGTAACTGATGTCACCCTCCTTGGAGCTCTAATGTTCAAGGCCCTAGCTACCGGGGCGGGGGCTGATGACTAGGTCATCTGACCATGGGACTGCTTCTGTCCTCCAGATCTGTCCACTATTCTCTGGGAGGTATATTCTTGCCTCATAGCTATTCGCAAAACAGCATCAAAAGTCTGATGCTCAAACTGCTCCACTGCTAGAATGATATCAAGGTGGAGTCCCTGCTTGAACCGCTGCTCTCGGTCCAACTTGGTTGCCACCAAGGTGGGAGCGAATCGACTCAGTCTTGAAAACTCGACCATATATCCATCGACCGTCCAGCTCATCTGCCTGAGATTGATGAACCTCGTCTGTAGGTTGTGCCGAGCTACAGCCTCGAAGTACTTGATCTGAAACTTGTCACTGAATATCGCCCATGGAATAGGCGTCACCAATCCATCTGCTAATATCGCCCATCAGGTGCAGGTTAGGTCCATTAACTGTAGGCGCACTATAGCTACCTTCTCTCCTTCTGGAGTCTTGGCTGCATCCAAGATAATCTCGATGTCCTGGAGCCACGCATCAGATGCAATAGCGTCTTCACTACCGTTGAAGAAAGAAGGGTTAAGGCGCTTGAAACTGTTGGCCGCATTGTTCCTTTGATAACCAACACGGCCCATAGCATCTTGTACTGCCTGGTACAGGACATCGCCCTGACGATCTTGAGATGCAAGCAATTCCCTGATGAGACCCACCAGGGTTCCATTGTCAGGCTCTGCAGGCTGGACTGGCTGAACTGGTGGCTCTTGACCCCCAGTAGACATGACTCTAGAGGCTGCCCCTGAGTGCTGGGCTTGGTCTCCAGGTTGCTGCTGGTCCACTAGAGGTGCTCCGCCTTGCTGATCGGTAGGACCAGGAACAATGCCGCTGAAGAAATGACATGGAGAACAATAAGGAAGGACCATGATAGATTAAGGATATAAATATGTGATCAGGTCAAGATTTTAGAAAGATTAAAAGACACGAGTACGGATCAAGGGCGAGTTCTGATTAAGACATCTATTCAGTAAAATCTTCACCTATCTTGATTTACAAGACCTACATGGCCCACCACTTAAACTATGTCACACCCCAGAACCAGAATATTGGAGAGTGGGGGACAGACACAGCCAGCTACGTACATTAAAGTAAATCCTACCTTGCAATACAGTAACGACTGTCTAGATGTATGAGGGTTTACTACAAACCATTAGTCTCTTAGGATCAAGAACAAGCCTAGTGTCTCAATCTCAAGCAAGCAAGTAAATGTAACAAGATGGTAGATCATCAGACATACAAGGTAAGGCATTCCAAACATTACAAATTCAGATGATCATGATGCTAGTCATACAAAATGCGAAGACTAGCAAGAGTTTAAGTCATACATGATCAACCCTAGGATGTGTCAATCATGTTACAGTCATTAGACAGACATAAATGTAAATTTAACACGAGCTAACACTTGTACGACGGCTAAACGCCTAAAAAGAATAATTTTACAATGGAGTGGAAGAACAAAATAAAACCCACTCATTGCCAGGGTTCCTTCTAGTGGTCACCATCTGGCAGGAAGGCTGAAAGATCCTCGAAAGCTGCTCCGAAATCTGGTCATACAAAATCAACTGGGTCAGACCCCAGAAAGAGGAAGTGCCACAAAGGAGGCTTCACTTAAGAACTAAAACTAGCATATTAGCACATAAGGTCATAGATAAAACAACAAAAGACATGAGTTAGAGAAAACAAGGTGATAAACGATAAGATAACTAAAGGACTATTCCGGTAACCAAGTTATAACCCGTAAACCAAACAAGGACCGGGGTTGTAACCCTTCACTAAACAGAACTTAGTTTCTAACCAATTATCGATAAGGTAAAGCATACACAAGCATGTCCTGAGATAGCCATGTACTGGGTCTAGGTAAGCCTAGACAAGATGGGACTCCATCCAACATTCACGGCCAAGCAAGAGTACGGCTTGATATTTAAACTAATTAGGGTTATCACAAGCCTAGTTACTAGCAAGATACAATGAGGTATCCCTACGGCTACATGCCCTGCAGACTATCCAGGTTATCCAGACGCAAGGTTCATGCTAAGAGTTATCATGACTTGTTAGGTGACTTGAGTACAACACATTACAGTGTGCATAGTAATCGTTTCATGAAGTGCCCAACATGACAGTGAGCTAGAAATGTACCCTACTCGTCGACAGGCTACAAGTCCATCAGAGAAGGCGCCCAGATAACGGGATTGCTTGTAGCCGAAATACCTCTCTATATGAACTACTTGATCAATCTAGTCATTAACCTAGTCAGATTCAGTATGTATCCCTGACCGTGGTAGCCAGGGATACAAGTCGTAGACATGATGCGGACAAGACTGGTAGTTTATACAAGCACATTCATTACAATCACCCACGGTGTCAAGATGAGAATTTACTAAGCATGTCAAGTTAGCCGTCGCAACAGCGTTCATGAGTTATATGTCAAGATTACTTGCCAGGGGTGCACCATAATGGGTCACCATTATGTCATGTTACTTGTACTTGTTACTTGTTAGGAGCACGCCACGACGGGCCACTATCCTGGTTACTACATATCTATCATCATATCATGTTCACATATTATGGTTATGCAGCATATCATTATACCAGCTAATATGTAGGTAAAGAAGAGACATAATCCTGAGTGCAGCCTAACGGGCCACCATTTAAGAAAAAAAATATGGCATAAAGTGTAAGGTACAATAAAGCCGAAAAGACATGGCAACTTGCATCATAAAATAAGGAAATGCATAAAAGAAAAAAATGCCAAAACATCGTGCGTCCAAGGGCTATGCGCCCGCAGGGTTCCATTCGCCTACATGAAGGCTAACATATGCCAAGTCGTGCCAAGCCTTGCCGCGGCTCGTACAATTCGTGTCACATTCTTATATTAGCCATACATAGAAAATCGTGCCATGACTAACCAAATCGTGCTAAGTTGTGCCAAGTCCCGTCGTAGCTTGTACGAGTCGTGTCATGCCTAGCCGTGGCACTCACGTGTCGTGTCCTGTTGTGTCATGCCAAGCTGGGCACGCACGAGTTGTGTCGTGATCGTGTGAGCGACCCATGGAAAAGTCGTGGAACAACATGGCCAAAAGGGTACAAAACTAAAAGATCTCCAAATGCCCAAAGGAAGGTGGCCTTGGCCACCATGCGCCCAAGGTGGAAGCTATATACGCCCACTAGGGTAGCCCCTATGCGCCCAAGGAGGGTGGTCTATGCGCCCAAGGGAGGGAAGCAAGACCCTTGTGGCCGAATGCCAAGGGGAAAAGCAAGGTGCTGTGACATGCTTTAGAAAGCTATGCGCCAACACAAGGTTATGCACGCACATAGGAACACACATATACGCCCAAGGTGGGCACACTTATGCGCCCACTAGGGAGGAAGGATTGCTTTGGACGCATGGCAAGTTCATGCGCCCAAGCACTGTTCTTCTTCCCGACAAGTCCGGGAAGAAAAATGCAAAAAAAAGTCGTAGCTTTCAAGCTCCGCCAAATCTCCGTCCGGAGTCCAAATTCGGACTTCCATAGGTCAAAATGGGGTAGAACAAAATTCTCTACGATATAGAACCATCAAAACATGCAAATAAAGAAGTTAAATAGATCAAAACTACAAAAATTCGAAAATGGCAATTTCCTAGATCTACAAAAATTTATGCACCAAAATGAAAATCTTCAAGTTCTAAAGTGGTTTAGAATCATGCTAAGAAGCCATTGGAACCATCAAAATGGGTTCTCAAGTGGAAGCAAGATGCACTTGCCTATGGAGGGGGAGAGGTTTTAATGGAGAAGAAAAAGGAGTTATGAGAAATAATGAAGAGAGAGAAAAAGTAGGTGGGTTTATAAAGGAAAAAAGGGATGTAAGTTTAACATGATGAACCAAATGGAATAAACCAAGCCAAACTAAAATGAACCAAGTCAAACCATGATATGCCATAATGAACCTAAACAAGATTAAACCAAAATTAGCAGGCAAGATAAGTAAAAATACGGGTCAGCATTTCGTACACGTATACTGGAAATACGTATAACAAAAAACGACGATGACACTGTCCAAGAAGAACTCATACTTCGAGAGTTTCTCGTATAGCTTCTCCTTCCACAGGATCTCCAACACAATCCGCAGGTGCTCTACATGCTTCTCCTCGGTCTTCGAATATATCAGAATATCGTCAATAAAGACTACGACAAACTTGTCCAAATACTTGTAAAAAACTTTATTCATCTAGTTCATAAACACTGCTGGGGCACTGGTATGTCCGAACGACATCACCAAGAACTCATACTAGCCATAACGAGTATTGAAAGCTGTCTTCGGAATATCTTGCTCCCGAACCTTCATCTGATGATATCCCGACCGAAGGTCAATCTTGGAAAAGAGCTTCGCCCCACTCAGCTGATCAAACAGCTCACCAATCCGCGGTAATAGGTATTTATTGTTAATGGTGATGTTATTGAGTGCTCGGTAATCGATACACATCCTCACAGTCCCATCCTTCTTGGGCACGAAGAGTACCGGTGCTCCCTAGGGTGAAGCACTGGACCGAATAAAACCCTTGCCTTCCAACTCATCTATCTGGGCCTTCAACTCTGCAGCTTCCTTCAGTTTGATCTTGTAGCAATGGTGGGACTTCGATGCTGATCTGGGCACTAGGTCGATGCTGAACTCCATATCTCGATCTGGCGGCCATCCTGGCAACTCCTCGAGAAAGGCATCGAGAAACTCCGCAATCAACGGGTACGACAACTCCTGGTCTTCTGCAGCTGCTCCGAAGTAGACTCCCTCTTGCCTCTCTGCAATCCGTCTACTGATCTCGAACGGTGGAACTCCAGGCAGGCTGAAAATCACCTTTTCTATATGGCAGTCTATTACAGCAAACTGCTCACTCATCCAGTCGATGCCGAGAACTATATCAAATCCGAGCAATGGCATCACTAGAAGTCGAGCCCTAAGCTCCCTTCCAGCTATAGTGATAGGGCAATCTACCATCTCACTAACTGACACTACCCCTCCTCCTGTCATAATCCGACAGTTCCTCCTAGTAGGCTTAGGTATGAAGCCGTGTCTATGCAGAAACTCATACGATACAAAGCTATGGGTGGCTCCAGAATCAAACAATACATTGGTAGGAAAAGAATATAAAAGGATAGAACCTGTGATCACATCTGGAACTGTCTCATCCTCCTCGACTACGGCCATGATGTAAGTACGTCCCTGCTGTGGTCCCCTCTGCTGCTGGTGCTGTGCAAAATGCTGCTGCTGAGTAGGTAAAGCCTGAACCCTCTGTGGTGCAGCTGATAAAGCTCTGGATAGTACATGTGGTGGTGCTCCAACTCCCCGGGGTCCTCCTGTCAATCGAGCTGCAGCCTGTGGGTAGTCCCTCATTTGGTGTGCATCTGATCTGCAAAATAAGTAGAGCCCGAGCCTCTTGCGGCACTCGTCGAAGCGGTGTCCTGGCCGGTAACAGAAAGCGCAAGTAACTGTCTGCTGTTGTCTCTGCCGGCTTATGTCCACCCTAACTAATTTGACCATTCTGGACCCAATTGAACTGTCCGTACCACCACCCGAGGTCACCTTGTATAGTTCTTGCACCAAAGTCGCAGTTCGTGCCATCTTGATCATCGCAGCATACCAGGCATCCTACCAGGCAAGACACCTTGCCATTTGCTATTTATTTATTTTAGCTCATACTTCATGCATTATTTATTATTTTCTTTATACAAAATAAACTGTGATACATGGCATAACCTGTTAGAACTTACTGTTCATTTATATTTCATGCTATGTATTATTTTTCTTATACGTTAAACCTAGATTTAAGGGACCACCTTATGTGTTGCATTCATTGGCCTTGACACGTTGTATCACGAAGTTGTGTGTCGCATGTAGAACACGGACGTACGTGATTGGCTGGCTACCAGTACGTACAAGCCGTGCGATAGGATTAACCGCTAATAGAATTGCATGCTAGTTTGACTTAGAGGTTATAGAGGTTTCTGTTGTGGATACAACATAGTAGGCATTGGACGGGGAGGACAATTCCATAGCGTATGGGCTTCGATGCACTTTTTTTTGTAACCCGTGAGCTCCGTCGGAGACGCAGATTAGATTACCCATGATTACTGACGGCCACTGACGTTCTGCGAAACGTTATGCTCTTACTGATTGGGCCTCTGGTGCCCCACGGGGGGACTATGCCGATCCCATTTAGCCAGGGCCCATGCGTAGGAAGGATTGTTGTTAACTATATTTCACTTAGACTGGTTAGGCTACCTTATTCGTTAGGTATGAGTACTTTTGGTTTGGGTACTTGTATCTTACCGTGGCTTGGAACAAATAACTTGTTGCGGATTAGTTCATCACATATTGTCCTTGTTTGGTTGTAGATGTGACTTACTACTTCGATGAGAAGGTATTGAACCTTGTTGGGGTTCGGATACCATATTGGATTCATAACATGGAAAGATACGTCACCATGAATTAGTTTACCATACTGTCCTTGTTTTGTTGGAGGGGTGATAAGCTAGTTCAATAGGTGTGTATTGGACTATGTTATAATTCAATTGACTTATTTATTTGAGTAATATTTATTCAGTTTATATGGCATGATATTATGTGTCTTGTTACGTCCCTTTGAGGATCTGGTTATCTCGCCAGGTGTGTACTCTTATCTTTCGCAGGTGTTCTAGCTCTAGCCGTGATCATCGCAATTTCTTCGGGGATGATTGCACTTGGATCTTCTTCGCTTTGCTCGCCAAAATCATTTCTTTTCTCATGTATTTTTCCTTTACTCGTTGGTAGTGGATTTGTCTTCGCCCAACATATTGTATCAAGACAGTTCATTATCTTTATATGATACCTTTTATTCATTTACTTTTGTGTGGATGAGATTAGCTATGGTTCTACTGCACTTTACAGCTTATGTATTCGTACGAGATTTCCATATATTGGAGTGTACTTCGTATGTATACAGCTGGCATGTCTACATTCTGATTCCTACGTATTTTGGGACTGGGGCGTTACATGTTTTTGTGGTGGCCCATGCAGGTCAAGATAAATTGTTTGGTTACTTTACCGTACCAAACAAGCATGCGAATAGGATTAGAAGTCTAGGATCTCATCCACATACTTGACCTTTTTCTCGATTCCATATTCGACCGACTCATCGATTGCATCTTGCTAGATTACTTCTATCATTATTCTTATCTTCTTTTCGTGCTTGCTAGAGATCGACCCTACTAGTTAGATGTCCCAAACACCCTTAGCTTAATTTTTTAAGTTGGGTAGAATACCCCACGACCTGACACACCCTTGACCATTAAGGAGAATACATATATGATTATCTAGACTAAAAGGACTAGAGAGATTTAACCCATTTGGTCAACCAAGCCTTGGGCAATAAACCGTAGCCCGATCGTATAGGAATAAACAAGACTTAGATTTTTATGACACTTAGACTATTCATATTGGTTCTTTATTTCAATCTTAATCTCAGGTGCCTATATTTTTACTATCTAGACTAATGATGCTAATGTAGTATAGTTTTTGCAAGCTTATTCTTTTATCGAGCTTGATTATGACATATGTTATTGGATGCATCCACTAACGTACTGTCTAATCAGAACCGGTGCATGATGGTCTGATTAACCGAGTGCACTCTTGTTCGCTTTTATCTATCATTCTACGTGGATGGAACATAATTAAACTTGGCCTTTAGAATCCCATCCACGACTGCCTTGACGATTCCTTTGAAATTCTTTTCGGTCGTCTTTGAACCATGTATTCGTATTCGATAATAATGTCTTTGAACTCCTTAAATCGCTTTCGCCTTCACCGATTTTGGATGGACGAAGGCACTTGTACTTGAAATTCCTCTAGCTGTCCTATCAATTATGACCATTACCACTCAATGTTGCTATATCTTCATCTTAAACTACTCATCCTTTTCTTGGCCCTATATTTACTATCATGACCTTTTAATCGCTTAATTTAGGCGTGCACCTAATCACTCTTTTGATCGTGTCCCAACCTACTCTCAAGGAACCATGTCTTTAAGTTCTCAAAATTATTTCTCTTGATACCGTAATATTCCTTATCGCATGTTAACTTGATTAAACGTTAACCATAATCATTTTCCTTCTAGCGTTAATTCGCCATATCCATGATTTATTTCGTCATTATTTATCGCGATTTTCTAAATGCATGTTTGTATTGAACGTCGTTTTATTGCCTCGTCCAGTGGCTTGATCGTATTCATTACCGATATACCCTTGTCACCCACCCCTATTATTCTTAATTTCAAGGACGAAATTCTTTTTAGTTGGGTAGGATGTAAAACCCCTAAATTTCTACTATTTTTTCAATATAAATTTGGTACTGATTTTTTTTTGTATTTATACGTCGCATAGTCGTATTGTACGTTGCGTGCGAATTTAAATTTTTGTATTTGCTCGTTGAGTGCAAATATTGTGAGGTACATATTTTTTTTGAAAAGATTTTTATTGTAGATTTTACTTATATAGGACAACTATATGTTCAAAACAATATGTGATAAGTCTTTTTACAAAATGTGTCACATCGTGGATTGCCAACATTATTTCATTTTATTTATTTTAAAAATGCTATTTTATTTTTATAATTAGTAATTTAGAGAAAAAACAGGTTTTTATAATTTTTCATTTTTGTATACAAGGGAATAAATATTTCTATTTTGGAAATTATTTATTGTCATTATTCTAATATTTCGAAAATAAATTTGAAAGTTTGTGTGATTAATATCTAATTAATTATGATAATTTAATTTGAAAATATTTTATTTTTAAGATAGGATTTACTTAGATATAAATTTAATCGGATTTGAATGAAATAGTTTTGAATCTATTAGAATTAAATTATGATTTATATATTGGGGTTTTAAACCGATACTAATCCTTATCCAATTAGGATTCTCCTCAACCCTATATATAGGGGAGCCTCCACATTATCTTTTTCTCCACAAATTCTTCCATAAAATTTTCACAAAGTGTACGTGCCTCGTGTCGGTGTCCATCTCTTTCGTGTTAGCCGTGACGGCCTCGGGTCCGACCTCGAGTGTCTTTTCAATCTTATTCCAATCTACATTTTTACATATACATTGTCACCATATTCGTGTCCACACACGGACACGTCATCCTCCTTCCCCGACACCAAGTCCTAACCCTAAAACCTAACTCTAGAGAACCCACAACCTCCGATCCACGCCGCCACCACCACTGTCGAACTCCGGACCACCAACCCGTTTTCCTTGTCTCCACCAGTAGCTAGCACCTACAACCGTAGCACTCACCCGTTCGTCACCCGATCCAGCCAACATCGACCCCGCCACCGCACACCGTATCCAACTCCGGCCAACCCGCTACCAGAAAACCCCACAGTCGACCAACACCACCCAAACCATGACCGTCATCACGGCCATCGCTGGCCGACCTCCAGACCATCCCCATCACCAAATCCAATGCACCACCGTCACCCCGGCCATTGCCGGCCGGCCGCCACCCAAAAAAAAGAAGAACCCTATAAATTGCCCATTCAAAACCAAACACGACGACCACCACCACCAGCCTTACCTCCCGTGGCCACTGTCTCCGCCCGGTGATCCGCGTCGAGTTGTACCCCGTCGCCGGCAATCTTAGAGCCAGCAGCGCCGCCGCGCCGTTCTTCCGCGGCTAGCAGGGCAGCTCCGACAACCTGGAGCCGTCGCCGCACTGTAGAAGCATGGAAACGAACAGGAAAGTCCATACGGCTCAAAACAGAGGGAGTCTCATGCGGTTCAAAGAATCTCGTAGAGCTTCATGCGGCTCAAGAGTCCTTTAGAATTTCATGCAGCTCAAAAGTCCTTCAGAGCTTCATACGGCTCAGAAATCTCCACTAGCTCCATGCGGCTCGGGTAAAAGCCACGTGGCCCTATGCGGTTCGCCTCTACAGCTGGCCATCAAGCAGCAGCCTCATTTAATGCTCTGACGCAACACGACAGCTCTGACATAAAGGTGAATTGACAGCTCTGACTTAAAGCTGCAATGATGACTCTGACATAATGGCACGCTCCTAGGGAAACGAAGGAAATCTTTATAGCTTGCACGATCCACCAATTCCGAAACTCACTATGTGGCTACCTACTTTAATGCGGCTGCCACTCTCATTCGGCTGCCACCTTCATGCGGCTGCCATCTCCATGCGGCTGCCACCCTCATGCGGTTGCCACCTTCATGCGGCTGCCACCCTCATGCGGTTGCCACCTTCATGCGGCTCAGTTGTAAGGACTTCCATGCGGCTCAGATTAAAGGATTTCCATGCGGCTCAGTTGTATGGACTTTTATGCGGCTCGGTTAAAGGCCACACTCATGTGGCTCAACGATGACAATCCTCCACGCGGCTCGTAGTAGTTGGGACACGTGGCAGGAGTTGATCAAATTCCAACAATCCAGATTTATGGCAATCAACATAACAGGCAGTTGGGACACATGACAGGAGATTGACCAAGATTTATTCACTCGGATTTGCTGATATCCACAAATCGTCACGATACAGATTTGTTGTAATCAATATTAACTGCTTATGCAGATTTGGTGCAATCAACATTAACTGCCCAGATTTGTTACAATCAATATTTACGGCCCAGTTTAAGTTCTAACAAACAAGATCAAGGCAAATCGTAACCAATCCCTAACCGCCCACTTTTCAAGGAGCAACCATTGCAAACCCTACTTATCACACCCCACTCCTATAAATAGCAAGGTGCCATTCCCTTGCAAAGAGGGAGAGACAAGCACAGAGAGAGCGGCAGCGCAAAGAAGAATCTTCCCACACATCCCGAGAGCATTTCTTCATCAGAGCCAAGGCTACGTCCGATCGTCCAAGGAGTAAGGCAGAGTTGATAGCACTCTCCCGAACCTCTACCGTCACCCCCCAGAAAAACTAAATAATTGTACTTAGATTGCTGTACCGAGGTTTTTATTTCTAGTCTTTCTTTGTACGAGCGAGTTTGTGTTGTGAAGTAAAAGTCCAGTCCTTCCATAAAATAGTTCTGTTCTTTTATAATCAATGGCAAACACGATGGCGACTCTGCTGGGGACTAACTTCTCTACGGCTGAGAAGTTGGTGACGTAATCGGACGCAGCCAAACATGGCTCCACACAACAGATGCTGGTCGTCCGCTTCGACCAACAGGCATTTGAAGAAATGCTCTCCGACGGGAGCGCTGGCCCGGTCCAGAAGAGAGTCGGCACAAAGAAGGCCCGTAGGGACTGGAGGCCCAAATCATTTGCTCCTTCCCAAGCTCCGGAGGAAATGCTCCTTGCTACCCAAAATGGCGGGGAAGACTCTCGTACGGCCCCACTTCAGACCATAAAGGACTCTGCAATCCCCAAGTCCGACAGAGGAAAACACTACGATGCTGGACTTGCAGGGGCAAAGAGGAACTCTGTGCGGTCCAGGAAGAAGCCGCATAAAGGCGCCAGCCACATGAAGACTCATGCGGCCGTAGAATACAGCCGCATATAGAAAGCTCATGCGGCCAAAACTTCCAGCCGCATGAAGGAGGCTCATATGGCCACGACTGCCAGCCACATGCAGACTGCTTATGCGGCCACCGCTTCTAGCCGCATACAGAAGGTGTATGCGGCTACACATGCCAGCCGCATACAGACAGCCTGCACGGCCACCAATCCCAGTCGCATACCATCTGCTCCATGCGGCTCATGGTCAGTTTTTGACCGCCTCTCATGCGGTCCTAAATTTAGAGGCTCTCAGGAGGTTGTGCCAAACTCTATGATGCACCACTTAGACTCTTCCTACTATGCACTCTCGGGTGCTAGAGGGAAGAAGTCTAGGACAGCACGGGCTTATCGAGCTCAGTCAGCTGTCCTAACTTCTGACTATCAGGGCATCCCGCTGACTATTACGCGGGCCCCTGATGGAAAGTTGTATAAAACTATCCGTGTCCAGCCTCCGACGGCCAACGAACGAGATAGTTATCAAGAATATCCCAACAATGATCAGGGGCAAGTACTCGTACTACCCCACATTAGGGAGCAGGCAGGATGCCAACACACTCATGTGCTCAGGACTCTCGGGCCCACAAAATGGGTGTAAAGGTTGCTCGAGACGCACCTGACCTTGCGTGATGTGATCCTTCACAAGCGCAAGGAAAGAGAAGAAGCTTCGGTGTGCAGAGAGTCCTTCCATGGACGTCACTGCACCCATGTTATTGTCAACTGCTGCTGCAATAACGCGGTAATACAAGAAGACCGACGGTCCGTCTTCCAACGACTGCAACACCCGAGCTCAGAAGACGAGGCACTTCTCGTCGCCTCCTACAATTCTGCTCTGAAGATCCCTGGCAGCGGGAGAGGGAAGCAGACAAACGCCTCCAGTCCAAAAATCTTAACCAGCAAAACCAAGAAGCTCTCTTCTAAGGGGTTTTCTACCACCGTTACAGGAGGAGTTTACCAAGGTACCCGCTCAAAGATGAAATTTGTCGCACTTGGAGATTCGTCGTCTACATCTTTGGGAGGCGCTGAAGTCGGGGGTAGCACTCCTCCAAACATCCACGACAATCCGGTGTTCCAAGAAGATAATCCAGGGGAAACTGTTCCCCCAACAGATGCAGCAGGTTCCGACAACCCCGAGTACGTCCACAACTCTCAAGACGAGGCAAGCTCTAAAGCTGGGGGTACCACTCCTTCTGAGTTTGAACTAGAGGAGAATATTCCCACATACCCTGATAACTTCTCTGTACAAAGGTATGACTCAGAGGGCACGTCCTCCACCGTTCCTTCCATCTCTTCTCATGTAAGGATGGTATTCATGGCAGACAGTACCAAGATGGTCCCAGTGATCGCCAATGCATCGACACTCTGGAGGCCATACTGCATACCTTGGTCAAGTTCGTGGACGAGATTAAAGCGGCCCTTCCAACTCTGTAAGGAAGGCCGCCTGGCCAAACAAGTTTGGGTCCCGCGGTCAATGCAGACTCAAACTCAACTGCGCCAAATCCGGGCAACAATCCTCCTACGATGACGGCTCCTACCGCTGCAAACGAGGCCAAAGAGGCAAGACGAGAGGTTCAGGAGCTCCGAGCCATATTCCACGCCCGAGAAACCTGCCAGGACCTCAGGATACGACAACCGTATCCGGTTGCACGGAGAGATGTTCCCTTCCTACCAAGATATAAACCATTCAACATCAATCCATATGATGGGAAGACATCTGTAAGCAGGTACATCACCTACTTCGAAGTCACAACCGACCATCTGCCTCATGACGACGCCATCCTTACGCGGTTGTTCATTGGAGCATTGGAAGGGGTCGCCTTCGACTGGTACCGCAACTTGCCAGACAACTGCATCCATTCCTTCGTCGGCTTCAAAAATATGTTCCTTGAAAGGTTCTACGAGGTAGGACAAGATGTGACAATGTCCACCCTCATGGACGTTGTTCAAGGTGAGAAGGAATTGACAAGGAATTATATTGAGCGGTTTTGCCAAACCGCGATGAAGTTGCCTTCCGGTAACCCTGATTCCTGCTTAATTGAAATTTGCCAAAAGAGGCTGCTCCCCACAATCAGCCTCTGGATGGGCAAAAGTCAGTTTAAGGACTGGAAGACGTTCATCATCAGTGCCACTAGCATAGAAGACAAGTTGAAGAAAGCTCGCCAACTGGGACTGCACATCTCGGAGGGAGAAGATAAACGTAAACGCCCTAATGCCAACAACAACAACGGCGGAAATTCCTCCAACAACCGAGACAACAAGGGCAAGCAGGCTATGGTGGCCGATACAGCCCAAAAGCCTGAATCAAAGCCGACAGAAAAGTAGTAGCCTCAGATGACCTTTTCCTTCGAGGACAGCTATGTCAAACCCATCTTGGACATGCTCATACAAGGGGGTAGAATTCAGCTCCCCCTACCAAGACGGGAACCTCGACCGACAGAAATGGAGAGCCCTAAGTACTGTTACTACCATCGTTATGTCCACCATGCTACGCAAGATTGCTTCCAACTGAAGTGATATATCCAGCATCTCATCGATTCTAAGGCCCTGGCCATTGATTTCGAAGAGGTGACCGTGGCAGCCAACATGGTGTCAGTACAGTTCGACAGCTTCCCTCCGACAAAGACTCAAGATGGAGTAGTACCCGTCCCCAGGGCAAAGATAGAGGTCGCTAACCATCCACCTCCCCGAAACCAGGCCGCTGGTCTAGTGCCTCTCACCACATCGCGAGGGAAGGTCATGTGGGTCCATCCGGTCCTGGTACCCGAAGTGACTCAGTCCGCACCTCCCTCCACCAGCAAGGAGAAGAGTGGAAAAGTCAAGTCCTGCCGTACGATCTCAGCAGAAGTTGAAAAGGCTATAGCTGTCGTCACCCGGTCGGGTGCACAATCCCAACCTACACCGGGTAACTCGCCTGAAGATAATCAGTCGGCTACTGCTGATGCTCCAGGACCTTCTCAACCTCCGACGACCGACAAGCCTAGGTCGAAGGAGACTCGCTTTGATAAACCACTCCGAAAATAGGCACCTCATGGGCTGGAAAGGCCCTACAACTTTGATATCTTGGCACAATTGGCCAACACACCGGCCAAATTATCACTATACGAGCTCCTGAGACTCTCTAATGATGTTCGCGTCGCATTGAGCAAGGAACTCCAGAATGCCGACGCATATCTTGCTCAGTCCAATCTCACCGGGGAGAGCTCGCCTACAGACCTCCAAGACAGTGCTTGCATAGGTGCAATGCCCAATATTGTCTTTATTCCGCAGGATATGCCTATCAAGACCAACCTGCACGATGGCCCTCTGTATTATACTGGATACGTTGGCGACATCAAGGTGGATCGGATGCATATTGATCCCGGTTCTTCCATAAGCATCATCCCAACGAGCCTGCTGCACCACCTGCACATCCCAATGCATCGCCTGACGCCGACAAGTACTGCCATCAGCGGTTTTAATTCAGACAGAAGCTATCCGATCGGAAAGATTCGTCTGAAATACCAAATCAACGATCTTCAATCAGAAGTGACCTGTTATGTCATAGATACAGACACTTCCTACAATATTCTCCTGGGGCATCTTTAGATACACGATTACATGATCGTGCCTTCCACACTGCACCAGTATTTCAAGTACGTCGATAAGCACGGCTTCATAAGGACAGAATTTGCCGACATCGATCCCTTTAAAGGGGTCGAATCCTACTACTCCGACTCATGCTTGTATGAGAAGTCGAAAAGGCACCTTGTCGAAGGAGATACTCAAGCTCAAACTGAGGCGATAACCGGATCGGAAGAACCTCTGACGATCCACCTCCAAGCCCGTAAACCTGGCAGAACGGCACCCCTTACAACCACTCTGCGTAAGGATGCAATCAGCCTCTCTGCGCATGAGGAGCAGATGATAATCCGACTGCCAAGGTCTGGCCAAGCGCCAAGGCCTACGACAGAGCCACTGACAATCAGGCTGCCTAGAGCTAGCCAGCAACAAACAGAGGAGCTCAATCCCTCTGTCAAGATAATGACGATTCGTCTTCCAGAATGAATCAGCAGCTGAACGTGAAGTCGGGGACTGCAAGTGAGCCAATAACTCCCTGTCTCACACCAAACACTAAGCTGGGGGTCGCTAGTAAGCCTACGACTCCACGTTCTGCTCTACAAGTGGAGCCTCTGATGATTAAGCTGCCCAAGTCATCCTTCCAGTTTTTATCAACACAGGGGGTAGCCGAAGAAGAGTAAGAGCAGGCCAAGTATGTGGCTGCTCACACTAATGTTCCATCCGCAGATGATGTAATTCTATTGGAAAAGATACCTTACTTCATCAATAAAGGGCTATCTTTGAACTACCTCGAGCTTAATATGGTTTGTACAATGTATGCCATGGAACACGGTATAGGCACCCACATACACACACAGGTAACAAATGTCTACACCGTAAACCAACTTACTCCAGTGGAAGACGCTTACCGTATAGTCGAGGGAGAGGATCATCCAATCATCTTCGGCCGAAAGAATGATCCACAACCCTTCAGGATAGAAAAAAATCGATCTCGAACCCGACACCGGGAGGCTGCCCCTTTATCTATATAGTCCCCAATCCAAGTACCTCATGCAAAAATAGGGGTATGATCTGGAAACTACACTAGGCTTGAACTACGGTACTGGACGGCGGCTACCCTTACAGTTGCCAGTCCCGGCTGGGAAACCACGGGATTACTACAAAAAGACCAGATGTGGCCTAGGTTATGTTACACCTACAACAACTCCCGAAAGCTCAGATGAGGAATGCGACAGGCAGTCGCATTCAACCGGATCACCCACTTCTGATTTGGATGTCAGCATAGTGGACGTATTCAGGCAAGCTCTGTCTGTCAATATGGTATTTGCTGATGCCTACAAAGAAGATGAAGATGTACCCGAACTTCTCGAGCTAGAACCTTGGGTCCAGCAACTAGACGCACAATGGAAGAAACGCTTCGAACTTCGTGAACCTCCCACTGAAGATGAGGTTCTGTAAGTTGACCTCGACGACGAATCCTCTCCAAAGCCAATCTTCGTCAGCAAAAGCCTGACAAACGAAGAACGGGAGGCGCTTTTGCAACTCATCAGAGAGTATATCGACATGTTTGCCTGGAGTTATGAAGACATGCCAGGGCTAGACCCCGAGGTCGCACTTTATAAACTCAACATTCGTCCGGACGCAGAGCCGATCAAACAACAGTAAAGACATTTTCGCATGGACATCATGAATTCTATCGAAGCTGAGGTCAACAAACTGATAGCCAGCGGCTTCATCTGGAAGGAGCAACATCTAGACTGTGTCGCCAACATAGTGCCAGTCCTCAAAAAGAATGGAAAGATCTAAATTTGTATCGACTTCCGAAATCTAAACGAAGCTTATCCTAAAGATGAATTTCCTCTTCCCATCACGGACATCATGATCGACAACACATATGGCTTTGAGCGCATGTCATTCATGGATGGCTTTTCAGGATACAATCAAATCAAGATGTTTCCTGACGACGAGAAGCATACATCATTCCGAATACCGATTGGCATGTATTGTTACATCGTCATGCCTTTCGGTTTAAGGAATGCCGGTGCTACATATCAAAGAACCATGAGTGTCATCTTCAGAGATCACCTACATAAGACCATGGAGTGTTACGTCGACGACATAGCTGTCAAAAGCCGCTCTAAAGAAGACTATTTGCAGGATCTGAGGACGGTATTCGACCTGATACGAGCGCACAACTTGAAGATGAATCCCACAAAATATTTCTTGGACGTATCTAGTGGAAAATTCCTGGGTTTTATCATTACTGCCCAGGGAATCCACGTAGACCCTGAGAAGACGAAGGCAATCATGGAGATAGGTCCCTCAAGAAATCTTCGTGAACTACGAGACCTTCAAGGGAGGCTAGCTTACATCAGGAGGTTTATCTCTAACCTCTCCGGATGATGTCAGCCATTTATGCACCTCATGAAGAAAGGTATCTCCTTCGTATGGGATGAAGAATGCAAGCGCCCTTCGATAACATCAAAGAATATCTATCGAACCCTCCTGTCCTGGTGGCCCCGGTTGCTGGAAAACTATTCCTGTTCTATGTACGAGCAATGGAGCATTCTCTCGGTGCTTTGCTAGCACAAAATAATAATGCAGGCCATGAGCAAGCTATATATTACCTCAGCCGAATGATGATGGGGCCGGAGCATCGATACACTGTCGTGGAGAAGGAGTGCCTTGCTCTGGTTTTCGCCATTCAGAAGACGCGACACTATGTCACGGGGCAAACCATCCATGTCGTATCAAGAGTTAACCCCCTCAGGGTCCTCATGACCAAGCCAGGTGCGCTCAGCTCTCGGCTCGCTACATGGGCGATATTATTGTCTCCCTACCACATGATCTTCGTCCCGCAGAAGGCTGTTAAAGGTCAAGCTCTGGCAGACTTTTTAGCAGCTCATCCAGGTTCAGAGTCAACCAGAATAGACGAAGAGATTCCAGATGTGGTCGCCCATTCAAACATGGCCTCTCATGATATCGTATGGCGAATGTTCTTCGACGGCGCTTCCAGAACTGGGCCCAAAGGCAACATCGTCGCTGGAGTCGGAGTAGTACTGATTTCTCCCTCCGGACTAGTGATCAATCGGTCTTACTCCTTCATGAAGCCCTGTTCAAACAATGTGGCCGAGTACAATGCTTTGGTCATTGGCCTCCGACTTGTAAAGGAGCTGGGGGTAGAGTATCTTGAAGCATACGACGATTCGCAGTTAATCGTCAATCAGATCCGGTGTTCATACGAAGTTCGTCATGAAGATATGATCCTCTATCACCAAATAGCGATGAACATTATTTCGTCATTGGAAGGGTTCTTCATAGAACATATTCCCCGACTATAGAACATCGAAGCCGATGCCCTAGCAGGCCTTGCCGCTTCCTTAGCGGTTCCGAAGCATGCTCACCACTCGATTGAAGTAATAGGCCATGAATTGGTCTGTCCTAAGAACAATGTTCAATGTGTTGAGAGTTACTCCGCTCTAACAGTCGACGAAGCACCACACTGGAGACAGCCATTCATAGACTTCATAGTCTATGGCATCTTGCCCGAGAATCCAAAGGAAGCCACTTCTATCAGAAGACGTTCCCTCAGATTCTTCTACGATACAGAGACGAAAATACTGTATCGATGATCATACGATGGATTACTATTTTGGTGTCTGTCAAGTACAGAAGCCAAAGAAGCTGTACGAGGGTGCAGAGAGGTCGACCTCTGGAGCCACATGAGCAGACGAGGGTGCAGGGACCAGTTCTCTTTGCTCTGGCCGTTCTGCCGTTTTTTCTCCAGAACTTGATTCAGTGGGAGGTCCCTCAATATAAGTCAGAGGGGGAGGAGACACGCTCTTTTCTACGAGATTTTCTTTGGCGAGCTCTGCCCTGACAATGTCCGTCATTGGTAGTGAAGGAGCAGGACCTGTATATCCAGAGCAACTATCAATCAGCTTAATCCAGAGGATGTAACAATAGAGAGAATGAGCCTCCTCACTAGTCAAGACTTAGCTTATCTTACCAGAGAAGAATTGTGGAGACTGAGGTTCACTTACAGCCGCCATAACCTCTTCGCCGACGACACCCGAGCCAAATTCAGCTGGTTCCTCTGCCGCAGCTGCCCCAGAAGGAGATACAACTGGACAGCGTCACCTTGCTGAAGTTCAGCAGTCTCGAGGACGAGTTCAGCGAAGCCTACGTTGCCCTGGGTCGAGACCTCAGCAACGTGAGACCCCTCAGCTACCGCCGAGAGAACTCCGACAGAAATAATCTCGGCACACAAGTCACTAATCAAAGTGGTCAGGGCTGGATCAACTTCAGAACCAGCGGCCGGCTCTCGAGAGTCTGACTCTTCGAACGCCTACAGAAAAAAGAAAAATGATTAGAACATAGTTCAGGAAAAGCCAAAGAAAGAGAGGGTTGTAATTCAATTCACCTTTGAAATGACGCCCATATTCTTGTCTCTCTCCTTAATGAGCAGCCGACGAGGCCTAACCGTAGCCCGTTTCACGGAGAAGGTTCTGTCGCCTCCAACCGACTCAGGCCTGCTTCGCTTTCGGGAAGGACTCGGCTCAACAGGCGGCTGATCTGCCACCACCTCATCTGGCACAACAGGCGGCTGATCCGCCACCACCTCTTCTGCTGGTGGGAGAGAGTTTTTGGCATCTTACTCGTCATCCTTTTTGTCCGCATTGGTGGACTCCGAGTCTGGCACAGGAACCGTGTTCGCCCTTTTCTTCCTCGTCTTGGACCCCTTGGGCTTTTCTTCCAAGCCAGTACCTATAATAAAGGTGGTACTCGGGTCAAAATCAACGGGAGGCTTGCTCGCAGTAACATGGTATAGGGCCGCCATATACAAAATCTCTCCTGGCGCCTCAGCATCAGGAACCGAGAAGCTGGTTCGGGTATGAACCTCGTCATAATAATGTCAGGCCCTGATACCGTCGAGGACGCTACCTACAAAGCCCAGACATGGGTTGGGACTGTCAAAGAATAGCTGGCTATACCCGAACTGACGGGAGAACTTGCTGGGCAAGTAGGGCTTCAGGTAGACATTGTTGCGGTTACGGTATACTAGGTGCGCTGGACGGATATTATGCAACCAAAGGAGCATCTTCTCAGGAAAGAGGTGAGGAGGTCTGGCACCATCAATATGTACGCCCCTCACTTCTTCAACGGTAAAACGAGGAACAGACATAAAAAAATCGTATCCGTCCACTCTCGCCAGCGCCCTCCGACAGGCCGGCATAGTGCTGCACTCCAAGGGCTGATGGTGATATTGGAAAATGAAAGCATCATCAGCCGTAACGCCGTCTTCTGCTCCAGGCCTCATCAAAGACCGGTAGTGCATCAACAGCCACACCATCAGATAATGGTAAGGCAGCTCTATGCGCTCAAAATCCATCGCTGTGTCACGGGCGATGACCTTGGACGAGAAGGCGCGAAGGCCATGGTGTATGCTGCACACCATGGCCGGAAGAAGGGCCAGTCTGACCCCAAAGACCAGCTTTACGGCAGGGAGGATAAAGTGGCGGCTGATCCTCTCAATGGAACCCGCCCCTCCTGAGACCACGCAGTTCCGTAGCCACACCATCAGAAATCCTGCCAAGAGTGCCTTCTCTGACAGCCGCTGAGTACCAGGAAAAAAATAACTAAATGAGTCTGTTTGACTCCCAAATGTGTCGCCCATGGCCCTCGATCTCTTGGCAGTCGACGCCAGTTTTTGTACCTCCTCCTGGATTTGAGGATCTCAGGGAGAAACCCGGCCTGAGGCGCCTAGTGTAAAAAGGTATGAGACCCAGGACGTGGTGTGAGGAATGCTCCCTTCCGAGCTACTATCCTTCTTGATGGACGTCTGGTGACAGGTACTGTGGTGACATAACAATTCCTGGTATACGGCAACAAAGACCGGGAACTGCCGATCCAAATCCTCGAACTCTGCGTTCGTAGGGGTGTACACTTCAAAGATTTCTTTCCCCCAGGATAGCTTGGAAATAACGTACATCTCGTGGAGAGCGAGTCCTAGATCCCCTCCAGGCGTGAAGAAGGTTCCCGTCCGCCGGTTGTACATCTCCAGGAGAGCCATGAACAACGGCTTATTTATGGGTAGACCATAACAAGTGCCCCGAATGGCGTGGTAGAGGCCGATCTCACGCAGAGGAGTCTCATACTTCCGCAGAATCTACGTGGTCAAGTTGGCCCACACAGGGATAGGGTTTATCCAGTTCAGCAGTGCCAACCGGTCGACGAGATAGGACCCCTTCCGAGCAAGCTGGTTCAAGAAGGTGTCAGCTTGAGAGAACGTAAAATTGGGACCCGATACATTTATGAAGGTACCCGGGGCCAGTCCCATCACGTACCAACTGACCGATTCCCTTCCCGCATACGCTGACCCCAAATTCCTGTTATAATAGATGTTACCCACAATCATCCCCGAGTTGCTTGGAGTCAAGGAGTCCACCATCTTTCTGTCCATCGGTAACATGTTGAACCATGACAGAGGAAAATGACGCTCCATCGGAGGGATATGGATCGCCATTCCGTCAAGAGTAAAGTCCCAACTCTCGGATATATCCAGAAGAATCCGGAGGCTCGACAGGGCAGAGAGGTCGACCTCTGGAGCCACATGAGCAGACGAGGGTGCAGGGACCAGTTCTCTTTGCTCTGGCCGTTCTGTCGTTTGTTCTCCAGAACTTGATTCAGCGGGAGCCACATGAGCAGACGCATACGTGGCAGAAATCACATACGGTCAGAATAGTCCATGCGGCTAGGAAGTCCATGCGGCTAGGAAGTTCGTGCAGCCAGAACAGTCTATGTGGCTAGGAAGTCCATGCGGCCAGGCTGTCCACGCGGCCAGGCAGTCCATGCGGCTAGGAAGTCCATGCGGCTAGGAAGTCCATACGGCCAGAATATCCTATGCAGCCAGAAGAGCTTATGTGGACATAACCATGCTTCTTATTCAAAGTATTTCAATTTTACAAATTGAAAATTTTGAAGGGGGTCTTGTAGAAGCATGGAAAAGAACAAGAAAGTCCATGCGGCTCAAAATAGAGGGAGTCTCATGCGGTTCAAAGAATCTTGTAGAGCTTCATGTGGCTCAAGAGTCCTTTAGAATTTCATGCGGCTCAAAAGTCCTTCAGAGCTTCATGCGGCTCAGAAATCCCCAATAGCTCTATGCGACTCGGATAAAAGCCACGTGGTCCTATGCAGTTCGCCTCTACAGCTGGCCATCAAGCAGCGGCCTCATTTAATGCTCTGACGCAACACGGCAGCTCTGACATAAAGGTGAATTGACAGCTCTGACATAAAGCTGCAATGATGACTCTGACATAATGGCGTGCTCCTAGGGAAACGAAGGAAATCTTTATAACTGGCACGATCCACCAATTCTGAAGCTTACTATGCGGCTACCTACATTAATGCGACTGCCACTCTCATGCGGCTGCCACCTTCATGCGGCTGCCATCTCTATGCAGCTGCCACCCTCATGCGACTGCCACCTTCATGCGACTGCCACCCTTATGCGGTTGCCACCTTCATGCGACTCAGTTGTAAGGACTTCCATGCGGCTCAGATTAAAGGATTTTCATGCGGCTCAGTTGTAAGGACTTTCATGCTGCTCGGTTAAAGGCCATACTCATGCGGCTCAACGATGACAGTCCTCAATGCAGCTCGCAGCAGTTGGGACACGTGGAAGGAGTTGATCAAATCCCAACAATCTAGATTTATGGCAATCAACATAACAGGCAGTTGGGACATGTGGCAGAAGATTGACCAAGATTTATTCACTCGATTTTGCTGATATCCACAAATCATTACGATGCAGATTTGTTGCAATCAACATTAACTGCTCATGCAGATTTGGTGCAATCAACATTAACTGTCTAGATTTGTTACAATCAAAATTTACGGCCCAGATTAATTTCCAACAAACAAGATCAAGACAAATAGTAACCAATCCCTAACCGCCCACTTTTCAAGAAGCAATTATTGCAAACCCTACTTATCATATCCCACTCCTATAAATAGCAAGGTGTTATTCCCTTGCAAAGAGGGAGAGACACGCACAGAGAGAGCGACGGCGCACAGAAGAATCTTCCCATATATTCTGAGAGCATTTTTTTATCAGAGCCAAGGCTACGTCCGATCGTCCAAGGAGTAAGGCAGAGTTGATAGCACTCACCCGAACCTCTACCGTCATCCCCTAGAAAAACTAAATAATTGTACTTAGATTGCTGTACCTAGGTTTTCATTCCTAGGCTTTCTTTGTACGAGCGAGTTTGTGTTGTGAAGTAAAAGTCCAGTCCTCCCATAAAATTGTTCTATTTTTTATAATCAATGGCAAACACGCGCGTGCGCCGATCTCCGCCGCGCTGCCTCCTCCTTGGCGTACCGCACGCCGAGCCCAGCCCCGAACCCCCTCTTCGGCCACTGCGTCCAGCCGTGCCCCGTCGCACAACCCTCCGTGAAACCCTCTCCTCTCGCTCCGAGCCTCCCGATCCCTTCCACCACCTCGCCGCTCCACGAACTTGGCCGCCGCCCGGCGACTGATCCAGCACCGCCTGAGCCCTCGCTCTTCCCTCTCTTCCGACACCACCCTTCAATTTTTTTCTTTTCTTTATTCTCTCTCTTTGCTCTCACTTATGTCCTCGTGAGCAGAGAAGGGAATGATTCCCTAGCTGATGCTTTTTCCTTTTGTATTTTTTTCTTTCTTTCTATTAAATTTTTGTTATACTGTTTCCTTTCTATGTCAGTATTATTATTAGTTTATTATTTTAAAATCTAATTTGTTATTATAATTATTGCCTTATAATAAGGTATATGTTTTAAACACATATATAAGTTAAAATACAGGTTTAGTTACTAATATTAGTTATAATGATATTTTATTATTAATTGGTTCCATAAATACCTATATTGTTATTTTGAAATATTACCAAATATATGGTCATATTATTTTATAGTGTCTTATTATTACTATTGTCAGGATACATATATATACAATTTTCATAGCTTGTTTTATTATTATTATTATTATTATTATTATTATTATTATTATTAGTAGTAGTATTATTACTATTCATATTATTATTTTGCAAGTATAAATAAATATTTTCAACATTGGGTTAGAAGTCCTAATTGTATTTGCTATATTATTTTGTGGCATTTTAAAAGTATAGCTTATTGATAAAATTGTATTTTTACAAAATATGGTTCTTAACCTTAAATAATTTTTCTAATATTATATTGTCTCGCTTAAAATATTTTTGATTTATAAGATATATGTTTTTGCCTAAAATATTATTGGACAAAACTTACAGTTTTGCCTTAAAACGACTTTTCATTTTTTGGATATTTAATTGAAAGCATATTTTGACTAATAAATTATATTTCAAAATATTATAAAATTAGTTTTCTAAAATCATATAATTATTATTCGTAAAATTTTCTTTATTCTTCCGACCGTGACTCAACCCCCTCTTTCATTTTCGATCGCCAAATTCGTACTACCTTATGTCCATCCTAACTAATTTGACCCTTCTGGACCCAATGGAACTGTCCGTACCACCACCCGAGGTCACCTTGCATAGTTGTTGTACCGAAGTTGCAGTTCGTTCCACCTTGATCATCGCAGCACACCAGACGTCCTACCAGACAAGACACCTTGCCATTTGCTGTTTATTTATTTTAGCTCATATTTTATGCATTATTTATTATTTTCTTTATACAAAATAAACTGTGATACATGGCATAACCTGTTAGAACTTACTGTTCATTTATATTTCCTGTAATGTATTATTTTTATTATATGTTAAACCTAGATTTAAGGGACCACCTTGTGTGTTGCATTCTTTGGCCTAGACACGTTGTAACACGAAGTTGTTTGTCGCATGTAGAACACGAACGTGCGTGATTGGCTGGCCACCAGTACGAATAAGCCGTGTAATAGGATTAACCGTTAATAGAATTGCATGCTAGTTTGACTTAGCGGATATAGAGGTTTCTGTTGTGGATACAACATAGTAGGCATTGGGCGGGGAGGACAATTCCTTCGCGTATGGGCTTCGATGCACTTTTCCTTTTATAACCCGTGAGCTTCGCCGGAGACGTGGGTCAGATTACCCATGATTAATGACGGCCACTTATATTCTGCGGAACGTTATGCTCTTACTGATTGGGCCTCTGGTGCCCCACGGGGGGACTATGCCGATCTCATTTAGCCAGGACCCATGCGTAGAAAGGATTGTTCTTAACTACATTTCACTTAGACTGGTTAGGCTACCTTATCCGTTAGGTATAATTACTTTTGGTTTGGGAAGTTGTATCTGACCGTGGCTTGGAACAATAACTTCTCGCGGATTAGTTCGTCATATCTTGTCCTTATTTGGTTGTATGTGTGACTTACTACTCCGATGAGAAGGTATTGAACCTTGTTGGGGTCCGGATACCATATTGGATTCATAGCATGGAAAGATACGTCACCGTGAATTAGTTTACCATCTACTGTCCTTATTTGGTTGGGGGGATGGTAACCTAGTTCAATAGGTATGTATTGGACTATGTTATAATTCAATTGACTGATTTATTTGAGCAATATTTATTCAGTTTATATGGCATGATATTATGTGTCTTGTTACGTCCCTCTGAGGACCTGGTTATCTCGCCAGGTGTGTGCTCTTGTCTTTCGTTGGTGTTCTAGCTCTAGCCGTGATCATCGCTATTTCGTCGGGGATGATTGCACTTGGATCGTCTTCGCTTCGCTCGCCAAAATTATTTCTTTTCTCATGTATGTTTTCTTTACTTGTTGGTGTGGATTTGTTGTTGATATATAGAGTGTTATTGGGCTTTAGTCCCACATTGGCTAGAATGATAGGAGAGGAGACTAGCCTCACCTATATATATGTTGTTATTCCATTCAATAAGATATCTTAAAATTCTCTACATGGTATCAGAGCCTAAACTTGCTTAGAATACCTACTTCCACCCCAACCCTAACCCTAATCTTGTCCCCCCCCCCACGCCACCGCTGCTGCCGCGCGCTGCTGCGCCGCTGCCGCTGCCGCGTGCTGCTGCGCCGCCGCCGCTGCCGCGCGCTGCTGCGCCGCTGCCGCTGCCGCTGCCGCTGCCGCGCGCTGCTGCGCCGCCGCCGCTGCCGCGTGCTGGTGCGCCGCTGCGCTGCTGCCGGCTACTGCCGCTGCCGTGGTTGCCTCCGTGCACACCACTTTTAGGGCACCTACGGTGTAGGTACGCCCGAACGTGAGATTTATTTCATCTGTGGCACCTACGGTGTAGGTAAGCCTAAGCTTGAGATTCATTTCACCTGTAGCTCCTACGGTGTAGGTAAGCCTCACGCTCGTTCTTGAGATTTATCTCAAGGAGATGTCGATGATCCCTAGATCCGATAAAATTAGACATATTCGGATTTAGGAGAGGACGACGAGGACGAACGTGAGTCGTGGAGCAAGTGCGACGTGATCAAGAAGAAACATCGATGGAGGAGATCCTCAAGAAGCTGGATGCTGAGGATGTGGCGACGTTGCTGAAGTTGATAAAGGTGTCGGCTGGTGAAAGCACGACACGAGCACCGCCAAAGTTGGAACTACCCTCCATCGATCTGAAGTTGGATGGACCAGCCACCTATTTGAGTTGGTCACGGCGGGTGAGAAGAACCCTTGCAGGTAAGAACCTGGAGGGATTCTTGACAGGCGAGAAGACAGAGCCGGAAGAGGGCTCGACAGGACGCGACGAGTGGAAATCCACTCATATGGTGATTTATATCTGGCTTCTCAACTCCTTAGTCCAGTCTATTGCTTCCACAGTAGATGGCATTGAGATGGTGAAAGACGTATGGGAGAAATTGAGAAGAACCTATGATGGCATAGGTAACAATCTACGGATTTTCCAGATAAAAGGGGAGATCGACGACACCGTACAAGGCGAGAAGACAGTGCAGGAGTACGCTACGGAGTTGGAACGTCTCTGGCTGGATTATGATCACCATTCCAAACGGGCAAGCTGCGGGGACCCAAAGTGCAAGGAGAGACAGGTGTGTCTGCAGGAGAGGACGATGAAATTCCTTAAGGGACTGACTGCAGCATTCACACAGAGGACCGCCTTACTCCTCGCCCAGCCAGAGATCCCTAGTCTCGAGGAGGCTATCTCAGCCATGATTCAGGAGGAGACGCGGATCAAATTACAGACAGGGACAGGCGCATCATCGACAGGTGCTTTACCCGAAGTGAAGTCAGCACTAGCAGCTACCGGTTCGGGGGATACAGGATCCAAGGGAGAGCTCTGGCAACAGAATCGGCAGTGCTACAACTGTGGGGAGATGGGCCACCATCGATATGCTTGTACCAAACCACCTAAGGAGGGAGACTCAGGTGGTGGACGTGGACGAGGATATGCTGGACGTGGACGTGGTCGAGGAGGCCGACGAGGCGGTCGAGGAGGCTATCGGGCAAACCTGCCGGTGGCAGATGGGAATGGAGGAGCTGGCGACGCCTTTACTGAGGAGGATCAGGCGCTACTGGACCTGCTGGAGAGAAAGCAAAAAGCATCAATCGAAGGAGACAGGAGGAGCGGAGCAGAGGAGGCATCCACTCCATTCTTCAGAGGCAACGCCGCTATGTATGCCCATCCATCAGAAGGTACTGACGAGTCTCACGCTCTTGCATCTATGTCTTCCCTTAAAATGTCAGACTGGATTATCGACTCAGGAGCATCTCGGCATGTGACCGGAAATGCTAGTAAGTTTTCCTCGTACACTCACCTAGCATCGACAGACACCATTCAGACTGCGGATGGTACTTTCCAACCAGTGGTCGGTAAGGGTACTGTTAACTGTACGGGTTCAGTAAGGTTATCCAATGTTTTGCATGCTCCATCCTTCCCAGTCAGTCTCTTGTCTATTAGTTCTATAATTCTCCAACTAAAATGCATTGTTTCTTTTGATATTCCTAAGGTGATCTTCCAGGAGAAAGGGACGGGACGAAGACTTGGGACTGGCACTTGGCATGATGGACTGTGGTACCTAGATCAAGACGGACTGGACTCAGCATTGGTGTCTATGGCAGAGAAGGCTGGAATGGAGGAGCTGCAGCAGAGGACTGAAGACACTTTGATACTTCATCATAGGAGGATGGGGCATTCTTCCTTTGATACTCTAAATAAGTTGTATCCAGATATGTATGCAAAATCAAATAAAAGGAAATTAGTATGTGATGCATGTGAGTTAGGAAAACTTACTAGGAGTTCATATGTTGGAAATGGTCATAAGAGTTCTTCAGTCTTTGAGGTAGTTCATTCTGATGTTTGGGGCCCATGTGCTACAAACACTATGAATGGGTATAAGTATTTTGTTTCGTTTATCGATTGTGCATCTCGTGTCACCTGGCTGTATTTGATGAAGAACAAAAGTGATGTATTTGCTTGTTTTCGGGACTTTCATAAATATGTCCAGACTCAGTATAATGCAGTGGTGAAGATACTGAGATCTGACAATGGGACGGAGTATACCAATAGGACACTTGCAGAGTACTTGTCAGCACATGGAATACAGCATCAGACCTCTTGTGCATATACACCAGCACAAAATGGAGTAGCAGAAAGGAAGAACCGACATCTTCTGGAGACCGCAAGAAGTATGATGATCGACATGAATGTCCCACAACACCTATGGGGATATGCGGTGTTGACCGCAGCTCAACTTATAAACAGGATGCCTTCAAAAGTCCTGGGATGGAAGTCTCCATGTGAAGTATTACAAGGTAATAATAGTGGAATACTTCCACTAAAGGTGTTTGGATGTGTGTGTTTTGTGAAGGACAACAGACCATTCGTTGGAAAACTTGACCCTAGAGCAGTCAAGTGCATCTTCGTGGGCTACTCAGCAACTCAGAAGGGGGTATGTATGCTGGAGTCCAGTAGAGAAGAAGAAATTTGTTAGTATGGACGTCCACTTCCGGGAGCATGAGCCATATTACCACCATGATGGAACTTCGTATAACACGCCTCATACTACAAGTATAAGGCGAGAGGGGGAGATAGAGAACTTGGAGAACCTGGTGGTAACCGATTTAGAAGTTTGGCATAGAGACACGGTTGAGGAGGAACATGAAGGTGAAGTGGAACAGAGGGAGGAGACGAGAAGTGTAACACCTACGGCTCAGGGGGAGTTACTGACCTACAACAGGAGAAACAACAAGCAGACTACAGGACCAGTACCTACAGTGTCAGTGCCAAGTCCCTTGCCTGCGCCTGTCCCAACTCCTGAGACACCTATACCACCATCCTCCTCATCTACACCACCACCCTCCTCAGGTGATATCGTTCCTCCGATGTCTCCCATACCACTACCTACACGAAGGACTACTCGCAGCAATGCGGGAAATCCTCCGGACAGATATGGTTGGGATCTTGCTAAGTTTGTTTCTTATGATCATATATCTTCTTCTCATGGAGCATTTATAGCATCTTTGGATAGTATTACTGTACCTAACAATTGGCAGGTTGCCAAGAACGATCCAAAGTGGAAAGCGGCAATGCACGAGGAGTTGGGAGCTCTTGAGAAGAACCACACTTGGGAGCTGGTGAGACTGCCAGAAGGGAAAAGAGCAGTTGGATGTAAATGGGTTTTTACTGTGAAACAGAACCCAGATGGACAGGTTGAGCGCTATAAAGCTCGACTGGTGGCAAAAGGATACAGTCAGACGTACGGCATCGACTATGACGAGACCTTTGCACCAGTGGCGAAGATGAGCACTGTCAGGACCTTGATCTCCCTGGCAGCCAATGGAGGGTGGAAGCTACACCAACTGGATGTGAAGAATGCATTTCTTCATGGAGATCTAGTAGAGGAGGTGTACATGGAGATACCACCAGGATTCGGCACAAAACAGACAGAAGGCAAGGTCTGCAGACTGAAGAAGTCTCTCTATGGACTGAAGCAGTCTCCTCGGGCATGGTTTGACAGGTTCAGGAGAGCAATGATAGGGATGGGATATCAGCAGATCAATGCTGATCACACTGTCTTCTTCAGACGGAGTGGAGGCCATATCACCATGCTTGCAGTATATGTAGATGATATGATTATCACAGGCAATGATGAGCAGGAGATCGCCCAACTCAAAGTAAAACTTGGCAAGGAGTTCGAGGTGAAAGATCTTGGCCCCCTTCGATACTTCCTTGGGATTGAGATTGCTCGAGATAATGAGGGAATCGTTCTTTCTCAAAGGAAGTACGCACTGGACCTGCTTACGGAAACAGGGATGATGGGATGTAAACCAGCTACGACACCGATAGACCAGAAGTTTAAACTGGATGCTGAAGCTGGAGAACCAGTTGACCGGGATAGATATCAGAGATTGGTGGGCAAGTTAATCTACTTAAGCCACACTCGACCTGATATCAGCTTTGCGGTAAGTGTAGTAAGTCGCTACATGCATGACCCCCGGAAGGGTCACATGGACGCAGTGTACCAGATTCTGAGGTACTTGAAGGGAGCCCCCGGGAAGGGACTGATCTTCAGAAGAAATAATCACGTAGGCATTGAGGGCTATTGTGATTCTGACTGGGCTAGCTGTGCTGACGACAGGAGATCCACATCGGGATACTGCATATTTGTAGGAGGCAACTTGGTCTCTTGGAGGAGTAAGAAGCAGTCAGTAGTGGCCAGATCAACAGCTGAAGCAGAGTATAGAGCTATGGCCTTGGGAGTCACAGAACTGTTGTGGTTGAAGAATATGCTGACAGAGCTAAAGCTGGACCAGGGAGCAAAGATGAAGCTATGGTGTGACAACCAGTCAGCTATTAATATTGCCAACAATCCAGTGCAGCATGACAGGACCAAACATATTGAGATTGACAGATTTTTCATCAAAGAAAAACTGGATAAAGGAGAACTAGAGCTGGGCTATGTTCCAACCAAAGATCAGGTAGCAGACGGACTGACAAAGGGGCTTAGTTCTATCAACATGATGAGAGGATGTGACAAGATGGGCTTAGTGAATATCTTTCGCCCATCTTGAGGGGGAGTGTTGATATATAGAGTGTTATTGGGCTTTAGTCCCACATTGGCTAGAATGATAGGAGAGGAGACTAGCCTCACCTATATATATGTTGTTATTCCATTCAATAAGATATCTTAAAATTCTCTACATTTGTCTCTGCCCAACATATTGTATCAAGATAATTCATTATCTTTATATGATATCTTTTATTCATTTACTTTTGTGTGGATGAGATTAGCTATGGTTCTACTGCATTTTACAGCTTATGTATTCGTACGAGGTTTCCATATATTGGAGTGTACTTCGTATGTATACAGCTGGCATGTCTATGTTTCTAGTCCTACGTATTTTGGGACTGGGGCATTACAGCCTCGCCTGAATATGAGTTTGGGTCCTTTTCACCAGTGTCTGGAAACTACTGTTGTCGATGTCCCGATCCCACTACAGCTTCGGATCTGCCTCCTTCTCCACAGCCTGAGCAATCTTGAGGATACTCGCATACGTCATCGCCTGACTAATCGCCACTGCATACCATAGCTCCCCGGTGAGGCCCTTCTTGAATCTCTAAGCTCTATCCTTCGGTGCTCTGACTAGGTTCTCTGCGAACCTGTTGAGTCGAGTAAACTCTTATGTGTACTCCGCCACTGTCATGGTCCTCTGCTGTAATGCCTCGAACTGTATTCGAAGCTCATCTCGCTCCACATCGGGGAAAAACTTTTCTTCAAACAGAGTTTTGAAATCTGCCCAAGAAATCTGGGGCTCAGCTAATTGGAGCTCCTTCCGGTCCCAAGCTCTGGCAAGGTCAAAGAGTCACATACTCGCCACTTCCACCTTCAGGTAATCTGGAATCTGTGCCATCTTTAGTGTCCTCTCCGTATTCTCCCGCCACTCATCCGCATAAACAATCCCCTCATGGCCCCAGAAATCCATCGAACAGAGGTTCTGGTAGTCCCTGGCCGTCTCTGGTCTCGGTGCTGCCGGTGTTGGAGGTGCTACCAGTGCTGGTGCTGTCGGCTCTCTGGTCCTGAGCGCATCCACTATTGTCGCCCGAAACTGAGCGGCCTGGTGGTTCTGGGCCTCCATGAACTGCTGGAACATTGCCATCACCTGAGCGCCGTCGAAAGTCATCGTCGGGGGTAGCGAAGGAAAGATAGGAGGCGGTGGCGGAAGCTGATCTAACGGAACGTCTGGTGCAGACTGTCCTGAGCTGCCTGCAACTCCCGGCTGATCAGCGGTTTCCTCATAGTAGCCATCCTGCAACAAAAGAAAACTTCGTGATTGATAAAACCTAACCTACCAGTAAATGTAAATATTTTATATAATATCCATATATACCCGATGTACCCGATTTCCTATGCTATGATTTAAGTTTCCCTAGTTTAATCAAGTCTCCCAATAGTACACTAATACCTAGGTACCATTAGGAAGGACCTGTATGGGCCACCACTAAAAATATATCAAGGCCCGCTCCCGAATAATCGAACACGAGTCGGACACGTCCAACCTTCGTCGTTAGACATGACGAAGTAAGCTGTACCAATCTAGAAAAAATCTAACCAGATAATCATGAACAAGTACAAATTACAGCATCTATATGCGAATCCCAGAATCCAATACAAGTCTAAGAATTATTACATTTCCAGAAAAATGAAAAGTAAAGTCTAATAGTCTCAATATAAGGAAATATAGACTACTAAAAGGGTAAAGTTCTAGGCTTCCTCAGCCTCTAGGTCCAGAGCAACTCCAGCTGGCTCTACTACATCTATAGGCTCTCAGCCATAGTAAGTGTCACATAGGGCCTCCATCTCACCTACAACATCTCCTAGTCAGGAACGGAGCAAAGTACAGTTCTAGGTAATGAACAAGAACATCATGATATGGTAATAAGTACAGGGAAAATATAAAGTACTGGAAATGAACAGAAAAGTACAGGAATGTAAGTACAGAAAATAAAGTACAGGAACTAAAGTACAGGAATGTAATCATGAACCTGAAGTACAAGAATTACATGTGTACAATATTTGAATACAACTAGCCAATGTGACCGGCTAAGGGGAGTACATGAGCATGTACATGAGTACATGAATATCGGTACGGCTTAGGACCCGCGTGCACGATACGAGGCCTAAGCTATCTACATTAATATGGTAACCGGGGTTTGGTCATATAGCTAGTGTATTTCTCCACCCGACACAAGTAAGTACAAGAACAGAAAATACAGGAGTACAGGATATCATGTAATGACGTGTCACAAGAAAGATACAAGATATGTAAATGCACAAACCGTAGAAAAGTACTTGCCTTGATCTTTGAAATCAAGTGTACTAGATGGAGCTGGATGCCTCCTGTTATATAATTACAAGTTGGTTATTTACTAAACAATATTATCTTATTATCCATTTCCAACTTATTAATTCTAACCTATCTATAGATATTTGAGATATTAACTTCCAATATATGTATACAGAGCCTTAATAGTAACATCTTCACTTGCTTTTCTTTATAGCAAAATCTTATAAACCTGACTGCTAAGCAAATTGAGATAAAAGCCAAAGTTTAAATCTCAACATCAAAATGGTTATAGCTAAAATAATATGCAAAACTCAATATTAACCGTATATGATTTTTAAAACAGAATACCCACACCATAAAATAGTTATACAACTATATTGCACAAATAGCTACCAAAAATATACAAATCTATTGCCGTTCTAAATATCAGCCATGGAGTCGAAGAGCTATGCCAAACTGAGCAATTATCACACGAACACTGCCACCCGGACACATGCTGCCAATGGACACAACCAACACCGAACAGGACATGAATAATACCGATCAGGACACGAACAACACCGATCAGGACATGAACAACTCCGAACAGAACACGGTTAAGGTCTTGGTCACGATCCGAACATCATTCAGAAGTAAACTAGAACACGCATCCAAAACGAATGTAAAACATGCAAGAACACACCACTGGAATTAACCCAAGCATCCACGTAACAGAATTTGAAAGGTGGAATTACCTGAAGGAATTCGAACTGTAGCAGGACACGAATCAGTAATAGATACGTCCCAAGTGTCGGATACAATCGGCAACAATCCGATCTGATCTCTAGACACACGTTAAATCCAACTGTCAATTCCTCTAGATCTGTTCAACAAAATCAAACAACCCCAGACATAGTCGATTGTTAACACGAGAACTTCTAATCCACCAAAATAACAATAATTCCCGATCTAAAACTTACCAAGAGATTTGATATGGAACGATCGATCACTACTCGGATAAAGAGCTGGATTGACTCGATCTGAGATCTCAAGCCAAGAATGAGCAAACATTTAATTTAAAATGGATCGAATAGAGAAAATTTCAAGGAAAAAAAATCAAGGACTCACCAAAATTCGACCGGCCGATCAGAAAACAAAGAGAATGGTCGTCGATCGTCGAGAATGCTGCCGAATCTCGTTGATCAAATCAAAAGACCTATTCCCGAATTTCCAACAAAGAGGAACTCAATTAATTGAATTTGAAAAGAGATCAAACAATTTATGGAAGAATTGTTGAGATTCTACTCACGAGATCGAAATCGAGTTCCCTGTCGAACTCAAAGGCGCAACCGAGCTCTTTCCTCGCCTTCTCGAAGATCGGCGGAGAACCTCGTTCAGTCGCCACCGTCGCCGGAGACAAGGTGATGTCGCTGCTACTGGAGGAACGGAAAATCGCCGTCGAGATCACCGCTTCTACTGGTTAGGCCACCGGAGAGGTGGAGCTTATCGCCGTCGTCGCCATCCTTGGTTGCCAGAGACGAAGTGGTTAGGGTTAGCCAATGATTTGGGGAAGAAGAAGCTCTCGGAAGGAAAAATTGGATGATAATTGAGACTGAGCTCTCTCTCTCTCTCTCTCTCCAATCGGCTTATAATGAAAGGAAAATCAATTTTGTACTAAGCCCCCCCGCTCTAAATCATTTTTCTATTTGTCCCTCTCTAACAAACAAACTTTCAAAATCACCCTCTTCTTTTCCATTATTTCATAGAATTCAGAAAAAAACAGTTAGAATAAGAGTAAGTGGTGGGCCCCAAGTTTGGTATAACAAACTTTCAAATTTAAATTCCTGCTCCTAACTTCCTTCCCTCCAAAATATTCATAAAATACATATTTATATAATAAAATGAATGAAACATTATTATTAAAATTTAAAATTTCACTAAAACTGGAAAAATGGAGTTATAATCTTAAATCTACCGCGGGACTAATAATCTCAAAGCAAGATCCGATAAAGATGGAGAACAACCGAACAATCTTTTTTGATACAAGTTTTAACAAACTTGAGAAGATTGACGGGCAACACTTCAAATATTTGTATGAGGAAGAAGTTCTTTGTCAAGTATTAGATTTATGTGGTCAAATCCTTGGCCAACTTATCCATAACTAATGTTGCATGGAAGTTGACATACGCTGTAATCAAGTAGCAAAAGCGGATGGAAATAACAACTTATGCAAGTTACTGTGTGGAAGAAGTCTAAGGTAGTTGTATATTGGCTCTATGCGTGAGTAGACCCTGCGTATAACAAGTTTTTGCTCATGGGAGTCTCTGCGCATAGAAGATCTTTGTGCATGGTAGGCTTCTGCATATGGCAGATCACTACAGATAGCAGGTCTTTGCGCTTGTCAGGTTTCTACGCATGGTGGTCTCTATGCATGGCAGTATTCGTACATCAATTTCTGAGCATTCATGGCCTATGTGCTATCAGTATATGCGAGTGGGTTCTACATGTGCATCTTTGTGCATGTCTCTTCAGTTTCTCCAGTAATGTAACCGTCAAGGAAGGAGTCAGCTTCATTAAGCCCAAGATTGATGGGGATTACTACAACAATAACATAAGGAACATTTAAAGGAGGATTGTAGATCCGATCCCAAACTAAAGTAACAAGGTATATTTTAACTTGATTGCTATGATTACTTAACTTGGTTAGTTGATTGCACAGGATGAGTCATCTAGCATGGTTGTTGACTGGTGGGTGGATACTGGTGCATCTGGCCAAGTGTGCTCCAAGAAGGAGTTGATCACCAAGAACGAGCCTATCTTTAAAGTAGGTCTCGATGGCGAACAAGTCTCAAGAAAAATATTTGGAGATCATGAAGTGGTTCTAGATATACGAAAAGTCACTAACACTAGACTTCATATAGCACATACCAGTAATTTCTGAGGACCTGATCTCAGGAATATTATTATCCTATGCAGGCTTGAGGATGGATATCCATGCATGCCATATGGTGATGTCATGGAAATGAATATAAAGGCTTTCAGTATCGAAGGGATGCTCAAACTCCTACTTATATCTCCTTCTAAATATGTAAATGTAAATTTTTTATTGAGTTGTGGCATACTATATTAGGACTTATGCTTTGTAAAAGGATTAACAAAAGTGTCTAGTACATGACTTATCTCCAAATGTAGGGGTAAAAGGCGGAGAAGTGTCAAATATGTGCACAGATAAAGATTATCAGGATGTTGTTTAGATGAGTGAACCAAAGTACAGATCTTCTTAGTTGATGCACTCATATATCTGTGACTTCTAGCAATTCTCTAGAAAGTCCAAGTTGAAGTTTCTATTACTTTCATCATCAACTTCTCGAAGTATGCATACTGTTAAACCCCAAAATTTTTAATTACTTATTTGGCCTAAATAGTAATTTTTAGATTTTTATATTTTGTAGAACAAATATTTATTATTTATAGATAGCCTTAGTCATGGTTAATTTTTGAGATGCATGACTAGAAATTATGATATAGCTAGTGTAGTCGTGTGCTATTCCTAGCATATTAGCCATAGTTGGGATGGCCTAGCTATACTTATGTCTCTTGTATGATAATAGGTCAAGTTGTGGCTTGAACCAAATTTTTGGCTTAATTAATTAACTATGTATGTAGTCCTAGTTGGCATTAGTCAAATTTGACTAAAAGTCAAACCAAAACTAATTAGACATGTAGCATATCTATTATATATTCATGTATAATATGGGAGATTTATATACTTAGATTGGATTGTGTGTATATAAATATAGTGGTTTACCATAACCTATTGACTAAACACCTTTTCTAACAAAACTGAAATTCCAAATAGACATGTAGAGCATATATATGTATATATATATATATATATATATATATATATATATATATATATATATATATATATATATATATAGCCCCGATTCTGTAGAACTGATCGTCATCGCTTGGGTGTGATGCCGCACGAGCCTAAATAGCACTCACTCAAGGCAATATCATAACAGCCAATTCAACAATTAAGCGTCGGGGTCGTCGAAAGAAGTCCCGAAGTAGAAACATTGAATAATACAAGTTGTATAGAAATACAATCATCTTTATTGGGCTAATTAAACTTCCATAAATCCATTCTAATTAAGCCAAAAACACCAAAATATATTACCCATATATATATATATACATATATATATATATATATATATATATATATATATAAAGCTCTTGAGTGTTCATCCCAGGCGATTCTGGTCGACTGGTCACCTCAGCTCTCTGGCTGGCCGCAGCCGGCCACCCCCTCGGCGGGTGGCCTCCGTTGGTGGTCCAGTTAGTCTTCCTGCCATCTCCGGCCTTCCTTCCAAGCGTCGCGGCTTCCCTCCGCGGCCGAGTGTTCGTCCCAGGCGATTCTGGTCGACTCGTCACCTCAGCTCTCTGGCGGACTGCAGCCGGCCACCCCCTCGGCGGGTGGCCTCCCCTGTTGGTCCGGTTAGTCTTCCTGCCATTTACGTCCTTCCTTCCAGGCGTCGTGGCTTCCCTCCATGGCCGCCCCCTCCCTGTGCCATCTTCGGTGCCTGCTTCGGCTAGCCATAGTCCGTCGCTGCGGGTTCTCCGGGTGAGCTATGACCTCCTCCTCGGGGCGTAACCCTTTCTCCCGTAGGTTGCCATCCTCCTCGCCCGACGGCTCCCTGCCTGGCTGATCAAATTGCTATTTTGAGTTCGCTGGCTCCGACGCTCCTGGTCCCTATTCTGGATACTCCGGCTCCGACACTCATGGTTCTCCCTCTCGGACCCTCCCTTTTGGCGGACTCCTCTCCGGCAGGCAGGGCCTGGCTCATCGTGGTGTCTTCGTCGTCCCCCTGCCCCCTATAGTGATCTTCGTTTGTTCTCGGACCGTGTTCCTGCTTCTTTTCGCTCTAACGGTCATAGGGCTTCGTATTCGAATTCATTTTTGAATCCCCATCATGTCTGTGATCGGTTAGCAGATGGCACAGGGTTTCCTACGTGCCCCCTTCCAGCGCTATTTGTCGGCGCCCCCTCTCCTGCACCACTCTGTGTTCCTGTGCCATCTAGAGGCGCGTTCCCCTCGGTTGTGCCTTCCAATGGCTCGCCACCTGCACCATCCAGCGGTGCCCTGCCTGATTCTTCCTGCTCTAACGTCATAGGGCTTCCAATCATCTCTGTGATCGGTTAGCATATGGCGCATGGTTTTCTGCGCGCCCCCTTCCAGCACTATCTGTCAGCGCCCTCCCTCCTGTGCCACTATGTGTTCCTGTGCCATCTAGATGTGCGTTCCCCTCGGTTGTACCTTCTAGTGGCTCGCCACCTACGCTTTCCAGCGGCTCGCCACCTGAGCCACCTAGCGGTGCCTTGGTTGCGCTTGCCCCTTCTTGTGGCGTAGGCCCCAGCGCCTCCGCCTAAGTAGGGGTAGAGCCTGGCGCGCTCTCCTCCGTGCCTATCTGCTCTTTCGCTACCACAGTCAGGCCAGTCGTCCACGCCAAGATTAATCCAATCTTGTATGACGTCGAGCTTCCGGGCTTCAAGTACGCCCCCTTCGACTGACGTTCACAATATTAATGTCTCCTTCTCGACAGACGAAATCTCGTCCCTGGCCGATTCTTTCCTCCATACTTTTTATCCTCAAATTCCATTTTGGCTGCCCGTAGCTTCTAATTGTTCAAGAGGCCGTCTCAGCTGGGGCATCACCCATGCTTTCAGGATCGCTTCGTTGGACACCAAATACGTCCTCCTTCACCTTTCGTCCACTATTAATCACAGTTTGGTCTGGTCGAGGGGCTCTAGCAGGATTGACTCTCTTCCATGATGGATGGTGCAGTGGTCCCCATCATGACGGATCGACTCTCTTCTATGACGGATTAGTGCAAGCCATGTCGTACCGGCGTAACACCGCACAGAAGCGTAAGGCTTCATGCTGGATAGTTTGGCACTACAAAGGGGCTAGACCTCATGCTACGGGTAGTATGACACTACGATGAGGTTCCCGGTGATTCGGGGTAAGGTCCTCGGCTTAAGGCCATGTCATAGCGGCGTAGCACCGCAAAGGAAGCGTTGGACGCTTCATGCCATGTCTTATTAATAAAGAACTCACCTATAGTGTATGGACAAAGAGATATCAGGCCGTCTCTTGAGGATAAACTTGTAGACGCCCAATATTATACACTGAAACTAGGCTGGCATACGGCCTTAAATGTGTAGCCAGAGGCACATGTAACTACATTATGTGAGTGGAAAGAATTTCAGCTATGATGCATAATTCAAGGCTTAGTCCATTCTTGTATTATAGTTTGATTTTTGACTCACGTGGGAAGATTCAAGTCTTAAGTGGCATCTATCCTAAAAGCATAATGGACAGTTACTGTGGGGAACACTCGTACTCATATATATAGAGATATATGGGGGATTGTTGGGTTTTTAGCCTTTAGTTTTGGTTTTTAGTCCCACATCGGCTAGAAAGGAATGTGTATCTCCATATATATGAGTCTTTGCTCTTTATGGAGATGCACATGTAGTGCATATGGGTGTGTGCCATGTGGGATTAATTATTAATGGTATAAAGGCTTAATCAACAATTAAGAAGCTGTAAGCTTTTTGCTCTTGGAAATTTATTTCCATGGAGCTAAGCTCCGTAGGAGCTTAGCGACTCGGACTCGGACTCGGACTCGGACTCGGACTCGGGCTCGGGCTTGGGCTCGGGCTCAAGGGCTCATGAGGCATAATATGGCGTTTTGTTGGCGCACTTTGCACTTAGCACGTCACCATCGTCGCTAGGCGCATAGTGCACTTAAGTTACGCTCGTTGTGCGAGCCATTTGCGCGACCACATTGCGCGGCCCGTTACGCGAGCCCAGTTACGCTGGCCCAGTTACGCAGCCCAGTTACGCAGCCCAGTACGCCCAGTACGCACAGAGTGTGCAGCATACGCAACGTGCGTAGAGTGCGCAGTGTGCACAGCGTACGCAGTGTGCGTAGAGTGCGTATGTGCATATAGCTGGCTGCATATTAGAGCGGGAACAGTTGCAGCAGTTGCTGCACGTTCAGGAGTGGTTCAGCCACTACCCTGAAGTTCAGGCAACTGCCCCATGGGCTATATATTCAGGTTCTCTCCTCTCTCTCAGTGTTGGAGAAATCAGAATTCCAGGAAGAAAACTCTAAGTGTTCTTTAACACAACAGAGGAGTGAGCGTATTTTTTAACACAAACACTAGTACTTTTTAGTACGCGTGAGTTCTGTTACTTCAGAAACAGAGGGAGAAGAGTAGATCCATTGCCAGAGGAGTTCGTCGTCTTCCGAGGAGTCAGAAGAGCAGGAGTGTTCCAAGGTTTTTCGTCAACCTTGCTGGTTCCTGGAAGCTGTTCGCAGAGGGCGAATAAAGCTTTGAGCAACGGTGATCATTCACCCCAGCAATTCCATCTCTCGCCTGTCACCCTTCTGTTGCCTTTAGCAGTTCTGTCAGTATCTTCTTTTTAGAAGGCACTACTGCCAGTTTGCTACGATCACGAAAATCTCTTTAGATTATTCGTGAATTACGAAATCTTTTTAGATCTCGTAATTTGCAGAATCCTTCTGGATCTCTGTTGCAAAACCTTCTTTAAGGAATTGCATTTGAAACGTTGTCTTTACAACTGTTTCAGTTTCTATATTTTCCATCGAAAAGCGTGCTCCGGCGTTCCCGGCAATAACAATCTCAAAGCTTTATTGCTACGATAGAAAATATTAATGCTTCACTCCTCAATATTGACTTTTGCAAATTAGAAAAGTTTGATGGAGAGCATTATCAAGTCTGGAAGAGGAAGGTTTATCTCACTCTTCAACTTAGAGACGTTGATCACGTATTGCTTGAAGAGGAACCTACTGTTCCAGATACTGGGTCTGCTGCCGCAATCACTGCGGCTACTAAACTTCAGGCCAAGTGGAGAAGGGAAAATAGCATTTGCAGGTTGCTTATCCTGAATGCTATGGAGGATTCTCTAGCAGAATCCTACAGTAAGAAACCAATTGCCAGAGACATATGGGAGTCTCTAAAAAAACTGTACGAAGAAGACAAGAACAGGAGCAAAATATTTGTGGTTGAAAAATATCACAAATGGCTCTTTGAGGACGAGAAGTCCATGCTGCCGCAGGTCAAAGAATTTTTTTAGTTACGACAAAAATTGGAAGACGAGGCTATGCCCCTCCCCGACAAGTTTGTTGTTGGAGGGATTGTCTCAAAGCTTCCTGCTGGATGGAGCAAGTTCTATGCAAACATGCATAGGAAGAAGTTGGAAATCACCCTTGAAGATCTCCTACAGGAAATCTATGTTGAGGACCAGATGTGGGCTCAACTGAAGGTGGACACACTGTCCAAGCAATTGGCTAACGCCAATCTGGTTTAGACCAAGGAACCAAAGGAAAAGGAAAAGCGTGTAGATTTCCAGAAGAAGAAGAAGAACCCTAACAACTTGAATGTTAAGGGAACTTCTTTCAAGTCAAAGAAATCTAAGGCAAAGATGCCTTATTTCAAGTGTGGCTAGTTGGGCCATTTCAAAAGTGAATGCACAGCACCGGCCAAGAAATTAAAGCAAGGTGAGCCTAGCAAAGTCTCAATGATTACTGATGTAATTGCTATGATTGGACAGGTTGATGCTGTAGGATCTGATTCAGACTGGTGGGTAGATACTGGAGCCACCTGCCATGTTTGCTCCAGTAAGGAGTGGTTCACCACCTACACACCCACTTCTGAAGCGGTTGTGATGGCGAACCAAGCACAAGCTGAAGTTCTAGGGATCGGGACGGTTATTTTGAAGCTGACTTCTGGCAAGTCTCTGACGCTTCAAGGCGTGAAGCACGTACCTGCTATCGCCAAAAACCTAATCTCGGGAGTCTTACTCTGCAATGCAGGCCTCAGAATGGACATCAATGCTAGCCAGATGGTGATGTCTATCAAGGGAACATATTTCGGGAAAGCTTTTTATACTGAAGGAATGTTCAAGATTCAGCTTGTAAATCAGTCCAATGTAATTAATATAATTAATGAAATCACTCCTTCTGCTTATACTCTTGAGCTGTGGCATAATAAGCTAGGACATGTTTATTGTAAACGAATAAACAGAATGTCTAGTCTAGGACTTATCTCCAAGTGTGGGGGTAAGGTAGAGAAATGTGAAGTTTGTGCTCAAACGAAGATCACAAGGAAACTCTTTACTCGGGTTAATCGAAGTACAGATCTTCTGGAGTTGGTTCACTCTGATATCTGTGACTTCAAACAGTTCTCTACAAAGGCCGGGATGAAGTATTTCATAACCTTCATCGATGACTTCTCAAAGTATGCGTTCGTCTACTTGCTGAAGGCTAAAGACGAAGCATTCGAGAAGTTCAAGGAGTTCAGAGCCGAAGCTGAGCGGCAGACTGGACAACAACTCAAAAGGATAAGAAGTGATCGAGGTGGAGAGTACAGGTCTCATGAATTCGCATCGTTCTGTAAGGAACATGGAATTGTCAATGAGACTACGGCTCCGTACTCTCCTCAATCAAACGGAGTAGCTGAGAGGAAGAACAGGACATTGACAGAAATGATAAATTTAATGTTGTTGACTGCTGGCCTTCCTAAGTGCTACTGGGGAGAAGCTGCATTGACGGCCACTTTTAGTCTAAATAGAGTGCCTCATGCAACTTCAGACGTTACTCCTCATGAACTCTGGTTTAAGGTCAGACCTAACTTGAATGTCATTCAAGTGTGGGGGTGTCTGGCGTATGTCAAGCTTCCAGATCTAAAGATTCAGAAGCTTGGGACAAGGACTACAAAGACGATCTTCTTGGGGTATGCTGAGAAGAGTGATGCTCGGAGATTTCTTGATATTGATTCAAATCATATCATTAAATCTCGCGATGCAGAATATTTTGAAGATAAGTTTGCAAGGCACAAGAATATTGTTCTTCCGGATGTTCCGGAGAATAATGAGGGTGCACAAGAGACTGAAGTATTCAATGATGATGTGGTCCAAGAAGATGTTGTTGTTGATACAACGGTTGAACCAGAACAAGCTGAGCCGTCAGCTAAGCGTGTGAGGAGGCCGAAGGACTTCGGAAGTGATTTTGTCACCTATCATATGGAAGCAGATCCGCTTACCTATGATGAGGCGATGAAGACCAGAGACATAGTTTTCTGGAAGGAGGCGATTGACAATGAGATTGATTCCATCACCTCAAATAATACTTGGGTATTGGTTGATCTTCCTGAAGGAGCGAAACCCATCGGATGCAAATGGATCTTCAAGAAGAAGATGAAAGCAGATGGAACTATTGACAAGTTCAAGGCTAGGTTGGTAGCCAAGGGGTTTTCTCAGAAGCAGGGGATTGACTATTTTGACACGTATGCTCCAGTAGCCCGGATGACCACCATCAGAATGTTGATTGCTCTCGCAGCAATAAATAAGATGGTGATACATCAGATGGATGTGAATACGGTTTTCCTAAATGGCGAGCTGATCGAAGAGATTTACATGCAACAGCCAGAGAGATTTGTCATCAGAGGTCTTGAAGACAAAGTCTGCAAGTTGGTAAAATCCTTGTACAGTCTTAAATAGGCTCCCAAGCTGTGGCATGAGAAATTTGACAAAGTTATAAGGTCAAATGGCTACATGGTCAGCGATACGGACAAGTGTGTTTACATAAAGTTCGCTGATGGAAGAGGTGTAATCGTTTGTCTGTACGTGGACGATATGCTTATCCTAGGTACGGATATTAGATATGTCACGGAGACAAAGAAATTCATCTCAAGCAAGTTCAGTATGAAGGACTTGGGGGAAGCTGATGTGATCTTAGGGATCAAGATCATCCGGACAGACACTTGACTAGCGCTGTCACAGTCTCATTATATTGAGAAAATGATTACTCGTTATGGGTATCGGGATCTTCCAGGGATCGATACGCCGTACAGGTGTGATCTGAAGCTGAAGCCTAATTCAGGGAAAAGCGTCAGGCAGCTGGAGTATGCAAGCGTAATCGGAAGTTTGATGTATGCTACTACTGCCACAATGCCTGACATAGCTTTTACCGTGGGAATGCTGAGTCGTTTTACGAGCAATCCAGGTGTTGAACACTGGAAAGCTGTGGAACGGGTTATAAGATATCTCAAGAAGACTCAGACATATGCACTGTACTACAGCGGAGATCCGTCGGTAGTGGAAGGCTTCAGTGATGCCAGTTGGTGCTCAGAGGTGGAGAGCGAGAGGTCCATAGGTGGATACATTTTCACAATGGGTGGAGCTACTATATCGTGGAAGTCGAAGAAGCAGACTATGCTCTCGCAGACATCCATGGAATCTGAGTTCTTTGCACTTGATACCGCAGCCGAGGAAGCAGAATGGCTTCAGGAGCTCATGTATGATCTTCCAGTGGTTGGGGCGCAAATATCGGCGATACCGATATACTGCGACAACCAGGCGACTGCGACGGTGGCATCAAATGACCTTTTCAACGGGAAGAAGAGGACTGTGCGGTTGAAGCACAGTGCAGTACACGATCTTATCAAGAGAGGTGTTATTGCAGTAATTGATGTTCGAAGTCAGGAGAACCTGGCGGATCCGTTCACCAAGGGCCTCAAGCGCCAGCTGGTCGATGACACAGCTTGTAAAATAGGCTTGAAGGCATTCTGATATTGTATTATTGTATTCCTACCATAAATTTTTATGCTATTTGTTCAAAGATTTATTTACTAGGCATCTAGCTTTTGGTTCAAGGGAGGACCACTAATCGAAAGAATATCAGGAACGGTGGGTACATGTTCTATTGTGCATGGAGAGGTTACGGACCTATAACCACTGTTGTCTACTGTTGTTTTCTGCGAAAAATAGGTCCTGTGGGAGGTTGGCTTAAATGCCTTAATGAGTTATCAGGCATTTGGAATGTCTGGTATGCTTTACAGGAAGCATGGTAGCACAACACTACAAGGAGTGTGACTCCATGCTATGTATGGCGGTGACTCCACCATGAGGTTCTCGAAGGAGGTAAAGCCTCGACTATGTTAGCCAAGTCACAGCGGCATAGCACCGCAAATAGACAGTAGGCCTAATGCTGTATATTGAATTAAAGAGGGATGTAGTCAGCACTACAAAGAGGAGGTGTTCCTCATGTTACGGGTGGCACGACACCACAAAGAGGTAAACCCGGCTAGGGATAAAGCCTCGGCCTTGCAAGCCATGTCGTAGCGGCGTAACACCGCACAGAAGCGTAAGGCTTAATGCTGGGTAGTTTGGCACTACAAAGGGGCTAGACCTCATGCTACGGGTAGTATGACACTACGATGAGGTTCCCAGTGATTCGGGGTAAGGTCCTCGGCTTAAGGCCATGTCATAGCGGCGTAGCACCGTAAAGGAAGCGTTGGACGCTTCATGCCATGTCTCTTTAATAAAGAACTCACCTATAGTGTATGGACAAAGAGATATCAGGCCGTCTCTTGAGGGTAAACTTGTAGACGCCCAATATTATACACTGAAACTAGGCTGGCACACGGCCTTAAATGTACAGCCAGAGGCACATGTAACTACAATATGTGAGCGAAAAGAATTTCAGCTATGATGCAGAATTCAAGGCTTAGTCCATTCTTGTATTATAGTTTGATTTTTGACTCACGTGGGAAGATTCAAGTCTTAAGTGGCATCTATCCTAAAAGCATAATGGACAGTTACTATGGGGAACACTCGTACTCATATATATATAGAGATATGTGGGGGATTGTTGGGTTTTTAGCCTTTAGTTTTGGTTTTTAGTCCCACATTGGCTAGAAAGGAATATGTATCTCCATATATATGAGTCTTTGCTCTTTATGGAGATGCACATGTAGTGCACATTGGTGTGTGCCATATAGGATTAATTATTAATGGTATAAAGGCTTAATCAACAATTAAGAAGCTGTAAGCTTTTTGCTCTTGGAAATTTATTTCCATGGAGCTAAGCTCCGTAGGAGCTTAGCGACTCGGACTCGGACTCGGACTCGGACTCGGACTCGGACTCGGGCTCGGGCTCAGACTCGGGCTCAAGGGCTCATGAGGCGTAATGTGGCATTTTGTTGGCGCACTTTGCACTTAGCACGTCAGCATCGTCGCTAGGCGCATAGTGCGCTTAAGTTGCGCTCGTTGCGCGAGCCATTTGTGCGACCACGTTGCGCGGCCCGTTACGCGAGCCCAGTTACGCTGGCCCAGTTACGCAGCCCAGTTACGCAGCCCAGTACGCCCAGTACGCACAGAGTGCGCAGCGTACGCAGCGTACGTAGAGTGCGCAGTGTGCGCAGCGTACGCAGTGTGCGTAGAGTGCGTTTGTGCGTATGGCTGGCTGTATATTAGAGCGGGAACAGTTGCAGCAGTTGCTGCATGTTCAGGAGTGGTTCAGCCACTACCCTGAAGTTCAGGCAACTGCCCCGTGGGCTATATATGCAGGTTCTCTCCTCTCTCTCAGTATTGGAGAAATCAGAATTCCAGGGAGAAAACTCTAAGTGTTTTTTAACACAACAGAGGAGTGAGCGTGTTTTTTAACACAAATACTAGTACTTTTTAGTATGCGTGAGTTCTGTTACTTCAGAAACAGAGAGAGAAGAGTAGATCCATTGCCAGAGGAGTTCGCCGTCTTCCGAGGAGTCAGAAGAGCAGGAGTGTTCCAAGGTTTTCCGTCAACCTTGCTGGTTCCTGGAAGCTGTTCGCAGAGGGCGAATAAAGCTTTGAGCAACGGTGATCATTCACCCCAGCAATTCCATCTCTCGCCTGTAACCCTTCTGTTGCCTTTAGCAGTTCTGTCAGTATCTTCTTTTTAGAAGGCACTACTGCCAGTTTGCTATGATCACGAAAATCTCTTTAGATTATTCGTGAATTACGATATCTTTTTAGATCTCCTAATTTGCAGAATCTTTCTGGATCTCTGTTGCAAAACCTTCTTTAAGGAATTGTATTTGAAACGTTGTCTTTACAACTGTTTCAGTTTCTGTATTTTCCATCGAAAAGCGTGCCCCGGCGTTCCCGGCAATAACATTTAACACTAAGATATACTCGGCGATCGCCTCTGTCTGGGTCACCCTATCGAATCTCCCACTCATTTGCTTCATCCCGGCTGCTCTGAAACGGATTGCGAACTCTTTCGGGTCCTGTGTGGCAACGACGACAAAAACCTATGACCTCACCAAAGCCAACTACGCTAGAATTTGTATGGAACTGATATTTCGAAGAACTTCCCAAATCTATCCAAATCTCGCTTGGTGGCAAGGAGCACACCCAACATATCATATATAATAATAATATTTTCTACTATAGTCTCTGCTCGTTGCGCGACCACGCCTCCGAGCGCTGCCTCAGAGTTCACCCCGAGCTTAATACGACTGTGCAACACCCTGATGGCAATACTATTATAGGAAGACTTAATCTAAATCATGAGTCCTTACCCGCATCGAGTCATGGCCACTCGTGCGATCATATTCAGTAAAATATGCCAGAGCCCAGTAGAAAAATTTCCCTAGATATCGATCTAACCAATAAATTTTATGCCCTGAATTCATCCCTTGACGGGCTCACTAGTGTAGCAGTCCCACCGGCTCTTCCCGCTGATGCTACCCTGGAGGCTTTCCAAGTTTTAGATTAGAAAACTGAAGAAGAGGAAGAAAATAAAGAAGATGCCGAAAAAGAGGTAGTAGTAGCAGCAGACGTTTGTCCGAATCTTGCGACTTAGGCAGACAAGACCCTTGTTGGTTCCTCTTCTATCCCAAGACTAGCGTTAACCGCAGCAAACTCTGGTTGGATCATTGGCATTCCATCCTCTTCAATGACTAGTAACGCCACACCTGCTGTGCTACATCAGGCCTCTTCCAGGGAAACCAAGACGAAGCTCATAGCATTTTGGCCAGGGTGTTGAGTCAGTCCCTGTTGGTGATGATGTAAAAGAGATTAGTATTTTAACGGCTCTTGCATTTCATCCTAATCATCATCAGGCTTTCCACGAGAAAGTCAAGAAAATTGATGCAGCTCTGGCATTCCTTCCTAACCTGCACCAAGTTTTTTTATACTAAAAAACCAAATACCCGTGGACTGAAGCCCTCGGGCTAGAGCTACCCAGCCAGCACTTGGCCCGGAAGCCGTAGCCACTGCCACCCAGCCGCTCCCGTGGGAGATTACACAATAATTATTTATTTATTAAAAATATAGTAAAATTTAGGAGGATTACATTCTACAAAACTTACAAGAATTGTGTCCTTGAAAGTAAAGCTAAAGCATGATCTATGAATAAATGAAGTTGGAACGGTAGAAAAGTCATATACGCAATATCTTACCTGTCACGACCCGCACTCGTATGATCGAGCACGAGTTTGCGAAGCACGTCCAGCCTATGCCATAACATCGACGTTAGTGCGATGTCTCTACCTCAACATTACATGAATAATACTAGAACTCATTAACAGTAGCTAAAGGAGGATAACATGGAAAGAGAGAATCAAAACTTTATAAAGAAATAACCATGAATCCAGGAGTTTGATTTTAAAATTATTAAATAATTGCAAGAGTTTTTCCTATACCTATATATATATATATATATATGTATATATATATATATATATATATATATATATATATATATATATATATATATATATATATAAACAAATTACTAACCCTCGCCCCGAGTGTGGACTCGCAGGTTGAGAAAATGAAAACAAGAAATAGCAGTTCAGTTACAACACACTCATTCTACGACACGATACGACTCAGTCAAGGTACATGTGAGAACATGTCCAATATGAACTACAAGGCTAATTATGAGCAAGGACTATATATATATCAACTAGTATGCATGATATGAGCAAAACACATATCAATAACCAACTAGGAAAACTAGATAATGAGAGGAATAATCATGTAAATAAAGCAATAGAGGAATGCAAGGTATACTTGTCTAGTGGTAGCAACATGTCCCACAAACAACTCATCAAATAAAAGAATCACAAAATCTAAACTCTCGCAATGCCTCCGGATGCTGAAACAGATATTGCCAACGTTCTCAGAATAGTCAAATTAGCTAGGACAGCCTACCCATTAGTCTAATTATGGACACAGGGGCAAAACGGTAATTTTGGATCAAAATGATGTCTGTCGTTGGACCCGCTTTGCATTGAAAAGCGTGCCAACATCTACGATCTCTAAAGTTGTCAAATTTATGTCTACGGATCTTATTTTTTGATACGAACTCAACCGTATGTCCAAAGTTTGATTCCGGTGGGCCATGCACAAATTTGCTCGTTGGATCGGATCGTAGGCCCGCCAAAATAGTATTCCGGTAAACCATCTCAGAATCGGACCAAGCATGTTATACAGGACCATAAAAATAATACAGTCCTTTTGGCACAAGTTTTGCCTCGAGATGACGAACGTGCACGAAGTAATTGACTAGTTTGCAAAGGGGCCAATACGGTGAATTTCTACGGATACACATCCAATTTGTCGCGCACACGTAACCAATTCAAATTTTGTCAAAGCCCACACGTCCGTTAAGTCGATATGCACCTTTCGAGGCTTTCGATTCACGATCATGTTGTCCGGTTCGGCGGGACGCACGTCGTATCAGAGTTTTTTCTAAGTTTTCAAAAACTATTTTTCGTATTTTTTCTTAATTTTTAAACTGCTTTAACTTACTATCTATTTAACTAAAACTAGAACTATCTATATGGTTTTAATCTTGGTCTTGTAGTCTACAAGTCTATTAAAATAGATTTCAAAAGTTAATCTTGGATTGGCATAAAATCGTCTTCCAACTTGGGTCCTCGAACGAGTATTCTGTTTCGTTTCGAAACATATTTTGTTACTACTTTTGGTGTCGATTTTATATCGATTTCAATTCGATTTGATTCTAAACTATCCAATATATTTGAAGGGGTATAGGTTAGGTTTATACCTGTGCCATCGGTTCGGGAAACGATCAAACATGGAGGATGAAATGTCACGGCGAAGTGGGGTCGAGCAACCGCTGCTGCTACTGCTGCTGATCTCTGCTCTGCTTGTAGTGCTGCAGCCGCGCTCCGGCAGTCGACGGCCATCGCAGCTTCATGGAGGAGGTCGTCGGGGTCTTCAGGATAGGGGGTGGCGCTGGTGACATGTTAGTTTAGGGTTTTTGATATAATTTTCTCATCTCTCTCTCTATCTCTCTCTCGGTTTCGAGTATATGTTGGGTTCTGATGGGTTGCACTGGGGTGTTGTGGGTTTGGGTTGCTGGGCTTTCCTATGGCTCAGTTTGGGGAGGGGTTTTCCTTTTCTTTTTCATTTCTTTTCCTTTTTCTATTTGTTTTACTTATTAGTTCTATATATAAATATCTATATATTTATCTCTCTTCTTATATACATATTTATATGCACAGTTATACGCAATAGACAAGTATACACATAATACATATTATACAACAAATTCTTACTATATATATATATATATATATATATATATATATATATTAATATTTTTGTATTTATATAATAAAATTGGTTTCCCAATAAAGCTAACTTAATAAAAGATAAATAACAAGGAATAATGAAATAAATAAATACGTCTAGAATACTACCTCAATAAATAAAATGACCACATGTATTTATTTCAATAGTTCTTCCTATTACAAAAATCCTGAAAATATACCAGTATAATTTAGAAAGAATATTTAACACAACTCCATGGTAAATATTAATTTTATTAACAATAACATAATTATTATATATACACAATTATTTGTAACCTGTATCTTAGATCATTAAAATCAATACAACATACGCACAAAATATATCGACATGGACGTCTCTGGACGCACTACATGCCTACATGGGTTCGACCTTGTTGGCCAAATTTTGGTATAATCGGATCTTCTAAAATTCAATAATCTTAATAATAAATGAGTATATTATTTATAGGAGTCATGTCACAACTTGACCTGGTTTTATTAGTTGCGACACACTTATGGCTCGACCTTCCCTACCATGGCTAATACACTAGTCAAAGTACCCCATTGCACTATCTGTGCCACAATCCTAGTCATCTTGTACTTCATATCTTAACCATGATTAAGGCCTTCTATAATACTAATAATTAACTAATTATAACATTTTAAAATTTATAAATTACCATTTACTTCAAATAAATAAACAAAAAAAAATAAAATAAAAATATATTTATAATTTTGGGAAGAGGGGTTACAACAGAACTGCCCGAAGAGGCTGCCCTCGATCCGGCTGCTACGAACTTGGTCGAGAAGACCACTAAAGGGTTGGTCATAGCGACAATCAAGAAGTCGGTCTCTGAGACCGTTCCAGCGCCAGTTCATACGGCTTCATCCGCAGAAATGGATGAAGAACTAGCAAGGGAGCCTGCTTAGGATCCAGTTATACATCCGCTAGCCTTGGCTCATACTGTTTCTGTGCCGCCGACGGCCTCTGCTCCATTCGTGGCACCTCCTACTCCAGGTGCAATATCTAGACACGGATTGGTGACAACTGCTTTCCTGGGACCTTCTATTGCGGCGTCCCTGATGACCCCAATGGGTTCGGCTGACAAAGCGTATTATGCGAACCTTATTCTAGGTACCGTTCATCATACCTTGGTGCATGGTAAAGAGGGCATCTTGAGGGACTACCAATCGCTTAGACGGGCTGGGTTTGTAGTGATGGATCAACTAGTGGCATTGCATGACTATCCAGGGTATGAGGCGCAGGCAGACGCGGGTAGAGGCTCTCTGGGCAGAATTGAAAGCCAATATCTCAGAGCTTCAAAATCTTGGGCATTGTATTTCATCCCTAGCAGATGCAGAGTTAAAGAAAATGGCCATAGAACTGTCCCTGCATGAACAAAGGCGTCAAGCTTTGAACACTAGGCTTATTGCAATTGAAGCCGAGATTGAATAGGCGATTGATGCTGAAGAAGTTCAAGTCTGTCGTTACACAGCTTTGGAAGATCAGATTCGACAGATAGAGGAGGAGTCGGCCTTTGTTGAGAGTGAGCTGAAGAAGGCAAAAGATCAGCAGGATACACTTCTCCAGCATTGCGAGGCCCTAGCTCGGGAGAAGGAAAGCATTAGCGCTTGTCAGAAAGAGTTGGACCTTGCATGCCAAGCTTATCCGAGCTCAAGGATGAGGCCGCTCGACGTCAGGAGGCGGAGCGTCGAGCCAACGAATTGGTTGGGCCTCAAGTTGCTACTTTGAGGAGTCGACTGGAAGAACTCATGCATCAATCGTCACAATGCTGATGTCTTTTTGTCTTTTTGCCTCTCGCTTCTCGAGATACCCTTTGTAGCAAAAGAAAAAAACCTTTCCAGAAAAATTTGGCTTTGTTTCTTTGCTTGTCTTTTTGCTGTGGACTTTCTTGTACAAGAGTGAGAATTCCCTCGGAGGTAGTATGATGTGAGGGTTTGGAGATAATTCCGCTGGGGATAGGGTTTTTATACAGAGGTTATATAGACATGGTAAACACGAAATTTTTTGGTGGTAGAATTTTCCTTACTCAGATGTTATATGGACATAACAAGGATAGACTCCACGGGTGTATAGAACGACTCAGAGGTAGTATGGACGTAAAAGGCTCTATAGATAATCATGACAATAATGGGATTTGTCACGAAAGAAGTGTCTACTCAGAGGTAATATGGACATGGTAGGTACGATCTTCATTGGGGTGTATAATAACAACTCAGAGGTAATGTGGATGTGAATATATTTTCTACTGGGAAATATGAGAGACGAACTCGTTAATAGAATTCATGAACACCCATGGGTGTATGGGAGTATATGTCGATTTAAACTTCAGACATAATACTTCTTCAGCAACTTGCCATTGATCGGCATCATTAGCAAGTTTTCGTTAGGATTGGCCAGTCGGTAAGCGCCATTAGAGTAGACTATTTCTATGACGAACGACCCTTCCCACTTGGGCTCAAACTTTTCAGCCGTCTTGTGATTCATCACCATCAGTCTTCGAACTGATAACACGAGGTCGCCCACTTGAAATATTCTTTTCCGAACCTTTTTATTGAAGGTCCAAGAAATTCGAGCTTGATAAAGCTCGATCCATTGCTGAGCTAGCAGACGTTTCTAGTCTAACGCCTCCAGCTCTTGTAGCCATTGGTGTTGATTGTCTTCGTCAGTCAGCTGGTTGGTGATAGCTACCCGTAAAGATGGGATCTGGATCTCCAGGGGAAGCACCGTCTCGTTTCTATAAACAAGAGATAATGGTGTGTTACTCGTGGGTGTTCGAACGGTTTTACGGTAAGCCCACAGACATTCGCCACGCTTCTTATTCCAGTCGCGTTTATTCAAAGAAATGACTTTCTTGAGCAGCTTGACAATTGTCTTGTTGAATGCTTCGGCTAGTCCGTTTGGTGCAGAATTGTAAGCCGTTAACGCTATATTCTGTATCCAATTTTTATTATAGAACTAATGGAATGCATGGCTCACGAACTGGGGCCCATTGTCATGGATAATCCTTCTGGGAACTCCCAAGCGTATATGACGTGATGCTTAACAAATTTAATCATGTTTGAGGTTTTTACCTCATCAAGAGGCACTGCTTCCGCCCACTTGGAAAAGTAGTCGATAATGGCGAGGATGAACCGATGTCCTTTGGAGGACGGTGGGCTAATCAGCCCAATGATGTCCATTTCCCATACTTCAAATGGCCAGGCGACCACCGTAGGGTGTAGAAACTCAGAAGGTTGGTGATAAAGTCAGCATGCAACTGACATACCCGATACTTCTTTGTATAATCTACGACATCTGCCATCATGATGGGCCAGTAGTAACCCATGCGACGTAATCGATCATGTAACTTAGGACCAGGCTGGTGAGCCCTGCAGTTGCCATCGTGTGCTTCTCGGAGTGCTTTTTGCACTTTTTTTTGGATAGAAAATGCATGAAAAGTCCGTCGTATGAACAACGATATAGCATTTTGGCAGCTGTGTCGTAGAAGAACCGAAGAGAGCGTCTCTTGAGAGAATCTGCTACCTTCGGGTCTTCGGTTAGGACTCCGTAGACTGCATAGTCTACGAACATGAATTACCAATCCTGAACATCTATATTAGTGTCCGCCTGTACAGAGTAGCTTAGGCATGCATACAGGTTATTCTTTGGATAGCTGCACCTGAATGAGGAAGGAATAAACATTTTGTAAACCTTTACTGAGGCCGTCTCCAGTCTATTTGGAGAGATGGAGGAGCTCGAAGAGTGACAGTCGAGAAGGAGTATTGGCAAGCTGTTCCAATATCTCAAAGTTGTAGGGTTTGATCGGCCTTACTACCGATTCTTTCCTTAGAGGTTTGTCAAAGCGAACCTCCTTCTGCTTCTGCTTATCTACGACAGGGGCTTGAGATGGACTTCCTTCCGATGCATCGGGTGCAGTGGGAGCAGGAGGTGGAGGTACTTCTTCCTTCAAAGCCTGGTGGTCCACTCGTTGGTGAGCCGATCGAGTGGTAACCAGAGTGTCACCAGTAGAGGTAGAAACTATACGATACGACTGGAATTTCTATCCCTTGACAGAGTGCGCTGCAGTTCAGATCATATCTGGGGCAAGATCATGATGGATCCACATAACTTCGCCTCGGGGCATCGTAAGTGGGATGAGGCCTTGAGCATTGTCATGGGCCGGTGGAAGGTTGACTACTTCTATTGTCGCCTTTGGGATGGGGACGACATCGTCTTGAGTCTCTATTTTCGAAAAACTTTCAAACTGGAGGGTGACCATATTGGTAGTGACAGTCTTTTCCTCGTAGTCGAGTGAGATAACCTTGGCATCGATGAGGCGCTGGATCTGTCTCTTCAACACATAACAGTCGCATGTTAAATGGTGAACGTACTGGTGCTAGTGACAGTACTTTAGATTGTCCACTTTTTCCACTTCGTCGGGACGCTTAGGTGGCGGGAGTTGAAGCTTGCCACACATTGTCAATATATTGAAAAGTTCTAGCGTATCTTTATCGTTGAAGGAATAGGTCTCTTTCGGCCTCTACACTTTAACTGTCTTCGGGTTCATTGTTACTGAACCTTTGGAGATGTTGACGGATAGGGCTTGCTTCCCTTTTACTTTCTTGCGGGCAGGATTATTGCCGGATGAGCGCTTCCCTTTATCCTCGAGAGAGGGAAAATTCAGTCCCAACAATTGTTCGTCCCGATATTTTCTTTCGACTATGTTCGCCTCTGTAATGAAAGGTGTCCACTCTATGCATGGAGCACTGTGCCATAATTTAATTACAGGAAGCATGTTCTGGCAGCATGAGTCCACAAGCATGGGCTCAGGTATAACGGGGGTAACCTCAGAGCTGCCTAGCGGAAGTGGTCAATGTATGCATGTACAAGTTCCTTCTCCTTTTGGACGATGTCCTTGAGAGTCGACATTGTCATGTCTATTTCCCCTTCATAGAATCGGTTGAGGAATAGGCACTTCAAGTCTAAGAACGACAAAATACAATTGTTCGCGATGCTGCAAACCATTCGTAGGCTACCCCTTGTAGAGCTCCTACAAATATGTTTGTAAGCAGAGCATCGTCCTTCGGTAGATGTCCTATAACTGAGGCGAAGTACCTCAAGTATCGACGGGAAGACTCTTTTGCATCGAAGGGCGTGAGCGTATTCGGATTGTATTTGGGAGGATAGATCACATTATTCCGTTTGGCATGATATGGTTGCCGAATCCCCTTCTTTTGGAGTGCTTCTCGCTTTTCTCGGGCATCATGGAGAGCATACAATTCTTTGAGGGCCTGCTGCATTTCACTCGACAACACAGGTCCTGTTGTTGATGGAGTACATGACGGTGGCACTTCTTGGATCAAGTTGTGAGGCGCATTGGACCCGCCGTTAGTCCCCGAGTCTTGGTTTGCAAGAGCAGGGACATTGGGCATCAATTTCTTCTTGATCTCCAGGACGACAGAAGTCAAGGCTTGCATAGTGTCATTAAACGTATTTAGACCGTCTCAAGGGCCTCTATACACTTTCGATGACTGGATCCTTCGCTACTTTTCGTGTTATCACCTTCAGCCATAAAAACATACATCATGTGCGGATAGGTAGAAGGGACAGTAGATCTTTCGCTCTCTGGTTCAGATGCCTGAGTCCCATCGTCTTGAGGATAAACAGGTGGATTGCAATCATCCTCGGATTCATTACAATTGCTACCCCTAGCATTTTGGCTGCTAGCACCCACTGTGACGTCAGTGTTATACAATCCTTCATTGGGTTGGAACGAAGGATTATCCTAAAGAGTAGAGGGCTGGCTACCCGTAGCTAATATTATAGCTGTAGCGTCATCTCCTTGCGGCAAGGATCCAGATTTGGAGCGGGTGTGTTGGAAAACACTAGTACGAGGCACCGCCGTCTTCCAACCCCCAGGTCGGCTTTTTGATTTGTTGGCCGAAATGGAAGGATTCTTTAAGAGTTTTTTTAGAGAGGTAAAACCCCATACAGCGTTGCATGAAGCAACACGGGGTTAATCTTCTTATGCACTTGATGATCTCTAGTGTGCAGTATGTACCCCCTGGCTTGAGTTGTGCTTATGAGCGCTCAAGTAACAACGAGTTTTTACCAGTTGAGGCATCGAAGCACTCAAATCAGTTTTGTATAGCTTTCTGTTTGCTGCACGTGTGATTGTCAACGCGGGCCTTTAGTCAGCTACGGGCATAGTACTTTGATCGTATAAGGCGCGTGCGGCCTTGGATTTCTTCCTACTATCCATAGAAGGTGCGTCGAATTTAGAATCCAACTGAGTGGTTAGCGTAGCATCTTAGCCATGTAAGGCACGTACTGTCTTGGATCTCTTCTCGTTACCCCGAAAAGGTGTGTAACGTTCAGAATCCAACAGAGCCTTACCCGATGGGTAGACAATTCTATCAAAGACAAAAGTTCTCATTTGCGCAGCTATCTTCGTGCGCGGGTGTGCCACTGAGCATTTCCTCCGTTGTTGTGCCTTTGTCAGGCCTGCAATGGAAGAGTTGCACTCCTCGCTGCACTTTTCAGGAGCAGGGATTGAACGAGACGGCATGGCAGCAGCAGGCGAAATCTCCTTCGGGGCTTCGTCATTCAGGGGATTCTAGAGCTGTCACGACCCGCACCCAGTGTAGGGGCATGAGAAGTGGGTACGTCCAGCCTGCGCCGTATTGTCGGCGGTAGAATAATATCGTAGGTCACATGCATCTAACAATTACAAGGTACCTGTACAGTATATACTCTCCAAACGGAGGACAATACAGAAATATACAGCTCAATCACAACTTAGGTAGAAGTACGATAAGATAGATAGATATGAAAATCACCAAATAAAATATAAACAGGAGAAGAAGTCTAAGTGTCTAAGATAACATCTCCACAAAACATCCAGAATAACAACAAAATCCCAAATATATACAACAATGTATCCAAATGAGATAAGACAAATAAGTTAGATAACTAGTCTAGCTAACTAGCATAGACTACTGGGGTAATGTCCTCTGCAAGGACTCGGTCCTCATGGGAGTCCAGTTTGCAGGTGTCATCTAAACCTGCTCCATAGTAGGTCAGGCAAAACTCCTCATCTGGGTCCTCTTTAACATTTTCAACAGGTCCAGTCAGGACAGGAACGAGCATAGTACATCTCACGCAGTTCATATCATGACAGAAAATGTAAGCATGCTATAGAGTAAGATAAATGAAGTAAAAGAGATGACTGAAAGCAAATATCTACTATAAGTAAAGAACTATCAGTGGCTAGTGATGTAGAGTATAAGATAGACATGTGAACGGCTTGAATTTGTACATAATTATACTAAAGATTTTGCAGATGATGACACTACTTTGGAATTGTTCACATGACCATTTATACTCCTCCGTACCCCAATTAATACACAAAGATCCAGACAAGTTATGTTATTGCACATGATTTCACATGGGATAATTAGGTGCACATGAAGTATACATGGGGGCTCTGAGAACATGAGAGTACATGAATCACAAGAGTGCATATGAATGATGAAAGCACTTGAATACAAGATGTACGTGAAAAGCACATGACATGACGTATCCCGATGCTCCCGAGGGGGGTAACATCTCATGAAAGGATCCATATAGTACCAATCCGTGTTAACAACGTGACAGCATCAAGTAAAGTAATCTAGAGCCAGAATATAAATCCTAACAAGTATGAAATGGTCAGAGAATGTATTCGCATGATATCCTGAGTATCTGATGAGTATAGATGTCCAGACAGAGAAGATGAGTCCTATTTAGAGCTACACAGGTCATAACATGTCAAGAAAAGTAATACTGAAGATTACGATGCATACTACATGATTTCTAGGCTAAACTAGGCTAAAGTCAACTCATGGTCAATTCTAAGTCCTAGCCACAAGTCACAAATCCCAATAGTACTATACTAGACTAACTAATACTACACAAGCCTATAACAAGTCACACTAGGCTAACAACCTAGGCTAATCACTATAGGCTAAAACACTACTCTAGCCTATACCACTCCTAAACCATATCACTATACCAAATTTATACACTGACAGGAAAACACAAATGGTATAGAGGTACACCATTACACATAAAAATAGGATACTCATATCAAAATAGGAAAATAATATATATATATATATATATATATATATATATATATATATATATATATATATATATATATATATATATATATATATAAAAAAAAAAAAATATATATATATATATATATATATATATATATATATATATATATCAACCATATATATATATATATATATATTTTTTTTAGGTATCAATTCTAACATAAAAGCATAATAAGGTAAAAGAAGTAATCGAAAGAAGGGAAGGTATTGGAAAGACTGATAATAGAAACTAATAAGTAAACTGGAAAGGAAAGGTAAATGAAAACCCAACTGTCAACTTAAAACACAAGTCAAGGCTCACAGTCCAGAACTCAAGACTGAAATCTGAAAACAGTTTATAAAAAAAAACTAAAACCAATATAGGAACATAGTCCCATACCCCAATATACAAGCCTAAGCTTCTCAGTTCAAAAGTGAACTGAGAACCAAATAGTGTACTAAATATTAACCCAATCTGAACTTAGATACAATCTGAAAACCTGAGATATCAAATCAAAACCAAACTGATTTTAGCAATACCTGGTTTCAACCAACAGGAACTGAGATACAACTTGATACATGAAGTATCACAAAACCAAATAAATGTCAAAACCAATAAAACATGGGATCACAAACCTGAACCAATGGCTTGAGATATCAACCTAAAATAGATAACCAGCTCACAGTTCTGTAAATACCCAAAATAACTGAGAATTATCTCAACATAAAACCAATGAAACAACATGAACCAACTGTTCACTGTGAAGGAACCTGAGAATGCAAGTTAATTAAAAACCTGAATATCGAAGATAAACCAAACCAAACATATGAATTCAGACTGCTTTATGAATATCAAATCATATTTAAAGTGTCAAACTGATATAGGAGTATCAGTTCGAAACCTCAACAGTTAATCCCACGTTTCAGAGAACAAACTCAAAAATGAAAATAATGTAATTCAAAATCAACTTCAATAAACCAATCAAAATCCTGAACTAATTGAATCATCTCAAACCAATTAACCATAAGATAAAAACATCTCACATTTGAATCAACTGTTTGGACTCATTGCACAGTGTCGAGTGTCGTGTATCCAATTGGGGACGGAAGTGTCAATCATGTCATTCATGTCCCCAAGCCACAGGGCGAGTGTCGTGTATCCAAGTGACACGGACATTGTGTATGGCCACCCGAGCAATAGGGCACCCGCGCACACTCTCATGCGGCGTGTCCTACTCTCTGTGGACACGACACAGACACAAAATCTAGTTCAGTCCAACACAAAATCAAAGGACACATATAGATCTACAACTTTGTTCAAATAGATTTTGAAAATATCAATAAAAATTCCATTGTGGCATTTCATCGAACACCTACCCTAGGACACTGATACGTGTCCGATACGCGTATCAAAATGATACAAATTCCTACCAAACTCACTCTACAGGTAGGGGACACCTAGATGCATGCTTCTATGGAAAAAAATGGAGATTTGAATCAATTTGAAGGATTTTACCTATTTGAGAGTTCTCAATCAAAAAGCCCCAAAATAAGAAGTCCTCCTCCAATGGCCAAGTGAGCTCCAAACCTAGCAAGCAAGTTCCCTTCATCTTCTACTCCAGAAATGACCTCCAATGAAAGTGAGTGGGATCAATTTGGTGGAGGAATGGTGAGATTTGATGATTTGGGGAAGAATTGTTAGGGTTTCTAAAAGGGGATTTCTAAAAGAGGCAAGTGAGCATTAAGAGGTATTATATAGGGGTGTTGGGGTCTCCATATGGCTGTGATTTGGCCGGCCATATAGGGATTAGGGTTAGGGTTTCTTGGGAAATGGTCATGGGCCTAATGCACTAGCTAGTTGATTATGCCTTCTAACTAAAAGGGCCAACTACCAAGGAGACCCATTCTCTACATGAACCCAAGTCAACTTGAGTCAACTTAAGTTAGATTAGGGTCCCACACCTTTCTATCATGCTAACTAAGTCACCATAGTCAAAGTCAAACTCTAGGCTAGTTTCTATAGTCTCAACTAGCAAAAGTCAAAAATACAACACCAATACAATAAATAATAAAATTATTCATAAAAATTAAAATAACCAAACTACCTTCAAACTAAAATGTGGTAGTGACAAATCTACCCTCCTTAAAAGAATTTTGTCCTCGAAATTGAAAGGCGAAACTGATAAAGGTATCGCTCGCGCATCTCATCCTCCCGCTTCCAGATGGACTCTCCTGGAGAATGATGCCTCCATGCGACGCAAACCAAAGGTATCACCTGGTTCCTCAGCACCTTCTCTCGTCTATCAAGAATCTCTACAGGCTGTTCTAGGTAGCTAAGAGTAGGTCCCACCTCAATCTCATAATGATCGAGTACATGGCTAGGATCTGCCACATACCGTCTCAACTGCGACACGTGAAATATATTATGGACTCCCACTAATATAGGTGGCAAGTCTAGCCTGTAAGCCATATCATCGACTCTTCCGCTGATCACGAAAGGTCCGATGAAGCACGGGCTAAGCTTTCCACCTCCACCAAAACGTATCATACCATGTGTCGAAGATATCCTAAAGAAAACCAGATCTCCAACCTAATCACAAACAAGGTCTCAATTACTAATATATTCAAACATGATCAAACAAAATCACAAACAAAATAACTCCTATTTATAATCCTATCTCTAAGCGGTACCTCAAACTCCAAAGGTCTACGGTGGCAATCGGCCCAGTGCCGATGTCTGTCCTACGCCATACGAAGTCAATCTCTAATGAGCTTCACCTTCTCGGCTGCATCCACAACCATCTCTGGTCCCAATAAAGCTCGTTCTCCAATGTCATCCCAAGACAAGGGTGTACGACATCTGCGTCCGTACAGTACCTCGAATGGTAACATCACAATGCTGGCCTGAAAACTGTTGTTGTATGCAAACTCCACTAAGTACAGGTGATCCTTCCAGGATCCTCTAAAATCCATCACACAAGTCTGCAGTATGTCTTCGAGTGTCTGAATAGTCCTCTTCGACTGTCCATCCGTCTGAGGGTGGTATGCAGTACTAAACTTGAGCTAAGTGCCCAAACTAGTCTACAGACTCTGCCAGAAATAGGAAGTAAAACGACTATCCCGATCCGAGACAATTCTCACCGGAACTCCATGTATCCTGACAATCTGCCGCATATACATCAGTGCTAGCCTCTCAGTAGACATACCCACTTTAAATGGCAAAAAGTGAGCTGATTTGGTCAATCTATCTACGATGACCCAAATCGCGTCTTTCCTTCATAGTGTACACGGCAATCCAGAAACAAAGTCCATCGTGAGTGCTCCTACTTCCACTCTAGAATGGGCAATGGCTAAAACAAACCTCCTGGCCTCTGCCTATCTTTTTTTACCTGCTGACAGACCAAACATCTGGCTATGAAGCGTGCTACCTTTCGCTTCATCCCATACCACCAAACATGCTTCCACAGATCCGTATACATCTTGCTGGCACCTGGATGTATAGAGTCTAAGAACGGTGGGCCTCCTCTATAACCTGCTCCCCAAACTCTTTGCTGGGCACATATAGTCTGGAATCGTGCCTCAATGTGCCATCCTTTGCAAGAACAAACTCATCATCCACCAATCCTGCTCGAACCTGCTCTCGGATACAGCAGAGCAACATCCTCGAACTAAGTCGACTTGATCCTCCCCATGATGTCTGACTGAATCTGAAGGCCCCATATCTGCATCTGAACTCCTGGTACAACCACCTTGATCCCAGGCTCTCCAAATCTGCTAGCAAGTGACGATCCATCATCAAACACATGGCTTTCAGATACCTACTCAAGGCATCGACAACTACATTGGCCTTTCCTGGGTGATACTGCAAGGAAATGTCGAAGTCCTTCATCAATTCCAATCATCTGTGCTGCCTCATGTTGAGCTCTTTCTATGTAAACACATACTTCAAGCTCTTATGATCTGTGAAGATCTCTACCAGCTCTCCATATAAATAGTGTTTCTATAACTTTAAAGCAAAAAAAATTGCTGCCAACTCCAAGTCGTGGGTAGGGTAGTTCTTCTCGTGGGGACGTAACTGCCTGGAAGCATAGGCAATCACCTTTCCATGCTGTTACAAGACACAACACAAACCGTTCCCCGAGGCATCACTGTAGATAGTGAACCCTTCTGATCCTGATGGCAATGTCATAATTGGAGCTGTCGTCAACCGCTTTTTCAACTCATCAAAAGCGACCTAACACTCCTCTGACCAGATAAACTCTACGTCCTTCCGGGTCTGCCTAGTCAATGAATCTGCAACCCGAGAGAAATTTTGCATGAACCTCCTATAGTAGCCTGCCAATCCCATGAATCTCCTGATCTCTGCTATTGAACACGGTGCTGTCCAAGCCACAACTGCCGTAATCTTCTTCGGGTCAATTAAGATCCCATCTTCAGTCACCACATGACCCAAGAAGTCAACTCGGTCCAGAAAGAAATCATACTTCGAGAGCTTGCCATAAAGCTCCTCCATCCTGAGAGTCTACAGAACCACTCTCAAGTGCTCCTCAAGCACCTCTTCGGTCTTCGAGTACACTAAGATATCATCGATGAACACCACCACGAACTTGTTCAAGTACTGGTGGAACACCTTGTTCATCAGGTTCATGAATACCGTCAAGACATTAGTCAACCCAAATGGCATCTCCATGAACTCAAACTGGCCATACCGTATCTTGAATTCTGTCTTCGGGATATCTTCCTTCTTCACCTTCATCTGATGGTATCCTGACCTCAGTTCAATCTTATAAAATACCCTCGCCCCACTCAGCTGATCAAAGAGATCGTCGATCCTCGGCTACCGGTACTTGTTTTTGATCGTGAGGTTGTTGAGTGCCCTGTAGTCGATACACATCCTTACCGACCCATCCTTCTTCGGTACAAAGAGTACCGGTGCATCCCATGGTAAAGAACTCGATCGGATGAAGCCCTTGTCCTGCAGCTCATCCACATGCTTCTTTAACTCTACCAGCTCACTGTTGTTCACCCTATAGACGTGCTAAGATATCGGCTCTACACCGGGCACTAAGTTTATGGAGAACTCTACGTCTCGGTCTGGTGGTAGTCCTCGTAAATCCTTCGAAAAGATGTCCATGAACTCTGCTATCAAAGTGTGTGGCACTGCCTGCTCCTCAACTAATACTCCGCAGAAAACTCCGATGCTCTGCTCTATCTGCCGTCGGGTGAACTCAAACTTTGGCTCTCTTGGCGCTCTGAAAAGAACTCTACCCCTGCGACAATCTATACTGGTGTGGTGCCTGCTCAACCAATCCATACCGAGCACGATATCATAGTTTGTTAGTGGCATCACGAGCAGACTCACATCCAGTTCTCCGCCTTCTAAATCAACTCTCTGACCCATGCAAATATCACTAACAAGGATGATGCCACCCTCGGTTGTGATCTTGCAAGTCCTAGGCAATGATTCAGTAATAAAATGGTGTCTAATAGCAAAAGATACAGACACAAAGCTATGGAAAGCCACATAATCGAGCAATGCAAAAGTTGGAACGGATTCGAAAAGAATAGAACCAGCGATCAGCTCTCCGATAGCCTCTGCATCCTCAGCTGGCATGGCAAAAGCTTGCCCCTGCTGACCTCTTCTGGCCTGCTGCTAGTGCTGAACGAACCTCTGCTGCTGAGTCTACAAGGGTACCTTCTGCTGTACTGTTGAAGCCCTGGCTTCCGCTCCGTGTGCTGCTCATCCCGAAGACATGGGAAACTCCTTCAGCTGGTGCTCCGTCAAACCGCAAAGTAGGCACTTCCCGAGCCACTTTCTGCAGTCATTCCATACATGCCCTGGCTTCTTGCAGAAACCACAACCAACGGGCTGCTGCCTGAGTGTCTATGGCTGAAACCTTGGCTGCTGCTGCTGCACCTGCTGGAAAGGTGTACGACCTTACCCCTGGAACTGCTGTGGCTGGAACTTTCTTTGCTGGTGCTGCTGCTGAAAGTGAGGCCTCTTGGCCTGGCCTCTGCTGCTGCTGGCTCCATGAGCGTCTCGTCCTTTCTTTAGCTTTAGCTCAAGATCATCCTCTGCTGCTAGGGCACCCACCAGAATCTTTTCAAAAGTGGCACTCCGGTCACACTTGGTCAAGGACTTGACCTCCTTGACTAACCCCTTCCGGAACCTCCAGGTCTTCGCTGTCTCATTGAGTCCCTCAATAAATCTGCCCAAACGACAGAACTCCCCAGCGTACTCCTCGACAGTCTGACTGCCCTGAACTAATCTCTTAAAATGCGACTCTAGGGCGCCAAGAGATGTGTCAGAGAAAAACTTCTCTTTGAACAACTTCTTAAAGGCTGCCCAAATCTGTCCCTTTGTACCTACCCTCGGGTCCGTCTGGTACCATGTGCAGGCCAGGTCCTGCATCTGGCTACCTGCCGCCTCAATCTGCAATCGAGCTGGTATCTCCGTCAGTCGGAAGATCTCTTCGATGTGCTCTATCCAGTCGTCCGCATACAGAATCTCCTCTGTGCAGTGGAAGTCCTGCGGACGCATCTTCTGGAACTCCTGGATCCCTGGTGTCCTCGGCTGATACTGCTGCACCTGGCCTGCCTGGGCTGCGCAATGACTCTCTCCACCGTCGTCAGGGTAAGTTGATGGGCATTCTCTATGCCCTGCTGAATATGAGTGGACTGCTGCTGCTGGGCCTCCACCATCGTCTGAAGAAGGCGAACAATTGTACTACATCGACCGATACCGAAGGTGGCTATTGCTGGAAGAAATTAGGAATGACGGGAGAAGGACTCTATACAGGCGGAGGTGCACCTCCAAATGTAGTAGAAATGCCAACCAGAGCTGGCATAACAGGAGCTGCGGTCTCTGGGCCCTGCTGAATAGGACGAGAGGTGGCCGACCTCTCGATAGTATCCTCTGGGCCAGAGCGATGAGATTGTGTCTTCATAACCATCCTGAAGACAGATCAAACAAGAAGCAATTACTAAGAATGCGGCAAAAACATAAAAGAAGGACAATTTATTTTCAAAGGAAAGCATTTAATCAGCAAAAATTTAGATGGCATGTATTGCATAATAGTTTCCCTAATGTGATTGAGTACCTCAAAACTATATCCTACATCCTACAGCAGGCTGTAGAGATACTCTAGTTCGAATACCACTACAAATCTAGACCTGCATGGACCACCACTAAAAATGTGTAACGACCCGCACCAGTGTAGGGGCACCAGAAGTGGGTATGTCCAGCCTGCGCTGCAGTGTCGGCGGTTGAACGCTGTCCTAGGTCACATACATCTAACAATTGCAAGGTACCTGTACAGTATATACTCTTCAAACAGAGGGCAATACAGAAATCTACAGCTCAATCACAACTATGGTAGAAGTACGATAAGATAAATAGATATGAAAATCACCAAATAAAATATAAACATGAAAAAAGTCTAAGTGTCTAAGATAACATCTCTACAAAACATCCAGAATAGCAACAAGATCCCAAATATATATAACAATGTACCCAAATGAGACAAGGCAAATAAGTAAGATAACTAGTCTAGATAACTAGCCTAGACTACTGGGGTAATGTCTTCTGCAAGGACTGGGTCCTCCTGGGAGTCCAGCTCGCAGGTGTCATCAAGGCCTGCTCCATAGTAGGTCGGGCAAAACTCCTCATATGGGTCCTCTGTAACATTTTCAACAGGTCCAGTCTGGACAGGAATGAGCACAGTACATCTCACGCAGTTCATATCAAGACAGGAAATGTAAGCATGCTATAGAGTAAGATATATGAAACGATGAAGAATATACATGAAGTAAAAGAGATGACTATAAAAAAATATCTACTATAAGTAGAGAACTATCAGTGGCTAGTGAAGTAGAGTACAAGATAGACATATGAACGACTTGAATTTGTACATGATTACACTGAAGAGTTAGCACATGATTACACTACTTTGTAATTGTTCACATGACCATATATACTCCCCCGTACCCCAATCAATACACAAAGATCCAGACAAGTAATGTTATTGCACATGATTTCACATGGGGGCCCATAATTGGTTGTACATGTATACATGAGGGCTCTGTGAACACAAGAGTACATGAATCACAATAGTGGACATGAATGATGAAAGCACATGAATAGATGATGTACGTAAAAAGCACATGACATGACGTATCCCGCTGCTCCCGAGGGGGATAACATCTCATGAAAGGATCCATATAGTAGCAATCTGTGTTAACAATATGACAACATCAAGTAAAGTAATCTAGAGCCAGAATATAAATCCTAACAAGTATAAAACGGTCAGAGAATGTACTCGCGTGATATCCTGAGTATCTGATGAGTATAGATGTCCAGACAGAGAAGATGAGTCCTTTTTAGAGCAACACAGGTCACAACATGTCCAGAAAAGTAATACTGAATATTACGATGCTTACTACATGATTTCTAGGCTAAACTAGGTTAAAGTCAACTCATGGTCAATTCTAAGTCCTAGCCACAAGTCATAAAGCCTAATAGTACTATACTAGACTAACTAATACTACACAAGCCTATAACAAGTCACAGTAGGCTAACAACCTAGGCTAATCACTATAGGCTAAAACACTACTCAAGCCTATACCACTCCTAAACCATATCACTATACCAAATCTATATACTTATAAGAAAACACAAATGGTATAGAGGTATACCATTACACATAACAATAGGATACTCATATCAAAATAAGAAAACAATATATATATAGCAACCATATATATAGGTATCAATAGTAACACAAAAGCATAATAAGGTAAAAGAAGTAATGGAAAGAAGGGAAGGTAATGGAAAGACTGAGAATACAAACTAATAAGTAAACTGGAAGGGAAAGGTAAATAAAAACCCAACTGTCAACTTAAAACACAAGTCAAGGCTCACAGTCTAGAACTCAAGGCTGAAATCTGAAAACAGTTTATAAGAAAACCAAAACCAATATAGGAACACAGTCCCATACCCCAATATACAAGCCTAAGCTTCTCAGTTCAAAAGTGAACTGAGAACCAAATAGTGTACTGAACATTAACCTAATATGAACTTAGATACAATCTAAAAACCTGAGATATCAAATCAAAACCAAACCGATTTTACCAATACCTGGTTTCAACCAATAGCAACTGAGATACAGCTTGATACATGAAGTATCACAAAACCAAATAAATGTCAAAACCAATAAAACATGGGATCACAAACCTGAACCAATGGCTTGAGATATCAGCCTGAAACAGATAACCAGCTCACAGTTCTGTAAAATACCAAATCACAAACCCAAAATAACTGAGAATCATCTCAACACAAAACCAATGAAACAACATGAAACAACTGTTCACTGTGAAGGAACCTGAGAATGCAAGTTAATTAAAAACCTGAATATCGAAGATAAACCAAACCAAACATATGAATTCAGACTGCTTTATGAATATCAAATCATATTCAAAGTGTCAAACTGATACAGGAGTATCAGTTCGAATCCTCAACAGTCAACCCCACGTTTTATAGAATAAACTCGAAAATGAAAACAATGTAATTCGAAATAAACTTCAATGGACCAATCAAAATCCTAAACTAATTGAATAATCTCAAACTAATTAACCAAAAGATTAAAACATCTCACATTCGAATCAACTATTTGGACTCACTGCACAGAGTCGAGTATCAGAGAATTATCCCGATTGAAATCCCTATCAATACACAACTCAAAATCAAACATACAGTCAAATGAAATAATGAACATCAAAAACCCATGTAAAACAAAGAATTGAATACCCTAAAACAATAAAAACAATATTACATGAAATTTGAAATCCCAGGAACTCATGTACAGACACAGTGTACTGTTCAACAAAATCGTATGGCTCAAAATTCGAGTCCGATACAAAAATAGATGACTTGGCACTTGGGGACGGACGTGTCAGTCATGTCCCTAAGCCACGGGCTAAGTGTCGTGTGTCCAAGTGATACAGACACTGTGTACGGCCACCCGAACAGCAGGGCACCCGCACACACGCTCGTGCGGCATGTCATGCTCTCTGTGGACACGACACAGACACAAAATCAAGTTCAGTCCAACACAAAATCAAAGGACACATATATATCTACAACTTTGTTCAAATAGATTTTGAAAATATCAATAAAAATTCCATTGTGGCATTTTATCGAACACCTACCCTAGGACACTGATACGTGTCCGATATGCGTATCAAAACGATACGAATTCCTACCAAACTCACTCTACAGCTAGGGGACACCTAGATGCATGTTTCTACGGAAAGAAAATGGAGATTTGATTCAATTTAAGGGATTTTACCTATTTGAGAGATCTCATTCAAAAAGCCCCAATGGCCAAGTGAGCTCCAAACCTAGCAAGCAAGCTCCCTTCAACCACTACTCCAGAAATGACCTCAAATGCAAGTGAATAGGATTAATTTGGTGGAGGAATGGTAAGATTTGATGATTTGGGGAAGAACTATTAGGGTTTCTAAAGGGGGATTTCTAAAGGAGGCAAGTGAGCATTAAGTGGCATTATATAGGGGTGTTGGGGTCTCCATATGGCTGTGATGTGGCCGGCCATGTAGGGATTAGGGAAAGGGTTTCTTAGGAAATGGTCATGGGCCTAATGTACTAGCTAGTTGATTAAGCCTTCTAACTAAAAGGGCCAACTACCAAGGAGATCCATTCTCTATATGAACCTAAGTCAACTTGAGTCAACTTAACTTAGATTAGGGTCTCACACCATTTTACCATGCTAACTAAGTCACCATAGTCAAAGTCAAACTCTAGACTAGGATCTTTATGGTCTCAACTAGGAAAAGTCAAAAACAACAACACGAATACAATAAATAATAAAATAATTCACAAAAATCAAAATGACCAAAATACCATCAAACTAAAATGTGGTAGTGACAGGAGACATTCTCCTTCGCCTTGCTACTCGTCGTAGTAGTCTTCGCTACACATGCACTTCGAGTCTTCTTCGATTTTATGAACCATTTCGAAGGACTCGACATCTCTTCAGAGAGGAGATCTTCAAAAGCTTGTAAGTCAAAATGTATGACCAACATCTTTTGAGAAGATCCTAGCAAGTTGTTGTTAGATTGCATCACTACCTTCTCGTTGGGGAAGAAGAAAGTCCCCAGCAGAGTCGCCATCTTGTTTTTCCACGATAAAAGGTTATACGAACTTTTTGTATATTAAACGTGTAAAAGAGTACAATCGATTCCTAAAAAGGAGTTCTAAGTACAAAATTTTCAGGGAAGTGTGATGGTGGAGATCGAGCACTACAACAGCTCCTTTACTCCATTGACAATTTGACAACGAGTTGAACTTGCTCTGACTCTCTGATGCTTGTGATTGGAACTCTGGGTTGCCAATCAAGAAGACGTCAAAGTTACTGAAGATTTTGAAGCCTCTTGATCAAAGAAAAAATCCTTCTATTTATAGGTGAGCACATGTACGATGTGCATAAGGATTGTACAGGAATGCTGCACTTGAAGATATGAGAGAATCTTGAGACTGTACGATGAGGGCTGCTGCTGAGCTGACACGTGGCAGACGATGGAATTCTTTTTTATTAAGATCTTGTGGAGTTATCAACATAACTGAGTAAACGACACATGGCGTGCGTTTAACGTTGATTGGATGAACCCAAGTAGATTCTGTTCCTATCCCTGAAGTTAGATTTTGTCCTTATCTTAGGGGGCCATTGGTTTAAACAAACCAATTGGATATGACTCTCATCCATAGGAACAAACTCCATCCTTATCATTGGGAGTGGTGGTTTAAACAAACATATAGGATATTGCTCTTATCAACATAATCAAACTCTATTCTTTATCTTAAGAATGGTGGTTTAAACAAACCGATTCGGTAATATCTGAAAAGATATAGGTATCAGACTAGCTACGTGGAACAATGTCACCTCACAAGACTGTGCATCTATACGAGCTGCGCTTCTGGTGAGGCTTCAATGTCACTGCACTTTTGGGCGACATGGAGGCTGTGTGTCGAAGACGAGAGAGTTACTGCCCTTTTGGGCAAAAAAGAGACTGTGCTTTAGGCAACAGAGTCATTGTGCTTTGGGGAGACGAGTAGACTGTGCTTCGAAGACGATGGAGTCACTGCGCTTTTGGACGATTTGGAGACTGTGTTTCGAAGACAACCGAGTCACTACGCTTTAGGCACTAGAAGACTGCTACAGGCAACAGAGTCTCCTGAAGTAGCCTGCACTTCTGGGTTGAAATGAGGGCATTACGCTTCTGTTTGAACCGAAGGCTCTGCGCTTTTGGTTGAACCAAAGTGGCTTCGCTTCTGAGTTGAAGGAAATGGCTGCGCTTCTGAATCGAATGTAGTGGCTGCACTTCTGAGTCAAAGGAGCCAGTTTTTATCGAAGTGATCAATTAATGACTGTTTTTTAATGAATGAGTAGTCATTCTATCCTTTAATTACCACCGTCTTTTGGAGAATACAAGAAGTTCGTAGCTTGGGATTCAGTCAAAAGAAATCTATTAAATGAGATTCATTGTGCTGAGTCCTAGGTTCATCTCATTAATTGAGGTGCTTTGACCGATTGGCACGTGGCATTTGGGGTTGGACCACACCCAGCCTATACAAAGGGAAACTTCTTAGAGGAGTCATGCCCACTATCTCTTAGCATTCCCCACGTCATGCTCGATCCCGATATAGCTTCGAACGGCCATTGGCCTTACACAAGTCAACTGTTGGTTGTGGATCTTTTTATTCAAAGAATCTATGTCCTTGTAGAAGAACTGCTACTAGATTTTGAGATGCACTTGATTGTTTGGCATGAGGAGTTCGAACCTGAACAACATCTTGGAGCTCTTCGAGATCTAAGCTTCCGGGTTTGGATTGATTGCCAATCTGAAGAGCCATAGGTTGTGCTATGCCCTGCTCAAGAGCCACAGTTGTGTGGCAAGCAGGAGCTGCATTCTAGCTCGGGTCAATGGCTATTTCGTTAGCCATATTGGAGTTCCTTCGCATCTGCCTTGGAAGTTGCTTGCTCCGACAGGAAGTGATTCGCTCCGACATTGCTGCGCATTTGGGGGCTGTATCCTTTCTGAAGACTGCCCACTTGTAGATTTTTAGGTATTTTAGTCTTTATATGTAACTATGAAGAACCTATAATAGATCTTTTGTTGACATGATTTTAATAAAGAACTTCTCTTTATACACCATCTTTGTATGTCCGCTTTGACTTCTCTACTGGTTGTGCTTTTGAACACCTGCACTTTTGTGAGCGAGCTGTTATATGCAGTAACTATTGTCACATGCACTTTCGTCACGGTTGTGCTTTTTCATGCTTCTATAGAGAGCACGTGAGAGAACATGAGAGTACGTGAATAATACGAATACAAGGAGTACATGATAAAGTACATGAACATAAAATTCTCGATATACCCAATAAGGGGATAACAACCCATGACAAGATCCATATAGTACCAATCCGTGTTAACAATGTATCAACATCAAGTAAAGTAGTCTAGAGTAGGCAATATAGATAATATTATGATGAAAACAATCAAAGAATGTACTCGCCTGATATCCTGAGCAACGACTGCGTGTCGGTATCTGAAGTGGCGTCACAAATACATATTATGAATTAAGAAGATTACAAAGTGTTCTAAAGTAAACAATAGATTTAATGCACTATTTATATGCTTCTTGGCCTCTTCTAGGTCAGAGAGATCAAACTAGGTCAACTCTAGTCAACTGGGCAACTCTTGGTCAAACTTGGTTTAGTTAGTCCATTTTAGTCAATTCTAGGATACCATGGTATCCTCTTCCTAGTTATCCTAGGAAAACCTATTACCTATTGACATACATATCCTAGAGTATAACTATATAATACCATGGTATAAGTATCCATATCCTTAACTATTTTATCTGAGCAACATCCACTCTTGACCCATATATATCCTAATGTTTAACTCTTCCTTAAAGGACCTTTGTGTAGATGCTTGCAATGGGGGTAAATAGCTACATGCTACTGCTGCTATTGCATTAGCAGGTAGCAATGCTGCTACTAAATTGAGTAAGGAGTGATACTCAAAGAGACTGAACAGTTAGGAATATCTGAACATAAATGAAATGACTGAACACATATGTAGATATAGGACTAAACTTAAGATAAAATAGGGACTGATCACTGTGAATGAGAAATAAAAACTTGGCAAGATATAATTTAGGGGCAGAAACTAATAGCAAGACTGAAAGATATATGTAATCGGAACAAAGATATCAATATAGGACCGTACAAATGAATTGGGACTGCAATATAACTAAATTCCCTTCCTCATATATGACTGATACCATGACTCATATGGGAGTGATACCACAATCCAAAACATGAGCCCCCAAAATGCTACTTGATACAAAGTAATACAAGGACTGACATAAACCAATAGGGGGAATTGAAACATAATGAAGTAAGGCTAAACAAGAGTAGAAGACATTGTCTATAATATAACCAAACCCAGGCTTTCACATATTTCATGACTGATAGCTTATCCACCCATGGGACTGATACAATTCGAAGGTAAGGGGGAACTGAACAATTAGATCATTAAAACTAAAACAGAGTGTTGTACTAGTATACTGATGATTAGTTAAACAAGGACAATATTATAAAGATAACACGAGCTGAAATATAGTACATAACTGATTCAAATAATGAGAATGCACAAACAAGCATTTGACTGAAACGAGATGCAGGTATGGACCGAAACTAAAGGTAGTAGGAAACTGAACTAGAGAATAAAATCAATCCGAGCCTCTTTGTCACGCCCCAGAACCAGAATACTGGAGAGCGGGGGCAGACATAGCCAGCTACGTATATTGAAATAGAATATATCTCAACTATACGGTCACGGCTGTCTAGATATGAGGGTTTACTACAAGCCAACAGTCTCTTAAGGTCAAGCCTATTGTCTCAATCTCAAGCAAGTAATATAATTACAAGATGTTTGACCACCAAATATACAATAAAAGGCGTCCCAAATATTACATATCAGCTGATCATGAAGCTAGTCGTACAAAATACGAGAACTAGCAAGAGTTTAAGTCATACATGATCAACCCTAGGATTTGTTAATCATGTTTACAGCCCGTAGACAGACAGTAAGTAAAAGTACATCGAGCTAACAGGTGCTCGTCGGCTAAACGCCTCAAAAGAATAACTTTACAATAGAGTGAGCGAAACAAAATAGAAAAACCCACTCGTAGCCCGGGTTCCTTCTAGTCGCCACCATTGGGCTGGAAGCTTGGTAGATCCTCGGGAGCTGCTCCGAAATCTGGCCACACAAAACCAGCTGGGTCAACCCCAGAAAGAGCAAGTGCCACAAGGGGGCCACGAAATAAGAACAAAAGCCAGCAATTAGCACAAGAAAATACTAAAATTAAAACTATAAATTACGAAAACATGGCAGGATGATATACGACGAGATAACCATGGAACTATTCCGATAGCCAGGTTACAACCCGTAAACCAAACAAGGACCGGGGTTGTAACCCTTCATCTGAACAGAACTTGGTTTCCCACCATTTATCGGCAAGATAATAATATAAGAAACCAAGACAGGGAGCAATCTTGTACTGGATCAAGACATGGCTAGACTGGTTATACCTCATTCAATCAATCACGGCCAAGCAGATACTACGGCTTACTACTTTAACAAACTAGGGTTATCACAGGCCTAATTACTAACAAGATGCAGTGAGATTGTTCCACAGCCACAAGCCCTGCAGACCATCCAGGCTACCCAGGACGAAAGATTAGGGTTGAATTCAGGTGGGTACATCGTCCAGAAGACAAATGTACCCTTAGGTGACTTAGAGGGTGCAACACGCGACGGTGTGCTGGAAATGTGCCCTACTCGACGGCAGGCTACATATCCCAAGAGCGCCCAGGTAACGGGATTGTCTGTAGCTGTGTCATCTCTTCATGACTACTGAGTTATTCTAGTTATTAACCTTAATCCATTTTAGTAGGTACCCCTGACCGTGGTACTCAGGAGTCCCATCCTAGACATGATGCAAGACAGGACAAGTGGATTTAACAAGCAAGCAAGAAAGAACTACCACGGTGTCAAGGCAGGTCTAGTTAAATTATCAAGATAAATCATGTCAGGGTACTTGTCAGGAGTGCGCCACGACGGGCCACTATCATGTCAGGTTGGTCATGTCAGGAGTGCACCACCACGGGTTACTGTCGTGTTATGCTGGTTCCTTGTCATACCAAGCCATGTACAATAGTCATTCCAAACATATTAAGTAAAATCAAGTTCATGACAAAAGGCGTAAGGATATAAAATGGGCGTAAAACATCTAATAAAATATCAATATATAGGGCTATAGAAGAGCCAAGCTTAAAGAAATAAGACCAAAACTCCAAGAGCCAATGGGTTAAGCAAGGGGTCAGGGGAGCAGCGTACAAAAAGTCACGCACGCTGAGAGAGCAGCATAGGTGAAAGTCACGCACGCTACAGGGAGTAGCTGCGTGAAAGTCACGCACGCTCAAGGAAGCAGCTGCGTGAAAGTCACGCACGCTCAAGGAAGCAGCTGCGTGAAAGTCACGCACGCTCAGGGAAGCAGCTGCGTGAAAGTCACGCACGCTAAAGGAAGCAGTGTACGTGAAAGTCACACACGCTACAGGAAGCAGCTGCATGAAAGTCACGCACGCTCAGGGAAGCAGTGTACGTGAAAGTCACGCACGCTACAGGAAGCAGCTGCATGAAAGTCACGCACGCTCAGGGAAGCAGTGTACGTGAAAGTCACGCACGCTACAGGAAGCAGCTGCGTGAAAGTCACGCACGCTCAAGGGAGCAGCTGCGTGAAAGTCACGCACGCTCAAGGAAGCAGCTGCGTGAAAGTCACGCACACTCAAGGGAGCAGCTGCGTGAAAAGTCACGCACGCTCAAGGGAGCAGCTGCGTGAAAAGTCACGCACGCTCAAGAGAGCAGCTGCGTGAAAAGTCACGCAAGCTCAAGGGAGCTGCGTACGCGTAAAAACACGCACGCAGGGTCTGGGTCTTCTTCTCAATGGCTGAGAAGATGCTCCAATGGCTCCAAAACTTCAAAACCTCATAACTTGGCCATCCGAACTCCAAATCCAGATTTCCAAAGTTCTAACCAGGGTGGAATTAAACTCTCTTCCACAAGGAAACATCAAAACCCATAAAAATCCAACTTAAGTAGATCAAAACATGCAAAATCCAAAAATAGAAATAACTTAGATCAATAACAATGGAGGCTCCAAATCACAAAAATCCAAGTTCTAATATTGATCACCATGTCCTAATCTATAAAATGGACAAAGAAAAGAGGGCTCTCATGTAGTGGCAAGGTGCACTTGCCTAGGGTTAGGAGAGTTATGGAGGAAGGAGAAGAAGAAGAAGAAGGAAATTAATGGTGGTTATGAGGAGAGAGAGTGGTAGGTGGGGATATAAAGAGGGGGAGTTGTGGTGTGTTGAGGGTGGAGTGTAGGGCTAGGGTGTTCCAACACATAAAACCAAACCAAACCGAACCATCCCCAATAAAACCGAGCCATGTCAAAAACCCAAATACGAGAAATACCAGAATTCCACAAGCTGAGAAAAATAAAGTACATGCTAAAATCCAGATACGAGTATTAATACAAAATACGGGAAATACGGGAAATGAGGGTGACAACTCTACCCACCTTAAAAGAATTCCGTCCTCGGAATTTAATCAAGGAGCTAGAGATTGTCACGACAAGCTACACTAAGCACAGGCAAGCTACACTAAGCAGTTCAATCATACAATCATACAATGCAAGCAAGGAAGGGAAAAGGTAAGGCATAAGAAAGACATTATACCTCACGAGTCAAACAGGTAGGGATATCGCGATCGGATGTCGTCCTCACGCTCCCACGTTGACTCACCTAGAGAGTGATGACCCCAAGCAACACGGACTAATTTAATAGTCTTGTTCTTGAGTATCTTCTCCCTCCGGACCAATATAGACACGGGCCTCTCCTCAAACGAAAGGTTGGTACCAACAACCAATTCCGAATGGTCTAGGATGTGGCTCGGGTTCGAAATATACCGTCGTAATTGGGACACATGGAATATATCATGCACCTCACTTAGCGACGGCGGAAGAGCGAGACCATAGGATACATCTCCTACTCGCTCTAGAATATCGAACGGCCCTATATACCTAGGACTAAGCTTTCTCCGCACGCCGAAGCGAATGATGCCGCGGTTAGGCGAGATCCTAAGGAATACATGGTCGCCGACAGCAAATTCTAAGGGACGCCGATGAGCATCGGCCCAATGGCGCTGGCGGTCCTGGGCAACTCGGAGGTGATCTCTGACCTTCCTGACTACTTCAACCGTCTGGAAAATCAACTCGGGTCCGAGCATCTGCCTCTCTCCGATATCGTCCCATGCTAGCGGGGATCTGCACTTCCTGCCAGAAAGAGCCTCGAAGGGTGCCATCTGGATACTGGCCTGATAACTGTTGTTGTACGAGAATTCTACCAGGTGCAGATGATTCTCCCATGAACCACCGAAGTCAAGGGTACAAGATCTTAACATATCTTCAAGGGTCTGGATTGTGCGCTCTGATTGACCATCCGTCTGTGGGTGATAAGCTGAGCTGAATTGAAGGCGAGTCCCCAAACTCTTCTGCAAACTGCGCCAAAAGTGTGATATGAATCTTGAATCCCTGTCCGAGTTGATGCTGACTGGCACACCGTGAAGCCTAACGATCTGCCTGAGATACATCTCTGCTAACTGTGCCGTCGACTGTCTAACTCTGAATGGGATAAAGTGTGCCACCTTGGTAAGCCTGTCCATAATTACCCAAATAGCATCTCTGCCGGCCGGAGATCTGGGCAATCCGGTCACGAAATCCATGGTTATATGCTTCCATTTCCATTCTGGGATCGGTAAGGGCTAAAGAAGTCCAGCGGGCCTCTGATGTTCAGCTTTAACCTGTTAGCAAACTAAACACCGAGAGACAAACCGGGCTGTCTCCCTCTTCATGCCATTCCACCAGAAATGCTGACGAATATCACGGTACATCTTCGTACCACCCGGATGAATAGAATATTGTGAACTGTGGGCTTCTGCCATGACTTCCTGTCTGATATCTCTACTGGGTACACAAAGACGAGTGCCGTGCCGAAGGGTACCATCTTCGTGGATACATAACTCTGGCTTCTTCCTGCTTCACACTCTGCTCTGAGTCGCTGGATCTTAGAATCTGTTGACTGCGCCACCCGGATCCTCTCCACTATGCTGGACTGAACCTGTAGACTGGCCATCAATGCCACACTGGTAGGAAGAACCACTTCAATTCTCATCTTCTGAAGATCTGCCAATAATTCTGGTTGCGCCGTTAGGAGATAAACTCTGGCTCTCCTGCTCAATGCATCTGCTACAACGTTGGCCTTCCCGGGATGATACTGCAAATCCATATCATAGTCCACTAGTAGCTCGAGCCACCTTCTCTGCCGCATATTAAGGTCCTTCTGGATGAAAACATACTTCAGGCTCTTATGATCAGTAAAGATCTCTACTCTATCTCCGTACAAGTAGTGTCTCCATAACTTCAAGACAAACACTACCGCCGCCAATTCCAAGTCGTGGGTCGGGTAATTCCTCTCATGATCACGTAGTTGACGTGACGCATAAGATATTACCTTTCCATGCTGCATCAAAACACAGTCCAATCCTCTGCCTGAAGCGTTGCAATAAACTGTGAACCCTCCGGTCCCATCTGGAAGGATGAGAATGGGAGCCGTTATCAAACCTCGCTTCAACTTCTCAAATGATTCTTGACACTCTGCTGTCCAAACAAACGGCACATCCTTGCGGGTCAACTGGGTCATCGACGCTGAAATCCTTGTGAAATCTGAAACGAACCGTCGGTAGTAGCCGGCCAATCCAAGGAAGCTGCGAACCTCTGCCACTGAGCTGGGTACCGGCCATGACTCGATAGCCACAATCTTCTGGGGATCTACTTCCACTCCTCCTCGGGTAATGATGTGACCTAAGTACGAAATACGATCGAGCCAGAACTCGCATTTACTGAACTTGGCGTACAACTGATGCTCCCTAAGCGTCTGAAGGACGACTCTGAGATGCTGCTCATGCTCTGCTTCACTCTTGCTGTAGACCAGGATGTCATCTAGGAACACGATCACAAATTTGTCCAAGTAAGGCATGAAAATACGATTCATGAGGTCCATGAATACGGCCGGCTCATTGGTCGCTCCAAAGGGCATAACAAGGAACTCCCAATGTCCATACCTCGATTTAAATGCTGTCTTCGGGATGTCCTGCTCTCTGACTCTGATCTGGTGGTATCCTGACCGCAAGTCGATCTTCGAAAACACTGAAGCCCCTCTGAGCTGATCAAATAAGTCATCTATCCTCGAAAGAGGGTATCTGTTCTTGATTGTCATCGAATTTAAGGTACGATAATCAACACATAGCCTGGACGTACCATCCTTCTTTTTCATAAGAAGCATCGGGGCTCGCCAAGGCGATCCACTTGCACGGATGAATCCCTTGGTCCTCAGTTCTTCAATCATCTTATACAAAATCTCCAACTCTGAAGGCGCCATTCTGTAGACTCGCTCTGATACTGGTGCTGTCCCGGGAATCAAGTCTATAGTAAACTCAATCTCCCGCTCTGGCGGCATCCCTGGAAGCTCCTCTGGAAAAACATCTAGAAACTCTTTAACTATCCGGGGTAACTGTACTGCTGCTACTGCCATCCGCAATGCTGGAGAAGATGGCTCCATTGCACCTCTGGAAAACAAAAACTCTGGCTCGTCGGGGATACTAAAGACAACCCTGCCAATATGGCAGTCTATCCTAGCATACTGATTCCTCAACCAATCCATGCCTAGGACTGCATCATAGTCTGTCATAGGAAACTCTATGAATCTAGCGGGGAACTTTCTACCGCTAACTACGATCCGACATGAGGAAAACACTCGATCTACTCCCACAAGACCATTACCAGTAAGTATATTGAGCCTCACTGATAATGACTCAGGCTCTAATCCTATCCGTGTCGCGAATCGTGCAGACATGAATGAATGCGATGCACCAGAATCAAATAATACAGACGTTGGAGAGAAGTTGACGAGAATAGTACCTGCCACTACCTCACTTGGTGCAACTTCTTCTTCCATAGCCATCATTATGGCCTGACCTTGTCCTCTGGCTGCTGGTCCCCTCTGCTGGAAACCTCTCTACCTATTCTGGATCTGAGCTTCAGTTTGTGCATACTGCTGGGGGTGTTGTTGCTGGAATGCCTAAGACTAAGGCGGCAAGGGCCTCGAAGACTGATACAGCTGCTGCTGAACTGGTGCTGGGGCCGGTCCTCTCACTGAAGAGCTAGAAGGGTTGGATGCTGATGAACCACCCCTATTCGGGCAAGCCCCAACCCTATGATCTGCTGCTCCACAAGCCAAGCACAATCCCTGCGCCCTGCGACAATCCGCCACTACATGGCCTGGCTTTCCGCAATGAGAACATCCCTTCGCGGAAGTCTGCTTCTGCTTCTGCTGCTGCGGGTACATCAGGATCGAATGTTGAGCCGATGTTACTGAGGTCGCCCGCCTCGGAGTTCCAATGGTCAATCCCCTGGCTGCCGGGGCTGGAGCTGATGATTGGTGCATCTGACTGTGGGACCGCTTCCTACTTCCGGTCCTATCCACGATCCTCTGGGAGGTATACTCATGCCTCCTAGCTGCTCTCAAGACTGCGTCGAACGTCTGGTGCTCGAACTGCTCAACTGCCAACAAGATCTCCAAATGCAGTCCCTGTTGGAACCGCTGGGCCCTATCAAACTCGGTCGCCACCAAGGTAGGGACAAACCTACTGAGTCTAGAAAACTCCGATGCATAACTGTCGACTGTTCTGCCTCCTTGCTTCAAGTTGGTAAATCTGGTCTGCAGGTCGTACCGAGCCACAGCATCAAAGTACTTCGTCTGGAATCTCTCTCTAAATACTGCCCAAGCAATGGGTGCCACTAATCCCATGGCTTGCGCTGTCCACCAACTGCGAGCCAAGTCCAACAACTGCAGGCGTACTACCGCTACCTTCTCATTCTCGGGTGTCCTAGCTGCTTCCAGAACCACCTCGGTATCCTGAAGCCATGCATCCGCGGCAATCGCATCCTCGCTGCCGTCGAAGAAAGGAGGGTTCAATCGCTTGAAACTGTTGGCCGCCTGGTTCCCTGGATGACCGTCTCTAGTCAAAGCATCTTGAACTGTCTGGTTCAGGGTGTCGCTTCGACGATCCTGGGAAGCTATCAAGGTTCTGATGAGGCCTACTAAGGTACCATCATCTGGCTCTGCGGGCTGGACGGACCGAACTGGTGACTCTCTTTCAGTAGGTATCACTCTAGAGGCGACGCCGGAATGCTGGGCTTGATCTTCAGGTTGCTGCTGGTCTACGGGAGGTGCTCCACCTCGCTGATCGGCAGGGTCAGGTACAGTGCCGCTGAAGAAGACGACACAGGGAAACAATAAGGAAGGACCAGGACAGATCAACGATACAAGCATGTAATCAGGGCAAGAATTTCAGGGATTTAAAAATACGGGTGGAGATCAAAGGCGAATACTGATTGAGACATCTATTCGGTAAACCCTCATATTTTTTGATTGACAAGACCTGCATGGGCTACCACTTAAACCATGTCACGCCCCAGAACCAGAATACTGGAGAGCGGGGGCAGACATAGCCAACTACGTATATTTACGTATATTAAAATAGAATACAAGCCAACAGTCTCTTAAGGTCAAGCCAACAGTCTAGATATGAGGGTTTATTACAAGCTAACAGTCTCTTAAGGTCAAGCCTATTGTCTCAATCTCAAGCAAGTAATATAATTACAAGATGTTTGACCACCAAATATACAATAAAAGGCGTCCCAAATATTACATATCAGCGGATCATGAAGCTAGTCGTACAAAATACGAGGACTAGCAAGAGTTTAAGTCATACATGATCAACCCTAGGATTTGTTAATCATGTTTACAGTCCGTAGGCAGACAGTAAGTAAAAGTGCATCGAGCTAACAGGTGCTCGTCGGCTAAACGCCTCAAAAGAATAACTTTACAATAGAGTGAGCGAAACAAAATAGAAAAACCCACTCGTAGCCCGGGTTCCTTCTAGTCGCCACCATTGGACTGGAAGCTTGGTAGATCCTCGGGAGCTGCTCCGAAATCTGGCCACACAAAACCAGCTGGGTCAACCCCAGAAAGAGCAAGTGCCACAAGGAGGCCACGAAATAAGAACAAAAGCCAGTAATTAGCACAAGAAAATACTAAAATTAAAACTATAAATTACGAAAACATGCCAGGATGATATACGACGAGATAACCATAGAACTATTCCGATAGCCAGGTTACAACCCCTAAACCAAACAAGGACCGGGGTTGTAACCCTTCATCTGAACAGAACTTGGTTTCCTACCATTTATCGGCAAGATAATAATGTAAGAAACCAAGACAGGAAGCAATCTTGTACTGGATCAAGACATGGCTAGACTGGTTATACCTCATTCAATCAATCACGGCCAAGCAGATACTACGGCTTACTACTTTAACTAACTAGGGTTATCACAGGCCTAATTACTAACAAGATGCAGTGAGATTGTTCCACAGCCACAAGCCCTACAGACCATCCAGGCTACCCAGGACGAAAGATTAGGGTTGAATTCAGGTGGGTACATCGTCCAGAAGACAAATGTACCCTTAGGTGACTTAGAGGGTGCAACACGCGACGGTGTGCTAGAAATGTGCCCTTCTCGACGGCAGGCTACAGATCCCAAGAGCGCCCAGGTAACGGGATTGTCTGTAGCTGTGTCATCTCTTCATGACTACTGAGTTATTCTAGTTATTAACCTTAATCCATTTTAGTAGGTACCCCTGACCGTGGTACTCAGGAGTCCCATCCTAGACATGATGCAAGACAGGACAAGTGGATTTAATAAGCAAGCAAGAAAGAACTACCACGGTGTCAAGGCAGGTCTAGTTAAATTATCAAGATAAATCATGTCAGGGTACTTGTCAGGAGTGTGCCATGACGGGCCACTATCATGTCAGGTTGGTCATGTCAGGAGTGCACCACCACGGGTCACTGTCGTGTTATGCTGGTTCCTTGTCATACCAAGCCATGTACAATAGTCATTCCAAACATATTAAGTAAAATCAAGTTCATGACAAAAGGCGTAAGGATATAAAATGGGCGTAAAACATCTAATAAAATATCAATATATAGGGCTATAGAAGAGCCAAGCTTAAAGAAATAAGACCAAAACTCCAAGTGCCAATGGGTTAAGCAAGGGGTCAGGGGAGCAGCGTACAAAAAGTCATACACGCTGAGAGAGCAGCGTAGGTGAAAGTCACGCACGCTACAGGGAGCAGCTGCGTGAAAGTCATGCACGCTCAAGGAAGCAGCTGCGTGAAAGTCACGCACGCTCAAGGAAGTAGCTGCGTGAAAGTCACGCACGCTCAGGGAAGCAGCTGCGTGAAAGTCACGCACGCTAAAGGAAGCAGTGTACGTGAAAGTCACGCGCGCTACAGGAAGCAGCTGCATGAAAGTTATGCACGCTCAGGAAAGCAGTATACGTGAAAGTCACGCACGCTACAGGAAGCAGCTGCATGAAAGTTACGCACGCTCAGGGAAGCAGTGTACGTGAAAGTCACGCACGCTACAGGAAGCAGCTGCGTGAAAGTCATGCACGCTCAAGGGAGCAGCTGCGTGAAAGTCACGCACGCTCAAGGAAGCAGCTGCGTGAAAGTCACGCACGCTCAAGGGAGCAGCTGCGTGAAAAGTCACGCACGCTCAAGGGAGCAGGTGCGTGAAAAGTCACGCACGCTCAAGGGAGCAGCTGCGTGAAAAGTCACGCACGCTCAAGGGAGCAGCTGCGTGAAAAGTCACGCACGCTCAAGGGAGCTGTGTATGCGTAAAAACACGCACGCAGGGTCTGGGTCTTCTTCTCCATGGCTGAGAAGAAGCTCCAATGGCTCCAAAACTTCAAAACCTCATAACTTGGCCATCCGAACTCCAAATCCATATTTCTAAAGTTCTAACCAGGGTGGAATTAAACTCTCTTCCACAAGGAAACATCAAAACCCATAAAAATCCAACTTAAGTAGATCAAAACATGCAAAATCCGAAAATAGAAATAACTTAGATCTATAACAATGGAGGCTCCAAATCACAAAAACCTAAGTTCTAATGTTGATCACCATGTCCTAATCTATCAAATGGACAAAGAAAAGAGGGCTCTCATGTAGTGTCAAGGTGCACTTGCCTAGGGTTAGGAGAGTTGTGGAGGAAGGAGAAGAAGAAGAAGGAAATTAATGGTGGTTATGAGGAGAGAGAGTGGTAGGTGGGGATATAAAGAGGGGGAGTTATGGTGTGTTGAGGGTGGAGTGTAGGGCTAGGGTATTCCAACACATAAAACCGAACCAAACCGAACCATCCCCAATAAAACTGAGCCATGTCAAAAACCCAAATACGAGAAATACCGGAATTCCACAAGCTGAGAAAAATAAAATACAAGCCAAAATCCAGATACGAGTTTTAATACAAAATACGGGAAATACGGGAAATGGGGTGACACTCTTCCTCTATCTGTGATACTAAAACCAATATAGGTAAGGAATACAATGTAATTCGAGGACTGAATATTAAGGTAGCAAGACTGAATGTGATCCTCTTACTGCTACAAGTGGACAGATGTGATGCAGAACTTGGACTGAACATTAGTTCATGACTGATATCAAAGTACACATGTAGGACTTGATACAAAGCCATAAAGAAATCCCATTCCTCATCCTATTAGCTAACATGGAATCAACTTATGTGTAGGCTCACTAACTGATACTAAGTCAAATAGAGGCTAAACTAGTTAGACTAAGGACTGAACTAACTGGACAGAATAAAACTAATAAGTGGCTGAATAAAAGGAAATGGGACTGAACCAAATGTTCTAAACTTGCTACTTAGCACATAGGGACTGAATAATATAAGCAAAGACTGGACAATAAATAATAATGTAGGCAAATAGTAGGGGATTGAAACAATACTATAGGACTGCACAGGAGGGAATAGACATGAAGTATTTAGGGACTGCACTAACTAAACTGAAATATACTCGAAATGAAGGGCACGGCTAAAAGTTTGAAACAATTAAGTTACAAGTGAACTGACACAATATAATGACTGATACATAAATGGTTATGGGACTGATATAAAGGACAAGGCAACAATATATAAGAGACTGAACAAAATGGTGATGTCTGAGCTAAAAAAGAACTGGCTAATAGGTAATACAAGGGACTGATCAATGAGGAGCTGTGGACTGAACTCAAAGGACAGGGGACTGAACCAATATCACATTCCCTATCTCATTTTAGTACACATAACACAACAGTCCACATAATCTCCATGCCCCCAACTCAATACACAATGCATCAACACTAATTTAAACTACTAGATAATCCTACAATGATACCTCATAGCAAGGCAAACCTAACACAAGATTCAAGCTAAAATTTAGAGCATTTGTGCTCTTTTGATCATTTTGTCAAACACTTGGCGTGCGTATCGAACACGTGGTGACACATCCATGATACGCACTCCAAATGGATTCAAACTTGATCCAAAGCACCCACACATGTTCTAAATACTTAGCATGACGTAGATAACCAATCTTTAAACCCTAAAATCTCTATTCTCGGATTCCCCCCCCCATTTGAGTCAAATGCAAAAGGAAAATCCTTCAAATAGAAAGAGGAGAGTCTAAACTCCTCACGAATGGTAAGCCTAATGCACGAGGGTCCCTAATGCATGACTCTATACTGATTTAATGGAAATTAAGGGTTTAGAAAGCATATACCTATTGGGAGATGGATTCCCAATACAAAAGTTCCAAGATCTATAAGTCCTTCATGCTCCAAGTGCGCCAATCCCTCTAAGCTAGCTACTAGAGCCTTCTCCTCTCCAAGGGGAAGATAATGAGACCAATTTGGACTTTGGAGCCAATTTGGGTGTAGGAGGAATTTGGGGAAGAACTTCTAAATTAGGGCTAGAAATGAAATGAAAGGAGGAAGAAGGAGTTGCTTCTTTAATAGGCTAAGGGATTAGGGTTGGCCGGCCACAATAATAGGTTTTGGCTAGGGGAATGTCCAAGGAGCCCCCCTCTAACTTGTCATGACAAGTTCTAAACAAAAAGCCTTCTTCTAATTAGATTTTTAGCCCTATTCTAAATGACTAGATAGTCTAACTAGAGACTAACTTAAACTTAATAAAATGGTTTGATTAGGGTCTAGTCTATCTAGTTAAGTCTACCTTGGTCATGACTAACATCTAATTAAGATGGCTCTAAAGTTAACAAAATTATGTCACAAACATAAATCAATTAATTAAATGATATAAATAATCATAAATATCAAAAAGTCTCAAATACCCCTATTCTAGAATGTGGTAGTGACAAACTCACAATATCTTAATTTATTGAACTAACGTTATATTTCTTTCTTGGTAATCCCAACGGAAGACATGTCTGCGGGGGCCATTGGACCCCGGAAGCAGTACTCCTTCCCAAGACATCGAAACCAATAGCAATATTTAATATTTACATTTTACCAATATTTTCCTTGAAGGTTGGTGGGAAATTCAGGCAAAAAATTTAAAACATAATCACATACAAAAAGTTTTATGTCCCTTTAAATTGTGTATCGAACTTATAGCAGAGACGTTGGTGGAGATGAGTTATAACATCTAGGATGGAAAGAAAAAAAGGAAATTTAGTTTCAGGACTTGTCAAAGTCTTCATCCAAAAGTGCGTCGGTAAATTATCACATGTGCCACTGTGGTGAATTTTCTCGAAAAAGAATCGCTTTGACGACTAACAATTTCGTGAGAGAGTTCTATAGTTGTGGTATTACGAGATAAGGGTTCATTTTGATTAAAAATAATGATTATTAAAGCATCCCTGGTGCTGAGAAGAAAAACTGGAAATCAGTGCTTAAGCAAATCAAAATAAAGGACCGGGTAATAGAAAAGTTGAAAAAATATGAAAAGCTAAATATGGAAATTCAAAAGCTAAATCGTTTGAAGAATAATCTGTTGTTATGTTTATGTTTGTTTTGGTGTTTATCTGCTATGTATTATGGGAATAGTTTATGTCCCATTTTAAATGACGGCCACTATGATGAAGAATAAATTGTCTAAATTTGGAACGTCTTGATGACATTAAGATTTGTCTGATTGCAGCGTAGGCCTTTGTTATGCAAGCAAGGCATTTTCAATTACAGCAAAATTCTTATAAGAATTGGATATATATTATACATTTTTTATTCTTCGAAGATTTTCTTATTTGTAAAATTTCATCACTTGCTGTAATCCCATTGTAAAGATTTATATATTATCAAACATATCCGAGCAGACAACTTGATATAAATTTTATCGCACATTTTAAGAACATTATAAATCCACAAAAGTTTTGACATATTTTATAACCTTTTATTACAAGACAAATGAACATATTTCATTTGATACAAAAAATAAAATTTTCATCCTCTATCTTCACACCATCAAGGTGCGCTCATTTCTAATGTTCATCATTTCATCATTTGCTGCATAATTAGATGGTGGCACAATTGGTTTCCTCTACATTGTGCTTTGAAGATGCAATCCATACAACACGTTTGCTCCTTCTAAATTTCGAATCAAACTGTATGTAACAAACATAACATCAAAAATATTGCTCTAAAAATAGTGTAACTATTTGATGACATATTTTCAGACTTATATAGTAAGAATAGGAGTCCATCCTATATCCGCCTTGCATGAGTAAAATTACAAAAAGATCTCAATCAAATGAATTTCCTTGGGGGGAACATAAAGACGATACACTATGGAGAATGTAGAAAAGTTAAAGCTAGAATTTTTCAACTTCCCAATCTCTTCCTCAAGAAAAAGATCCAAATTTTTGAAAGCTACAATTACCAAAAAACAATATGTATTATTATTATGCAGATCTAGTACATAATTCTTTCAAAATTGTGAACATGAGCTTTCTTTTTCTTTTATGACTTATTTGTTAAAAATCAGCTCATCTGAAGATGGAATGGAGTAACAAACTTCAACAGCCTTTCTTTTAATCATAACTATTACAAGAACATAATGTTCAACCATAAGGATGGGTACATATATCTGACCCACGATTAATGATTACAACAAATTAATCAATTTTCAGCAAATTTTAATTAAAAATTAAACCAGAACAAATTAATACCTCATCACAAGTTCTTAAAGATCCTATATAGTCCTCAAAATATTTGTACTTCTTCCATATTTCATGAATAGCTTTATTTGAGCGCAGTAATGTTGCACTCTACATAGACATAAAATAATACATAACAAACGACAAATAAATGCGAAAAAATTGTTAATGCATAATCATTAAAGAATAAAATGCTTACTCACCCATATCTTTGATGGTAAATACCATACATTAGCTTTATTGTCTGTTCTTTTTCGTTCCTCTTTGGTGAGAATCGTAGAGACCATGCTAACAATTTGAGAATTTCATATTAAGATAAACAAAGATTGCATCAAAGAAAATAATGATGGCATCGAGGACATGCTAACAATCTGAGTATTACAAATTAAAAAATAAAGATTGCATCGAAGTAAACATTGATGGCATCAAAGAAAATAAGATAGTATTTATATACCATGTCTTTAATTCGATTTCTTGGAGAAATTGACTTCATATCTGTCCGAATCACGTACTGCTTTTTGCAAGATGATATTATTTCTCTAAGAAAAGAAACAGATAGATTAAGAAAAAATATTAAGAAACTGCTAAAACGAATAGAAAACTCATATTAGTTACTCGTCAATTATATCATCCGCAAAAATATAATTGTAAATACTTATTTCATTCTTAGTCTACTGGATAGGCTTTGAGGTTGAACCTTTTGTTTGACTTTTGCAAGGGGTGATCAGTACTAAATTCCCTTCCATAGACTTCCTACGACTGCTTGAAAGGTCAGGCTCATCGAGAGGGACCGAATCCAAAAATTCTTTAATTTTTTCTTCAACTAGACTCAAATTCTCGTCCTCATAAGAAGATTGACTGTCATACTCCTTAATATTGATACCTCCGTTATTAACTGTTGAATATGCCTTATTATCAGCGGAAGATGCTTCTAGTTGGATTGAACGAAACATAGCATTCATCGAACAAAGCTCACTTGAAATTTTTGAAACCTGTTCTTCAAGCCTGCACATCATACATGGAATGAAGGTTTTATTTAAAGCTGGCATCCAATCTTCTGCATCTTCCACCTTCTTCAGTATTACTAGTTGAAACAAGAAAATTATTTTGTATATATCAGAAAAACTACTTGTTAAAACAAGAAAAACCATTTTATATATAACAAGAGATAAATACAAAAAGTGGGGAAGATGGAAAAAAAATTATTTTGGACGAACTGCTACTTGGACGAACCGGATTTTAATAATTGATCTAACCATGTCTCGATATGAGGGCTACTTGGACGAACTGCTACTGCTTGTGCCTGCTACTGTTCAAGACATGGAGCCGTGTTTGTCATCATGTCTGTATTTTTCATTATCAATTATAAATGTATTTTTCATATTTTACTGAGTCTAAGAATATAATGTAAACCAAGTCGTATTGGCAAATAGGCTACCCAAAAATGTTCTAAAAAATACCAATTTCCTAACTGCTTGATAAATTTTCAAAAGCCCAAAAATCTGAGTTATAAACACAAAATTCACCCCCTCTGAACCAGCAGAATTCTGGGCAAATTTGACACAAATTTGGTCCGAGTTCGGTTGGTGGAACGTTGCTTTTTAAACTCAGTCTTCCCGCAGTTACGGATGCAACGACTATATGCCTAGATCCTCTCATAAAATTCTGTCCGAATTCTGCCAGAATTCTTCCTTTGGAAATTCTATAAATATAGAAGATTTTCTACCATTCCAACACACCAATTCACTTTCTTATCTCTTCTCTCTAAGCTTACTACGTTCTTCCAAAGCCTTTAATGTCATAACTACTTATTATTATTACTATTAATTATTATTATTATTCCATATATATATATATATATATATATATATATATATATATATATTTACATATTATTCCATTATTAATATTCTATTATTATTATTCCATATTATTTTTACATATTTTTTTACATATTATTATTACATAATATTATTACATATTATTTTTACATATTATTATTCCATTATTATTATTCCATATATATATATATTTATATATATATATAATTTATATATATATATATATATATATATATATATATATAAAAATTATATATATATATATATATATATATATATATATATATATATATATATATATATATATATAAGTGTACTAGTATAAATGTTTGCATATTAAATAATCATATTTTTAGTTGCAAATTTGTTTTACATTAAATTGTCATTTGGGCACCTTTGTAATTTCGGTTTTCGAAAGTCGGTTGGTGCAAATTTCCATCCCATGGAAAAACAAAACCAATGCACCCATGGTTTCTTTCCTCCCTATGACTCAGCCAAGAAAGGGGAGATCTAGCCATATTTCTTTTATTCTCATTTTTCCATGAAGACACTTGTTACTCTCTTAAACACATTTTACTTTCCAAAGATTTTGTAACACCCAATTTTCCAGATGAGGATAATTTTAAAATTATGTAATTATAATTATTATTTATTGATAATTATTTTATATTATGATTTTTTGGTGATTTTTAATCATTTTTAAACTATTTAAAATTATGACTTGTGATTTTGACATTTTACTATTGTTTGGTTTTAATTTCGAGGAATTTGTCACCCCCAGTTTTCAGGAACAGGGGTATTTTTGTCATTTTATATTTTTGAAATATTTTTGAAATTTATTTTATTATTTATGATATTGTTTTGGGATTATTTGAGTCGGGTTCGAATTTCAGCTCAATCCGACTTGAAACGGGGACCCGGGGGTAGTGTTGACTCTAGTGGGACCCACACACTAGTTAGGCATGGCCCACATGATATTAATTTTAGTCCACATGATATTAATTTTAGTTAGAGGTTAGACTAATTATTATGGATAAGGTTAGTGTGATTAGAGACTTTAGAATGACTAATTTAGCCCCAACCAATTAGCCCTTTCCTAATACTCATAGAATAGGTTAGTGGGGGCATTTTGGACCTTACCATAATAGGACAAATAGCCCCATATGGCCAGCTACTTTGGGAGAGGATAGGCTCAAGTTCATTTCATTATTCTCATCCACACTCTCTCTCTCTTGTTCTTCTCCAAATTCCTAGAGAGCAATTCCTAGCAATTTCTCCACCAAATCCTTCCATTTCACCACAAAATCTTCTTCTTTCCTTCTCCATTCTAGCCAAGGAGGAAGCTACCCATGTTTGGGAGGATTCGGAGCTCGTTCGTGTCCTTTTGGAATCTCTACGTGTCGGTGTCGCTCCGGGAAGGCTTTTCTTCGATTCGATCTACCGGGAGGTATAACTTCCTTCTCCTTTTCATTTCCTCATGCATATAGGTCTATTTTGAACCCATAGGAATGACCCCCATGATTGTATCTCCATTTGTGTCCATTTCGTGTCCATTTGGAGGTCATAGGAGTGTCCTTTGTGTTGTGGTTGTGTCCATGTGGGAAAATCCCAAATTTAGACACACTATGTGTTGTTGTTATGTATGAATAAATTATTACATGTTTAATCTCCTATTTTTGTATTGGAGATGTGTTCTATAGTGTCTCATATATATATATATATTAGTGTAGAGAGTGAGTTCTTGATATATTATGTTATATACTTGTGTTCTTTTGTCTCAAACTACCCATATCCGTCATGATTTTTATCCACGTTTTTAATTTCAGCCCTAACTTAGAAATGTCATAACTTCTAGCTCAAAGTTTGGTTTAATCTTCCATTTTTTTAAAAGAAGCGTATTGAAGTTAGCTTTCCAAAAACATGTATTAATAGGCCTAATTCTTTCTGTAACTTTCTGGAGAATTATTTGAGTGTCAACTGTACGAAAGACAAACGCGTTCTCGGTGTTTTCGCGATTCCGGGAGTTTCCGAAAACGAAAATGCGATCCGTTTGAAGTTTCGGAAAGCTAACACATAGATCTATAACATACTTTAATCCTAAATTTTAATTCATGCTGAGATGGTACAGTATTGATTATTAGTAGGAGTTACTATTCGGCATATGCATCTTGTGCACCCTTGTGTGTAATATAATGTTCTATTTGATTTTAACCCATGTTAATGTATATACATTATGTAATTAAATAGAGAATGCAAGCATGAGTAAATGGTTATATAAATGATGTATGAGGTGTAAGTATCCTATCAAATGTAAGCATGTATAAGTATGGCTTGTAATGAATATATAGGTTCCATAGTATGTAATGTATGGTGCATATAGTGGTGCAAGAGAATAAATGAATGATGATTGAATGCAAGCATGAATGTAATGTAATAATAGATGTAATATATGTAGTCTTGTTAGGAATAAAACTGGAATTTAGTTTTGTTTTACTAAATAAGAGATACATGAGAACTCATATATGTGAATGTTAACTTCCTATTGACACTTTGCTACACAACTGTCATGCCTCACTATCACTCCACACACAATGCACACTACACTATATAACCCTCACACCCTCACTCATTGACACTCTCACTCACATATTGCCTAACACTCATTCCATGATAACACACACATGTTCTTGTGCACTTTCATGACACACACACACACCCATGAACACATACACATGCTCTTCTCTCTCTCTCTCTCTATATATATATATATATACTATACATGGTTAAATGTGTTAATGTGGTAAATAGAGTTTTCCTATAGTTATATATACATATATGTGATATAGGGACTAGTGTTGAATTCTCTTTTCATGTACACCTCCATGTTCACACACGCACATAGCTTTACATGTTAGTTCCTTTCTCTTATATATATATATTATATATATATATATATAATATCGAATATGCATGATAGTGATGTATCTTGATGTATGACTTGTGTTGGCTTGTATAGCCTTGTGATTGGTGTGTGACTGCTAGCCTAGGCTTGGTTAGGCCTAGTGAGACTTACTAGACTTGTTTGGGCTAGGACTTGACCTAGTTGACTAGTGTGGTTGACTAGAGTTAACCAAGTATTGACTTTAGTCTAGTTTGTCCTAGACAGCATGCAGATGCATTATAGATTACTATTATCATCCCCTGTATACATCTTGACTTGTGTTGCTCTAACTAGGAGTCAGGTACCTCATCTCGGACAGTACATTTACTTCAGACATTCAGATACGAGGCTAGTACATTCTCTGACCGTTTCATACTTGTCTGGATTTACATTCTTGCTCTAGATTACTGTACTTGATGCTGACACGATCATTGTCACAGATTTGTACTATGTGGATCTTCTTCTGAGATGTTATCTCCTTGTATTCACTAAATACATATTGTGATGTGCGTTTCACTTACATATTGTATTTATTGAATATCCTTATCATTGTACACTCATTGTGCATATTGTACTTTCATTATCACATTAAGCTATTGTACAAGCCATTGTACAAGCCATTGTATAAGTCATTGTACAAGCCATTGTATAAGATAACGTAACTGAATTGGATCCTTGTGTATTGATTGGGGAGGGAGAGTAAAATTGGTTATGTGATCAATCCTATTGTATAAGAAATTGTATATGTCCATTGTACATCCACGTACAAAGGAGTCCCATTTTATTGTACAACCTAACCCGTTTACATAACCATATTGTACTCTAAATCACAGTAGGCTTACAGTTCTTACTTATCATATTTAGATATTTCCTGTTATCAAATCTCTACTGTTTTTCATATACTTCTTACTTTCAGCGTTTCATGTACCTTACTCTATTGCATGCTTTATATTTCCTAACATGATATGAACTGTATGAGATGTTTTGTGCTCGCTCCCGCCCTGACTGGACCTGTTAAAAATTTTACAGAGGATGATGAGGAACCCTGTACCCTTACTTGGAGTTTGTCTAGTTGACACTCGTAACCTGGACTCCTGGGGAGGTTCAGGCAGCTGCGCAGGATGATACCTTGTATAGTGTAGATAGCTTAGATTGTCCTTTCTTTTCATGTTTAGCTGTTGTCTTATTTTCAGAGTTGTATATTTTAGAGATGTTACGACTTTGTTATTTCTTTTTGCTGTACCTCAGTTGAGGATTTCTTATCTATTTTATCGTGCCATATTCTATCTCTAGATTGTGATTGAGTTGTACCTCTGTGTTGGCCTCCTTATGGAGAGCATTCATATTTTGTTAGTTATAGATCATGACCTAGAACAGCGTTCTACCGCCGACACTGTGGCGTAGGCTGGGCGTTGTTACGCTCTTGTACCCTCACAGTGGGTGCAGGTCGTGATACGTTTTTAGTGGTGGCCCATACAAGTCTAGTTTATGTAGTGGTATTCGAACTAGAGTATCACTACAGCCTGCAGTAGGATTAGGATTATTTTTAGAGGTACGCAATCACATTAGAAAAAACTCTTAATCAGATTCCTTTGTCTAAAATTGTTGCTTATTGACTTCCCTTGAATATAAAATGTCATCCTTTGAATTTTTGCTTCATTCTCAGAAATTGTTCCTTGTTTTGATCTATTTTCATGATGGTTATGAAGACAGGATCTCATCACTTCGGTTCGGGGGATAGTATCGAGAGGCTGGCCACCTCTCGTCCTGTTCATCAGGGCCTCGAGACCGTAGCTTCTGTTGTGCCGACCCAGGTTGGCGTTTCTGCTATATTGGAGGTGCACCTCCGTCTGTACAGAGACTTTTCCTTTCGTTTCTAGTTTCTCTCAGCAGCATCGATTCATGCAGCATCAGCAGCAGAGATTTATGCAGTATCAGCATCAGGCTGGAGGAAACCAGCAGGGCGAGCTATCGTCAGGACAGTCGAGGATGTACAGACCATTGGAGATCTTGCTGCAAGTTTCGTTCTTCTCAATTCTATTCCCGTAATTATCTTTTATAATTACCTTGAAATCCGATTCCATCTGTTCCTTGTTGATTGATTAATTTTGTCATGTTACTCTTTTGTTGTGTTGTTTTTCTTCTGAGAAAATCATATGGGCTAGGTCGCCTAAATCATGGGATCTAGTATCCTCGATAGTCATGTTAGTTGGCATAGTGAGGACATGTAGTCAGATTTTGGATGTATTCTCGGGTATGGGAATTTAAGGTTTTCGCCGTCGCATGCGGCAGTGCAAAAATTTTAAATACCATGACCCTAGAGGTACGTACCTTAGTCAAGGACTCTGTGATTATCGTAGCCTTGCTCACTAGCATGATGAAGACTCTGGACTACATGATTTTGGACAGACGCATATGATTAACAGATTGTATCTTGAGAAGGTTTAAACATCATACCCTTTTGATTGTTATAAATGACTTAGGATATATGTGATGGGTTGTTGTTCTTGAGCATATATATATATGTGGTATTTGGTATTCATGTGCTTAGCTTGTAGGTATTTAGTTATAGGTGACTTGATAGGATTGGGAAGTTAAGAGCTAGCCTATTATAGAGTTTCTCTTTTGCTAAATTCTAGTTGCCAACACCTAAATAGCTAGCATAGGTAAAACCCTAAGAAGTTGACCAGTTGATGACCAAGTACTTGGATGTTGAGAAATTGACTAGTGATTGACCCTTGACTATGTTTGACCTAGAAGGGGGTGCGATCATCTTAATTTCGAGGACGAAATTTTTATAAGGTGGGTAGGATTGTAACACCCAATTTTTCAGATGAGGGTAATTTTGAAATTTTGCAATTATAATTATTATTTATTGATAATTATTTCATATTATGATTTTTGGTGATTTTTAATCATTTTTAAACTATTTAAAATTATGACTTGTGATTTTGACATTTTACTATTGTTTGGTTTTAATTTCGGGGAATTTGTCACCCCCAGTTTTCAGGAACAGGGGTATTTTTGTAATTTTATATTTTTGAAATATTTTTGAAATTTATTTTATTATTTATGATATTGTTTTGGGATTATTTGAGTCGGGTTCGAATTTCAGCTCAATCCGACTTGAAATGGGGACCCGGGGGTAGTGTTGACTCTAGTGGGACCCACACACTAGTTAGGCATGGCCCACATGATATTAATTTTAGTCCACATGATATTAATTTTAGTTAGAGGTTAGACTAATTATTATGGATCAGGTTAGTGTGATTAGAGACTTTAGAATGACTAATTTAGCCCCAACCAATTAGCCCTTTCCTAATACTCATAGAATAGGTTAGTGGGGGAATTTTGGACCTTACCATAATAGGACAAATAGCCCCATATGGCCAGCCACTTTGGGAGAGGATAGGCTCAAGTTCATTTCATTATTCTCATCCACACTCTCTCTCTTGTTCTTCCCCAAATTCCTAGAGAGCAATTCCTAGCAATTTCTTTACCAAATCCTTCCATTTCACCACCAAATCTTCTTCTTTCCTTCTCCATTCTAGCCAAGGAGGAAGCTACCCAAGTTTGGGAGGATTCGGAGCTCGTTCGTGTCCTTTTGGAATCTCTACGTGTCGGTGTCGCTCCGGGAAGGCTTTTCTTCGATTCGATCTACCGGGAGGTATAAATTCCTTCTCCTTTTCATTTCCTCATGCATATAGGTCTATTTTAAACCCATAGGAATGACCTCCATGGTTGTATCTCTATTTGTGTCCATTTTGTGTCCATTTGGAGGTCATAGGAGTGTCCTTTGTGTTGTGGTTGTGTCCATTGTTTGCCATTGATTGTAAAAGAACAGAACAATTATCGGAGGACTGAACTTAGACTCACAATACAAACTCGCTCGTACAAAGAAAGCCTAGGGACGAAAACCTAGGTACAGCAGACTAAGTACGATTGTTTATTTTTGATTCTGGGGGTGACGATAGAGGCTCGGAAAAGCGACGACCGCTCTGCCTTACTCCTTGGACGATCAGTATGCAGCCTTGGCTCGGGGAAGATCTGCTCGACATTGATGAAGAAATGCTCTTCTTGCTCTCCTCGGATTGCTCTCCTGGCTTCTCTCTCTCTGTGATTATCAAGAAAAAAAGGGGAAGCTCTCTCTGTGTAGATCTCTCTCTTCTTATTTTTTTACTCTTTTGTTGCCGACCTCTCCCTCTTTTTTTACAAGGGAATGATGCTGGCTATTTATAAGAGTGGGGGGTGATCATTAGGGTTTGCTAATGGTTATCTGTTTGGAATGTCGGCGCTCCTTCATTCTATCTGAACCCTTGATCCTGATTATAGTGAATCTCGGCCATTAATGCGGATAGCATCGTATCTCATGAGCAATTAATGCTAGCTGCTTTAAATCCTCGTGATTGATTATGCCAATGTCTGATTGCTCGCCACGTGTCCCATTAGCTTGATGATAAATGATATGCCCTGATCTCAGTAATTATGACGATGATGTCAAATATATTTGTTGAGATTCGATTAAATCTCTTATTGATCCCATGCTACGTGTCTTAATTGTAAGTCTTGTCAGAGCCGCATAGGATTGACGATCCTCGAACCGCAGAGAGATACTCTTTGTAAGCCGCATAGGACGATGCTTCATCGAGCCGTATATGCGTAATCTTTGTGAGCCGCATGAGCTGGCGTTGTATTGGGCCGCAGGGAATGTGTTCCCAGGGAGCCGCATGAGCTAGCGTTGTATCGAACCGCATGGAACGGGTTCTCAGGGAGCCGCATATGACTGATTGCCACATGGCAATCTGGGACTTCTGACGGATTTGGTCAGAGATTTTCTTCTTTTCCCGAGGAGTCAGTCATTATGGCAAGGCCATTATGAAACTTTATGTCAGGGTCGCCATAGTGAATCGTGTTGGAGCAATAAATGAGGCCACTACTCAAACGATCAGCTGTAGGGAAGGATCACACATGGCGTCCATCGAGCCGCATATGCCTTGCTGAACCGCATACGCTCCCGAGCCGCATGCGATTGAGAGTCTTCTTTGAACCGCATAGGGCCGCTCCTGTGTGAGCCGCATAAGCTTCTTACTTAGAGCCGCGTGGATCATTATTCTAATATTTTCTATGCTTCTACAGGACCCCCTTCAAAGTTTTCAATTTGTAAAAATTGGAATACTTTGAACAAGAAGCATGGCCCCGTTCATGCCGCATAGGATTTTTCTGTCTGCCTGAGCTTCCTAGTCGCATAAGTGCCTTAGCCGCATAAATTCATCTGGCCGTATAAACTGGTTGCCACGTGTCCTGAACACGTGTGCAAATCTTCATTAAGTGCCTTTGATTTGATTTAACGTCGCCTTTTGGGGGAAGGATCCCAAGAGTCGGTTTTGCCTTGACCGAAGCATTTTGCCTTTATTCTTTGGGGGCGGCGCGTAATCCGAGGCATACTCCGAGACGTTTGTTCGTTTTGTGGGTCTCTTTTGCCTATAAATAGGAGTCTTTTAGCCTCTTGGGGCTTTTCTTTACCTTCTCTCTTTGCTCTGATTCTCTATTTGCCGTCTTTGCTCTTCGTCTTCTTCCTTTAGCAACCGACAATGGCTCCCAAGAAAGCTGCAGCATCGAAGGCCGCTAAGGGTAAGGCAGTTGCTTCTACGGCGACTGCGGCGGCGAACGTGGTCGCCCCTCCGCCGGTCATTGCGCACTCCATCTATCCCGATGTCCACCCGTCTATCGCTGGTAAGAGATCGTCTGAAAACCCTAACTGTCGCCATGGCTCTGCTGCATACTTTATGCACAAGCCACGTATACGGGGCTTTATCGATGGGACTGCATGAGCCCTTCATCTTATGGGGCCGCATGAACTTGTTATACTCGATCTGAGTTTGCATACGTATTTTTGATTTGGGCCGCATAAGCGTTGCTCACTTTTTTTGAACCACAAAAATTCGTCTGCTCACGTCAGCTCGCATGAATCTGACTCTGTAGGCGTGCTTAACTTGAACCGCATGGATCTATAAGTTCGTCTGGACTTGAGTTGTATGAACTCGGCTAACTCGGAGCCGTATGAGGCTATGATGCACTGAACCGCTTATACGTATCTAATGCTGAGCCGCATGAAGCAGTAACGAGCCGAGCCGCATAGGCTCAGATGACCTTTCCAATGCTTCTGTTTTTTGACTACCTTCTAACCTCGTTTCTTTCGTATTTTTCCAGTGAACTTGCCCGTAAATCCTGCTGGGGAGCTTATAGTGGGTTCGAATCAATTCGTCCTGGACATGCGTCTTGACGACTTAATTAGGCAAGTATCGAATCAGTTCCCTACTGATGAGCCTTCGGAGAGGTTGAAGGCTATTGAGAATCAAACCCTTCATTACCTCCGTTCCATGATGAATACTGGAAAGCTGGATGGAAAATACCTGAAGCCTTTGTTCCTTTTTGGTGATGCTTTAACCATCAAGAATCCTCGGGTCTTAGAGATTTCTGAGAACTGGGATTTTTCTTTGGATGGGGTGGCAATCCATATTCCTCTCATGGAACGTCATTATCCTTTGTCATGGTTCAATATGGTATTGCTGGACCGGAAGATGGTGTGTAACCTAACTCCCACTCAATCAGGGATGTTGATGGGCAATATCCATTATAATCCGAATATGAAGTCAGCGTATGCAGGTAAGGATTCTGTCCTCCGGTATATGATGGGTCTGGCCCCGGGCTCTTTTATGAATGTATACGATCCCAATTTCACACTTACTCAAGCTGATACTTTCCTGAATCGGCTTGTTCGCAAGAAGTCTTATCCTGTTGGTAGGCTGGAACTGCCGAACTGGATAAACCCCACCTCTACGTGGGCCCAGTTGACTGCTTGGGTTCTACAGACTTATGGAGCATTCTTGCGGGAGGTGGGGCTTTACTATGCCATTCAGGGCACTTGTAACGGGCTTCCCATTAATAAACCACTGTTCGTAGCGCTCTTGGAGATGTACAGCCAGTGAACGGGGACATTCTTTACACCAGTAGGGGAACTGGGGCTTGCTCTTCACGAGATGTATACTGTTTCTAAACTTCCATGGGGGAATGAGCCTTTCAAGGTGTATACCCCATCGAATGAGGAGTTCGAGGCCTTGGACAGGCAACTCTCGGGTTTTGTTGCGGTGTATCGGGAGTTGTTGTGCCACCATAGTGCTTGTCATCAAATGGCTATAAAAACGACGGATAGCTCTGAGGGGACCGCTCCCCATACCACATCCTGGATTAATTATCTCTTTAGGATTGATCCTTCTGGTGAAGTTACTCCCCGAGCCCCTCGAACGCATGCAGAGGTAAGGGATCTGATGTCCAATGTCAAAAAGTCGTGATCCAAGAGCGATATATTCGGGAGTCAAGCTGACTCTCTTAGTTATTTTTACTACGGGACCATACAACTGTCGGAGAAGGCGCTTCTGGCAGGATTTTTGATGATATGGCTACGGAACTGCGTAGTCTCAGGCGGAACGGGCTCTATCGAGAGGATTGGTCATCATTTCATCCTCCCTGCCGTTAAGCTAGTATTCGGAGTTAGGCTGGCCCTCCTTCCTGCTATGGTATGCAGCATACATCATGGTCTGCGGACATTTTCGTCCAAGGTTATTGCTCGCAAGAAGACTTTGGATTTTGAGCGCGTAGAACTGCCCTTTCACTACCTAATGGGGTGGTTGGCGATGCACTATAAGTCTTTGCTGGGACCTGGGATAACGGAAGATGCTACGGCCGAGGATGCTTTCCTCTTCAAATGCCATCACCGGCGAGAGTGGATGGGTGTGATCTCTTTGTGTCTGTTCCTCCTTTTTTTGATGAGGAAGTAAGGAAGGTACACCTTGATGGTAGTGGACCTTCTCATTTTCTGTCTCAGGATATGCTTGCTTGGTTGCGCAATATCCGCCCCGCGTATCTGGTTTATCACAACCGGGATAATGTGTACTTGGAGCCCTACCTACCCAGTAGGTTTTCCCGTCAATTTGGTTATAGCCAGTTGTTCCTTGATTGTCCCAACCCTTGTTTGGGTTTTGAAGGTAGCATTCTTGACGGCGTCCGAGCGTGGAATTGTTATGACGCTTATCATACTCGGGCCAGCTTTTCGGTTCCCGATGCCAAGGCGCCGAAGGAAATTTTGTACGTGGCCGCTTTGTATCACGTTATGGCGAACAAGCCTCCTGTTAACTTCGATCCGAGTACCAGCTTCATCGTAGGTACTGGTTTAGAGGAGAAGCCTAAGGGGGCTAAGGCTAGAAAGCAACTGGCGCTCCAGATTCCTCTCCCTGAATCAGAACCTTCCGAGTCGGCTGAGGAGGAGGATGATAGCGAAGACTTCCTTTCTGGTGGGGATGAAGAAGTGGCGGATCAACCGCTTCCCCCACTTGATGAACCGGCGGAAGATCCGCCGCTTACTACACAAGAGGGAGCAGTGAGAGAAGAACACCCTTCAGCTGTATCTGGTCCCTCGCATAAACTGGTCAGATACGAATCTCCTGACAGTAGAGCGACCTTTTCCGTGAAAAGAGCTGCTGTTAGGTCTCGTGGGACACCTATTACCGAGAAGGATGAAGGTGCAGACGATGTTCCGGAGGTAAGTCCAAGTCGGAGTTCTATCTTTGTTGTAGCTTTCTTTCCTCTCGGGGATATGACTTGAACATTTTTCTTTGTAGGCGTCTGACGAACCAGGCTGTCCTGAACCATCTGCTGCCTCAGTAGTTGATCCGGCACTTGCCGCTTTGATTAGCGATATGTGTGCCGCGGTCCTCTCTGCGGGGGCTCTCTCAGCGGCGGCTAAGGACTCCCAAGCTGCTGAGGCCCCAACCCGAGGTGACGAAAGTTTCCTTGGGCCCGTCTCCGAGATTTCTAAATTTCAGCGAGATGACGCCATTCTCGGTGCATCCCCACCCGAGGATGCAAGGGCAGATGAGTCTTTTATTCCTGACTCGGAGGCTGTTGGTGAAGAGGTTGTGATGGCTGTAGGCGAACCTCAGCCTCCATATTCCTCCACTGGTAAGCTGAGCCACATATTGACCACCGAGGGGGCTTATTTGCTCTATCAGCATATCCTTCGGGTCAAGTCGATTCATGGTTGCCTTGGCCGTGCAGGTCCTGTCCCTTTATCTCCTGCCGCTGATGTTCTTGGGAAAGGCCCGGTCTACCATGATCAGGGGGAAAGGAGCGTTTCCTCCCCTTCGTCATCGCATGTTGAGGGACATCCTGCCAGCTCTGGGCAGATGGGGATGGAGTTGGTGCTGGCCCCGGCCTCGTCTTCGGCTGCTTATACGGCTCCGGAGATTGACTTCTCGACCCTGCCGAGCATCCAAATTCTGCGGGCCGCTGAAGAGGAATTGACCGATGTTCAAGCGTCTTTTCGTACGGAGTTGGTTTCTCTTGTGGCAGGAGCGGCAGATTCCGTCGTGTCTTCTTCCGTGCTACCAGCCACACTCCGGTGACACCGGTTTCCTCGAAGGCTCTGAACGAGGTGACGCAGGATGTGGTTGACAGCTTCTATCGCCACTTAGGGAGGGGTGTAAACGCTGCCGTGGAACGCGGGGTCCCTTTTTCCTTGTCTCTACGGGGAGCTCGGGGCCAAATTGACACTCTGAAGGGTCTTCCTGGCGGGCTGGGGTTAGCAGCGCTCCTGGAGCCTAAGTTGACAGAGGCTGACCAGCTTGAGACCCAACTGCTGGCAGTGCGACAGGCTGGCTTGCCCGCCGCGACTGAACGGGAGCGGAGCTTCCTGGTCGCTGCTAGGGACAGGATTAAGCTCGCTCGAGAAACTGCCGGACCGGCTGTGCAGGGGGACCTTGACAAGTTCTCCGTCTCTTATGACCGACCGGGTCGTCGGAGTCAGGCTTGTAGAGCCCGGAAAGAATCTGCCTCTCGTGGAGTAGCTGATACGAAGGAGGGGATTCTCGCACTCCAGAAGGAGTTGGTCTTCTTAGAGTCAGAGCGGGAGGCTGCTCGTGCAGAACAAGAGTTGATTGCTCGAGAGGCCGAGAGGATTTCCCGATCCTCTGTCAACCTGGAGCAGGCCTTCAAGAAGTTTGAGGACAACTGGCGAGCCTATGCTCATCTGGAGGATGCGGCGGTGTTGAATCAGGAAGCGGAGTGCCGAGCCAGACAGAAGCTTGAGCGGTCGGTTGCCTTGATAAAGGACCGTCTTACGGCGTTATGTGTTCCAGAGCAGTGATCGGCTTTCTGTCTTCTTCTTCTTCTCTCTTTCTCTCTCTTTTTTTCTTTCTTTTTAATTTTTGCACGGGGGTGTGATCCCTGCTGATGTAGCCCTTTGATTTTTGAATAAATGAGCATGTTTCAACTCATCTTTTCTTTCTTGCACTTGCGGTGTTTATGGAATTTAGACTTGCTGGGAGATTTATTTGTGGACCTGTTATCCTAGGCGTACCTTGGTTTTAGGTACGGATAACAGTTTAGATAGGATGTCCGGGACAGCCACGGCAAAGTGGTCATGGATGTTCTCGGTACTGGGGGAAGGAATGCCGTAGAGCAGCTGGGCTCCCGGGCATGGTAAGATGGTGGATTTATGCTAAGAAGCTTAGCGAATGAATATTTGTGGACCTATTACCCTTGGCGTACCCTAGTTCAGGATGCGTTTAATGGGGTGAAAGGTAACCGATCACATTTGCTCAGAGGTTATGATGACATGGCAAACATGAAGGTTTTATCGTGAAATCTTCCTGCTCAGCGGTAATAAGAACATGGCAGGAGAGACTTTACGGAAGCTATTTATGGTCAACAGAGGACATTTGTGGTCAACAGAGGACATTTGTGGGCAACAGAGGACATTTGTGGACCTATTATCCTTGTCGTACTCCGGTTGTGGGTACAGATAATAGGTTAAAAGAGGACCGACATACTTGCTCAGAGGTAATATGGACATGGCAAATATGACAATTTCTTCGACGGAGCCTTCCCACTCAGAGGTAATGAGGACAAGGCAGGAGTGGGCTCAATGAAGATTGGGTACATAGAACGACTCAGAGGTAGGAGAACGTGGAAGTTCTATGCGAGGGGGCGGTTTGTTTTTGGTGGAAGTGAAGACGACTCAGAGGTATTGAGGACATGGTCATTTCGGAAGTCGGTGGATCAACTACCCTTTTTGTGCACTGGGAGTGCGGGTAGTAAATCCTGAGGGAGGGTCTCTGCCAGGAAGAAAGTTCAGAGGTATAATCATACTTGACTTACTATCTGAAAGAGTGACCGGAATGTAAGTTCAGAGGCACCAGCTGGTACATAACTTGGTAATTTGGACTATTGAGGGAGTGAGAGTTCAGCGGCACCAGCGGGTGCATGGCTCGATAATCTGAAATAGGGTGGATGAGAGTTCAGTGGTACTAAAGGGGTACATGCCTCGATAATCTGGAGAATGATGTTTAAACATAATATTTCTTCAGGAACTTGCCGTTGACGGGCAACATGAGCAAATCTCCGTTCTGCTTAGCGAGGCGGTAGGCGCCGTTGGAGAACACGGTCTCGATGACAAATGGACCTTCCCATTTTGGCTGGAACTTACCGGTGGTCTTGTGAGTCATGACCATCGGCCTCCGGACTGCCAGAACAAGATCACCCACTTGGAATGTTCTGATTTTAACTTTCTTGTTGAAGGCTCCTGAGATGCGTACTTGGTATAGCTCGATCCTTTGCTGAGCTAGGAGGCATTTTTCATCTAAAGCCTCCAAATCTTGTAGTCGTCGTCGGTAGTTATCATCCGTCGTCAATTGATAAGTGAGGGCGACACGGAGTGAGGGGATCTGAGTCTCCAAAGGGAGGACTACCTCGCTCTCGTACACCAGAGAGAATGGTGTATTCCCGGTGGCTGTTCGAACCGTGGTACGATAAGCCCATAAGCACTCGTCGAGCTTCTCGTTCCAGTCGCGTTTGTTGGAGGAGACGAACTTCTTGAGGAGCTTGATGATTATTTTGTTGAATGCCTCTGCCAACCCGTTTGCTACCGGGTTGTATGGTGTCGAAGCGACATTCTGAATGCGGTGCTTATCGCAGAATCGGTAGAATGCATGGCTTATAAACTGTGGACAATTATCATGGATGATTCTTCGTGGTAGTCCGAAGCGGTAGATAACGTGATGCTTAAGGAAGCTGATCACGTTTGAAGTTTTAACTTCTGCGAGTGGGACAGCTTCCGTCCATTTGGAGAAATAATCAGTGATCGCAAGTATGAAGCGATGTCCTCGGGAGGAAGGTGGGGTGATTGGACCAATGATATCCATCCCCCATGCTTCGAATGGCCAGGACGCCACTGTCGGATGTAGAAATTTGGATGGTCGATGAATGAAGTCTGCGTGGACTTGGCAGGCCTTACATTTTCTGGCATAATCTATCGCATCTGCCACCATCGTGGGCCAGTAGTAGCCCATCCGGCGAAGGCGGTCCTGTTGCTTAGGGCCGGGTTGATGGGCCCCACAGACACCGTCGTGAGCTTCTCGTACAGCTTCTGTAGCTTTCGCGTTCGACAAGCACCGGAGCAATAATCCGTCGTAGGAGCGGCGATACAACATTTTCGTCTCTGTATCGTAGAAGAATCTGAGAGAATGCCGTCTGATAGAGGTAGCTTCCTTTGGATTCTCTGGAAGGATGTCGTATACGACGAAGTCGATGAACGGCTGTCTCCAGTCCGGTGTGTCATCGACCGTCTGGGCGGAATAACTTGCCATGGCTTGAACGTTGTTCTTGGGACAGACCAGTTCGTGGCCTGTTACGTCAACCGAATGATGAGCTTGGTTCGGCACTGCTAAGGAAGCGGCAAGGCCTGCTAGGGCATCGGCTTCGATATTTTGGAGTCTGGGGACGTGCTCGATGAAGAATCCCTCGAATGATGAGATAATATTGATCGCAATTTGATGGTAGGGGATCATGTCTTCATGGCGAACCTCGTATGAGCCCCTGATCTGATTGACGATTAGTTGGGAGTCGTCGTATGCTTCAAGGTATTCTACCCCCAGCTCTTTTGCAAGTTGGAGGCCAATGACCAGAGCGTTATATTCGGCCACATTGTTGGAGCAGGGTTCCGTGAGGGAGTAGGCGCGATTGATCACTAGCCCAGTAGGAGAAATTAATACCACTCCGACCCCGACGACGATGTTTCCCTTGGGTCCGGTCCTTGAGGTGCCATCGAAGAACATTCGCCACATATTATCGTGGGTGGCTGTATTCGAATCGGCGACCTCATCTGGGATCTCTTCATAGATTCTGGATGACTTCGATCCTGGGTGGGCTGCCAAAAAGTCTGCTAGGGCTTGACCCTTAACAGCCTTTTGCGGGACGAAGATCATATGATAGGGGGACAGCAATATTGCCCATGTGGCGAGGCGAGAGCTGAGGGCCCCTGGTTTAGTCATGAGGACTCTGAGAGGGTTGATTCATGAGATCACATGTATGGTTTGCCCCGTGACATAGTGCCGCGTCTTTTGAATGGCGAATACCAGGGCGAGGCATTCTTTCTCCACAGCGGTGTATCGGTGTTCGGGCCCGACCATCATTCGGCTGAAATAGTAAATGGCCTGCTTGTGGTCTGCGTCGTTGTTTTGTGCCAGTAGGGCACCGAGGGAGTGTTCCATTGCTCGTACATAGAGCAGGAATAGTTTTCCAGGGACCGGGGCCACCAGGACTGGAGGATTTGATAAATATTTTTTGATGTCATCGAAAGCGCGCTGGCATTCCTCGTCCCATACGAATGAGACTCCCTTCTTCATGAGGTGGGTGAACGGTCGGCATCGCCCGGAGAGGTTGGAAATGAACCTCCTGATATAAGCTAGCCTCCTTTGGAGGCCTCTAAGTTCACGGAGATTTCTCGGGGGACCCATCTCCATGATTGCCCTCATTTTCTCGGGGTCTACATGGATACCCCGTGCAGTGATGATGAAGCCCAAGAACTTCCCGCTGGATACGCCCAAGAACGATTTTGTCGGGTTCATCTTCAGATTGTGGGCTCGCATTAAGTTGAACACTGTTCTCAGGTCTTGCAGATGATCCTCCTTACGGCGACTCTTGACGGCGATGTCGTCGACATAGCATTCCACTGTCTTGCGCAAATGTTCTCTGAAAATGATACTCATGGCTCGCTGATATGTAGCGCCAGCATTCTTTAGACCGAATGGCATGACTGTGTAGCAGTATGTGCCAATCGGGGTTCGGAATGAAGTGTGCTTTTCGTCGTCGGGAGACATCTTGATTTGATTGTACCCCGAGAATCCATCCATGAATGACATATGTTCAAAGCCGCATGTATTGTCGATCATGATGTCTGTGATAGGAAGGAGAAATTCATCTTTGGGGCATGCCTCGTTCAGGTTGCGGAAGTCGATGCAGATTCGAATCTTCCCATTCTTCTTGAGGACGGGTACTATATTGGCGACCCAATCAGGATGTTGCTCTTCACGAATGAAGCCGCTGGCTATTAACTTGTTGACTTCAGTTTCGATCGCGTCCATGACACCTGGACGGAAGCGTCGTTGTTGCTGCTTGACTGGCTTTGCATCTGGCCGTATATTGAGTTTGTGGAGAGCGATGTCAGGATTTAACCCCGGCATGTCTTCATAGCTCCAGGCGAACACATCAATGTATTCTCTGACAAGTACTAACAGCGATTCTCGTTCTTCGTCAGTTAAGCTTTTACTGATAAAGATCGATTTTGGATAAGATTTGCTGCCGAGATCCACTTGTATGACCTCATCTTCAGTAGGAGGTTCTCTCAGTTCGAACCGTTTTTTCCATTGTGCGTCTAATTGCTGGGCCCATGGCTCTAGCTCAAGGATTTCGGGGATGTCTTCGTCTTCCTTGTAAGCGTCGGTGAATGCCAAGTTGACTGACATGACTTGTCTGAACACATCTCCGATGCGGGTATCTGAGTCGGAAGTCGGTGATCCGGTTGAATGTGACTGCCAGTCGCATTCTTCATCTGAGCTTTCAGGGGTCGTAGTAGGCGTTACATACCCTAAACCGCATCGGGTTTTGTTATAGTAGTTCTGTGATTTGCCCGTCGGGGCTGGCGTCTTCAAAGGTAATCGTCGTCCAGTGCCGTAGTTCAGTCCTGGCGTTGTCTCTAGATCATACCCCTGTTTTTGTATGAGATATTTGGATTAAGGGCTATAGAGATACAGAGGTAGTCTTCCAGCATCTGACCCGAAGTCGACTTCTTCCATAGCGAGGGGATGTGGGTTGTTCGTCCGGCCGAAGATGATCGGGTGGTCCCCTCCCTCGACTATTCGGTAAGTGTCTTCTACTGGAGTAAGTCGGATGGCGGTGTACACGTTTGTCACCTGTGTATGTAGGTGAGTCCCTATACCGTGTTCCATAGCATACATTGTACATAGCTTATTGAGCTCGGTGTAGTTCAAAGATAACCCTTTATTGATGAAGTAAGGTATCTTTTCTAGAGGGATTACATCATCTGTGGAAGGGGTATCAGAGTGGGCAGCCACATACTTGGCCAATTCTGGTTCTTCTTCGGCCACCCCCTGTATAAATGAAGACTGAGAGGACGACCTAGTCAGCTTGATCTTCAGAGGCTCAACTGGCGGAGCAGATCGTGGAGTTGTTGGTAAACTAGCAACCCCCAGTTTGGTACTTGATGTGAGGCGAGGGGTGGCTGGTTCGCTAGAAGTGTCAGACCTCGCATCGGGGTGAAGAACCTTCTTGGGAAGGCGTATTGTGAGCGGTCTGTCGGAGGGATTGGGCTTCTCCGTTTGGAGCTGACCGACTCTCGGTAGTCTGATGGTAAGTGGCCCTGTTATGGGTCTCGGCGCTTGGCCGGACCTTGGCAGCCGGATTCTTATTTGTTCTTCTTGTGCGGAGAGACTGATTGCGTCCTTACGCAGAGTGGCCGTAAGGGGTACGGAATTTCCCGGTTTGCGAGCCTGAAGGTGGATCGTTAGAGGTTCTTCTGATCCTGTAGCCGTCTTGTTGTGAGCTTGCACATCTTCTTTGACCAGATGCTTCTTTGATTTTTTGTACAGACAGGAGTCTGAGTAATAAGATTTGACCCCCTTGAAGGGATCGATATCGGCAAACTCTGTCCTCACGAAGCCGTGCTTATCGACATATTTGAAGTACTGGTGTAGCGTGGAAGGCACGATCATGTAATCGTGTATCCAAGGCCGCCCCAGAAGGATATTGTAAGAAGTGTCGGCATCTATGACATAACAGGTGACTTCTGATTGGAGATCGTCGATCTGACCCTTCAAACGGATCTTCCCTATTGGGTAGCTCTTGCCCGAATTAAAACTGCTAATGGCGGTGCTTGTAGGTGTCAGGCGATGCATCGGAATACGAAGATGATGTAGCAGACCCTTCGGAATGATGCTTATAGAGGACCCAGGATCAATGTGCATTCGGTCCACCTTTACGTCACCGATGTATCCAGTCTAGTATAGCGGGCGATCATGCAGGTTAGTTTTGATGAGCATATCTTGCGGAGAGAAGACGATATTGGGCATTGCTCCCGTACACGCACTATCTTGGAGCTCTGCAGGTTGGTTATCTCCCGTGAGGTTGACCTGAGCCAAGTATGTATCGGCATTTTGGAGCGCCTCACTTAAAGCCGTGCGGACATCCTTTGAGAGCCTGAGGAGTTCATATAAAGACAATTTGGCCGGGGTATTAGCTAATTGCGCTAAGATGTCGAAGTTGTAGGGCCTCTCCAGCCCCTGAGGTGTCTCCTTCCGGAGAGACTTGTCGAAGCGAGTCTCTTTCGGCCTAGGCTTGTCGGTCGTCGAAGGCTGAGCTGGTCCCGGAGCATCATTGGTCGTGGGCGGATGATCATCAGTCGCATTTTCGGTCACCGGTTGGGCTTGTGTTCCAGATCGAGTAGTGACGGCCGAGACTTCCTCTTCTTCCGCCGAGGCAGTGCGGCAGGATCTGACTTTTTCACTTTTCCTTTTAGAAGGTGGAGAGGGCTGTGTTACCTCATGGACTAGGTCCGGATGGACCCACATGATTTCCCCTCGTGATGTGGTGAGGGGTACTAGACCAGCAGCTTGATCGCGAGCAGGCGGCAGATTAGCAATCTCTATTGTTGCCAGAGGGATGGGTATAACCCCGTCCTGAGTCTCTGTTGGAGGGAAGCTGCCGAATTATACGGACACCATATTGGCTGCCATGGTTACCTCTTCGAAATCGATGGCCAGGGCGTTCGAATCGATGAGGTTTTGGATATACCGTTTCAGTTGGTAGCAGTCGTGTGTAGCATGGTAGACATAGCGATGGTAATAGCAGAACTTTGGGTTCTCCAGATCAGCCGGCTGAGGCTCCCGTCTTGGTGGAGGAAGTTGAATCCTATCTCCTTGTATAAGCATGTCCAAGATAGGCTTGAGGTGTCCGTCTTCAAAGGAATAAGTGATTTGAGGCCATTGTTTGTCTGTCGGCTGTGGCTCGGGCTTCTGGGCTATATCGGTCACCATAGCCTGCTTGTCTTTGTTGTCCCGGTTGTTGGAGGGGCTACTCCCATTGTCGTTGCTGGTGTTGGGACGCTTGCTCTTGTTCTCTTCCTCCGAGATATGCAACCCCAGTTGGCGAGCCTTCTTCAATCGTTCTTCAGCACTTGTAGCACTGATGATAAAAGCCTTCCAGTCCTTGAACTGCCTTTCGCCCATCCAGAGACTAATTGTTGGAAGTAGTCTCTTTTGGCAAATTTCAATCAAAGAAGAGTCCGGGTTGCCAGATGGTAACTTCATTGCGGTTTGACGAAACCGCTCAATATAATTTCTCGTCAGTTCTTTCTCTCCTTGAACGACGTCCATGAGGGTAGACATCGTAACGTCCTGCCCTACCTAATAGAACCTCTCCAAGAACAAGCATTTGAAGCCAGCGAAGGAGTGGATGCAATTATCTGGCAGGTTGCGGTACCAATCGAAGGCGACTCCTTCCAATGCCCCAATGAATAACCGCGTGAGGATAGCATCATCATGGGGCAGATGGTCGGTAGTGACCTCAAAGTAAGTGATGTATCGACTTGCTGAAGTCTTGCCATCATATGGGTTGATATTGAACGGCTTATATCTTGGCGGAAAGGGAACATTCCTCCATTCAGCAGGATATGGTTGCCGTATTCTGAGGTCTTGAGAGTTTTCTCGGGCGTGGAACATTGCTCGGAGCTCCTGAACCTCTCTTCTTACTTCTCGGGCCTCATCTGTCGCGGTAGGGGCCGTTATCTCGGGAGGATTATTACCCTGGTTTGGTGCCGCTGAATTTGAATCTACGTTGATTGCGGGACCCGTGCTTGCCTGGCCCGGTGTCACTCCCTGCAGAGTAGGAAGTGCCGCTTTGATCTTATCTACAGACTTGACCAAGGCATGCAATATGGCCTCTAAAGTGTCGATGCGCTGGCGATCGCTGGAACCGCCTTGATTGCTGTCTGTCATGAATACCGTCTTTACATGAGTAGTGACGGAGGGAGTGGTGGAGGATGTATCCTCCGAGTCATACCCATGCGTCGAGAAATCATCTGGATATGTGGGGCTGTTCTCTTGAGGTTCGAACTCGGAAGGGACAGTACCCCCAGCTTCGGAGCTTGCTTCATCTCGAGAATCATGGATGTCCTCGGGGACATCAGCATCTGTTGTACCCGATTGGAGGGTTGTTTCTCGGTGTTCGTCTCCTTGAAACGTTGGATTATTGTGGACGTTCGGAGGAGTACTACCCCCAGCTCCTACGACCCCCAGGGTCGGGGACGATGAGTCTCCTGTTGCAGCAGATTTTGTCTTCGAACAGGTGTGTTAGTATACTCCGGTGGAGGGCAACCGTTTAGTCGACAATTTCTTAGCTGTAGTGGCTGATATCTTTGGACTGGAGATGCTTGTCTTCTTCCCTCTCCCCTCGGCTGGGACCTTCTGAGAGGAATTGCAGGAGACAACAGGAGGTGTCTCATCTTCTGAGTTCGGGTGCTGTAGTCTGTAGAAGACGGACGGACGATCTTCCGTCACTGCCGCGTTGTTGCAGCAGCAGTTGACGATGATCTGGGTGCAGTGACGTCCATGTGAGGATTCTTTGCACGCCGAGGCCCCTTCTCTTTCCTTGCGTTTGTGGAGGATCGCCTCACGCAGGTCAGAGGAACCACTCTGTCCGTTCTCCGCCGGGGATTGGACTTGAGCGGTTCTGTACAACTTTCCATCAGAGGCCCGTGTGATAATCAGCGGGACGCCCTGATAATCAGAGGTTGGGGCAGCTGTCTGGGCTTGATGAGCCCGCGCTGCCCTAGACTTCTTCTTTCTAGCACTTGTGGGTGCAAAATAGGAAGAGTCCAAGTTGAACATCACAGAGTCTGGCTTATCATCCAGAGAGTCATCAGGGTTCGGACCGTACGAGAGACGGTCAAAAACTGATCGAGAGGAGCATGGAGCAGATGCTATGCGGCTGGCAGCGGAAACCGTGCGGGCTGTCTGCATGCGGTTGTCTCCTGTCGTCGGACGAGTTCTTATACGGCTAGGGGTCACGACCGTGCAGGCTGGCCGCATGCGGTTGGCATCTGTGGCCGCATGGGTTTTCTGCAAACGATTGACTTTACTGGCCGCATGAGTCTCATCCATGCTGTCGGGAACTGTAGTCGCATAAGTTATGCGGCTGACAGAAGTAGCCGCATGAGTTTTCTTCATGCGGTTGGCGGATGTAGCCGCATGGGCTTTCTCCTTGCAGCTAATACTCTTCTGCGGTTCGGTCCGCGTAGAGTCCCTCTTTGTCCCTGCAAGTGCAGCATCATAATGTTTTCTTCTGCCGGACTTAGGGACAGCAGAGTTGTCTACGATCTAAAGTGGGACCGCAGGAGAATCCTTCTCGCCGTCTTGAGCAACAGAGGGCATCCCATCGAGGGCTTGAGGAGGAGCAAATGACTTCGGTCTCCATTCTTTGCGAGCCTTCGTGGTGCGGGTGCGCTTCTGGGCCGGGCCAGCGCTGCCTTCAGAGAGCATCTCTTCGAACGCCTGTTGGTCGAAGCGGACGACCATCTTCTTTTGTGTGGAGCCAAGTTTGGCTGCATCTGATTGCATCACCAACTCCTCAGCCGTGGAGAAGTTAGTCCCCAGCAGAGTCGCCATCGTGTTTGCCATTGATTGTAAAAGAACAGAATAATTATCGGAGGACTGAACTTAGACTCACAATACAAACTCGCTCGTACAAAGAAAGCCTAGGGACGAAAACCTAGGTACAGCAGACTAAGTACGATTGTTTATTTTTGATTCTGGGGGGTGACGATAGAGGCTCGGAAAAGCGACGGCCGCTCTGCCTTACTCCTTGGACGATCAGTATGCAGCCTTGGCTCGGGGAAGATCTGCTCGACGTTGATGAAGAAATGCTCTTCTTGCTCTCCTCGGATTGCTCTCCTGGCTTCTCTCTCTCTGTGATTATCAAGAAAAAAAGGGGGAGCTCTCTCTGTGTAGATCTCTCTCTTCTTATTTTTTTATTCTTTTGTTGCCGACCTCTCTCTCTTTTTTTACAAGGAAATGATACTGGTTATTTATAAGAGTGGGGGGTGATCATTAGGATTTGCTAATGATTATCTGTTTGGAATGTCGGCGCTCCTTCATTCTATCTGAACCCTTGATCCTGATTATAGTGAATCTCGGCCATTAATGCGGATAGCATCGTATCTCATGAGCAATTAATGCTAGCTGCTTTAAATCCTCGTGATTGATTATGCCAATATCTGATTACTCGCCACGTGTCCCATTAGCTTGATGATAAATGATATGCCCTGATCTCAGTAATTATGACGATGATGTCAAATATATTTGTTGAGATTCGGTTAAATTTCTTATTGATCCCATGCCACGTGTCTTAATTGTGAGTATTGTCAGAGCCGCATAGGATTGACGATCCTCGAATCGCAGAGAGATACTCTTTGTAAGCCGTATAGGACGATGCTTCATCGAGCCGCATATGCGTAATCTTTGTGAGCCGCATGAGCTGGCGTTGTATTGGGCCGCAGGGAATGTGTTCCCAGGGAGCCGCATGAGCTAGCGTTGTATCGAACCGCATGGAACGGGTTCTCAGGGAGCCGCATATGACTGATTGCCACGTGGCGATCTGGGACTTCTGACGGATTTGGTCAGAGATTTTCTTCTTTTCCCGAGGAGTCAGTCATTATGGCAAGGCCATTATGAAACTTTATGTCAGGGCCGCCATAGTGAATCGTGCTAGAGCAATAAATGAGGCCACTACTCAAACGACCAGCTGTAGGAAAGGATCACACATGGCGTCCATCGAGCCGCATATGCCTTGCTGAACCGCATACGCTCCCAAGCCGCATGCGATTGAGAGTCTTCTTTGAACCGCATAGGGCCGCTCCTGTGTGAGCCGCATAAGCTTCTTACTTAGAGCCGCATGGATCATTATTCTAATATTTTCTATGCTTCTACATCCATGTGGGAAAATCCCAAATTTAGACACACTATGTGTTGTTGTTATGTATGAATGAATTATTACATGTTTAATCTCATATTTTTGTATTGGAGATGTGTTCTATAGTGTCTCATATATATATATATATTAGTGTAGAGAGTGAGTTCTTGATATATTATGTTATATACTTTTGTTCTTTTGTCTCAAACTACCCAAATCCGTCATAATTTTTATCCACGTTTTTAATTTCAGCCCCAACTTAGAAATGTCATAACTTCTAGCTCAAAGTTCGGTTTAATCTTTTATTTTTTTAAAAGAAGCGTATTGAAGTTAGCTTTCGAAAAACATGTATTAATAGGCCTAATTCTTTCTTTAACTTTCTGGAGAATTATTTGAGTGTCAGCTGTACGAAAGACAAACGCGTTCTCGGTGTTTTCGCGATTCTGGGAGTTTCCGGAAACGAAAACGCGATCCGTTTGAAGTTTCGAAAAGCTAACACATAGATCTATAACATACTTTAATCCTAAATTTTAATTCATACTGAGATGGTACAGTATTGATTATTAGTAGGAGTTACTATTCGGCATATGCATCTTGTGCACCCTTGTGTGTAATATAATATTCTATTTGATTTTAACCCATGTTAATGTATATACATTATGTAATTAAATAGAGAATGCAAGCATGAGTAAATGGTTAAATAAATGATATATGAGGTGTAAGTATCCTATCAAATGTAAGCATGTATAAGTATGGCTTGTAATGAATATGTAGGTTCCATAGTATGTAATGTATGGTGCATATAGTGGTGCAAGAGAATAAATGAATGATGAATGAATGCAAGCATGAATGTAATGTAGTAATAGATGTAATATATGTAGCCTTGTTAGGAATAAAACTGGAATTTAGTTTGGTTTTACTAAATAAGAGATACATGAGAACTCATATATGTGAATGTTAACTTCCTATTGGCACTTTGCTACACAACTGTCATGCCTCACTATCACTCCACACACAATGCATACTACACTATATAACCCTCACACCCTCACTCATTGACACTCTCACTCACACATTGCCTAACACTCATTCCATGATAACACACACATGTTCTTGTGCACTTTCATGACACACACACACCCATGAACACATACACATGCTCTTCTCTCTCTCTATATATATATATATATACTATACATGGTTAAATGTGTTAATGTGGTAAATAGAGTTTTCCTATAGTTCTATATACATATATGTGATATAGGGCCAAGTGTTGAATTCTCTTTTCATGTACACCTCCATGTTCACACACACGCATAGCTTTACATGTTAGTTCCTTTCTCTTATATATATATATATTATATATTTTTTTTCTCTTATATATATATATATACATATATATATATATATATATATATATATATATATATATATATATATATAATATCGAATATGCATGATAGTAATGTATCTTGATGTGTGACTTGTGTTGGCTTGTATAGCCTTGTGATTGGTGTGTGACTGCTAGCCTAGGCTTGGTTAGGCCTAATGAGACTTATTAGACTTGTTTGGGCTAGGACTTGACCTAGTTGACTAGTGTGGTTGACTAGAGTTGACCAAGTGTTGACTTTAGTCTAGTTTGACCTAGACAGCATGCAGATGCATTATAGATTACTATTATCATCCCATGTATACATCTTGACTTGTGTTGCTCTAACTAGGAGTCAGGTACCTCATCTCGGACAGTACATTTACTTCAGATATTCAGATACGAGGCTAGTATAACATTCTCTGACCGTTTCATACTTGTCTGGATTTACATTCTTGTTCTAGATTACTGTACTTGATGCTGACACGATCATTATCACGGATTAGTACTATGTGGATCTTCTTCTGAGATGTTATCTCCTTGTATTCACTAAATACATATTGTGATGTGCGTTTCACTTACATATTGTATTTATTGAATATCCTTATCATTGTACACTCATTGTGCATATTGTACTCTCATTATCACATTGAGCCATTGTACAAGCCATTGTACAAGCTATTGTATAAGTCATTGTACAAGCCATTGTATAAGGTAACGTAACTGAATTGGATCCTTGTGTATTGATTGGGGAGGGAGAGTAAAATTGGTTATGTGATCAATCCTATTGTATAAGAAATTGTATATGTCCATTGTACACCCACATACAAAGGAGTCCCAATTTATTGTACAACCTAACCCGTTTACATAACCATATTGTACTCTAAATCACAGTAGGCTTACAGTTCTTACTTATCATATTTAGATATTTCCTGTTATCAAATCTCTACTGTTTTTCATATACTTCTTACTTTCAACGTTTCAAGTACCTTACTCTATTGCATGCTTTATATTTCCTAACATGATATGAACTGCGTGAGATGTTTTGTGCTCGCTCCCGTCCAGACTGGACCTGTTGAAAATTTTACAGAGGATGATGAGGAACCCTGTACCCTTAATTGGAGTTTGCCTAGTTGACACTCGCGACCTGGACCCCTGGGGAGGTTCAGGCAGCTGCTCAGGATGATCCCTTGTATAGTGTAGATAGCTTAGACTGTCCTTTCTTTTCATGTTTAGCTGTTGTCTTATTTTCAGAGTTGTATATTTTAGAGATGTTGCGACTTTGTTATTTCTTTCTGCTGTACCTCAGTTGAGGATTTCTTATCTATTTTATCGTACCATATTCTATCTCTAGATTGTGATTGAGTTGTACCTCTGTGTTGGCCTCCTTATGGAGAGCATTCATATTTTGTTAGTTATAGTTCATGACCTAGAACAGCGTTCTACCGCCGACACTGCGGCGTAGGCTGGGCGTTGTTACGCCCTCGTACCCTCACAGTGGGTGCGGGTCGTGACAGATTTTTTTCGCTTTCTACAAAAAAAACAACCGCCACCCCCTTCATCACAACCAGCACACCCACCCCCCTTTTTCTCTCTCTCTCCATCATTTATCTCATCTCCATCCTCTCCTTCTTCTCATCTCTATCTCTCCTCACCCTCTCCCTTTTCCACAACTACTGTGGTTGTTGTGCCATTCCCGTGCCCCCGTCTGCCGCACCCGCACCCGCCGCCGACGTCCTCCTCCGACACCGCCACGGTCGTGCCCCCCTTTCTGACCTCCTCCCTCCGGCGTACTCCTCCTCCATCGCCTTTAACTCTTCCTCCATCTCCTTTCACTCTAGGTATGACCTTCTCCTATAAATTTTTTTCCAAAATTCAAACCTAGGTCAAATTTAATTTTCAAAATTTTGGAATAGGAAGAATCATGGTCAATTGCAAATTTGGGGCTGAAACATCCTAGGATTTGCTCAAGACAAAGGCAAGTCCTCACCTAAATCTTTTTTTAATTAAATTAGTATCATTATCATAGTTGTTTTTCTTTAGAAATTATTTTGTGAGTGTATCTAAACTAGGAAGTATAAATTTTTAATTTTAGAAAAATATATATACACATATGTATTGGACACATTAAGTAAATATATATGTTGGATACAAATGGACACAAGGAAAGTAACTAAGGTATTCTTCAAAATTATTCATGCATAGGGAATCTATATGAAATTTTGGGCATAAATGATATGGACACGATATGAAATAAAGGACACAAGAAAGATTAATATAAGTATTCCATTTTGAGTAGAGTTTTGTATAATTAATTTGATGCATTGCCATGTATATATATGAATATGTATAGTTAGCATTACTAATATATTAAATTGTGTCAAGTACCCAAGAAAGAAAAATTATACTTAAAATGTATTCTAAATGAAAATTCTCTAAATAGATATATGTTCCTTAAATGGAAACATTTATGAGTTAGTATAGTCATAGTTTTGACCTTATATGTCAAAAATATGGTAACATATGGTACCACTTATGGATTATCATAAATGTCATAGCTTAGACTATGTGAAATATAAGAATACTAGTAAAATTTCATAATATTTTTGCATATATTGAATTTTGTCCAAAATTTGATATCTAGATTATATCCTAGTGACCAATACCTTACACATATTTTGGATATCATTATATTTCTAACTTGTTAAGTTTTTTTGACTGGATATAGTGCTTGTAAATAGTAAGTGCCATTTGCTAGCTTGCTAAGGTAAGAAAAGTTACTACTTGAATTTAATTGCATAAATATAATACTTGTGTGTGTTCCAGTGTTGAGAGTTGCTCCACCGAAGGGGTCGACAAACCCAGGGTAAAATTCTATGGAGGGTTGCTCCGGGTGTGATATATAAAAATTGTTTCGAAGCAGAAATACAAAGGAGACTCTGCCGAAATTTTCAAGAATTTTGGAAGTTGGCCAAATTTCGATATTCGAAAATATTATCGATCTTCCAAATCCCTATATTTTGTTACTATATATATTAGCAACAGACTTACGACAACCTAAAATCAATTTTAATTAGGGGACGAAGCGTAGGACCCAGACACCAGTCACGTAAGAGAAACTCAATTGAAGTTTCAATGTTCCAGACACTGGATCTACTGCCGCCATCAACGCGGCTACCAAACTCCAGGCCAAGTGGAGAAGGGAAAATAGCATCTACAGGCTTATCATCCTGAATGCTATGGAGGACTCCCTGGCAGAATCCTACTCGAAGAAGGAACTTGCCAGAGATATATGGGAGTCTGTGGAAAATCTGTATGAAGAAGACAAGAACAGGAGCAAAATGTTTGTGGTTGAAAAATATCACAAATTGCTCTTTGAGGACGAAAAGTCCATGCTGCCACAGGTGAAGGAATTTCTGAAGCTGCGTCAGAAATTGGAAGACAAAGAGATGCCCCTTTCCGACAAGTTTATCGTCGGAGGGATCGTCTCAAAACTTCCTGCTGGATGGAGTACCTTCTATATAAGGATGCACAGAAAGAAGCTAGACATTAGCTTGGGAGATCTACTGCAAGAGATCCATGTTGAGGACGAGATGCGTTCCCAACAGAAGATGGACACTCTGTCCAAACAGTTGGCTAAAGCCAATCTTGTGCAGACGAGAGATCCCAAGGGGAAGCAGGCGGCTTCTCATCCCAAGAAGAAGGACTTCACTAATCTAAAAGTGAAGGGTCCTTCTTTCAAGCAACAGAAGACTAAGTCCCACGTGACTTGTTATAATTGTGGCAAGAAAGGCCACTACAAGAGTGAATGCAGATCTAAGCCTAAACAATCAGAGAAAGGTGAGCCTAATAAGGTTTCATTGGTTTCTAACTTTGTTGCTATGATCGCACAGGTCACAAATGTGGGGGTTGACTCTGACTGGTGGATAGACACTGGTGCGACTTGCCATGTCTGTTTTGGCAAGGAATGGTTCGTCACGTACCAGCCAATATCTGAGAAGGTTGTCATGGCGAACCAGGCCCAAGCTGAAGTTCTGGGGATCGGGACCGTGGAACAGAAACTCACTTCTGGGAACACTCTGACGCTTCAAGGTGTGAAGCATGTTCCGGCGATTGCCAAGAACCTGATCTCTGGAAGCCTGCTCTGTAATGCTGGCTTGAGGATGGACATCAATGCTGGTCAGATGGTGATGTCCAAGAAAGGAACATACTTCGGGAAGGCTTATCAAACCGAAGGAATGTTTAAAATTCAGCTTGTTAACCAGTTTGAAGACATTAATGCAGTTGCATTTTCTGATTATTCTCTTGAGTTGTGGCATAATAGACTAGGACATGTTCATTGTAAAAGAATTAACAAAATGTCTAGTCTAGGACTTATCTCCAAATGTGGGGGTAAGGTGGAGAAGTGTGAGGTGTGTGCTCAGACGAAGATCACAAGGAAACCCTTTCATCGGGTCAATCGAAGCACAGATCTTCTGGAGTTGGTACACTCCGATATCTGTGACTTCAAACATTTCTCCACGAAGGCCGGGATGAAGTATTTCATAACCTTCATTGACGACTTCTCAAAATACGCGTTCGTCTACTTGCTCAATTCTAAAGACGAAGCTTTCGAGAAGTTCAGAGAGTTCAGGGTCGAAGCTGAACGGCAGACTGGACAACAACTCAAGAGGTTAAGGAGTGATCGAGGTGGGGAGTACAGGTCTCATGAATTCGCATCATTCTGCAAAGAACATGGAATTATATGCGAGACTACTGCTCCATATTCTCCTCAATCCAACGGAGTAGCAGAGAGGAAGAACCGGACATTGACAGAAATGATGAGTTCTATGCTGCTTACTGCAGGCCTTCCAAAATGCTACTGGGGAGAAGCTGCATTGACGGCCACTTTTATTCTAAATAGAGTGCCGTATGCAACTTCGGACGTAACTCCTCATGAACTCTGGTTCAAAGTCAGACCAAACTTGAATGTCATTCGAGTGTGGGGGTGTCTGGCGTATGTGAAACTCCCAGATCTGAAGATTCAGAAGCTAGGTGTTTGCAAAAACAAAAGTATAATCTTTATTTCACAAACTTTGTAAAGAATATTACAAAAATTCTGGGAAAGTACAACTATAGGAATCCGATCTGAAATGACGATCGCTTTATCCCTTGGACGATGTGAACTTTGAAGACTTGAATTTCTGAAGAACGCAGCAGCACTTGGACAAAAACTCTGATTTCTCTTGATTGTGTAGAATCCCCTGCTGAATGGAAACGAAACTCTATTTATAGAGTTCTGAAATAACTGTTTTGGGCAGTTATTCTGGAGAGCGCCTGATTGAAGTGCGCCTGTTTTGAGCACGTATGACAAACTGCGCCTGTTTTCACTCCGTTATCACGAACGTGCACCAACTGCTTTAGACACGTGGCATTATTTGATTGAAATGCGCTTGGTCGTGTACAGTTAGTGGGACACATGTTGGACATGTAAAGTGGTAGTTAGACGTTGAATTAGTCAAAGTGCGCCTGTTTCAGGGACACGTGGTAAGCTCTGAATTGATGTTGTTTTTAACTGCGCCTTCTTCGTAGGCGCAATCTGCAAAGTGTGCTGAGTTTGGATAGAAGTAGGCACAATCTGTGAAGTGTGCTTGATATAGAAAAAAATAGGCGCAGTCTGTTGATAGCGCCTAGTTCTTTGATGTAGGCGCAATCTGTTTAGACAGCTGTCATATCTTCCTCGAGCGCCGCGCCATCATAGGAATGATAGCGCCGTCTCGATCTTCGTGTTTGTCGGGTAATGATGACTCCTCGTCAGCTAAGCACGGTTTGTGAAATGCGCCTCTATGATGCAGAAATAGGCGCGTTCTGTGTTTGTTGATGACGTAGGCGCCATTTGTTTGTAGGCGCGTTCTGATCAATCTGTTGAATCAAACCTAGGCGCGTTTTGATTTTTGGGACCTACAAGACCCCCTTCAAAGTTTTCGAATTTTGAATTTTCAAAAGTTCGAAATACTTTGAATAATTTTGCATATGACCAAGTCAAACCGCGCTTGTTATTTGAAGAAGTTGTGCAGTTTAAGGCGAGAACGGATCTTCAGGCTGAATAGGCGCAATCCGTTGTGGTGGATATTTAGGCGCGTTTCGTTGTGACGGTTCGAAAACTATAAATAGCCCACAAAATCCTTCGTAAACCCTTTATTGTTTTCGAAAATTCTTAATAGTGAAGTTTCCCGAGTTTTTTTTTTTTTTTTTTTTTTTTGATGGCGATGATGATATGATAAATGGTTGAAAAATGAACCGTCAGAATGAATTATTCATCAAAAATATCTGCTGGGGATTTTAATGAATGAACCTTTAGATTCATTAAAGGGGGGTGAACAGTCACCTCGATTCACGAAGAGTCAGTAGACTAGTATAAATAGTACAGGACTCATGAAGAATTTTATCACTGCCTTCAACAGGAAAAAACGTCTTCCAACAACATGTCTAAGGAGACTGAAGTCGTGCCGAAAGCCGAAAGCGTCACCGGGGAACATTCTGCTGGAACGGAGAAGGGCGAAGGGTCGTCTGCACCCAAGCCTCTCGTCGACTCAGTCTTATCGGATCAAAAGGAGATGGGTAAAGGCTCCTCTGCACCAAAGCCTTCACAGGATATTCTCGACCTTCTGGTAGAGCCGGGGAAGACGGCAGAAGAAGAGGCAAAGAGGATAGCTTTCCTCAAATTCTTGCTGAGTTCAGGCAAAGATGTCTTCGACTCCTTTGCTGATTTTGTTAGTGAGAAGGAGGGGCTTGACCCTCGTCCTAAGTTTGATAGGGATGATAGTGATCTCCCTTAATGTAATGTAATATCTTCTTTGAAAATAAAAAGAAATTTTATTTACATTCTCTGTCAAGAAATCTTTACACATTTATACATAGTATTTCTTAAGAAATTTGCCATTGATAGGCATCATAGCTATTCTGCCATCCATCTCTGCTAACTGGTAGGCACCATTGGAAAACACTTTGTTTACAACAAAAGGACCTTCCCACTTGGCATCGAACTTGCCCTTACTCATGTGAGTCATAGTCATAGGACGTCTGACTGTAAGGACCAAGTCACCTTTTTGAAATGTTCGTACTTTAACTTTACGATTAAAGGCTTTTGAGATACGGGCCTGGTATAACTCAATGTGCTGTTGAGCCAAAAGCCTCTTTTCATCAAGTGCCTCCAATTCTTGCAATCGAAGTAGATCGTTGTTCTCCGTTGTAAGTTCATTGGCAATGGCTATCCACAGAGACGGGATTTGAATTTCCAGTGGCAGAACTGCTTCACAACCATACACCAAGGAGAAAGGTGTACAGCCGGTAGGATTGCGAACTGTAGTGCGATAAGCCCATAAACATTCGCCAAGCTTCTCACTCCAATTCCGTTTGTTTGTGGATACAAACTTCTTAAGGAGTTTAATGATGGTTTTGTTGAAAGCTTCAGCTAAACCATTTGCTGCAGGGTTATAGGCTATCGAAGCAACATTGTCGATGCGATGATCGTCACAGAACCGGGTGAACTTTTGACTAATGAACTGAGGTCCATTGTCATGAATGATTCGCTGCGGTACACCAAACCTGTATATCACATGGTGTTTGATGAAGTTGATGACACTGCTGGTTTTGACTTCAGACAGAGGTATAGCCTCAGCCCACTTAGAGAAGTAGTCTGTGATGGCCAGGATAAACCGATGCCCTTTAGAAGAAGGAGGGTTGATTGGGCCTATGATATCCATGCCCCAAGCTTCAAAAGGCCAAGAAGCAGCCGTAGGATGTAGAAATTCTGATGGTTGTTGAATGAAATCTGCATGAATCTGACATGCTTTGCATTTCTTTGCGTATTCAATAGCATCGGATACCATAGAAGGCCAGTAATAGCCCATACGACGAATACGATCTTGCAATTTAGGACCAGGTTGATGCGCTCCACAAACACCATCATGAGCTTCACGTAGTATTTGTTTTGCTTCATTACCAGCAAGACAACGTAATAGTAGACCATCATAAGTTCGTCGGTAGAGAATTTTTGTTGTATGATTATAATAGAAACGGAGAGATCGTCTTCGAATGCTGGTGGCCTCTTTGGGATCCTCAGGCAATATTCCATAAACTGCAAAATCAATGAAAGGAGTTCTCCAATCTTCATTGATGATATTGACCTCAGCAGAATTACTAAACTCAATATTGTGATTATTTTCAATACAAAATAACTCTCTGTTGGAAATAACAACCAATTGCTGTCTTTGGACAGGAATCGCCAAGACTGCTGCAAGGTTTGCTAGAGCATCTACTTCGGTATTGTAAGCCCGACGAACGTATTCAATATAGAAAGCTTTGAAGGAAATGGCCATAGCAATGGCTGCTTCATGATACGGAATCAAATCTTGATGACAAACTTCATATATTCCTCTAACCTGGTTAACAACCAGTTTAGAGTCACCGTATACTTCAAGATATTAGATGTCTAATTGTTTAGCCAGTTGAAGGCCGATAAGCAAAGCATTATACTCTGCAACATTGTTGGAATAAGGTTCATCCAAAGAATAAGCCCGTTGAATAGTTAGTCTTTCTGACGAAACGAGCACAATCCCTACGCCTGCTATAATAATCCCATTTGGTCCAATTCTGGAAGCTCCGTCAAAGAATAGACACCATGTGGGAAATTCTTCCGAGATCAGATTTGTTTCAAGCGTCTCATCAGGAATCTCGTCGTAGAGTTTAGAAGTCTCAGAAACAGGATGAGCAGCTAAGAAGTCAGCAAGGGCTTGTCCTTTAACTGACTTTTGAGGGACGTAAATCATGTCGTATTGGGCAAGTAAGATAGCCCATGTAGCCAGCCTTGAATTGAGAGTACTGGGCTTCATCATGAGTACCCGTAGAGGGTTAATTCGGGAAATGACATGGATTGTCTGACCAATTATATAATGTCTTGTCTTTTGTACAGCGAACATTAAGGCTAAACATTCTTTCTCAACCATGCTATATCGATGTTCGGCACCGATCATAGTACGACTGAGATAGTAGATAGCCTGTTCATGTCCTTCTTTGTTCTTTTGGGCAAGTAAAGCACCCAATGAGTGATCTATTGCTCTGACATACATTAAGAAAGGTATGCCGGAGATTGGTGGCACCAAGACTGGTGGGCTCATAAGATATTGTTTTATGTCATCAAATGCTTGTTGACATTCTTCGGTCCAAACGAAAGATACACCTTTCTTCATGAGTTGTGTAAACGGTCTGCATCGTCCAGATAAATTTGAAATGAATCTCCTGATGTACGCAAGTCGACCTTGAAATCCTCGTAGCTCTTTTAGGTTGCATGGAGGACGCATCTCGTGAATGGCTTTGATCTTCTCAGGATCTACGTGTATACCTTTAGAGGTAATAACGAAGCCGAGAAATTTACCACTAAAGACACCCAAGAATGACTTGGTGGGATTCATTTTGAGTTGATGTTGGCGCATGAGATTGAAGATAGTTCTCAGGTCTTGAATGTGATCTTCCTTCAGACGACTTTTGACAGCAATATCATCAACATAGCATTCAACAGTCTTTCTCAAATGATCTCGAAAGATAGTGCTCATGGCTCGTTGATAAGTTGCACCGGCGTTCTTGAGACCAAATGGCATCACAGTATAGCAATAAACTCCTCGAGGAGTACGAAAAGAAGTATGCTTTTCATCGTCAGGATTCATCTTGATTTGATTATATCCAGAGAATCCATCCATAAAAGATAACCTCTCGAACCCACAGGTATTGTCAATCATGACATCAGTGATTGGAAGGGGAAACTCATCCTTTGGACAAGCGTCGTTCAGATCCCGAAAATCAATACAGACTCTGATTTTCCCAGTCTTCTTCAAAACTGGAACAACATTAGCAACCCAGTCTGGATGTTGCTCTTCACGAATAAAGCCACAAGCGATGAGCTTTCGAACTTCTTCATCAATTGCATCCATCATTTCAGGTTTGAAGCGCCGTTGTTGTTGTTTAACAGGTTTCGCATTAGGTAATATATTCAGCTTGTGCGTAGCAATTTTGGGATCTAAACCTGGCATGTCTTCATAGCTCCAAGCAAAGACATCAATATATTCGCGAATGAGAAGAATCAACTCCTGCTTATCATCTTCGGAGAGATTCTTACTAATGAATATAGGACGAGATATACCGTTTTCTCCTACATCAATCTGGATTAGCTGATCTTCAGTAGGTGGTTCTCGTTTTTCAAACTGGAGCTTCCACTGATTGTCCATCTTTTGTACCCAAGGATCAGTTTCAGGGCTTTCTTCGAAGTCATCATCAGTAGCATCGTTGTTGATATCTGGAAATTCAACTGAGACCATGTTGGAGGATATGGCAATACGATGTACGTGACCAATGCTAGTGTCAGAATCCCATGAAACTGTATCAGAAGAAACAGTGCGTTCATCGTCATCGGATTCAATTATCTTAGGAGCTGTAGCCATAGCAGGAAATGTAAATACATAACCAAGGCCGAGTTTATTCTTCTTGCTAGTAACATGAATAGGGGTTCGTCTCCCTCTTCCATAGTTGAGTCCACTCTTGAAATCATATCCCATTTTACGAATGATCTCTTTAGACTGAGTGCTGTAACGACGGAGTTGTAAATGTCCCGTGTCATCATTTTTGCAGTCTTCGGTATAAGAAAACTTTTGTTCTGGTCCTCTAATAAAGATTATTGGACTTTCGTCAGCTTTTCGAGCAGGAACTATAAAGTATGAACTATCCGTTGATTCCAATGATACATCTGTTTGGTAAGATTGTACAACTTCAATTGTGAGTGGCTTCAACCTATCTAACATATTTAAGTAACACTCAGCATGATATAACACATCAGTATACTGTAAAGGAGATGCATCTTTATTGATATTTACAACAGTGTTTACAGTAGGACCTTTAGCCTTAGCAGGCTTAGTCAAATTGATAACAAGAGGGGGAGAAGAAGAACGAGGAGGAAGAGAAGGCTTGTTACGACGAAGGTCGATAACAAGTGGCTCAGAAGAGGTGAGCTCCCTTTTTCCTTGGTCAGTCATAGAAATTGTCTTCTTGGCAGGAAGTCGAATGACCAGTGGTTCAGCATGTGAAGGCTTAGAGATGCGCCCTTTGACAGGAATCACAAGAGTATCCTGTGACTTTGGTTCTTGTTCCTTTTTGCTAGGAGGAAGATAGATGGTTAGTGGTTCAAAAGAAGAGGGTTGAGAGACGCGCCCTTTAACAGGAATTACAAGAGTGTCTTGTGATTCAGTTCCCTGCTCTTCTTCAATGTCTAAAGCCAAAACAACTTTCATGAACTCGTCTTTGTACATGCGAGCATCGTTGCAGTATGCTTCGACGCCCTTGAAAGGATAGAGATCAGCAACTTCTTTTTGGACTTCTCCTTTGTCATCAACATACTTGAAACATTGATGAAGAGTTGATGGCACAATATTATGCTCATGAAGGAATGGTCTTCCCAGAAGAGCATTATAGGAACAACCATGGTTATCAATGATGTAAAAGGTAACCTTTGTACGAAGATTGCCTATTTGGAATTTTAGGCGAATCTTGCCCAGAGGTTCACTTCTTCCTTGATTGAACCCCAGAATAGTAGTGATTGTGCCAGTAAGACTGCGTACGGGAATTTTTAAAGCATCCAACATTGTTTTAGGCATAATGCTGAGTGCAGAGCCTGGATCTATCAGGATACGATCGACTTTCATGGTATCAACGTACCCTGTGAAATACAAAGGGCGATCATGTCGATTATCTTCCAGGAGCATGTCATCTTGCGTGAAGGTAATATTTGGAATTAATTCCAACACGCTATGACAATGGAGACAAGAGAGAGGCTCTTTCTCCGGCTTCTTCAGAATTTCAAGACAATTTTCTGCCTGTAACAAAGCTTCACTTAACGTCTCTCGAGTTTCCTTAGAGAGGCGCAAGAGCTCGAATATTGACAATCTGGCAGGAGTATTGGCCAGTTGAGCCAGTATGTCAAAGTTATACGGCTTCTCGAGTCCGAGAGAAGTGGACTTTTTGAGAGCTTTATCGAAACGAACCGGTTGTTTCCCTTTATCAGTAACTGCTGGTTTAACAGGAGGAGGAGTTGGATTAGTTGAAGATGAAGAGAGTTGAGTTTCAGGAGGCGTGTCAGGAGTGGAAGTGAAGCTGGAATTTCCTGATTCTCTGGGTATTCCCGTAAATAGGGTTTACCAGACCTGGTACCCAATAAGATCTCTTCTTCATTTAATGGTTCAAGAGAAACCATATTACAACTTTTAAACTTGCCTTTGGAATTTTTCTTTTGTTTAGATGAAGAAGAGGCGGAGGATTCAAAATCTGAGACCAGATCTGGATGAATCCACATGATTTCCCCTTTAGAAGTAGATAAAGGGACTAGTCCTTTATTTCGAAAAGGTGGAAGGTTTACAAGCTCGAGAGTGGTTCGAGGAATGGGAACTACACCATCTTCTATCTGCATTGGTGGAAATTCGCCGAACTGAACAGAGACGACATTAGCCGTCACCGTCTTTTCATCCTGTTCGAGAGTCACTGCTCCGGATTTGATCATCTCTTGTATTTTTCCTTTAAGCACATAACATGCTCGAGTAGGATGTCCGATAAATTTGTGGTAAACACAATACTTAGGATGATCAGTCTTACCAACCTCTTCCGGCCTTTTAGGGTCGGGTAATTGCAGTTTGTTGCTTTTTGTAAGACATTCAAAGATACCCATGATGTCATCTTCATCGAAAGAGTATTCTTCTTTAGGGCGTGGTGCTCTTTGAGGTTGTTGTGATGGAATAGGTGCAGATTGAGCAACATTGACAGCCAGTGCTTCTTTGCTTCTCAAGTCAATGGCCAAAGTTTCTTTAGGAACAGATGTATCTTTGCCTTTTCTATTATTATTCTGGCGATTGTTGTTAGAGTTTGAGCTATGATCGCCTTGGTCAGGATTCATGTGAACCCCCAATGTCTTGAATTTTTCAGCGCTGAGTTCTGCTGCCTTAGCATTGATAATAAAAGAAGGCCAGTCTTGGAATTGAGTTGCCCCTGTCCACATACTGATAATTGGCAAGAGATTATTCTTGCAAGTATCAATTGTAACAGCAGATGGGGTTCCCATTGGCATTTTGAGAGCTTCGCGACGGAACCTCTCGATAAATTGCTCAGCAGGCTCATTATTTCTTTGTTTAATTTTAATGAGGGCTGACATAGTCATGTCATTGACGCCTTCATAAAATCGTTCAAGGAACATCTGTTTGAAATCAGCAAAAGAAGTGATACATCCGTCTGGTAGACTTCGGTACCAGTCATAAGCAGCGCCAGTTAAGCAACTGACGAATACCCGAGTAAGAAGGGCATCATTAGGCTGAAGAGGATCAGTCATCAATTCAAAATGATTAATATACTGATTGGGAGATGAAGTACCATCGAACTGCATAATGGTGGGGAATTTGTATTTTGGCAGAAACTGCATTTTCTTCCATTCGGCGGGATAGGGTTGTTTAATGCCCAACCGTTGTAAGCCTTCCCTTTGTGTATAGGCTTCAAATTGATTTCGCAATTGTTCAACAGCATCATTAGCATTCCCTAAAGATTGAGGATTACTAGATTGATTGGTGATGGCCGGAGGAGGAACTGTATGGTAAGCATCACCCCCAGCACCAGTTTGGCTAAGAGTAACCTGAACTGGTACTGTGGTGACTGGAGGAGGTGATACCCCCATACCAGGATTTTGAGGAGTGGAAGAAATCAATAGTTCAGGAGTTATGACTGGTGGAGTATGCTGAGCCATAATAACATCATGCATTTTAGCCATCATTTCGGCCATAGTCTTCAATTGTTCTTCTAGTGCAACAATCCTTTGATTCTGATTGTTAGAACCAGAAGCATCTTGTTCTTCAGTAACGTATGCTGTCACTTCTCGTGCCATGACAGATGACACAGTTTGTTCAGAGCCATCACTGTCGACAGCAAAGTCCGAATTACCCCCATCATGAGAAGTAGACCGATCACTGTAAGGAAGATTCCTTTGACCGATTGTTTCTCGGCTTCGAGATCGAGTATGCTGGTAAACACCATCATCTGATTCTCTAAGTCGGTCAAGATAGTGCTGGCTAGGTCTCCGGATCTTTCCATGCTTGCATTTTCTACCCCCAGAGTCTCTGGAAGTCATGTTGACGGAGGCAAACATTACCTCTTCTTCATCATCACTCTTTTGATCAACATAAGGGAAATTCAGACGCTCGAAGACAGAACGTTTGGTTGTTTGGCAACAACATTTGATAACCACTTCGTGAGGATGATTACAATGATGAACTTGTGATTGTTTGGGAGAACTGGGGGTGGTATTCCGTTTCTGCCTGAGATGATCCCGAAGATCAGAGACAACGGGATGAGAAGAAGTAGCAGGGATATACTCATAGATGACATTTGGAACATGATTCCGATTTCGTAAACGTTCGATTCCATGAGTATAAAGAGAGGTACTCATCTGATTGGCGTAGTTGTCAGGATTCCTTGCCTCAAAAGGTTGATACTGAGGCAAGTTGATCTTAGCATGCTTGCGTTTTACAGAGGTAGGTTTTGATTGGGGTTTTCTATTAAGATATGCCCGTAAATCATTTAAACCGCCCCTGGGAACCTCAGTTTGTGAAACTTGTAATTTGCCTTGTCTGGATCGAAAAATCCGCAAATTGGGCAATTCCTGAATATTTGCCTTGGGAGTAGGTAGAATACCTCTCTGATTAGTACGAGAATCTTTGTTAAAAGAAGTTTTCGTACTAATAGGTGCAGAGGCACTATCAGTTGGATCCTCCTCGATAAGAATCGAAGAAGACTTAGAAAAGGCCAGAGGACCTTTCCCATTGTTTTGAGATGAAGGGATAGCTAAAGAGCATTTCCCTCTGTTATCTTTCAAGTTTTGAGCTTGGGAAGATTGGGAGAAGACCAAGGGGCCTTTTCCTTTTGATGGAATGGAAGAAGGAACAGCCAAAGGACTGTCCTCAGCAAACTGCGTCTGAGCAGTTTGGGGTTTCTGGATTCTGGAGTGATCCGGAGTAGACTGCACCTGGGCAGACTGCGCCTGAGTAGACTGCGCCTGTTTAGTCAGGGCAGCAGATGTATTGGATTGAGCCTTGGCAGCAGCAGAAGATTTGACTTGTGCCAATTTGGCACAAACTGTGCCAGAAGAAGGTTTGGTGGCAGACTGCGCCTGTTTCCCTAAGGAAAGAACAGACTGCGCCTGATTGTGAGGCAGAGATTGTGCTGTTTTGGCATGAACTGTGCCAAAAGATGGTTTAACAACAGACTGCGCCTGTTTCCCTAAGGAGAGAACAGACTGCGCCTGATTGTGAGGCAGAGATTGTGCTATTTTGGCATGAACTGTGCCAGAAGATGGTTTAACAGCAGACTGTGCCTGTTTCCCTAAGGAGAGAACAGACTGCGCCTGATTACCAGAGATAGACACTGGTGTCTTAGAAACAGCAGGTTGTGCCGAGGAAGTGGCAGCGTTCTTCATTAGAGAAGTAGCAGAGTTCTTGGGAGCCCACACTGAGCGAGTCTTGCTCTTGACGGAAGTCGTAGTGCGGCGAGGAGTGCTTTCTGCATTAATCATTGCTTCGTAGGCCGTTTGGTCAACTTTCACGACCAAAGTCTTCTGCGTCAAGCCGATAGACGCCGTGTCACATTGAGTTGTCACCTCTTCATCGGAGGAAAAGGTCGTCCCCAGCAGAGTCGCCATTTTGTTTGCAAAAACAAAAGTATAATCTTTATTTCACAAACTTTGTAAAGAATATTACAAGAATTCTGGGAAAGTACAACTATAGGAATCCGATCTGAAATGACGATCGCTTTATCCCTTGGACGATGTGAACTTTGAAGACTTGAATTTCTGAAGAACGCAGCAGCACTTGGACAAAAACTCTGATTTCTCTTGATTGTGTAGAATCCCCTGCTGAATGGAAACGAAACTCTATTTATAGAGTTCTGAAATAACTGTTTTGGGCAGTTATTCTGGAAAGTGCCTGATTGAAGTGCGCCTGTTTTGAGCACGTATGACAAACTGCGCCTATTTTCACTCCGTTATCACGAACGTGCACCAACTGCTTTAGACACGTAGCATTATTTGATTGAAATGCGCTTGGTCGTGTACAGTTAGTGGGACACGTGTTGGACATGTAGAGTGGTAGTTAGACGTTGAATTAGTCAAAGTGCGCCTGTTTCAGGGACACGTGGTAAGCTCTGAATTGATGTTGTTTTGAACTGCGCCTTCTTCGTAGGCGCAATCTGCAAAGTGTGCTGAGTTTGGATAGAAGTAGGCACAATCTGCGAAGTGTGCTTGATATAGAAAAAAAAATAGGCGCAGTCTGTTGATAGCGCCTAGTTCTTTGATGTAGGCGCAATCTGTTTAGACAGCTGTCATATCTTCCTCGAGCGCCGCGCCATCATAGGAATGATAGCGCCGTCTCGATCTTCGTGTTTGTCGGGTAATGATGACTCCTCGTCAGCTAAGCGCGGTTTGTGAAATGCGCCTCTATGATGCAGAAATAGGCGCGTTCTGTGTTTGTTGATGACGTAGGTGCCATTTGTTTGTAGGCGCGTTCTGATCAATCTGTTGAATCAAACCTAGGCGCGTTTTGATTTTTGGGACCTACACTAGGGACAAGGACTACGAAGGCGATCTTCTTGGGGTATACCGAGAAGAGTGATGCTCGAAGATTTCTTGATATTGAGTCAAATCATATCATCGAATCTCGCGATGCTGAATTCTTTGAAGAAAAGTTTGCAAAAGATAAAAACATTGTTCTTTCAGACATTCCGGAAAATGATGTAGGTGCAAATGAGACTGAAATCTCATATGAGCCAGTAGTCCAAGAAGAAGCTGTTGTTGATGAAACAACTCTTGTACCAGAACTCGCAGAGCCGTCAGCTAAGCGAGCGAGGAGACCGAAAGATTTCGGAGATGACTTTGTCACCTATCATGTGGAAGCAGATCCGCTTACCTATGATGAGGCAATGAAGACCAGAGATGCTATCTTCTGGAAGGAGGCAGTGAATGACGAGTTTGACTCTATCACCTCCAATAACACATGGGTGTTGGTAGATCTACCTGAAGGAGAAAAGCCCATCGGATGTAAATAGATCTTCAAGAAGAAGATGAAGGCAGATGGAACTATTGACAAGTTCAAGGCCAGGCTGGTCGCCAAGGGATTTTCTCAGAAACAGGGGATAGACTTCTTTGATACGTACGCTCCAGTAGCTCGGATGACCACCATCAGGATGTTAATCGCTCTAGCAGCTATACATAAGTTGGTGATACATCATATGGATGTAAAGACAGCATTCCTGAATGGGGAGCTGACCGAAGAGATTTACATGCAACAGCCAGATGGATTTGTCGTCAAAGGTCTTGAAGACAAAGTCTGCAAGTTGGTGAAATCATTATATGGTTTGAAGCAAGCTCCCAAGATGTGGCATGAGAAGTTTGACATAGTTATTAGGTCAAATAGCTACAGAGTCAGCGAGACGGACAAATGTGTTTACACAAAGTTCGCTGATGGAAGAGGAGTCATCGTTTGTCTGTACGTGGACGATATGCTAATCCTAGGTACGGATATAGGCTGTGTCACAGAGACAAAGAAGTTCTTCTCAACCAAGTTCAGTATGAAGGACTTGGGGGATGCAGATGTCATCTTGGGCATAAAGATCATCCGGACAGACACTGGTGTAGCGCTATCACAATCTCACTATATTGAGAAGATGCTCATACGCTATGGGTATAAGGATCTTCCAGGGATCGATACGCCATACAGGTGTGATCAAAAGCTGAAGCCAAACTCGAGGGAAAGCATCAGGCAGCTGGAGTATTCTAGCTTTATCGAAAGTTTGATGTACGTAACTACTGCCACAAGGTCTGACATAGCTTTCGCCGTGGGAATGCTGAGTCGGTTCACAAGCAACCCAGGGGTTGAGCACTGAAAAGCTGTGAAGCGAGTAATGAGATATCTCAAGAAGACTCAGACATATGCACTGCACTACAACGGGTATCCAACAGTAGTGGAAGGCTTCAGTGATGCTAGCTGGTGTTCAGAGGTGGAAAGCGAGAGATCCACAGGTGGATATGTCTTTTCCTTGGGTGGAGCTGCTATATCTTGGAAGTCGAAGAAGCAGACTATACTCTCTCGTTCCTCCATGGAATCTGAATTTTATGCACTTGAAACTACAGCAGATGAAGCAGAATGGCTTCGGGAGCTCATGTATGATCTTCCAGTGGTTGGGGCTCAGATACCGGCGACACCGATATACTGTGACAACCAGGCGACTGCGGCGGTGACATCAAATGACCTCTTCAACGGGAAGAAGAGGACTGTGCGGTTGAAGCACAGGGCAATATACGATCTTATCAAAAGAGGTGTAATTGCAGTGGTTGATGTTCGAAGTCAGGAGAACCTGGCAGATCCGTTCACAAAGGGCCTCAAGCGCCAGTTGTTCGATGACACAGCTTGTAAAATGGGCTTGAAGGCATTCTGATAGTGTGTCTTTGTAATCCTACCATAAAGTTTTATGCTATTAGTTCAAAGAGAAATCTACTAGGCATCTAACTTTTGGTTCAAAGAAGGATCACTGACTGGGAAACTATCAGGTAACAGTGGGTACTTGTTCTCTGGAACATGGAAGGGATACGGACCCATAACCACTGTTGTCTACTATGTATTTTTCTGCGGAAAAACAAATCCTGTGGAAGGTTGGCTTAAACGCATTAATGAGTTCTCAGGCAGAGTGAATGCCTGGTGTGCTTTACAGGAAGCACGGTAGAGCAGCACTACAAGGAGTAAATCTCCATGCTACAGTGGGGTGACTCCACCATGAGGTTCCAGGTAGGGGTAATGCCTCGGCTTTGCAAGCCCAGTCACAGCGGCGTAGCACCGCAAATAGGCAGGTAGCCTAATGCTGTATGTCGTAATTAAAGAGTTGTAGACAGCACTACAAAGGGGAGGATAGCCCCATGTTACAGTGGCATGATACCACGATGAGGTACCCAGGTAGGGGTAAAGCCTCGGCATTGCAAGCCATGTCGTTGCGGCGTAACACCGTAAGGAAGCCTTAGGCTTCATGCTGGGTAGTTTGGCACTACAAAGAGGCTTGTGACCTCATGCTACAGTAGTATGACACTACGATAAGGTTCCCAGGTAGGGGTAATGCCTCGGCTTCAGGCCATGTCATAGCGGCGTAGCACCGCAAGGAAGCGCAAGGCTTCATGCCATACCTCTTTAATAAAGAACTCACCTATAGTGTATGAAAAAAGATATCAGGCCGTCTCTTGAGGGTAAACTTGTAGACGCCCAAAATTATACACTGAAACCAGGCTGGCACAGGGCCTTTAATGTGCAGCCAGAAGCACACGTAACTACACTTTGTGAGTGGGAAAAATTACAATTGTGGTGCAGAATTCAAGGCGTAGTCCATTCTTGTATCACATTGTTATTTAACCCATGCGGGAAGATTCAAGTCGTCAGCGACATCTATCCTAATGCAAAATAGACTGTTACTGTGGGGAACACTCAACCCTGGACACATATATATGTTGTGATATGTGGGGGATTGTTGGTGCTTTATTTACATGGAGAGAGCTTGCTCTCAACATGCCTTGTAAAATTTTAGTCCCACATTGGAAAAGCACTATGAGTTATCTCAATATATATACTTGGGTGTGTTGTTGAGAGATGCACATGGGGTGGTGACCCTAAGGAGGGAACCATATGGGTGATTTTACTAGGAGGTAAGAATAAGGCTCCAAGGATTAAGCATTAATGCTTTTGTCATTCTCTTGGATTAATTCCACTTGGAGCTAAGCCCCAAAGGGGCTTAGCGACTCGGACTCGGACTCGGACTCGGACTCGGGCTCGGGCTCATGGGCTCATGAGGCGTAATGTGGCATTTTGTTGGCGCACTTTGCACTTAGCACGTCAGCAGTCATGCGGTCTTTATGCGGCTCATATGCGGCCTCATGCGGCCATGCGGTTCATGCGGCCTCATGTGGCTCATGCGGTTCATACGGTCATGCGGTCCATGCGGTCCATGCGGTCCATGCGGCTCATGCGGTCCATGCGGCTCATGCGGCTCATACGGTCCATGCGACTCATGCAGCACATGCGGTCCATGCAGCCCAAGCGGTCCATACGGCCAGGCTGTTGCTGCTGCTGCCGCATGGAGGGCTACGCTGACTGTGCAGATTTCAAATCGGTTATGGAAAGGGTGAATCAATGCGATTAATTCAGATCCTATCTTTGTGGGATTTGAATTAATTTCGTTACTATCTTTGTGGGATTTGAATTAATTCAGTTCCTATCTTTGTGGGATTAGAATTAATTCGTTGCTATCTTTTTGTAATTTGATTCAATCTTTCCATAACTGAAGAGGCGGCTAGGGTTTCCACCCTCTCTCTATATATACTCTCTTCTGGCCTCCTTTGTGGGGACTCCGAAAATACAAGTCAGAAAAGGAGAAAGAGAGAGAGAGCTGCTACCGCCATTGCAAGTCCATCCGAGGAGTCAGAACAGAGGTGACATCGAGCGTTCCACAAGTTATTCAACTTGCTGGTTCTTGGAAGCAGATCGTGTGGGGCGAATCTTGCTTTGAGCAACGGTGTTTTGACACCCCAGCATTGTTCTTCTTCTCATCTCTCTCTAGTTTTATTGTAACTCGTTCTGTCCCAATTGCAACACGTTTGCAAGGAAGAACGAGAGATCTTCTCTTCTCCTTTTCCCTCCTTCAGATTGTAATTTGGCTATTTGATTTTTTATTCCATCGTAGATCTTGAGTTTGCTCTCTGCAAAGTTTTGTGGGACATCTCAGATCTCGATTGCATCTGTTTTTCCATCTTTGATCAAGCCCCGGGACTAACACAACACACTACACTTAACACTCGTCATGCTAGATGACATTATTGTGGCACCATTGGTCATATCTCTTTTACACGTAGAGTAAAAATGTTAGTTGATTTGAATATATATGCATGGATACCAAAGACTAACATATCCGGATCCTACAAGAAATGGGTACCAAAAGTTTTATCTGTAAACTTTTTTATAGGTGGAACACCCTACTCATGCTAGAAGCAAGTGCATCCTCGACAGTGGTTTCTTACAGCACATGACCGGTGATGCTTCTCTATTTGTAACACTGTCAAAGAAGAAAGAAGGATATATCTCCTTCGATAATAATTTTAAAGGGTATATAGTTGGTATCGACAACATTGGTAAGGCTCCCTACCCTGTGATTAAATATGTCTATCTAGTAACTAAGTTAAAAAATAACCTACGCAGCATAAGCCATTTAGCTGACCATGGTTATGGTATTAACTTTGTCAAAGATAAATGTACTATAGTTGATAGCTCAACTGGTAGTACTATCTTTATAGGCATTAGAGAAGACAACAAATATGTTTTCTATTTATTGGGAGCAGGTAGATGCTTACTAGCCAAGAACGATGAGAGTCAACTGTGGCACATGAGACTCGGTCATGCAAACATGGACATAATTTCAAGATCATCCACGAAGAAACTGGTAAGAGGCGTACCCGATATTGTATTCAAGAAGGATACGGTATGCAGTAAATGTGAAAATAATAAAGCTACCAGATCCATATTTAAGTCCAAAAATGCTGTAAGTACAACTAGACCTCTACAATTACTGCATATGAATTTATTTGGGCCTAGTAGAATTGCTAGCCTAGGAGGTAAATTATATGTATTTGTAATAGTAGATGACTTCTCTAGATACACGTGGGTGTACTTTTTCGCACACAAGATTGATGCGTTATTGAAATTCGTCATAATTTGCAAGAAAGTCCAAAATGAGAAGGGATTCATGATCACTCGTATTTGAAGTGATCATGGCAATGAATTCGAGAATACAAAGTTTGAGCAATTCTGTGACTCACACGGATATTTGCACGAGATTTCCTGCCCTAGGACTCCACAAAAAATAGAGGTGTGGAACGTAAGAACAGAACTATATCTGAAATGGCTAGAGTATTGTTAAACCAATTTAGTCTACCCAAATATTTTGGGCTGAACCTGTCAATACAGCTTGTTATATTCTTAATAAGGTTCTAATGTGCCTAAATCGAAGAAGACTTCCTATGAGTTATGTTTGCAAAAACAAAAATTTGTTTTTATTCCAAACTTGTAAAAGAGTACAAAGTACAATGAATTCTGGGGAAGTACAACTTTAGGAATCTGATCAGGAGACGATCACTTTATCCCTTGGACTATGTGAACTTGAGGACTGTAGCCTCTAGAGAACGCAGCAGCAATTTTGCAAGAGTTCTTGATTTTTCTCCCTCTGATAATGATTGGAAACTCTATTTATAGAGTTCAGGAAATAACTGTTTTGGCAGTTATTCTGATGTACGTGAGGCTGGATTACGCCATACTGGATTGCGCCAACCTCCTGTTGCGCCAACTTTCATTCGGTTGTCAAACGTGTACTAACTATATTTAGACGTGTGGTATCATATGCTTGAGATACGCGTGGTCGTGTACAGGATAGTAGACGTGTCTTGAAAGATTAGTGGCATACACGCCTAAAGCATACACGCCACGTCATCCTACTTTAGAATGTAAGTTGTCTCAACTTTGTTAGGTTGCACGAGCTTCAGTCAACAAGTCAAACTGTACTTCATTTGAGCTGCGCCTACGCACGTGACAGCTTCTGAGAAAAAGTTGTTCAGGTTGTGCCCAGGCGCAACTAAGGATTTTGTTTAGATTGCGCCTTGGCACAACTCACGAAGTGTATAGGACAGCTGTCCACCAACTTCTCTTGAGCGATACAATTCACGAGATTCAAAGAGATTTTCCTCGTTCACTATTGTGTCAGCCGTCAGTATTTTCAGGTAATGATGACCATTAAGTGTCAGATGCCACGTAGATTTTGGCGCAAGAAAGATTGGGCGCAGTCTGATATCGGGCGCAATCTGATCGGTGGTGCAGTCTGTTCTCTGAGCTTCATATCAGTGGCACAACTTGATTTTTGGGGTGCAACTTGATCACTGATCAGTATATTCAAGGCGCAACTTGGTTTTTTCGGCTCAACAAGACCCCCTTTAAAGTTTTCAAAACTTAAAAATATTACAAAGTTTTGGAATACTTTGAATTTATAAAAGTTTTGACTAAGTCAGGTTGTGTCGGTCTCGTGCAATCTGTTATGAACAATTTAGATGTATTATGCACGATTCGGGATGACTGTTAAAATTCTGATTTTCTGGCTATAAATAATCCCCGTTTACTCCACTGTGATTCTTTACTTTCACTTTTAATCTTCTGAATTTTTTTTTATAACTTTTGCACCCCTCTTCTCCGATCATCTTCTTGACGACATGGCCCCAAAAAGGACTGCTGTTGATAAGAGAAAGGCCATCGCCACTTCTTCAACTCGTGTTCCACCTACCCATGTGCCATAATATGTGCCGCCTTCATCTCGTCGAGAGACAGCTAATCCAGCAATGGAAGGTGATTAAGGACAAGCCGAATCGATCTTGTGATTTCACAATAATTGATTTGTGCCCCACTTTTTAGAGTGTTGCATCATAAACTTTGTACCACCCCTTCTTAGGGTGTTGTTGCTCTCTCCTTGAACGGTGTTTATTTTTACAAACATATTTTCGCACAGTTAAAAATACGTGGCGTAACCTGAGGTGTTGCGCAACTTGAGTTTTGCGAAACATGGCATATGGCGCAACTTGGGTTGTCGTGCAACTCAATATATCGCGTAACTTAATTCTCGCACAATACATCTTGTGGCGCAACTCAAAAAATCTGTGTGATTCAAGAAATTATGCATCTTTGTTTTTTTTCTTTCTAATTTTTTTGTTTATGCATCTCTCTGTAGTTAATCTCAGGGAAGACCCAGATACAGAGAAGTTTTCTTCAATATTTAATGTCCCAGAATACAGAGATAATTTGCCTCATGTCACTTTTCCTCATTACGATGGTCCTGAAGCACGAAGAAGTCTACTCATAGATCAGGACAATCAAACCCTTTTGAAATTAATGAACGGTGAACCTCTGCAGAGCTTGGATACTACCGTCCACAAGAAACCTGCCTTTTTATTTGGAGATGCAATCAAGAAGACTTCCCAACCTAAGGCAAGAAAAGAGACGATATATTTCTTAAAGGGAAACAACGCCATTCATCTAACAGAAATATCCAGGTCCGTGGCATTATCTTAATATGCTTTTGCTAGCTATCCTAGGAGGATCTCATGGGATCTGACTCCTCTCCAACAAGCAAGAGTCGGTCGAATCTGTTATAAAGTGGGTCCACAGAACAAAGACCTTTTTTACAGTACTTCTGAAAAATATAGCACACACTTGAGAGGTTTAAGATCGAGCTGTATTCCTCCCGAGGACTCTTCGCTACTCTTTCCTGTCAGAGTACCCATTTTTGCAAATACATTTGCAAAAGCTGAAGGAAGATATCCAGACCGTGCTATGCGAATGACAGGCCTGGTAAACCCTGGAATGAAACGTTGGAGTAGCTTGTCCATATAGATTTTGGAGGAATTCAAAGACAGGCTCATTGATCTGGGCCTCTACAATCCCATCTGTACTACGGTATATGGCATTCATCCAAATCCTCACATGTTCTTGGCTTTGGTAGAGAGATATAACAAAAGCACTGGGACTTTCATGACACCTCATGGAGAAATGGGGTTTGCTCTTAACGAGATGGAATATATCTCTCATCTACCGATGGGTGATAACCCATATGAAGAATATTTACCCAAAAATGATGAATTCGATGCTCTAGCAAAGGAGAATCCCCAGATGATCACAGTTTTTGAAGAGCTGCTGTACCACTATAAAATCTGCTCACTCTACTACGAAAGTGCTTCTGCGGGTACTTGCTATATCACAAAATAGATGCCATATCTGTTTTTGGGTCATGTGTGATTTGACAAGCCACTGGACAGTTTGATGGAGAAGCATAATCATGGGGATGTCACTCTGACTGAAGACTCGGGTTAGTTCAAGGATGGTGACGTTCTTTAAAGTTATCTTCGATAGGGTTACAGACCTATGTCTCCAGAAGCCCAGTTGGCAGGCTTTCTATCTTTATGGCTACGCTTTGTAGTTCCGGGGGCTAGTGCAGTTGACAGGTTTCATCGGGGTGTCCTGTTCGCTGCGACACGTCTTATATTTGGATACAAGATGGATCTGCTTTCAGCCATGACCTGTCGCCTGAACGCAGGATTGCGTTCTTTTGTGGACACTATGCTGAAAGAAAATGATAATCGGTCGAATTTTCCCCGTACAGAAATGCCATTCACTTATTTGTTTGGATGTTTATTACTACATCATCCTTGCTTGATGGACCCGGATGTGGGACCTCCTGATGGAGATTTTATTGGGCGTTTTGCTAATGCTCACTGGAAATACGCTGCTCTTAAGGAATGCCGACTTGCCCTGAACCGTGGATCAGGATGGTTCTTTCAGTGTGTTGGGCCTCCTACAGGGTATGATGCCATGCCTCCACAGATGATGGATTTACCCGAAGAAACACTCCATTTAAGTCCAAACATCTTTTTCTGGCTTAAAGTAATCCAACCGTCCCGCTTGGTTTATAGATTTGAGGAAGAATGCTATTTGGAGCCGTATTTGCCGAGTCGATTTGCACGGCAATTCGGGTATGATCAACTTCATGTAGGAAATACGACCACTTGCCTCCAAGCTACAGGCTATCTCATTGATGGGGCTAGAGCTTGGAATTATTATAATGCTCGGGGCACAAAGGCTATTTTTTCTATGCCTTACAAACTTCCCCAAGGTCTGCGTATGCTATATTCATATGCAAACTTCTGCACTTCAGCAAACACATTTGCTGAAAACTTTCATCCCTCACATAGCTTTGCAACTGAAGTAAGAATTAAGCAAGGAAAATACACTCTTCGGTCTTTTCGAGAAGTAGAAGACAGGGGCCCTCCTGATGTACCTTTGAAAGCATCAATTTTAATAAATTTTGTTGACCCGGTTCAAGATCCTTTAGATATATCTCTGAAGATGCGGAAAGACAAATCCCCTATCAAAGGTCTGAAGAAGAGAAAGACTAAGGAAATGATAGTCTCTCCTCAACAAGATAATCTTCCTAATTATCTAAGGGCTCCGGAGAAGAAGAAAAGAACATCACTGGTTATCAATGAACCAGTGGCCACGAGAACGACTCGTTCTCAATCAAAACAGTTACTTCTTAGTTCTTCCACTGGAGAGAAGGACATTACTCCATCTTCTATTTAGAAATAAGAGAAGATTGTAGAAGGAGGAACTTCTGTTTCCTTGATTGATCCAGAAGGTAATCGTATCGGAGCTGTTGTGGGGCCAAGCGCACCGATGCTCAAAGAAGTTAGAAGACGATTGGACATTGCTGAAGAGGAACCATCTCATGAAGGTACTATCAAAGCTGTGAAATATTCTCCCATATTAACTTTTACCAGAGATATATATATATCTGAATCACTTTTCCTTGATTACTTAAATAGATGTCCGTCCTTCTCCTACCATCGTGACAGTAAATGTTTCTGCCAATGTACTTGCTGCAGCAGGGATAACAGTTCCCTCTCCAACTCCTATGAGTCTAAAAGCTTCCTCTCTAAAACAAGATCTACCTCCACAAGATACTTCTCAAGCTCAAACATCTACTCATTCAGGAGAAGCAGTGATTGATGCATTGAATGGTTGTAATTTTGATGATGAAACTTATGATGAAGATTGGGACAACATTGCTAAAGAAAAATAAACTTTAGTGAATGTATCACCATCACAAGAAATCCTAGTTGATAAAAATCCTTCGCCTGTTGAAGACGAGGAGGATGTGGTTCATGGTAAAGGGACCTGTCAATCTTCCTGGAGTTAATGAATCCGCAACCGCTGAGCCATTCGAAGTGCCTAAGGTGGCAACTGAAATAAATGAAACTCCAGTAACTATACCACCTCCGACCGAATCAGGAGCAGGGAGTAGTCAGGCCGCCATGTCTACAGAGACTCTGTCCAAACTTCAGTCTGAGACAACTAAAATGATTGAGACTCCTCATCATGTACTCAGCCCAAGTAAGTTTCCCCACTATGAATGATTTTTTATTGCATCTTTAGCATTATGAGTCATAACATATGCAATTTGTAGCAGCACCCACGAGGACTATAGCCGGGGAAGGAAGCTCTTCTCATATTAGTGCTCCAGATGAAATACCCCCTCCTGCTAAAGCTGTGAAGACTTCTTCAAACATAGTAGCCACTCCAGGAGCCCTGGCGGCTAACAAATTTGTAGTAACCTCTTTCACGAGAGTCTTTTTTACATCTCTGGAGCCTCTAGTTCATAGAATTATGGAGAGAGAAGATGTTCCTTTCAGTACCGTTAGAACTCCCACCACATTCTTGATTGAAGGCATCCGTAGTCAAGAAGACGAAGCTCAAGCTTTATTTTTGGAACATATTTTGGATGAACTAGAGAGTTCAATTAAGGCTTACAAGGAGCTGAAAGGAGGAGATATCGAGCCGCTAGTAAACGCGGAATATGAAACCATGGTTCAAGAAGCAGAGATTAGTAAAGCTGATTTTGAGACATTCCTGCTGACTTTCACTAGACAGTCCTCTGAGCTAGATGTTCAAATCTCTGACATAACTGTTGTTGCTGAGAGTCACAAGACTAAGGTTATAGAAGAAGGGAAAAAGGCTGCTGGTGTAAAAGCCGAAATTGCTCGACTTTAGGCAGAACTCTAAAATACTGAGCAGAACATAGAACAAGAAAATCAATTATACCAATCTGCTGTTGATCAGGTGGATATTTTGAAGGATCGAAAGAAGGAATTCGAACGTATTCAGAATGAAGAGCTAAAACGCCGAACTGCTGCTCTACAACCTTTCGATCCTGAATCAGGGCGAATTGAAGCTAGGCAGAGAGTGCTAGATTCTCGTGATGGAAGAATTCAAGTTCTGATGAAACAAATTGCATAACTTATCATCTATCCTTTAGAGTAAAAAATAGGAAAATGCTGTTGTTTCCCTTTTTTTAATGTACTATTTTTCTTCTTTTGCAGAAAAGAATAGTAAAAAATTTTATGTGGTTCCATTACTTGTTTCATATCTTGTTATAGATATAAGTAATAGAATAAAAAATATATTCAGAGGTACTGGACATGATATATTTTAAGATTTTGAAAATAACAATATTTATTATATCTGCTCAGAGGTAATGTGGACGTGGCAGAATATAAAATTTAGCAATATTATTATTTCAATGGACAACTTTATCAGGGGTAATAAGGACATGATAAGTTGCTGATAGAAATAATATAAATTCAGAGGTGTAAAGTACGTGAATTCAAATTATTTAAACAAGAGACAATAAATGTCCAATGAATGATAAGTCAAAGAAAGTGAATGAACTGATGGTCACTTTAATTTTCAAAGAAAAGATGCCGGCTTAAATCTTGAATGTGATCTTATTTGAGACGACTTTTGGCAGCAATATCGTCAACATAGCATTCGACAGTCTTTCGTAAATGATTTCGAAAGATAGTGCTCATAGCCCGCTGGTAAGTTGCACATGCGTTCTTAAGACCAAACGGCATGACCGTATAACAGTACACACCCCGAGGAGTACGAAACGAAGTATGTTTTTCATCTTCAGGATCCATCTGAATTTGATTATATCTAGAAAACCCATCCATGAAAAAAATTCTTTCGAATACACATGTATTGTCGATCATAACATCAGTAATTGGGAGAGGGAATTCGTCTTTGGGGCAAGCATCATTGAGATCCCGAAAGTCTATACAAACTCGAACCTTTTCGGTCTTCTTCAAGACAGAGACGACATTGGCCACCCAGTTAGGATGTTGTTCTTCACTGATAAAACTGCAAGCTATAAGCTTTTTGACTTCATCATCAATTGCATCCATCATTTCAGGCTTGAATCGCCGTTGTTGTTGTTTGACCGGTTTGGCATTCGGCAAGATGTTAAGCTTGTGAGTTATAATTTGAGGATCTAATCCCGGCATATCTTTGTAACTCCAGACGAAAACGTCAATGTATTCACGAATAAGGTGAATTAATTCTTGTCTATCATCTTCTGGGAGATTCTTGCTAATGAAGATTGGTCGTGATGCACCTTCCTCTCCAATATCGATTTGGACCAGTTGATCCTCAGTAGGTGGTTCTCGTTGTTCAAAATGAAGTTCCCACTGATTGTCCATCCTTTGTGCCCAAGGGTCCATTTCAGTAGCTTCTTCAATGTCACTTTCGTCATCTTCTGAGAATTCGGCAGACACCATGTTAGAAGATACTATCACCTTATGAACATGACCGATGCTGGTATCAGAATCCCATGAGATAGAATCAGAATAGTTTGGACGTTCTTCTTCATCAGATTCAGAAGGTTCTGGAGTTGGAAGTGGTGACATATAACCTAGTCCTCATTTCGTTTTACTGTGGTATTGTTGTAATTTTCCTTTTGGAACAGCAATACGAAGAGGGGTTCGCCTTCCTTTACCATTGTTGAGACTTGTTCTGAAATTATAGCCCATTTTACGGATGATGGCTTTAGATTGTGGACTATAGCGTCGTAATTGTAGCCTTCCTGTATCATCTCTATTATCATTATAGAGCATGATTTTTGGTTCTTCTCTTTTGTTGAAGAATATAGGCTTTTCATCTTTCTTTCGAGACGGTACTAAGAAGTACGACTCTTGTATTGAATCCAGTGATACCATGTTTCGTAGAGATGATACGACTTCTATTGTAAGTGGCTTAAAGCTATCTAGCATATCCAGATAACACTGAGTATAGTAAAAGACATCAGTATACTGCAAAGGAGATGCTTTATTGATTTTTACACCATCATATACAACAGGGACTTTAGCCTTAGCAGGGTTAGTTAGATTGATGACAAGAGGAGGAGGAGAAGAATGAGAAAGAGGAGGGAGCTTCTTGCGACGAAGATTGATTACAAGCGGTTCAGAAGAGGTGAGCTCCTTTTGTTCCTAACTATCACCAGGAAGCTGTTTCTCATGGGAAGGTAGATAGATAGTCAGTGGTTTGGAAGACTGAGGACAGAAGGTACGTCCTTTAACTGGAATCACCAGAGTATCATTAGGTATACTCTTTTATTCTTCATTTGTGTCCATTTCTAGTACCACCTTCATGAATTCTTCTCTGTACATACGAGAATCGTTACAATACGCTTCAACTCCTTTGAAAGGATTCAAATCTGCAACCTCTTTTTGGACTTCTCCATTACCATCCATATATTTGAAACATTAGTGAAGCGTAGAGGGTACAATATTGTGTTCATGGAGGAATGGCCTTCCCAACAAAGCATTGTATGAGCCATGATTGTCAATAACATAGAAAGTTACTTTTGTACAAAGATTGCCAATCTGAAGTTTTAGGCGTATCTTCCCCAAAGGTGCATTTCTTCCTTGATTGAATCCCAGGATGGTAGTGATAGTTGTAGAAAGATTATGTACTGGGATTTTCAAAACGTCCAATAAGGACTTTGGCATGATGCTAAGTGCAGACCCGGGATCAATCAGAATACGGTCGACTTTCATGGTGTCCACATACCCCATGAAATAGAGAGGACGATCATGACGATTGTCTTCTAACAACATGTCATCTTGTGTAAAAGTGATATTGGGTATTACTTCAAATACATTATGACAATGTGCACAGCTGACTGGCTCCTTTTCGGGCTTCTTGAGAAGAGTCAAACAAGTGTCAGCCTGCATCAAGGCTTCACTTAATGTCTCACGAGTTTCTTTTGAAAGACGTAAAAGTTCAAAGATTGGCAATCTTGCTGGAGTATTCGCCAATTTAGCCAATATGTCAAAATTGTAAGGCTTTTCAAGTCCAATAGATGATGACTTCTTCAACGCTTTATCAAAGCGAACAAGTTGCTTTTCCTTGTCTGCTGATGTTGGTTTAGGAGGAGATGGTTCGACCACCGACAAGGATATAGACGGTGTATCTTCAGCAAAAGAAGATGATGGAGGAAGAGCATCAGGGGATGGAGCAGGGTTCTCTTAATTTTCGGAATACTCTCGAAGATAGGGTTTCCCAGATCTAGTGCCCATTAGGATTTCTTCTCCTGTTAATGGTTCAAAGGATACCATATTACAGTTCTTGGCTTTAGACTTGGAATGCTTCTTTTGTTTAGAAGAGGATGGTGTTTCAAATTCTGCCACCAGATCTGGATGAATCCACATAATCTCTCCTCTATCATTTGACATTAGAACAAGACCTTTATTTTGAGAAGGCAGAATATTCACAATTTCCAGAGTAGTCCTTGGAATGGGGATAGCACCATCTTGTACGAGTTATGGTGGAAAATCACCAAATTTGAGAGAAACCACATTAGCAGTCACTGTTTTCTCGTCTTGCTGTAGAGTAATTGCCCCAAAGTTGACCAACTCCTGGATTTTTCACTTGAGCACATAACATGCTCTATTTGGATGCCCTATGAATCTGTGATAAATACAGTATTTAGGGTGATCAATTTTACCAACTTCTTCTGGTAGCTTTGCCTCTGGAAGCTGAAGCTTATTGCTTTTGATCAAGCAATAGAAGATGCTTAAAGTATCATCTTCGTCGAAAGAATACTCTTATTTTGGACGAGTTGACTTTTACAGTGGTGCTGATGGGATGGATGCCGCTGAGTAACATTGACAGCCAAAGACTCTTTGCCTTTAAGATTGATGGCCAATGTTTCTTTATTCTTGCGGTTATTCTGGCGATTACTACCCCCAGGTGTATAATATTCATCTTGGTTAGGATGAGTCATCTGGACTCCTAACTGCTTGAACTTTTCGGCACTCACTTCTGCCGCCTTTGCATTAACAATAAAAGAAGGCCAATCCTGGAATTGTGTAGATCCCGTCCATATACTGATAATAGGCAACAAGTTGTATTTGCAAGTGTCTATTGTTACAGCAGATGGAGGACCTAAAGGCATTTTGAGTGCCTCTCGGCAGAATCTTTTAATGAAACTCTCTGGGGATTTATTGTACTTTTGTTTAATTTTAACGAGGGCAGACATTGTCATGTCGTTGACTCCCTCATAAAATCGTTCCAAAAACATTTGCTTGAAACCAACAAAAGAAGTGATACAGCCATCAGGTAGGCTACGATACCAATCATATGCTGCATAGGCTAAACAACCGAAGAACACTCTGGTAAGGAGAGCATCATTTGGCTGTAATTGATCAGTCATCACTTTGAAATGATTAATATATTGACTTGGAGAAGTGCTACCATCAAACAGCATAATGGTTGGGAGTTTATACTTAGGAGGAAATGGAACTTCTTTCCACTCTGTAGGATATAGTTGCCTTATGCCTAATCTTTGTAGGCCATCCTTCTGCTTGAAAGCCTCAAACTGAGTGCGCAGAAGTTTCACAGTCTCATTTGCATCCACCGATGTTTGAGAATTGGTACGCTGGTTAAAAGTGTTAGGAGGAGGAACAACGTTGTAATTATCACCCCCAGTACCAGACTGACTTGGATCAGCTTGAATTGGCACAGAAGCAACCTGAGGGGCTGGTAACCCCAGATTAACAGGTGCAGAAGATACTATAAGCTCAAGATTTGTAACTGGGTTTACAATGGAAGGTACTGTATGTTGAGCCACCATTATAGTGTGCATGCTTGCAACCATTTCTGCCATGGTTTTCAATTTGTCTTCTAATACAACAATTCGTTGCTCTTGGCTGGTTGACGTATAGGCATCTTGATCTTCTGTAATGGTATACGCTGTCACTTCTCTTGCTGCTATTGATGAAATAGTTTGTTTAGAACTTTCACTATCTGCATCAAACTTTGAAAGAGAGTCCTCTCCCACATAAGTGATAGGGAGATCTTCTTGATTAAAGACACCTTGGATCAAATGACAATTTCTCGATCTAGTGTATTGGAAGACACCTTCATTGGATGCATGGATCCGGTCTAAGTATTATTGTCTGGGATTATGGGATGTATTACGTCTTGGATGTTTCCCACCCCAGTGCCTTAAGAAGTCATGTTAATAGAAGCATATAATAGTTCATCTTCGTCTTCTATTATATGTTCAGGAGTTGAAGCATAGTTCAGACGATCGAAGACAGATCGTCGAGCCGATTGGCAACAACAGTTGATGACAACTTCATGTAGACAGTGGCAATTTGAAGCACAATTTGGAGGTGAGGAAAACATTCCCGTAGTCTTCCGCCTTTGTGTAAGACGTTGTCGGAGATCAGTTACAACCACAGGACGAGAAGAAGTCGGAGGAACATATTCCTTAATGATTTTAGGAACATGTCTCTTATTCTTAGGTATTTAGTTCCTTGAGTGTACAAAGATGTACTCAACTCATTAGCATAAGTAAATGAGTCTTTCTTTCCAAACTTTCGCTTTTGGTGCAGATTGGCCTTTGGCATAGGATTCTTGTATTTTGCCAAAGTTGATATTGATTGACGCCGATCGAGATAAGCGCGTAAATCTGAAAATTCTTCTCTCGGTGTCTCTATTTGTGATACCTTCAATTTTTCTTGCTTGGATCTTGAAATTTGCAAGGTAGGAAGGTCTTGACCAAACCCCATAGGGGCAGGTAAGATACCTCTTTGATCAGCATTCTTTCCGGTATCAGAGATCCGAGGACCTCTATTTACAGGAATAGAATCTGATACATCTTCCTCTGAGTCATAGACCAGGAAAGTTTGAGGAAAGGCCAAAGGGTGCTTTTCTTTATTTTAAACAGGGTTAGCTAAGAAGTGTTTCCCTTTGTTCTGTTGTGTGATCATTTTATGCATAAATTGTGCCAATTAAGAAAATGCCATAGGACTTTTTCCTTTGTTCTGTCTAGTGTTAGCACTAGGACATGAATTCTCTAAGTTCAGAACTTAAGAATTGGAAGAGGGAATAGCCAAAAGACTAGTTCCCTTGAGTTGGGCCGGAGTAGCAGATTGTGCCTGAGTTGCCGATTGCTTGGGTTGCACCATAGTCCTACGGACTACTGATGGCGCCTTGGCTACAACATTAGTAGACTGTGCCTCGACAGTAGCGTGAACTGACTGTGCCTTGGCAGCAAAGATTGTAGTAGGCTACGCATGGATAGCAGAGCGAGCAGATTGCGCCCTAACAACAGAAATAGGCTGTACTGGAGCCACTGAGGCGGATTGCGCCATGGTCATTGAGCACTCAAGTTGCGCCTGGGCAATAGTGACTGTAGGAGATTTAGGAGTCCATATAGTCCTGTTCTTGGTGATAGCCGCCGTGCGTTTGTTGCTCTTGGTGTTGATCATATTTTCGTAGGCTGTCTGGTTGACTGGAACAACCAGAGTCTTCTGCGTCTTGCCGATCGACGCAATATCACATTGAGTTGTCACTTTCTCATCGGAGGAGAAAGTCGTCCCCAGCAGAGTCGCCATTTTGTTTGCAAAAACAAAAATTTTATTTTTATTCCAAACTTGTAAAAGAGTACAAAGTACAATAAATTCTAGGGAAGTACAACTTTAGGAATCTGATCAGAAGACGATCACTTTATCCTTTGGACCATGTGAATTTGAAGACTGTAGCCTCTAGAGAACGCAGTAGCAATTTTGCAAGATATCTTGATTTTTCTCCCTCTGATGATGATAGGAAACTCTATTTATAGAGTTCAGGAAATAACTATTTTGGCAGTTATTCTGATGTGTGCGAGGCTGGATTGTGCCATACTGGATTGCACCAGCCTCCTGTTGCGCCAACTTTCATTCAGTTGTCAAACGTGTACTAACTGTATTTAGACGCATGGCATCATATAATTGAGATGGACGTGGTCGTGTACAGGATATTAGACACGTCTTGAGAGATTAGTGGCATGCGCGCCATGTCATCCTGCTTTAGAATGTAAGTTGTCTCAACTGTGTCAGGTTGCACGAGCTTCAGTCAAAAAGTCAAACTGTGCTTGATTTGAGCTGCGCCTACACACATGGCAGCTTCCGAGCAAAAGTCGTTCAGGTTACGTCCAGGCGCAACTAAGGATTTTGTTTAGATTGCGCCTTGGCGCAACTCACGAAGTGTATAGGACAGCTGTCCACCAACTTCTCTTGAGCAGCACAATTCACGGGATTCGAAGAGATTTTTCTCGTTCACTGTTGTGTCAGCCGTCAGTAATGTCAGGTAATGAGGACCATTAAGTGTCAAATGCCATATAGATTTTGGTGCAAGAAAGATTGGGCGTAGTCTGATATCGGGCGCAATCTGATCGGTGGCGCAGTCTGTTCTCTGAACTTCATATCAGTGGCGCTACTTGATTTTTGGGACACAACTTGATCACTGATGAGTATATTCAAGGCGCAACTTAATTTTTAGGCTCTACAAGTTATAGTTTGATAGAACACCCACAGTCTCTTATTTCAAAATCTTAGGATGTAAATGTTTTATTCTTAATACTAGAGATAATCTGGGTAAATTTGACGAAAAGGTCGATAAAGGTATCTTTTTAGGTTATGCAGCCAAAAACAAAAGGTACTGAGTCTTTAACAAAATGACAATGATCATCGAAGAATCAATGAACGTCACCTTCGACAAACTAAATCAACAGATGATGACGAAGACATCAGTACACCAAACGAGGCATCTACAGAACCGAAAACCGAAATCAGTTACCTTGAGAGTCTACAAAAAAGAATAAATTTTATGGCTGACCACCCCAAGGACTTGGTAATAGATGAGATCACCAAGGGCGTAAGTACTCGTTCCTCTACCAAGGATATAGTTTCTTGTGTTGCATTTATTTCACAACTAGAACCTAAGACTATTGAAGAAGCATGTAGTGATAACTATTAGTTAGATACTATGTAAGAGGAACTAAACCAATTTAAACAGAATCAAGTTTGGAAACTTATTACCAAGCCCATTGATCGGCTGGTCATTGGCACCCGCTTGGTATTCCGAAATAAATTAAATGTGAATCGTTTAGTCACTTGTAACAAGGCTCGACTCGTAGCTCAAGGATACAACCAAGAGGAAGGTATCGAATACGATGAGACCTATGCCATAGTTGCGAGCACTACACCAAAAAGGATAATTTGAAATATTTAATATTTTAGACTTTGGAACGGTTTATATCTGTTCCTAGACCTTGGAACATGTGTTAACTGTTCCAAACAGCTAAAGTGTTCCTAAAGTTAATTTACTTAAAATTAAATTAAAATTTTATGTTTTAGAACGGTCAATAAATGTTTTTGTTTACGTCCAATCATATATATTAATCACATGATTAAGAAGGAAGTGTTCCAATTCTTCGTTCTAACCTAAATACCCCCTCATCTCATGAGTTGCATGTATTCCACAAAATTATAATTCTCCCGCACTTATTTTTCAGGTTTCCCTCTCCTCCCTCTTTCTCTCATGGAGCTTTCTCTACTCTTAAACTGCAATTTTCTAAATTCCTTCATTTGTAGTTCATCTTGCTTGTAACATCTTTTTTCTTCATCTATAATTTATTCGTGATTATGAATAAGGTTTTCATCTGATTCTTAATTCCTCAAAATTGTTACTGATGTTTCTTCTTGTGTTGAATATTCATTGGAGAAGGAGGAGGTGTTTGAGATGCATAGGTTGCACCCCTACGATCGACGTGCCACAGAGGAATGGATCGATCCCAAGGGTCTGATCCCATCGACGTGTCATACTCGGGGAATAGATCGATCTCTATGGTCCCACAGGATGAGGTCCCGAGGAGGAGGTCGTCGTCTAATACGGTCGAGGTGAATCAGTGGTACGTATGGAAGGAATTGTTATGGACAAGGAGGACCATCTCCATCACCCTTTAGATTGTACACACAATATGTTTGTTGAAATGCTTGAGTAGAATAAAATTAGTTAGTTTGTGCGATCCAATTCATTTTGGTATGATAAAAACTAGCTTGTGCGATCCAAAATAATAAGATTCAATTTAGAGTACATATGCATTATGTACATAGTTTATCAGAATCTAACATTGAGGAGTAGCAGGGTTGGACATCCAACATAGGAGAACGAAGAAACAAATTCAACATAAACAGAATTAAGAAGATCTCAGAATCAACATAACATACATTCATGCTTTAGAAATGCACATAACAAAACTAGCAAACTGGAATTTCACCATACAAGGCAGGCACAGTTGCCAGTTTCAAGTAAATAGTACAGGCAGTGAGCTCACTTATACAATAATAATACAATTTCCCCTAAATCAATGGGAATGCTCTTTCAAATATCTTTTCACCACAATTATTCCTTCTCGTCAATTATTGGGTTCGTATCCTGCTGTTCTCTATAGCTCTCACTTAGAGGAATCACGGATGCGACTGCTCATACACAAAGAGATAGAATGATTAGATGAGGCCCCGACAGCCATAGCCTAGGAGTAGCACTGAAAATCCAAAAATCTGGGCTATGTTGTGTTGGACGCATATAGAATACACTGCAGACACTCAAAATACACTAGGGCATCAAAATAGGTGTTGTATTCGTGTCACTATGGCCTTACCATGTTGTGTCGTATCTGTGTTTGTGCAACACAGACCGTAGCACAAGAACATCAAGAATACTATGATGCATCTTCTAAAATATTGCATCGCTGCAGTTCATTCAGCTATTTAAGTCGAGGCAGGTGAATCCAGTAAAAAATAAATAAGAAGCAATATGAAAACGATAAGAGGTTTTATTGACTGATGATATTCTTCAACCAGAATGAGCAAGTTTAAACATTGTTCTTACTGAAGACGTCTTATATGAAGTTGGATGAAAGGATTTCTTCCTTGCCACATCTATATTTCTCAGTGTTCTGTTTGTACTAAAAGAAATCACCTTTCGGTGCAAGCTTTCCAAGAACTTACACAAGCATGATTTCCGTCATGTTTTAGATGACTTAAATCTTAGCAGACCCTTCAAAGCAAATTCAGAACCTGAACCTGGTCCCATTCTACTTGTCAATCATGTATCTATACCTATATTTACCTATCTACTATCTAGGCAGGGCCTCTTCTATATATAATCTTCCATGAGTGTTGCCAGAACTAGAACAAGCATTTAAAATGCATGAGTGTTGCCAGAACTAGAACAAGTAATTAAAATATAAGGCAATCTTCTCACTTATACAAGATGGACCTTCACTGACAAATCGAGTGTTGTACAACACCCTGGCTAATTGTAACAGGGAGCAACCTGCTTTTGGTCATCAGAGGAAAAGAGGGTCAGCACTAGTACCGATCTTCATAGCCTAAGGTCAATCAGCTATCAATCACAATTCATCAACGTCTTTTACTTCACCCATTCCCCTGCTCAAGTATGAGGTGATCTCTACCTGTCGATTCGAGACAACCTGTAAGGGTTTCGAGAAGCTAGACTTGTATGTCCAGCCTAAGAAACTGAACCGTCTTATTTCCTAATTATAACAAATAGGTGCATCTTGATCCAAAGGGCAAGAGTAAGTTAGTAGCTCAGGAAACAAGGGAGAATGCTTTCGAACTACACTAATTAAGATCAGCGATGAAGGCTCTCGGCACTATTATATCTATCTCCAAGCAGCAATGGACGTCAAACAAAAAAATTGCAATAACACTTTCAATCTTCAGCCATAATCTTATGTACTTGTAGGGTTGTAGCTAACAAACTCCAAAAAGCCTCAAACATGGATTTAGACATCATTGCAAAAAAGAAAAGACACTCAAACCAAAAGTTCACTCTTATAAGTATCATTTTCCCAATATGGTATCCACTTTAGCGAAGATCTCCACAATGTTACTATATATCCATGATAATGCAATCGTTAAGTATTATTTATGAACATTCTTCTTATGTACCAACATGAGTAGGAAAACTTGTGCCGTTAAACAATATATAAGTTTATGAAAAACAATACAACATAGATTCGAATATAGGATTATTCAAGAAGGACAAAAGGAATAATAATACAATAGAACAAAGCTTTCACTCACCATTGCTTTTCTAGCCGTAAGCCTATCCTGGTGATCATAACGAAGAAGCTTTTCAAAAAAATCTATTGCCTGTATGCAAATTAGGGTCAGAGTAATGACACAACAGTTACACAACACAAAGGACAAAATGGAGAGTAGTAGCTTTACGGCCTTAACATGTATTAAGTAAGAAAGGACTAATAGCAACCTCAGGGGAAACTAGATGCTGATTATCTGTGTTGATAAATTTTGACCAAGGTTTCCTGCTATGCCTGAAACAAATAAAGAAGAATGAGAAACATAGCATAACAATCAAGACAACTTCCCTTTCTATCTAGTCAATAGGTGGACCATCGGATCATGATTAGATAACAATAGGACTGGTTCAGGTTCTTTTTGGTACTGTCTTTGTGATTTGGCTGAGTACGTGCTTGACAAGCTAAAAATATATTGTTTTGTTGTTCCTTTATAATCTTAGTTGAAATTGCATAGCTTGAATGGAAGGAAAAAGCTGAAAATCTTGAGCTAGAGCTGCAACAATATTACAAAGCTCAGTCACTGTGCATATCTTTGAATTGTTAGTTGAATCATTCGCTATTACAGTCCTTGCAAATTTATTTGTTTTCTTAAGAAGCAGAAAGTATATTGTCTTGGCCTCTAGATTTTGGTATCCAGTCTAAATGGCAATTACACATTTTTATTTAGCAATAAATATTCCTTAGAGTGAACATATCCATTCAAAAGAGGCACACAGAAACACACCACACAGCAAAGAAAGACCAGGCAACAAGACTTGGTTAAAGATGGCAAAAGTTATGCATGACGAGACAACTTGAATAAGGAGGATACACCCATAAGGTAATGGTTTTTGTGAGGACGGGTGCCTCTACAAAAACAAATGATGGTGTGATATTGCTTCTTCCTGAAGTCAGATGAGTCCCTACGGATTTGCCAGTCTAGTTGCAGTAGATAGTACCTACCTTTAGTGATAGCTACGTCTTTGGTTTATATCCATGGACCTAAAAGAAATCACAAGGAGATGAGTAGCTCGCCAAGATATAATCAAATATGAGGAAAGACTTGGAATACCACGTTTGAAAGGAACTTGCGTTGTTGTAGATGGAAAGTAGGTTAATAACCTATTGCATGTTTTCATGGCTGGAGCCCTATGTTCTCCTAATGAAGGGACTTTTGCTGGATATTTGACTGGTACAAGGGGTAGGTTAACTCATTATGACTGGGTGATTAGAAGAGTTATCGAAGAGGCCAGAGACCTCGTTAGGCAAAGCAAAGAAGAAAGAACAAATAAATCTTCCATATATGGTAGTCTATTCCACCTAGGATTGAGTTGTGAAGTAGGATAACGATGACTGAAAGCAAACTAAATTTTATTGCTCAAACAAGTAAAGAGAGACATGTATAAACTCTCAGCGGTCGAAGAAGGAAAAACAAGAACTCATCAAAGCAAACTAAAATTTATTACTCTTTTAAGTAAAGGGGACATTTACAAACATGGAGAACTCTCTCTTAATGCATAGTGCCTTATACTCTACTGAGTGGAGTATATTGGACACAATAAAGCTTTCTTTATCTAGTAAACTAACCCCCAAGTGCCCTTATCAGTACCTTTATATATCATGTGAAATCATAAATTACAAGATTTGACATAAAAAAGCGAGCTGCTGTAACCATATATGTTTCTTCTGTATTGATCACTTTTCCTCTAATGTCCATATATCTGTTTATTAAATTAAATATCAATAATTGAATATATTTAATAACCACTTTCTTACATCTATGTATTTAACTGTTGTCAGATGTGGAAAAAATGAAGACAAGTATTCAAGCTTGTTATTTTTGTGGTTTTCCCTGTTTTGGGAAAACTGGAAAACTTACTCGATGATATTTGGAAGTCATGTCTCTATGATTGACCTTAAGATGTTAGAGATGCAATATATGTGTTCCACCGTCATAATGCAGCTGTATGTTACTTGATAATATTTATGAAATCCTTCTTTGATATCCTTATTCAGGTTTCTACATGAAGATGTTTATGCAGATTTATAATTTATTTATAATTGCAAAACTGATAATGGCTATATATTTCTAATCAACAGTTGTGGAATAGATACAGATTTATGAATCTTAATACAATCAGGCAAGATAATAGTCTCTCAAGCTTCCAGCTATTCATCTACGATTTTGCAGCAGGAACGTGTGCCAAAGCCGTGTGTCACCTTCTTGATGTAGTAAAGAAGAGGTTTCAGGTATAAACCTAGCTTCCAAACTTTTAAAGCTTCAGGCCTAGTTTGGATTGCAATTATTTTCCTCTCATTTGCCAAACACCCATTTAGTTGGGTTACATTTTGGAAACGACCATTTGACCCCGAAACATCCGTACAAATGAAAAATATTTTGCTAGCCCCTTTCATATTGACAACAAATGGAGTCCCGGATGAATCATAACTACAATCCAAACTGGCCCTTAATCTCACATCTCTTGACCAAGTCACAAGGACCCATATCTTGAGATGTACTTTAAAGCTGAGCGAGAATCCTAAAAGTGCAACGACTCTTCCAATTTGGTAAAGGATCTGATATACAAATTCCTGCGAGAATATAGGCGATATGTTCCTGGAGGAATTGGATTTTGCTAAGCATGGAAAGGTTTGTAAGATCTTCTTTAATCTACTTTTTTTCTCTATTTGGCAAATATGAGATAGTAACTTCAATATCTTGATGGATTGTAGATTTCTGTTAATGAATATGCACTTTGGTAGTGGATGCTATATAAAAAGAGTATATATGTATCAGTTGATGGTGGCAAGAGTTTGACATGTTTTAAGATATCAGAAGATCTTTGTGTCGTACATGTCATATGAGAGAGAGATCAAAGTAGGTGTACTATAGAAGTTGGGTCATCCATCAGTTTATCTAGGAGGGAGTTTGATGGTGCTTGATTTTAAATTGTCCTAGTTTTATTTTGAATATTAGGAACTAGAGATGAATGTTATCATATACTCTACTTCTCAATAATTTTGAACTATTTTAATTTTCTTGTGAATATTTGTGACTTGTGCAAAGGTTTAGTTGCCTTTTCTCTTATAGTGATGTTTATATTGCTGTTTGTAAGGAAAGTTTTGACTGGTGTCTGTTTAAAATAATATATTAAGGTGTTATTTGTTTTAAAAGAGTAACATTGTGGATCTATGGAAGAGGTTTTTTTAATGTGTTAATAAATTTCTCAAATGTTCTCTCATTTACTGTTATGTTTAAGCTATTACTTCATTTTGTTTCATCAGCCTAACTTGATTTAGAATAGTGAAAAAAGGTAATGGATGAATATAGTATGTTGTACCTATATTCTTAATATCATCATTTATTGTGCTATCTTCAAAAATCTGATTGTAGCACCACTTATTATGTGTTCTCATGTTCAGTTTAGATATCATTAGATTTAATTGTGGTTCAAACTAAAAATTGGAATACAAAAATAAATTGAGAAATAAACAGGAACGTTAATAAAGTGTCGCAAACATAGCCATAAGAATAATACAAAAGTGTTGCAAATTATATTTAGGAACGAGCTGAAAGCGTTTCAAAATGACATTTGAAAACGTTTTAAAGATGTTCCAAAAAATAATTTAGAAACACATTTTATATGTTCCAAAATCTAATTTTGGAATGCCTTATAACTGTTCCAAACTAAATATAGGAACGCTTTAGAACTGTTCCAAATATTGCAACGCCACTTTTAGGAATGGTTACGATATGTTCCTAAAATTATTAGGAACATATAAAAACTGTTCCAAAATACCCTTTTTGGTTTAGTGGAGATTAGAATCCATTCGCATGTTATGTGAATTTGTATGTATTCATAATTTTAAACTTTTTTAAGTGGATGTAAAGAGCGCATTTGTTAACAGTTTTATAAAAGAAGAAGTTTTTGTAGCTTAACCTCCAGGTTTCACTGATTTCATAAACCCTGATTATGTATTCAACTTGAAGAAAGCCCTGAAACAAGCCCCTCATGCTTCGTACGACCGTCTGAGCTCTTTTCTAATTGATAATAGTTTTTTAAAAGGCAAAGTTGATACTACACTTTTTATAAAGTCTTCTTATGGAAATCTACTTTTTATTCAAATTTCTGTTGATGATATTATCTTTGGATCTACAAATGAATCTCTCTGTCAAGAATTCTCCAGGTATATACAAAATGAGTTTGAGATCAACATGATGGAAGAACTCAAATTCTTCCTTGGACTGTAAATCAAACAAATTAATAATAGGACGTTCATCAATCAGGCCAAGTACATAAAATATTTGCTAAAGAAGTTCAATCTGGAATCCGTCAAACCTTTTGGCACTCCAATGGAAACTTCAACCAAGCTCGATATAGATGAACATGGCAAACCTGTCGACATAAGTAAGTATCGAGGTATGATTGGTAGTTTACTTTATTTAACTATTAGTCGCCCTGATATAATATTTAGTGTTTGTTTGTGTGCAAGATTTCAAGCTAACCCTAAGGAATCACACCTGTGCGTAGTTAAGTGTATCTTTCGATACCTTAGAGGCACTTCTATTGTCTTATGGTATCCCAAAACTACGTCCTTTGACCTAACCGGTTATTCAGTTGCTGATTTTGTTAGATTCAAAGTAGATGGAAAAAGTACTAGTGGCACGTGTCATTTCCTAGGTAAAACTCTAGTCTCTTGGTTTAGAAAAAAACTAAAATTCTATCCCATTATCGACTACTGAGGCTGAGTACATCGTCGTAGGACATTGTTGTGCACAAATTTTGTAGATGAAGCACACCTTAGAAGACTTTGGTATATACTACATACACATACCCATTTTCTCTGATAATACTAGCACTATCAACTTGACTAAGAATCTTGTATGTCATTCTCGCACTAAGGATATTGAAATTCGACATCATTTTCTTAGAGACCATCATGCAAATTGAGACATAAATCTAGAATACGTAGACACAGGGAAACAATTGGCTATCATTTTTACAAAACCTTTAACGGAAGATCGATTCAATTATTTACGTTAAGAATTAAGAAGTTTAGATGTCAATAATATTAATTAATTTTATCTTATTAATTATTTTTTAATATACAAAAACTGTTTCCGAAACAAGCCTACAAAGGGTCTGTCTGTCACCACGACTATGACTAAAGCAAAACGGTACTTAAGCATTCCCCTGTGAACCTCCGTTAGCTGGGACAGTACACCTGCAGCTAATCTGAGACAATCAACGTACAACAAAATTTAATTCGTAAACTAATTTTAATTATATTAATTAAAATTTAAGATTACTAATCTTTGAATTAAATAATTGGAAAGGAATAATGAATATAAAAAGTAAAAAAAATTGTGCAAAATACCTCAGCAGAGTTCTAGGCGAACTCGGCCCGAACTCGGCTGGTGTCGAGTATTTTAAAACAAAAACTGAATTGCCCACTTTTCTTTTCATCTTCCTCCTCCTCCAAACAGAACCAGCATGCGCGAACAACACCCAAAACCCTAGTTTTTCCATCTTTGATTGCTACCTACTCTTTTGGAGTTTTGCATCCAAACTTTGGATTCGAGCGTAGAATCTCCGCCTCTTCCATATACTTTATTTTATGAAGGTATAATTGTTTGCCATGACAAAAGGTTATGCGAACTCTTTGTATATTAAACATAAAAAAAAGTATAATTGATTCCTAAACAGGAGATCTAAGTACAAAGTTTTTTGGGGAAGTGTGGCGGTGGAGATCGAGCACTGCAGCAACTTATTTACTCCATTGACGATCTGACGACGAGTTAAACTTGATCTGGCTTTCTGGTACTTGTGATTGGAACTCTGGGGTTGATAATCAAGAGGATGCCGAATTTGTGATAATTTTGAAGCCTCTTTCTCGAAGGAAAACTCCTTCTATTTATAGGGAAGCACATATACTATGTGTATAGGGACTGTGCAGGATTGCTGCACGTAGAGATATAAAAGAATCTCGAAGTTGCACGGTGAAGGATGTTGCTGAGATGACACGTGGCAGATGTTGGAATTCTTCTTTATCAAGATCTTAGGGGTAATTATCAACATGACCGAATAAACGACACGTGGCGTGTGATTACTATTAATCGGATGAACCTGAGCAGATTCTATTCCTATCCCAGAAGTTGGATTTTGTCTTATCTTAGGGGGCCATTGGTTTAAACAAACCAATTGGATATGGCCCTCGTCTATAATAACAAATTCTGTCCTTATCTGTGGTTTAAATAAATTAATAGGATATTACTCTTATCAACAGAATCAAATTATGTCCTATCTTAAGAGCGATGGTTTCTAAAGAACTAATCTGAAAATGGCATAAACACCCGTCTGGCCATGTGAAACCATGTCACCTCGAAAGATTGTGCTTCTATACGAGCAGCGCTTCTGGCGATGCGTTGAAGTCACTGTACTTCTGGGCGATAAGTAGACTATGCTTTAGGTGACAGAGTCACTGCACTTTAGAGTGGCAAGTGGACAAGTGCTTCACGCGATGGAGTCACTGTGCTTTTAGAGCGACGAGTGGACGTGTGCTTTAGGCAACGGTGTTACTGCACTTTTAGAGCGACTAGTGGGCTTGTGCTTTAGGCAACGGAGTCACTGCGCTTTTAGAGCGACGAGTGAACTTGTGCTTTAGGCAACGGAGTCACTGCGCTTTTAAAGCGACGAGTGAACTTGTGCTTTTAGCAATAGAGTAACTATGATTTTAGAGCGACGAGTGGACTTAGGCTTCGGGCAACGGAGTCACTGCACTTTTTGGGTTTAAGTAAGGGTTCAGTAGAAAGAATGAACTGGCTGCGCTTCTGAGTCGAAGGAGCTGGTTTCTGTCAAAGTCATAAGAGCAATTAATATGGACGAGTCGATTATCCTCTTCTTTAACTACCGCCGTCTTTTGGGGAATTCAAGCAGTCTGTGGCCTAGGATTCAATCGAATGAACCTATTAAATGAGATTTACTGTGCTGAGTCTTAGGTTCATCCCATTAATTTGGGTGTCTTTGACCAATGGCCACGTGGCATGTGGGTTGGACCACACTCACCCTATATAAATAGAAGATTTTTCGAAGTATTGTCTTCTATCTCTTAACATTCCCACCGTTATGCTCGATTCCGACATATCTTCGAACAACCGTTGGCCTTACACAAGTCGACTATTGGTTGTGGATCCCTTTGTTCAAAGAAGGTGTGTCATTATAGAAGAATTACTGCTGAGTTTTAAGATGTACTTGAGCATTTGGCATAAGGAGTTCAAACCTGAACAAAATCTTGTAAGTCTTCGAGATCCAAGCTTTCGGGTTTGGATTGATTGCCAATCTGAAGAGCTACAGGTTGTGCTCTGTCCTGCTCAATGGCGGTGGAACACCATGTCCTGCGGACTGAGTTCTTGCTTGGGCCAATAGATGCTTCAGGAAGTGGCTTGCTCTGACAGTGCTGCACGTCTCGGGGGCTGCGCATCTGTGAAGATTAATCCCCTTGTAGATTTTTAGGTGCTTTAGTTCTTTTCATGATGAATCTGTAATAGATCCTTGTAGAAAAGAAGTTCTTTTCATGTATTATGACGAATTCGTAATAGATCCTTGTAGACATGATTTAAGGAACTCTTTATGAACCATCTGTTTTGATTATCTGTTTGCGCTTTTGGGGTACCTGTGCGTTTGTGAAGATATGTGTAGTGGGGACGTCACCTGCGCTTTTGACATGTCTACACTTTTTCATGCTTCTACAAGACCCTTTCAATGTGTTTTGAAGTTGAGTCAAGCTCGAAATACTTTGAACAGAAGCATGACACGTGTCCTTTGTAATAGAATACCCAGCACGCTTACTGATAGGCTGTCGTCATGCTTATCCTTCGGTATTAAATGCCTTAAGCCGTCGCTTTATTAAAAGTTGATCACAACTCTTTGTTCTAGGAAACGGTCATCATGATCTTTACTCTTAATTCCTACGTTGTTCGAAGAGTTTTTCGTTCACGAAGTATTGTCTTCTTTTGCTAACATGGTCGTACCCTATAAGTAGGATCTGTTAGGAGAGAGAAAAGCATTTTGTCTTTCTTTTCTTCTCACAGAAGCTTTTATCAGAGTCTTCTTCCTCTTTCCAACCCTAACTTTTCCCGCTATGGCACCGAAGAAATCAAGAACCCTGGTACGGACTCCAAGAAAGCTAAAGGAAAGCGACCGCATCACAGGCTATTGACGTTGATGACTCGCCGAACGTTTGTGATGTAGTTCACAGTGACGTGCGACCGCCAGTCACGATTAGTACTTTGGTCCTCTGTTTTGCTGATGCACATGAGCGGCTACTCCTCGGAGTATCGTCTCGTAGATGTGCTGAAGCTTTCCTTGCCGATGTGCATGGACACTTGCTCTTCGGAGGAGTGTCCGTAGATGTGCTGAAGCTTCTTTCAACCGATGCACATGGTCGTTTTACTTTCATAAGTAGTGGCCGTAAGATGTGCTGAAGTTCTTACTGACATGCGAGATTACTATGTAGTACCTGTACGGATGCTCCCTTGTTGAAACGTAGCTACGCTAATTAATATCTATGCTGAAGCTAATCTTGCTGAGGCACAGAGTTAACTGGTAGTACCTGTACGGATGTTTGTTTCACTCAAAACAAATCTTAGACTTTTGTATTTTCATTTTTGTGTAGTTTTTGTGACCATCTCCCACTTAAATGTGGCTTTTCGACTTCTTCGTCTGCGCATTGGGGACAAACGTCGAGCAGGATCTCTTCGAGCCATCCAGGAGGTCGATCGCCGAAGATCAACCAGAGGGGCGATTGGATAAAATATGGGAGCAGCATTGGGGCTATTTTTGTCGCATACTGGATTAGGGCAGGCTTACACCTTTCCTTGATGCCGATGCACGGATTTTAAAACCCTAGTTTCTCTTTGGCGATCAGTTGGTTCTAAAGGAGATAGATCTCCTTGCACTTAAGATAGCTTAGTATTTCGAAAACAATGGTCTTCCCCTGTATGTTCTGGTGACTGACCGACACCTATCGCTCTTCGTATTATTTTATTTTGTCGGAAGACGGCAAATGGAGTGGAACCTGACCCATAGTCATGGGGTTCACATCTTGGGCCATTTTAAAGTGGACAAGAGTTCAAAGGGGAGAGATACTTTTACGTATGTCCGTGGTGGCGCATCGTATATCTTGCGGTTGCTACTCCCTGGTCATAGGTTCAGTAATCTTTCTGTTGACGTGCATCCATTTGGTGCTTCTATTTTTGCCAATAGCCTTCTGGTAGCCAGTTGTACATACCCGATGGACGCCTACTGAGTCGAGGGCTGGGCTCACTCCGACAAAAAGTGGGGGTAACTTGACCCAGTGGGTATTGAGTACATTAACGGAAGACCTGAGTGGTACCGGTTTACGCTGAGCCATAAAGGCGACTGAGCACGAAATCACCATCAACCAATCTCTGTCTTTGGCTTTGCTGGAGCTATACAACCACCACACCGGGACTTTTTTCATGCCGTAAGGGGAGATAGGATTGGCCCATCATGAGATGTTCACCATCTCGATACTCCCTTGGAGGGAGCACCCATATGAGGAATACTGCCCTAGCCTAGAGGAGCTCGTGGGGTTAGAAAGCAAGAACCCCGAGATGATGGCCATTTATAAGGAAATACTTTGCCATCATCAAGTGTGCGTACGCTAATACTCTGCAAAGGTCAGCCCTACTTCAATGCGTGGAGAAAGTATTTCTTAAGTGAGGATCCGTCGGAGCGCAAAATGGCTCGCTTTACCTCCTGCGGGGCGTATACCGCTGCTGAAGTGGAGGGTATGGAGGCTAAGGCAAAGGTGTCAGCTCCCCTGTTGGATGCTGAGCGAAAGCCCAACTCCACATTTCGTAGCTATTTTTACCAGAACTTGACTCCTGTTAGTCTAAAAGCGACGCTAGCTGCCTTTCTGATGATGTGGCTGAAAAGCCGTGGTGTCGGAAGGCTTAGGCTATGTGGGGCGGCTTAGTAGGGAGCTCCTGCCATCTGTGAGATTGGCCTTCGGGCATTCTCTCGCTTTGCTTCCTACCATGGTGTGTAATACTCTTCGAGGCCTGCGGAAGCTCTCGAAAAAGATAATAGAGTATCGTGGGTGTGATAGAGAATTCCCTCGAGCGGAGCTGCCATATCACTATTTGATGGCCTGGTTGGCACTGCACCAGACTAGTCTAATTGTTTTCGCTACCATAGACGGACATGAGGAGGGGGACGCACTTTTGTGTAATTACCATAAGGCGAAGTGGGTTCACGATGGCGTCCCTGCTTGAAAACGGGCACTGAACTGCTTGGATGGTTATAGTTTCGGCAGGGTCTTGCCTTTTTATGGTGGCTATTAGGCAGGTGATGGGCTGGTTGACAGGGCTGGAGAAGGAGGCGAGCTAACTACTGGTGCTTTTCGCTACTTGTTAACTATTCCTCCTTCATACTTGGTGTACCAGAGTCAGAATAAGGTATACCTAGAGCCTTATATGCCGAGCCACTTTGCACGATAGTTTGGCCATAACCATGCAATGATGAACAACCCAATCTCGTGTCTTGGCTTTGGAGGCAGCTTGTTGGATGGCGCCCGCGCTTGGAGTTATTACAATGCCAAATCTACTGGGGCAGCATTTACGCTCCTAGAGGTACATGAGGAACCCCGCATCCTGTATTCTGCTATAAAGTTTTATTGCCTGGGGAATAACTTCTTATTAGGTTATGACCGAGAGCGGAGCTTTATCGTGGGTACAAAATTCGAGAGGCCCCAGCAGCGGTCTCTAGAGTCGAAGCTGCAAGGGGTGAGTCTTCGGATGATTCCAGTACATCTCGAGAGCGAAGGAAGGTTGTAGTGCCCTTGAACTCCCCATCGAAACGTCGAGCTCCTTCGCCGGCCAACTTTTCTCCTGGCAAGAAGGTTAAAAGGGTGCCATCCAAGAGTCGTGCTTCCTTGCGGCCTAGCGCACCGCCTGTTGCATCGACTTCACAGGTATATTTTAATTTCTTTTTTATTTGAATTTTTACCCACGGCTTTTTATTCATCCTGTTTTACTGGAGTAGGCAAAGGAGCATTTGGGGACGTCCAAGGGGGATTATGCTCCTGAGGAGGTTCCTTCGCCTGCCTCGTTTGAATATGAGACTCGCAACTTTTCGGAGTTCGTGGCTTCGCATCAAGAAGCCTTTTCTATGGGTGGACCAGTGGTTATACTGGGGGATGGTCTTGCGTTTGATGAAGGCACAATCTGGGAGCCTGGGCTCGAGACGGGTCAATCGGTCAAGGGTGCTGAAGGCGTATCTGCTAGTTCCTTCCGGGAGTCTTCTCCTTACAGAGGCATCGGAGGACCAGTGTTGGAAGGTTTAGCCCTGGCGTACATCGCACCTCAACCTCGGGTGGTGGTTGAAGAGAATATAGAAACTGTTGATGATTTAGCTGGCCGAGGTGATGCAACCACTGTCGAGGTTCCAGCTGAGCGGTCACTTGAATGGCTGTCGGCGCTGCTGTTGATGAGCCCATTGATGAAACCTTAGGAGCTCGACCGAGGGGACCGGGGAAGAATCGGTCGAGAAGACTACGGATGAACCATTTGAAGAATCCTCTAGCGTAGTCGGTCCAGCACCATCTGCAGAGGTTATCCTCGAGCCATCTGCTGTGAGTTCAATCAAGAAGACTGTGGACGAACCAGCTGTTGAAGCATCGATTGAGAAGACCAGCCAGGAGTCGGTTACAGTGACTGTCAAGAAGTCGACTGCTGAGTTTGCTCAGGTTCCAACTGATACAGCTTTGATTGAGGATATGGTTGAAGGACTAGTGAGGGAGTTTGTCAAAGAGCCAGCCGCACATCAGGTAGTGTTGGCTCACACCTTCCTTATACCGCCGACATCCTCTACTATAGTCAGGGTGCCACATACCTCAGCTGCAATGCCTAGGCGTGTGTCGGCTAACGTTGCTGCCGCGGGACCTTCTATTGCAGCATCTCCAGTGACTCCGATGAGTTTGGCGGACAATGCATATTACACCAATCTTATTCTGTGCACCATTTGTTACGCCCCGCTCCCGTAGGAGCGATCGTCCTCGCTAAGGCGTGATGCCGTACGGGCCTAGGTTGCGCCCGTGCAAGGCCAAGTCCAGAAACGGCCGATTTGAGCTAGGCTACAGAGTCGCACAGAGTGTCCCCATTGCAGCGGAAAGTAAACAAACACAAGTAGAAGCAAATTCGATCTCTTTATTGATATTTAAGAAGGTTACAAGCGGCGCTAGGCCGATATTACAAATCGCTCGAGCTCTCTCTCTGAAACATAAAAAAGCGTGCCAAGTGGCTTACAAGATGGAATGATACATGACGATGTTCCGATACATTATGTCCTGTATAGGGTGCTTCAGCTTCTGCAACGTCCCAAGGCCCCGGAGTTGGCTCCGCGCCTTAACACGTTCGATGGAAGCTCCGCACCAGCCGGCGTCTCCTGCTTCCTGCAAGCAGACTGTGGGGTTATCAGTACATTGTTATGCACTGGTGGGGAGGCTAGCTCGCCCACAATGCTATCATTACCAAACACGTTGCATTTACTTTCGTGCACCGACTATCATTCATTGTCTTTCTAATCTTGCCTTAGGGTCAATTTCATGGCACATATCATGACCTATCTCGTATTGCTGATTTCAAGTGTCGTATGGAAAATGCATGCATGACTTACCCATACTTACCGTCCGGCCTTCCCTGTCCAAAGTAAACCAAGTTAGTCAACATTAACATGAAGTAACATGACGTGATTTATGTAAACATTCAATGTTACTGGCGAGTCCATGTCTCGGGTTCTAGCACGTCGTGGGCATGTTCATTCACGTCGCAGGCATGTTCAGAGTGTTACGTTTCGAGCATGTTCAGGAGGCACATTTCAAGCATGTTCGGGGTGGTATATTTCAAGCATGTTCAGGCATGTTACATTTCGAGCATGTTCATGTTCAGGATATTACTTTGCAAGCATGTTCAAGAGTGTTATATTTCGGGCATGTTCAGGAGACACTTTATTTAGTTAACTTAGACTACTTGGTTCAATGCAAGAACTTGCACGTGGGTTGCCACCAGCATAGTCCACCTAATCTACATGCATGGGTCACTGGCTTTACAAGCCATTTTGGACATATTACGTGGGCATTCTCACCTATCGAAGCGTGATGGCTGGTACACCTTGATAGTTTCTTGAAATGCCTGGCCTTACGTCTCTTTGAGTGGCCGAGCCCCCACTCAAAGCAGCCCGTAAGCCCCATGTCTGATTCCGCCTAGGCCGGCTACGGTATTCCCCCCATCGTCCGTGCCGCAGAATCCTTCCTCAAGACGGCCACGGTATTCCCCCCCATCGCCCGTGCCGTTTGTCCACGACCATTTCGTATTTTACTTATCATTTAACATATCGGCTGTCTTGTGCCATAATGCGTTATCGACCAGGTTGGCGTCCGTGCAGCGCGGGTAGCGAGCCCCGTTGCACGTGCCCGTCATACCTGTCGCTAACGTCTTTCATGTCTTATCTTGTATTCACTCTTTCATTTCTTTCTTTTACTTGTTCATTCATTCATTCATGTTTCATGTATTTATTCATTCGTTCATACATTCGTTGATTCATTCATTCACGCATTACGCAACTCCCAGTGCGGGAGTCGCCTTGGCGACCCATCGGTCCCATAGCCTTTCAATGTTGCTATACTATACTCGGAACGACTATGTTGATAATCTTTCCATTTTATTGTTGTAATCCATTCATTGTTTCATTGTTGAACGCATACGGGACTTGAACGTAAGCTTGTGCCGTAGCACGAGCGTAGAGCACGGTGCGAGAGTTCATGTACTTTTCCATGTTCCTTTCCATATTCTATACAAGCATACAAGTTGGGATTATTTCCTTAGCTAGGTGCGTTGAGTCATTTATTAGCATACAAGAGGTTATCGCCTAGCAATTCTCGTGATAGTGTCCGTATTGTTATGTGTCTAGGCTAAGCACAGACGGGTTCATCGGAGCCACCCACCTTAGCGATGTTCGCATCGGCCAAGCGATACTTCGAGCGCACCTTTGAAAGTCTAAGTCTGGATTCATCTTGACAGGCCAATGCAAGCATTGCATCGATTCTACATCTGGTCGAGGCCAACTCTTCGGATCGACGGTTCGTTCGAGTCGTTGCACTTGCCGTTTGAATCGGCGTTCCGCTAGGGCGGAGCGGGGCACTACATAATACACCACTCAAAATAAGTCTCGTCCTCGAGACTTCTTGAGTGCAGGTCATTCTATCATTTCTTAACTCGTGTCGTCATTTTTCTTAGACAATTTCATCGAACGGCTCTATCGTTCGATGGAATCGAACCATACTTGATATCTTTCTAAGTTCCGTGTCGCACGCGTTTGGTCGATTTTATTGAATAGCCTTTCATTCATTTTATAGTTGATTGTACTTATTCAATTCAAGTGTTTCTTCGTCTTGGTTGCTATTTCTCTGTGTCATGGGACAGAAATATTCGCACGAGGCACATTATAATTCGTCAAATACGAGGGTCGTAGGTTGAGGCAAACTCACTTTCGTTTATCTCGATCATCGAGATGACCCGATTCGCTTCTCAAGCGTTCGTGTCCACGAAATCAGTATGATTTCTACTTAGCGGGGTCGACCAAGTCTATGTAATTTTCGTCCGATTCAAGACTAAGTATTGCACTATCCTCGAGTATATCTTCCTATCAATGGTCCAATTCGTTATACCAACTTTTATTTGTACGATATCGATTCCATATCATTCACTTGTTTAGGGCCAATCTCGTTGTCGTTCACGCACACTCCGCTTACACGTTTCTTTGATTCCGAGCCACGCTCGTACTAGTATCGATCCTTTACTTAACGCAATTTCAAGATCTTCAACACTCTCCCATTCCTCAAGTCTTGCTTGAACTCAATGTATCACTTGGCTGGATCGTGCACGTATTCCAAGCGTCCCCAAAATACATGCATTCAGCCAAGCCGCATGATCTAGAAATTTGTCATTCTCACTCGAGTCGCATCGTGCACATACTCAAGCGTCCCTGAATATATGCATGTCAGCCAAATCTCGTGAGGGGTATTCCTATATTCGTGATTCACACTATCCATCCATGCCAATCCTCACGATCAATCCTTCGATTGATAACTCATGAAACAGGGCATCTTGCCTACCCGCTAGGCCATCTTTGCGAGGCTAAGTCAATGTCAGGATTGGAATCATAGTTCCCCAACAATAATGCCAATACTGACCCCAATCCTAGGGTCAAACCAAAGTCGATAGTACGGGATTTTCTACCCAAGCTCGCGTCACTCAGATTTCTAAACATCGAGCACGATTACCTATTCGCATTAATGTATTCGTCGCACACCGCAACGAATTCAAATCCATTCAAATCACTAATTCTAACCAATTCATGTATTCGATCACGAGGTCATCTAGCTCGACAATACGTTGCACCCCAATCTCATGCGAGTCCGATTATCCACGGTGGTTCATGAATCACCATGCGACGCACCCACAGAATAATCATTCTCATTAGAGCGTAACTCTTGTTTGAGTTTAGACTAACTCATTTTCGATACGCAGATTGGACCTACTCAATCCTCAGATTCGATTCTTCAAGCACACAAATCCATTCTCGAGTCACCTTCGCAGCAAACCACAAGTCGAAGCACACAAATTACCACGCCATACTAGTTCAATCACCCCCGCTGTATGAATCACCATACCAGTGCTCACGCGGGGTGATCGTCCTATCGACGCGACGCATGTGCGAGGCTGGAGTTGCGCTCGCATAAGACAAGAATGTCGACGTTGGGGTTATCGTCGAAGCAATCCAAACATTTCATCTTCATCCAAGCCGAGATCTCTACTCGATAGTCCGACCGTCATGCGTTCAACTAGAAAATCCTCGAGCCAAGTCTATATTTTCCTTCACACGTTTCAATATCAAGAGTATAGCATCCATCGGAACAATGACATTTGCACGGTCGTCATTCGCTGAGTCAGAGTACCCCCGAGTTATCGCATATCGATCTTTGATACGCCTCAATACCATCGATGATATGCGTAACCTGACGATCTTCCTTTGTAACCAATTTCGAGTCGTGCGACTGATGCTATTGTCCGAGTTGGATAATCCACAATTTCTTCGATATTCAAGATCAAGTTCGATCGCTATTCCTCAAGCTCGTTTCAAGATCGTTGTTCAAAACTCAAGTCACATTTCATTTGAATCAATCCCAAATCGTACGCGCGATCCTCTAAGTTTCCTCGATCAAGACCATTCACTTTCATTTATCGTTCCGAATCGTTTTCTAATATGCGTTGCCCATTCACAAGTTGTCCGAACGATATCTTGTTCAAGACATTCGAAGTCACGATCAACTAAGCGTAATGCGTTCTAAGGCTTTGCGCGATCGCATCGCCTCGCCGACATACCTGTTCTATCCGTATATCTTGTAGTCTCGCTCGAACAATTTCTATAACGTCCATACACCACTCAGGGTTCGAGCCACTCGACTAGTCGTCGTCACTCACTCTTATTCTTCTTCCAAACCTCTCACATACACCACTCGAATTCAAGCCATATGATCTAGTCCTCAATCATGTTCGCGTCATGCGCTAAGACATCCTTCAGATTCGTTCGACGAATCTCTAGCGTAATCGCTCACGTCGCCTCGACGTACTAAGTCGTTCAGGCTAATCCTCAAAATCCAAGCCAATCTTTCGTGCACATTTAGCATTAACTCGATAGCGTTCCTATCGATAGACACTCAAAGTATATCTCCGTTCCCGGCCAAGCGGTACTTGATATCGCTCGCAACTCGATTGCACCAGAAGTCAAGGTGCGCGATACTCTGCACAACTTAGCCAAAAGGCTGCGTGCGTAACCATCCCGTTCAAACTATACTTTGGTCTCGTATACTTGTTTGCTGTCATCGTAAGCTCATTCAAGCATGCATTGTGTTTGCTAACTCTTAGCATCGGTTTCTTCTGACTCAAGTCCGTCGTGGTGGCACAAAGGCCTTCGCCTATCGATCCCGTTCAACCGAGTACTTGTACGAGCTTTTGAAAGTATTAGACTTATTGTATGGAACATCCCAAGGCACATGAGAGAGAGCGTATACTTCTTTATTTCTAACGAGCTTTCAAAACTGAGAATTCGATGTGAAGTCCAAGGACGTAAAGCCGTGCTCTGATACCAATATGTCACGCTCCGCTCCCGTAGGAGCGATCGTCCTCGCTAAGACGTGATGCCGCACGGGCCTAGGTTGCGCCCGTGCAAGGCCAAGTCTAGAAACGGCCGATTTGAGCTAGGCCATAGAGTCGCACAGAGTGTCCCCATTGCAGCAGAAAGTAAACAAATACAAGTAGAAGCAAATTCGATCTCTTTATTGATATTTAAGAAGGTTACAAGCGGCGCTAGGCCGATATTACAAATCGCTCGAGCTCTCTCTCTGAAACATAAAAAGGCGTGCCAAGTGGCTTACAAGATGGAATGATACATGGCGATGTTCCGATACATTATGTCCTGTATAGGGTGCTTCAGCTTCTGCAACGTCCCAAGGCCCTGGAGTTGGCTCCGCGCCTTAACACGTTCGATGGAAGCTCCGCACCAGCCGGCGTCTCCTGCTTCCTGCAAGCAGACTGTGGGGTTATCAGTACATTGTTATGCACTGGTGGGGAGGCTAGCTCGCCCACAATGCTATCATTACCAAACACGTTGTATTTACTTTCATGCACCGACTATCATTCATTGTCTTTCTAATCTTGCCTTAGGGTCAATTTCATGGCACATATCATGACCTATCTCGTGTTGCTGATTTCAAGTGTCGCATGGAAAATGCGTGCACGACTTACCCATACATACCGTCCGGCCTTTCCTGTCCAAAGTAAACCAAGTTAGTCAACATTAACATGAAGTAACATGACGTGATTTATGTAAACATTCAATGTTACTGGCGATTCCATGTCTCGGGTTCTAGCACGTCGTAGGCATGTTCATTCACGTCGCAGGCATGTTCAGAGTGTTACGTTTCGAGCATGTTCAGGAGGCACATTTCAAGCATGTTCGAGGTGGTATATTTCAAGCATGTTCAGGCATATTACATTTCGAGCATGTTCATGTTCAGGATATTACTTTGCAAGCATGTTCAAGAGTGTTATATTTCGGGCATGTTCAGGAGACACTTCATTTAGTTAACTTAGACTACTTGGTTCAATGCAAGAACATGCACGGGGATTGCCACCAGCATAGTCCACCTAATCTACATGCATGGGTCGCTGGCTTTACAAGCCATTTTGGACATATCACGTGGGCATTCTCACCTATCGATACGTGATGGCTGGTACACCTTGATAGTTTCTTGAAATGCCTGGCCTTACGTCTCTTTGAGTGGCCGAGCCCCCACTCAAAGCAGCCCGTAAGCCCCATGTCTGATTCCGCCTAGGCCGGCCACGGTATTCCCCCCCATCGCCCGTGCCGCAGAATCCTTCCTCAAGACGGCCACGGTATTCCCTCCCATCGCCCGTGCCATTTGTCCACGACCATTTCGTATTTTACTTGTCATTTAACATATCGGCTGTCTTGTGCCATAATGCGTTATCGACCAGGTTGGCATCCGTGCAGCGCGGGTAGCGAGCCCCGTTGCACGTGCCCGTCATACCTGTCGCTAACATCTTTCATGTCTTATCTTGTATTCACTCTTTTATTTCTTTCTTTTACTTGTTCGTTTATTCATTCATGTTTCACGTATTTATTCATTCGTTCATACATTCGTTGATTCATTCATTCACGCATTACGCAACTCCCAGTGCGGGAGTCGCCTTGGCGACCCATCGGTCCCATAGCCTTTCAATGTTGCTATACTATACTCGGAACGACTATGTTGATAGTCTTTCCATTTCATTGTTGTAATCCATTCATTGTTTTATTGTTGAACGTATACGGGACTTGAACGTAAGCTTGTGCCGTAGCACGAGCGTAGAGCGCTGTGCGAGAGTTCATGTACTTTTCCATGTTCCTTTCCATATTCTATACAAGCATACAAGTTGGGATTATTTCCTTAGCTAGGTGCGTTGAGTCATTTATTAGCATGCAAGAGGTTATCGCCTAGCGATTCTCGTGATAGTGTCCGTATTGTTATGTGTCTAGGCTAAGCACAGACGGGTTCATCGGAGCCACCCACCTTAGCGATGTTCGCATCGGCCAAGCGATACTCCGAGCGTGCCTTTGAAAGTCTAAGTCTGGATTCATCTTGACAGGCCAATGCAAGCATTGCATCGATTCTACATCTGGTCGAGGCCAACTCTTCGGATCGACGGCTCGTTCGAGTCGTTGCACTTGCCGTTTGAATCGGCGTTCCGCTAGGGCGGAGCGGGGCACTACACCATTTGTCAAGCTTTGATGGGTGGCATAGAGGGTGTCTTGCGGGGCAGTCAATCGCTCAGACGGGCCCGGTCTATAGTGGGGGTCCAATTGGTGGCCTTGTACGACTATCCAGAGTATGAGACGTCGGCGGACGCGATTGACGATCTGTTGGCCGAGTCGGAAGACACCGCCTCAGAGTTTCAAAATCTCGAGCGCAGTCTCCCGACTCTAGCTGCTGTGGAGCTGGAGAGGATGGCCTCTGAAGTGTCCCAGTACGAACAGAGATGTCGGGCTTAAACCGACTGACTTGTCGAGGATGAGGTCGCGATTGAGGAGGTGACCGACGCTGAAGAGGCTCATATCTGCCGCCGCGCAGCTACGGAGGAGCAGTGCAAGACCCTCCAGGAGCAGATTCGAAGGCTGGAAGAGACTTTGGCCTTTGTGAAGTACATTATGGAGAAGTCGAGGGACAAGAAGGAGGCAGTTTGTCAGCGCTGTGAGATCTTAGCCCGAGAGAAGAAAAGTATTGGCGTGCACCAGGCGGAACTATCTCTTGCGTGCCAAAACCTGTCTCCGATTGAAGATGAAGCTGCTCGACGTCTGGAGGCCGAGCGTCGAGCCCAAGAACTGGGTGGCCCCCAGATTGCCCTTCTGAGGGGTCGACTAGAAGAACTTTTGCATCGGTCTTCGCAGCTTTGACTTTCTTTTTGTCTTTCTGCCTTTCGCTTTTTGAAAGACTCTTTTTGGTTGATAAAGAAAGAAAACCTTTATTGTACGAGAGTGAGAATTTTATTGTACGAGAATTTTATTGCATCGGTTTTGTTTTTTTTTGTTGTGAGCTTTTATTGTACGAGAGTGAGAATTTTTTCAGAGGTAGTATAACATGAGGGGATGGGGATAACTCCGTTGGGGATATGGTGTTTTACTCAGAGGTAATATGGACATGGTAAACATAGAATTTTTGGTGGTAGGGCCTTCCTTACTGAGAGGTAATATGGAAATGGCAAGGATGGACTCTACGGGTTTATAGAACGACTCAGAGGTAATATGGACGTGAAAGGTTCTATAGGTAATTATGACAATTATGGGGTATTGCCATGGAAGAGATGTCTACTTAGAGGTATTAGGGAGGCACAATCTTCGCTAGGCTGTAGAATAACAATTTAGAGGTAGTATGGATGTAAAAGGTTTTTTACTGGGGAGTTATGAAAGAGGTGAACTCACTAATAGAATTCACGAACACCCGCGGAAGATGTGGGAACCTATGTTGATTTGTACTTCAAACATAGTATTTCTTCAGAAACTTGCCATTGATTTGCTTCATTAGCAAGTCGCCGTTAGGTTTGGCCAGTCGGTAGGTCCCATTGGAGTAGACCGTCAATATGACGAATGGTCCTTCCCATTTGGGTTCGAACTTCCCAGCTGTCTTGTGAGTCATCACCATCGGTCTTCGAACTAATAAGACAAGGTCACCCACTTGGAATGTCCTTTCCTGGACCTTTATGTTGAAGGCCCCAGAAATTCGAGCTTGGTAAATCTCGATTCGTTGCTGAGCCTGTAGACGTTTTTCATTCAAGGCCTCTAACTCATGTAGCCGTCGGTGTTGATTGTCTTCGTCAGTCAGCTGGTTGGTGATGGCTACCCGTAGAGACGAGATCTTGATCTCCATGGGAAGCACTGCCTCATTTCTATAAACCAGAAAGAATAGTATATTTCCAGTGGGTGTCCAAACAAATGTACGGAAAGCCCACATGCATTCGTCGAGCTTTTTATTCCAGTCAAGTTTATTAGAGGAAATGATTTTCTTGAGCAGCTTGACGATAGTCTTGTTGAATGCTTCGGCTAGTCCGTTCGCCGCAGAATTCTAAGCCATCGATGCCATATTTTGTATTCGGTTCTTATTGCAGAACCGATAGAATGCGTGGCTCACAAACTGATGATCGTTGTCATAGATAGTACTCCTGGGAACCCCGAAGCGGTATATGATGTGATGCTTGGCAAAACGGATTACGTTCAAGGTTTTCACCTCGGCCAGAGGTACTACTTTTGCCCACTTAGAAAGGTAGTCGGTGATTACGAGTATGAACCATTGTCCTTTGGAGGATGGTGGACTGATCAGCCCGATAACATCCATTCCCCATGCTTCAAATGGCCAGGCGGTCGCTCTGGGGTGTAGAAACTCAGAAGGTTGGTGGATGAAGTCAGCATGCAACTGATATACCTAACACTTTTTGCATAATCTACGACCTCTGCCATCATAGTGGGTCAGTAGTAACCCATGCGACACAATCGATCCTGTAAATTAGGACCAGGCTGATGGGCTCCGCAGGAGCTATCGTGCGCCTCCCAGGGTGCCTCTTGCGCTTCTGTCTTAGATAAACATCGCAGAAGAAACCCGTCATATAAACGATGATACAAAATTTTGATAGTCGGGTCGTAGAAGAACCAGAGCGAGCGTTTAATGACAAAAGTAGCTTCCTTCGGATATTCGGGTAGGACTCCATAGACTGCATAGACTATAAACGGGAATCGCCAATCCAGAACATCTACATTAGTATCTGTTTGTACTGAGTAACTAAGACATGTATGTAGGTTGTTCTTCGGACAAACTAGCTCTCGATCCATCACCGTAACGGTAGATTAGGTTCCATCAGGAGCTGCCAGAGAAGCTGCGAGGCCAGTGAGTGCGTCATCCTCCAGGTTTTGCAATTGAGCTACAAGTTCTATAAAGAATCCTGTGAAGGTGGAAATAATATCGATTGTTGCCTGGTGGTAAGGAACCAGATCTTCATGACGAACCTAGTATTGTCCTCGAACCTGTTTAACGATCAGTTTCGAGTCGCCATAGGCCTCGATACAGTCAACCCCCAAGTGTTTAGCGAGCTGGAGTCCGATGATGAGAGCATTATACTCAGCAATATATTGGTGCACGACTTCATGAGAGAATATGCACGGTAGATGACTAGGCCATCGAGAGTGATAAGAACGACTCCGATCCCTGCACTGATCTCACCTTTGGGTCCTATTCTTAAAGTGCCATCAAAGAACATATGTCAAACAGAGTTATCTGAGATGCATTCGACTCTAGGACTTCATCGAAAATGTCGTCATAAAGCTTCGATGTCTCTAGCACAGGATGTGCCGCCAAGAAGTCGACCAATGCTTAACCTTTTACTGCCTTTTTTAGGACGAACACCATATCATAAGGAGTCAAGAGTATCGCCGATGTAGCTAATCGTGAGTTTAAAGCCCCTGGCTTAATCATGAGGACTCTGAGGGGTTAACTCGATATATGACATGGATTGTCTGTCCGGCCACGTAATATCATTTCTTCTGGATGGCGAAGAGCAGAACAAGACACTCCTTCTCCACAGGATTATATCGATGGTCAGGCCCAAACATGGTCCTGCTGATATAGTAGATCGCCTGTTCGTGGCCTTCATTACTTTTTTGGGCTAGCAAAGCACCGAGAGAATGGTCCATAGCTCGGACGTATAGCAGGAAGGGTCTTCCCACGACCGGTGCTACTTGTACTTGGGGACTAGTGAGGTACTTCGTGATGTCGTCGAACGTGCACTGGCATTCCTCGGTCCATACATAAGAAACCCCTTTCTTCATCAGTTTGGTGAAGGGTTGACATCGGTCAGAGAGATTTGTTATAAATCTTCTGATGTATGTCAGGCGTCCTAGTAGGCCTCGAAGCTCACAGAGATTCTTCGAGGGAGCCATGTCCAAGATCGTCTTAGTCTTTTCAGGATCAACATGAATACCCTTGGCTATGACAATAAAGCCCAGGAACTTGCTACTGGAAACCCCTAGGAAAGACTTAGTCGGGTTCATCTTTAGTCGATGTGTCTGCATTAAGTCGAATATCGTCCTTAGGTCATCCAAATGACTGGATTTTTTTTTTGCTCTTGATGGCAATATCATCAATGTAACATTCTACCATCTTTCGGAGGTGCTTGCAGAATATGGAGCTCATAGCTCGTTGGTATGTTGCTCCCACATTCTTCAACCGAAGGGCATCACTGTGTAACAGTATACTCCTTTTGGAGTCTGAAATAAAGTATGCTTCTCGTTTTTCGGGAAAATTTTGATCCGGTTGTATCCTAAAAAACCATCCATGAAGGACATGTGCTCGAAGCCACACGTATTGTCGATCATCACGTCAGTGATATGGAGGGGAAAGTCGTCTTTTGGACATGCCGAGTTGAGATCCCTGAAGTCTATGCAGACCTAAATTTTCTCGTTCTTCTTAGTGACTGGGACAATGTTAGTCGCCCAATCTGGGTGTTGTACTACGTGGATGAAGCCAATCTCTATGAGCTTGTCGACTTCTTTCTCAAAAGCATCCATGACATTAGGGCAAAAACGACGTTGTTGTTGTTTGACAGGCTTAGCGTCTGGTAAGATATTGAAATGGTGCATGGCGACTTGCGGGTCTAGACCCGGCATGCCCTCGTTGCTGCAAATAAAACATCGACGTATTCTTCGATAAGTTGTATCATAGATTCCTTATCTTCTTCCGTCAAGCTTTTGCTGATGGAGATGAGTTTTGGGGAAGCCTCATCTCCTAGCTCGACTTGGACGACTTCATCTTCTGTGGGAGGTGCACACTGTTCAAAGCACCATTCCCATTAGGATCCCAGGCGTTGAGCCGGGGGTTCATCTTTAAAGAATTCAAGTATTTGGCCTTCCACCTCGACTAGAGATCTGTAGAGACCATATTAACGGATAATATCTTCTTGAAGGCTCGGTCGATACTAGTTTCGGAGTCCCAAGTTGAGGAGTCAGAAGAGTATGAATGCATCAAGACCTCCAGCTCTGAACTCTCCGAAGCTGTTGTAGGTGTAACGTAACCCAACCCCCGACGAGTGCATTAGTAGTAATTTTGGGACTTTTTCTTTGGAGCACGAAATCATAGGGGAAGGCGTCGGCCTTTGCCATAGTTCAGTCCTCTGTTGCTTTTGAAGTCGTAGCCCATCTTCTTGATAAGGTGTTTGGCTTGAGTAGTGTAACGGTATAGTTGCATCTTGCCGTTATCGGGTTCTGGTTCTGCCGGAGCCAGTCGCTACGGATGCTCCAATCGATCGAAGATGATGGGTTCCTCCTCCTTTCTTGCTGGAAATAAGAAGTAGGCAACTTGAGGAGGGACAACTCGGCTCGTGAGGCTAGCGGTTGTCACTTGTGTTTGTAGCATATATAGAGCTTTGTCTAAGAAATACCTAGTGTTGCAATGCGTACAAGAGTAATTTAAAGACAACTTCCTATTAATGAAATACGAAATTTTATCCCTAGTGATTACATCATCTAAAGAATACGCCTCAGTATTGGCACACACGTAGTCTCCCAACTCTTCATCTGTGAGCACTAGGGTTGTTGTGGGAGAAGGTAGAGGTGGTTTCCCTTTGAACTTGACTACCAAGGGAGGTGTAGTCGAAGGTTCCTACAACTACAGAGTTGGATTTGGGGTCTTCTGGGGAAGCCTTATTTGAATAGGCTCCTGGCTAACGGCTGATATTATCGAGGGTGACCGAGCTGGAGCCTTGCCTCGAAGTTTGATGACAAGAGGAAGTGATGTTTTGGGCAGTTTTCCATTCAATCGAACCCTCAATGGTTTTTCTGCGATAGTTACACTTTTCGATACAGTATCAGCCACGTCGTCTATATCATTGGCATCGTCCCATGGGACTGACTTGTACATCTCCGCATCTGTAGAGTATGCTTCGCGTCCTCGAAATGGGTCGATGTCGACAAACTCGATTTTGATGGTCTCATTGCTGGACACATACTTTATGTATTGATTGGGAGTGGACGGCATGATCATGTACTCATGAATCTAGGGTCGTCCCAAAAGTATATTGTAGTTTATATCGACGTCAATGATGTAGCAAGTTACATCAGTCTGGAGATCACCTATTTGGTATTTCAGGCGAATCATGCCCAGTGGCTCACTTTTTCTAGTGTTGAAGCCGCTAATTGTAGTGTTTGATACAGTCAGTTGATACATTAGGATCCCCAAAGCTTGGAGTAAACTCCGAAGGATGATGCTAAGAGAAGATCCATGGTCGATGTGGATGTGATTGACTTTAATGGCACCAACATATCCTGTGTAGTACAGGGGCCTATTGTGCCAGTTGTTCTTCAGCAACATGTCCTGCTGGGTGAAGGTGATGTTAGGAATCACCTCGGCCATATTGTGATAATGAGGGCATACAGCATGGTCTTCCTTTGGCGGTTGCACATTAGCGAGGATGGAGTCAGCATTCTGTAAATCTTCGCTGAGGGCATCTTGAGTCTGTTTGGAGAGACATAGAAGCTCGAATAGTGACAGTCGAGCCGGAGTATTGGCCAGCTGAGCCAATATGTCGAAGTTGTAGAGCTTGATTATCCTTACTGCCGAGTCATTTTTCAGAGGTTTTTCAAAGCAAACCTTCTTCTAACTTTGCTTGTCTGCTGTAGGGGCTTGAGCGGACCAGCTTTCGATGTATCGGGGGCGGTAGCCACAACAGCGGGAGGTGTTTTCTCCTCCGGAGCTTAATTTTCTTCTCGCTGGTGAGCCGAGCGAGTGGTAACCAGAGTGTCATCAGCCGATATAGAGACCATACGACTTTACTTGACTTTCTTTCCCTTGACAGAGGGCGCTTTAGGCACCACCGTGTCTGGGGCGAGATCAGGATGGATCCACATCACTTCGTCTCGCAATATTATAAATGGGTTGAGGCCTTGAGCGTTGTCACGTGCCGGTGGAAGATTGACTACTTCTATCGTTGCTCTCGGGATAAGGACTACGTCGTCTTGAGCCTTTGTTCTCAAAAAACTTTCGAACTGGAGAGTGACCATGCTGGCAGTAATGTCTTTTCCTTGTAGTCGAACGAAATGACCATGGCATCAATGAGGCATTTGATCTGTCTTTTCAACACGTAGCAGTCACGTGTTGAATGGTGAACATACTGGTGGTAGTGGCAGTATTTTCGATTGTCCACCTTTCCCACTTCATCGGGACGCTTAGGAGGCAGGAGCTGAAGCGTGCCACACTTCATCAGCATATCGTAGAGGTCTAGTGAGTTTTTGTCGTTAACTAGAAGGTCTCTTTCGGCCTATATGCTTCGGCCGGCTTAGGGTTCAATGTTGCTGAACCCTTAGAGATGTTGACGGTCATAGCTTATTTACCTTTACTGTTCTTGGGAGCGGGATTGTCGCTAGATGAGCGCCTCTTTTTGTCTTCGAGCGATGGAAAACTTAGTTCCAATAGCTGCACGTCTCGAGCTTTTCCTTCTGCTACGTCTGACTCTATAATGAAGGGCGTCCACACTATACAAGGAGCACTGTGTGTAAACCCCCGTTCTGATTATTGATTTTTTTTATTTTTTTATTTATTTCTCAGTATTTTATTGGCATGAGACAATTAAATTTTCATTTATAATATATATTTTACTAATATATTTTATATAATGAGGCTTATCATAGGTACTATGTAATGGTATATAATAAAGTTGGTGTGATAGGGATTTGTAAATTCTATAACTGGTAGAAGGGGTTTTATGCAAATTCAGAATTATATTAGGGCTTAGGTGCAAAACCTGTTTTTAAAAGCCCAAGTGGACTGTTAGCCGTTAGGAGCTCCTGTGTTGAGGGTTATATACAAAAATTCGATTTTCTTTCAATTGGTATGATAAACCCTACGATATTCAAAATCTCTTCTCCTCTATCCACTCTTCCCTTTTGATCAATCCAAAACTTGGTATATATATTAAGGGGAGTTAGCCGACTCCTGCCTCCCCCAAACCCTAAGTTCAAATCTTCTCGTGTGCCCCTCCTGTTCGTGAAGAGTCCACTGGTTGAGAGAGTCTCGTAGAAGACAAGGCCTTCGACTCTTCAACCAGGTTTATTGGACTTCTGACTCAACATTTGGCCCGTGCCAACAGCTCGAAACCACAGGCAAGTATACCTTGCCTTCCTCTACAGTTTTATTTACATATATTCCTTTCAGTTTCCAGCTTTTGAATTGTTTATGGACATGTCCTTTTCGTGTTATTTTTTGTGGAGTTGTTTTTACTGCATATAGCCGTGTTCATGTTTGGCCGTGTGTTTCATGCTTGGAGTCTCACCAGTACCTTGCTTGAGTCGTGTCATAGAACGAGTGTGTGTAGTGAACCGCCATAGCCTTGATTATCGTTTTGCACAACTAGAGAGTCCACACTCGGGACGAGGGTTGTTTGGTGCACCAGAGAGTCTACACTCGGGACGAGGGTGTTTGTCGTGATCATTGGCACCAGAGAGTCAACACTCGGGACGAGGGTTGACCAATTACACCAGAGAGTCCACACACGGGACGAGGGTGTCTTGCCGTGAGCTAACCAGAGAGTCCACACTCGGGACGAGGGTTAGTGCTTAGTTCAAACCCGTGCATCCATACTCGGGATGAGGGTTTGGTTCTTCCATTGATCTCGTGATTATCGTTCATCCTGCAGTTCATTTATATGTGGTTGTTCTAGTGTTCGTGTTCGTGTTCGTAGTCATTTGTCTTGTTCTTGTTCTTTCTTGTTTATTTCTTGTGCATGATAAAACTGCTAGATAGGCATGTATATTATGTATCTTGCTATGTCCTCTGAGGACCTGATGATCTCTTCAGGTTTAGCGATTGCATAGAGTTAGCTAGTAGTTCTGGATGGCAGACCTGATGATACGCTTGCGGGATTCAGGTATAGTTATTGTGTTTATTATCTGCTCGTGCTTTCATACCTTATCATGAGATATCCTGTTTCTTGATTCAGTTTTTGACTCTTATTATTTCCTTTAGAGTCTTATCGGACATATATGCTGGTGGGCTGCAGACCATGACCCATACTTGTTCATTCTTGTTTATTATTCTTATTGTGGATTGAGATATAGTTTTACCTTGCCATGATTAGGCCCATTGCCATAGCAGTGACAGCGTTTACGTATTCGAGTGGGTCTGGAGTCCGCTTGATGCGTGGATGGATTGCAAACGAGCTCGTGTCCAAAAAGCGGGTGCGGGTCGTGACATTGTGCCACAATTTGATTGCGGGAAGCATGTTTTTGCAGTAGGAGTCCATAAGCATGGGCTATGATCTCCTAAAGGGTAATCTCAAAGCGGTCTGGCGGAAGTGCTCAATGTATGCGCGTACAGGTTCCTTCTCCTTTTGGACAATGTCCATGAGAGTCGACATTGTCATGTTCATTCCCCTTCATAGAATCGATTGAGGAATATGTGCTTCAAGTCTTCGAATGACGATATACAGTTGTCCGGGAGGCTACAAAACTATTTGTAGGCCACCCCCTGTAGGGCTCCTACGAATATGTTGGTAAGGAGAGCGTCGTCTCTTGGTAGATGCCCTGTTATGAGGCAAAGTACCTCAAGTATCGACGGGAAGACTCCTTTGCATCGAACGGCATGAGCATCTACGGATTGTATTTGGGAGGATAGATCACATTATCCCATTCGGCAGGATATGGTTGCCGAATCCCCATCTTTTGGAGCAATTCTTGCTTTTCTCTGGCATGGTGGCGAGCGTACAACTCTTTGAGGGCCTGTTGTACTTCACTCGATATTGTAGGTCTTGTTGTGGATGGAGTAGATGACAGGGGCGCTACTTGGCTCAGGATATGGGGCGCATTGGACCCATTGTTAGTCCCTGGGTCTTGGTTCGCAGGAGCGGATACAGCGGGTGTCATTTCTCCTTGATCTCCAAGACGACAGAAGCCAAGGATTTTATCGTTCAACGTATTTAGGCCCTTCTCAAGGGCTTCAATATGTTTTTGCTGACTGGATCCTTCGCTGCTGTCCATGTTTTTGCCTTCGGCCATGAACACGGACATCATGTGCGGATGGGTAGAAGGGATGGGGGACCTTTCGCTCTCTAGTTCAGACGTTTGAGTCCCGTCGTCTTGAGGATAAATGGGTAGGTTGCAATCATCCTCAGATTCATTGTAATTGCTATCCCCAGCTTTTTAGCTACCTGGGCCTACGGAGGTATCTATGTCATACAGTACCTCATTGGATTAGAAGGCGGGATTGTCATGAATGGTGAAGGGCTGGCCACCCCCAGCTAATGTTGCATCCGAAGAGTCACCTCCTTGCGCCAAGGATCCAGATTTGGCACGCATGCCTTAGAATACACCCATACTGGGTACTGTTGTCTTGCTACCCCTAGGCCAATTTATGGGCTTATTGGTCGACACAGAAAGATTATTGGAAAGCTTCTTGAGAGACGGAGAACCCCGCGCCGCGTTGCATGAAGCAACACGGAGTTCATCTTCTCCTTCACAAGATACCATCAGTTCCAGTCTTTGGAAGATGGACCACCTCTTTGGTGGCGACGCGACTGTTTGGTAACAGCAGCAGTTGAAGGTGATCTGGGTGCAATTGTGCCTTGGTTTAGACGCGCTGTCAACCCCCATATTTATTCATGATTGTTTTACAATTTTATTACTTTGTTATACATTTTCTTGATTATTTTTATTAGCTTATGTATTATTAATTTATTAGTATAATTAGTGTATGTATATATTAAATATGGGTGTGTATGCTTGTGCTATGCTATTAAATATAGTCTACATAAAAATTTGAATTTTAGACAGTTTATTTAAAATTTTATTCTAGGCTAACTATTGCCTTAAAAGGTTTGCTTATATATATACATATTTTTTTTTGCCTTAAAAGGTTTGCTTATATATATATATATATATATATATATATATATATATATATATGACAAAAAAAAGGGTTTGAGTACTGTAGCAATGCTATAGTACTTATATTAAACTCGACCCCCTGGGCGTGGAGCAGAGACCCGAGAGTTTCGGTTTGATTCAAATTCAAACTCCACAAATCCTTTATCAAATCTGATTAAATTTCTTCCTATCAAATCCAAATTTGATTTTCTTCCATATGTCCTAATCCAATCAAGAAATATAGTTTAAATTCGAGATGAATTCGTATCCAAAATAGGACATATAAGAACCGAAGCGCTCGACGAGTTAACCCTAGGAATTCTTCCTCGAATCTCATCCACGACCCCAACCCTCAGATCATCGAGCACCCCCACCACCTGGCGAACTACCCTGAACACCTGCAGGCCGCCGCCGTCGACCGGACCGCCGCCGGAGCACCCATTCTCGACCGAAAACAGAGTCACCTCTGTCAAACCCGAACTCAGGTACCCACCTTTCACGACTCAAAACTCCATGTACGCTTGATCATTTTACCATATGTAAATTCGTGGTTGAAGCCAATATAAACCTCTCCAAACCACTTAAAGTAGAATCTTGTCAAACCCTTGCGATTGCCTGAAAATCAGAGCAAAGTCGCCCCAAATTTGTTCGAAAAATAGAGTGTTGATGGCAGCCAAGGACCCAACTTGGAAGGCCGATATCGATGAAACCAGTGCGTATTTTCGAAAACTAATTAAACACTGTTAAAGCCAATATAATCGAGATTAGAACGTTGCTTCTAGTTTTATATATTGATCACTATGCATGTTTATATCTATCGTTGAAGTTAGGTAAAAAATTATTTTATAAACATTGAAAACTCTAGAAAACTTCTCAATACGGCGTGCGTCACGACAACCTGGGCAACGTGGTCGTGCACTATATGCATCGAAAGGCGCGTATGGATATTGTCGAAGTTTGGGAACTGATGGAACTCAATTTCGTTGCGTGTGCGCGATAAAATCAACGCGTATCCGTCAACATACCCCTATATCGACGTTTTGCAAACTTGGCCATAACTTCGTGTATAGTCGTCGGATCGAGATGAAACTTACGGCAACAGGACCGAATCGAAATTTTGGTCCTGTATGTCAAGTTTGGTCCAATTCTGAGAAGGTTGATCGGAACGCCAAAATTGGCGGGTCCGCAATCCGATCGAACGGGCGATTTTGTGCACGACTCATCGGAATCCAAAATTGGACATACTGTTGGGTTCGACTCCTCAAACCGAATCCATAGACATGTAGTTTGGCGACTTTAGAGACTGTAGATACTGGCACATATTTCGGTGCAAGGTGGGTGCAACGGCAGACATCGTTTTGACCCAAAATTATGATTTAGCGCCTGTTCCAGAATTAGACTTTTGGACAGGCGTTTCCTACGTATACGTTTTTCATCAAGAACATTTTTGATGTTTGTTTCTGATGGAACTGGAGATTTCCAGGACCCTTCCTTTGGTGTGCGTATTGATCGATAGAAAGTTAAACAGATCTAATACGTGTTCTAACCCTTCATAGGCGGAAACTAGGGTTCACGAATTATACCTGCGGCTGAAAGGAGACAAGTAATTCCTAGCAACCTCGAGCGGACGACCGTAAGATCTTCTGCACGTATTCCTTCCTCGAGTTGGACGTCGTGTGGGCGACGATCTCCCAACCTTTTCTTCTCCTTGGCAGCCCTCTCTTTCTCTCCTTACGTGAATCACAAATTTAGAGAAAGTTTCAGATTTCTGATCAGGAATTTGGCGGCCAGAGAATAGATGATATATATAGGCTACGGCAGGGACCATGAGGAGAAATTAGGGTTAGGCCTCCTAACGGATCTGGATATCCCGTGTTCAGCCCGAACACACAATCCAGGTCCATTAACAATAGCTCGGTCCACTAATGAGCTATTGTTGCACTACCTCCCTAATCCCAAATTATGTTTGTGGGATCCTTTTATTATATGCTCGTTTGGCTCCCCATGTTAAGATATCGTATGTCCGTCAATCAAATTAAGTTACTGACAACTATATTGATTCGACATCTTTTATCCTTAAGTAGTACCGCTCAACTTTATTTGTCATGTCGGATATAATCCACCTGCAGGGTTTATATGACAATCCTTATGAGCTCCTTTAGGGGACATCATCAACCCGATGTATCGGGACATGGATTCCATTTATAATCAACAGCTCATCATACATACAATGTTATTATCCAATTCATAGAGGTTGTTGATCCATAATGAGTCTCACTCATTTATGAGTCAAAATAATACACACTGTCTATACATGTCCGTTATTATATCCGGGTTAAGAGCACAAGCATCCATAATAACAGAGGTGTTTGTTCTCTTATGTAGTCAGTAAAAAGAGAACAATCTCAAATGGTCCTGTTCAATACACACAAAGTGTACTAGTGTAAACCTATAGTCAAGATAGACTAATACTAGATTACACTACAACCTTTCCAATAGATTGTCCAAGTCCATCTAGGTTGTGAACTATTTATATACTCCATAGGGAACTGATAATATGATCTTCTGTGTGACACCATACACCATATTATCTACAATATAGAATATCAGGCATTTGCATTAACACTTGCAACAAATACAATATGCAAATATTTGCCTATATGATTCTCATTCAAAATTTAAGGAAATAAGGTTACTAAAAAGGTGATGCTTTTAGCATATAACCCTAACAATCTCCCACTTATGCTCAAAGCATTGCTTTTTTCAGTATACTGTTACAAATCTCCCACTTATACTTAAAGCCATGCTGCTACACATCTGACTCCCATTCCCTCAACATGACTATCAAAAGCCTTAGCTGGTAAGCTCTTTGTAAAGGGATCTGCTAGGTTGTCGGCTGATGCTAACTTGATCACAGCAACTTTTTCTTTCTTTACGAAATCTCGTATCAGGTGGTACTTGTGCTTAATGTGTTTGCTAGTCTTATGGGCTCGTGGTTCCTTCGAGTTTGTAACTGCACCACTATTATCACAATAAAGTATAATAGACTTAGGCAAACTAGGTACCACATCCAAGTCCAACAGAAAGTTTCTGAGCCAAATCGCTTCTTTAGTTGCCTCTGAGGCTGCCACATACTCGGCTTTTATGGTAGAATCAGCAATACATTTTTGCTTGATACTCCTCCACACAATGGCTCCACCTTCCAAAGTAAACACATAACCTGAGGTAGATTTCCTGGAATCCCTATCTGACTGAAAATCTGAGTCTGTATACCCCAAGGGAACGAAACTATCTGCCTGGTAAAATGGCATATACTCTTTAGTCCTTTTCAGGTACTTTAAAATATGCTTTACGGCAGTCCAGTGCTCTTGTCCTGGGTTAGACTTATATCTGCTGACCATGCCTACGACAAAGCAGATGTCTGGTCTCGTACATGGCATTGCATACTTTAAGCTTCCTACTGCTGAAGCATAAGGAACTGCCTTCATATTCTCTATCGCTTTAGGTGTCCTCGGACACTGCTCCTTTGATAGAGCAATTCCATGTCTAAAAGGTGAGAAAGCTTTCTTAGAATTTTGCATACTAAAACGAGTTAGTAAAGTATCGATATAGGAAGCTTAGGATAAGCCCAACAACCTTTTCTAGCGATCTCGTAGAACTTGGATCCCAAGGATGTGACCTACTTCTTCCAAGTCCTTCATATCAAACTGTTTGGATAACCATACCCTTACATCAGATAACACCTTCACATTGTTTCCAATGAGCAAGATGTCATCCACATAAAGTACTAGGAACACCACCATGTTTTCGTCACACTTTCTGTATACACATGATTCATCCTGACATTGATCAAATCCATAGGAATTTATTACCTGATCAAAACATATGTTACAAGATCTGGAAGCTTGCTTAAGTCCATAAATGGACTTCTTGAGCTTACAAACAAGATGCTCCTGGCCCTTTTCAATGAACCCGTCTGGTTGCTTCATATAGATGTCTTCCTCAATACTTCCATTAAGGAAAGTTGTCTTGACATCCATTTGCCAAATCTCATAATCGAGATAAGCTGCAATAGATAAAAGAATCCGGATAGACTTAAGCATGGCTACAGGAGAAAAGGTTTCCTCATAATCGATACCCTCCCTTTGAGTAAAACCTTTTGCTACAAGCCGAGCTTTAAAGGTTTTAACCTTACCGTCTGATCCTCTTTTTCTCTTATAGACCCACTTGCATCCAATGGCTTTTACACCAACGGGTGGTTCTACAAGCTCCCAGACCTGATTAGAATCCATAGATTCTATTTCAGATATCATTACTTTTTGCCAAGACTCTGCATCTTTATCTTGGAGTGCTTTATTGTAGGTACAGGGATCATAATCTTGTTCCTCAGGGACGAAGCCTGACGACTCTCCCAAGAACATATATCTATCAGGTTGTATCACAACCCTCCCACTACGACGAGGCACTATCGGTTGTGGTGTAACATTTGTGACACGTTGTGCAGTTATTTGTGGTTCATCCTCTTGTACTATTGGCACTGAAGTACTTGGTGTCTCACGTCTCAGTTCTTCTAGAATAACTCTACTTGTGGGTTTATGGTTCATCACATAGTCTTCCTCTAGGAATCGGGCATTGGTGCTAACAATGACCTTCTGATCCTTAAGACTATAAAATAAACCTCCTTTCGTTACTCTTGGATAGCCTACAAAAAAGCGTACTTCTGTATGAGATTCTAACTTATCTGCTTTCCCATTCAGCACATGTGTTGGACTACCCCAAATGTGAACATGTTTCAAACTAGGCTTACGCCCAATCCACAGCTCTGTGGGAGTAAGAGGTACTGACTTAGAAGGAACCAAGTTCAAAATATAAGCTGCAGTCTCTAAGGCATATCCCCAAAACGAATATGGCAAATCCGAATAACTCATCATTGATCTAACCATCTCCATAAGAGTTCTATTCCTTCTTTCGGCTACACCATTCTGCTGGGGCGTTCCAGGTGCAGTCAATTGGGATGCAATCCTAGCCTCTGATAAATAATCCCTAAACTCTCCAAAGAGGTACTCGCCACCACGATCTGATCGTAATGACTTGATACATTTTCCATGACATTTCTCCGTTTCAGCCTTGTACTCTTTGAATTTCTCAAAGCACTCAGACTTACGGCGCATCAAATAAATGTATCCATACCTTGAATAATCGTCAATAAATGTGACAAAATATTCAAAGCCACCTCTAGCTTGGATAGTCATAGGTCCACACAAATCAAAATGAACCAATTCAAACACATCTTTGGCCCTATACCCCTTTGCCGTAAAAGGCTTTTTGGTCATTTTACCTTCCAAGCAGGATTCACAGACTGGTAGTGCCTCCACTTCCAATGAACTCAAAGGTCCATATTCAACCAGTCTTTGAATCCTTCTTAGGTTAATATGCCCCAATCGCAAGTGCCAAAGATATGTTTGGTTCATACAAGAAGGTTCTTTTCTCTTATTTAAGTTAGATGACATATTATTCATTTTCATAAGTTGCATTGTGGGCGATATAGGATTAATGACATACAAATTATCAACCAATGCACCAGAACAGATAAAATGTTTATTCTTTCTAATAACAATATTGTCATTAAAATTAACTGAATATCCATCCTTAACTAACATAGAAACAGAAACTAAATTCCTTCTAAGTGAAGGTGCATAAAGACAATCTCTCAATGTCAAAGACTTATTTCTACCAAAAGATAAAGTAATATCTCCTAATGTAACGACCGATATTTTTGTAGCATCACCCATGAACAAGCATATCTCTCCATCACTGAGCCGTCTAATTTCTTGGAACACCTGCAATGTATTGTAGACATGATTAGTAGCTCATGTATCTACACACCAGGTGCCGGTAGATAACACCGCTAAACATGTTTCAACTACTAGTAAATGAGATATACCTTCTTTGTTCCCTTGTTTGAGAAGTGGACAATCAGTCTTCCAATGTCCTGACCCTTTGCACTTGAAACATTTACCTTTTGGCTTTTTCACCGCACCTTGATGTCCCATGCCCTTCTTTGCTGAGTTTGCCTATTTCTGAATGTTATTCTTCTTCTTACCGCCTTTTGGCTTAGAAGTAGAAGCCTTTTTAGAAACAAAAACATGAGCACTCTGCCTAAAGAGAGATTCAGCATCCCGTAGCTCTTTTGCAAGTTCTGCCAAACTATACAACCTTTTGTTCATGTTGTAATTAAGGTAGAAATTGTCAAAACTTTTAGGCTGAGTCCCGAGAATGATATCGACCTGGGATTCCCTATCAATTTCAGCTCCAAGGATCTCCATCTCATTGAGATGATCCATCATCTTGAGAACATGATCCCTTACTGGTGTACCCTCAGCCATTTTTGTATTCATCAAACATTTCATAGCAAACTGCCTAGCTGCTCTACTCTGATGTCCGAAGAGTTCCTTGAGGTTATACATCATGTCATAAGTAGTGGCCATGGCCTGATGCTGATGTTGCAGTACATTTGACATAGATGCCAGAATGTAACACCGCGCCATCTCATCTGCCTTTTTCCACTTCTTATAAGCCTTTTTGACCTCTTCGTCAGAGTTAGCATCAGGCTTAGGTGGGCATTCCTTAACAAGTACATATTTGTACTCCTCAGCAGTCAGAACAATATCCAAATTACGTTTCCAGTCAATATAATTAGGTCCAGTAAGTTTGTTTTCTTTAAGAATCACCATAAGTGGACTGAAAGAACCCATTTTTGAAATTCTGAGAATCACATAAATAAAATTATGTAGGGCAAAAAACTTTTTGAATTAACTAAATATTGATTCCCTCAAAACAATAATAAGAAATTTACCAACACCTTGAACACCATGAATTTAGCATGCCACGATAGTGTGGACGTATACAAATTCAACTTTGTTCAAGTAGGTTTTTCTTATTAATTTTACTATCATGTCAACATAACTTTATGACAAATAAAATTAATATGCTGGTCTTGCTCTGGTCATACAAATAATAGCAGTGACTCCGATGGGGAGGATACCATTATTTGTATCTAAGTGTATACCATTACTTAATACTAAGTCCATTACCTTGTAATGAGTTCCTTCAGATGGAGAAGTGAACACATACTAGGTAAGTTTCTACAATTATCCCTAAGGAAGTTTGTACTGGTGATCCATAATTATACTCATCCGATATGGAGGAAAGCACTATAGCCAACACGCAAGTATAATTACATCACCTACAAACCAGTAATGGAGACCATAGGATTTAAACTAAATAAATATCCTCTCCCACTTAGTTATTTAACAATGAAGGTTTTCTACTAGTTGATATTATGTCCATGTTGTCCATTATTAATGTAGGCTTGGTTTTTCAAAAAAAAACCACACAATAATAAACATGCATAATCAGAAAAAGCAAAATAACAAAATTAAGAGAAAATATCCAACTATTATGGTCATCTTTGCTGCTCCGTCCTCAACTATCCGAATCCAAAATTTGGCTGTCGATTGCTTCATCAAAAATCAACTGTCTGCCTCTGGACTGCTTAAAACCAGTATCTCGTCCGACGTCAGAAACAGCCCCCACCGCCATCACGATTGATCAAAAATAATTAAAATTATATCAATCATATGCCTCCAGAAGGAGTTCACACATAATCTAGATTGCAAAATTAAAATAATAAGTACGATCAACCCTCGTGATTTTAATTACATCCACAGCAACAACAACATCCACGACATGTCCATGGTTTAAACAACACAATCAAAAATATGCATTGGACCATAATAGTTGGATCTAAGATGCCTGCAAAACCGAGTTAGAACAGATCTACATTTATCGACTATTACACAGCACAGGTTTTATTGGACAACATGGACGTACCAATCAATACGTAGATCCAAAGTGGCTCTGATACTAATTGATGGAACTGGGGATTCCTAGGACCCTTTCTTTGGTGTGCGTATTGATCGATAGAAAGTTAAACAGATCTAATACGTGTTCTAACCCTTCATAGACAGAAACTAGGGTTCACGAATTATACCAACGGCAGAAAGGAGACAATTAATTCCTGGCAACCTCGAGCGGACGACCCCAAGATCTTCTGCACGTATTCCTTCCTCGAGTTGGACGTCGTATGGGCGACGATCTCCTAACCTTTTCTTCTCCTTGGCAGCCCTCTCTTTCTCTCCTAACGTAAATTGCGAATTTAGAGAAAGTTTCAGATTTTTGATCAGTAATTTGGTGGCCAGAGAATAGAGGATATATATAGGCTACGGTAGGGACCATGAGAAGAAATTAGGGTTGGGCCTCCTAACGGATCTGGTTATCCCGTGTTCAGCCCGAACACACAATCCAGGCCCATTAACAATAGCTCGGTCCACTAATGAGCTATTGTTGCACTACCTCCCTAATCCCAAATTATGTTTGTGGGCTCCTTTTATTATATGCTCGTTTGGCTTCCCATTTTAAGATATCGTATGTCCGTCGATCAAATTAAGTTACTGACAACTATATTGATTCGACATCTTTTATCCTTAAGTAGTACCGCTTAACTTTATTTGTCATGTCGGATATAATCCACCTGCAGGGTTTACATGACAATCCTTATGAGCTCCTTAAGGGGACATCATCAACCCGATGTATCGGTACATGGATTCCATTTATAATCAACAGCTCATCATACATACAATGTTATTACCCAATTCATAGAGGTTGTTGATCCATAATGAATCTCACTCTTTTATGAGTCAAAATAATACACACTTCCTATACATGTCCGTTATTATATCTGGATTAAGAGCACAAGCATCCATAATAACAGTGGTGTTTGTTCTCTTATGTAGTCAGTACAAAGAGAACAACCTCAAGTGGTCCTGTTCAATACACACAAAGTGTACTAGTGTAAACGTATAGTCAAGATAGACTAATACTAGATTACACTACAACCTTTCCAATAGATTGTCCAAGTCCATCTAGGTTGTGAACTATTTATATACTCCATAGGGAACTGATAATATGATCTTCTGTGCGACACCACACACCATATTATCTACAATATAGAATATCAGACATTTGCATTAACACTTGCAACAAATACAATATGCAAACATTTGCCCATATGATTCTCATTAAAAATTTAAGGAAATAAGGTTACTAAAAAAGTGATGCTTTTAGTATATAACCCTAACAGTTTCAACATTCGGAGTCATATGTGATTGTGTGTTTTGGTGTTGACGCTTGCGACAATTGGATTAGCCCTCCTCGCACCGCAGACAAGTATACCTTGCCATAGATTCTGATTGTGCTTATTTAGTTTCTGTATATTTTATTATTCCATATTTATTTTTCTTATTTGTTATTTTGTTTATATTGTGCGTCCAAGTCTCACTTGGGTACAAGTGACTAGATTTAGTCGTTCTCGTTATTTTATATCTTATTTTGCATGTCGGCCTAGTGTTAGACGACCACCTTATGAGTGTGGGATATTTTTTCACTCTCAGTTTTCAAAAGTATGGGTAAAATGGTCATTTTTTACTTTTAAATATTTTTGAATTATTATTTCATAAATAATATTGTTTGGGGGGTATTTGAGTCGGGTTCGAATTTCAACTCATTCTGACTTGTATCGGAGACCCGGGATAACTTAGACTCTAGTTTGGACCCACCTATTAGTTAGACATGGCCCACCAACCACACTAATTAAGTTAGAGATATTAGACTAATCCCACATGACTTAAATGACTCATTAAGAGATTAGAACTTGACCCTTTTGGCCCCAAACTCTCATATAACTTATGTTGACCCAAAGGAGACCAAAGAGGGGCACGGTGGACATTTCAAATGGGCTTCTTAGAGCAAAGGGTGGCCGGCCACATAGAGTAGGGTTTCATCCCATTTTTATTTCATTAGTAGCCTCTTCTTTCCTATTCTAGTTCTTCCCCAAAACATGAGAGCTTCTCTCTAGGTTTTGATCTCCAAAACCCATCCAATCTCCCTCCATTCCACCAAATATACCAAGAAGAAGGTGCTAGCAAGGCTTGGGAGCAAGGAGCAAGGAAGGGTGTCCAATCTCTAGGAGTTTCCGTGTCGGAGACGTGTCCATTTGAGAGTTTCATTGGGATTCTACTCCCAATAGATAAAACCAACCCTCTAGAATGATTTACTCTCCATTTTAATTTGTTTTGCATTCATTAGGACCCACCCAATGAATAAACCACCATTTGTATGGATTTAGAGGCTCTCAAGAGTCCTCTCTAGGAAGTTGGGGTAGATTTGGAGTCCCCATGGAAAGTTTTCAAGAGAGGCCCTCCATGTGTTTGATTTAATGTCTAATAGGCTTTAATGTGTTTTAAATTCAGATTTTGGTATATTAGAGAGTGGATTAATGTTGGTTAGGATGGTTAGAGCAAGTGTCATTTGCATGCCCATGGTTGAACCCAAGTGGTTGAGCCTACAAGCCTAATTTTGGCCTCTACATGTCAATTTTGTGTTAGTTAATAAAGTGGACTGTTTTGAATATACATATTATGTTTACATGTGTTTTGGATATGTTAGAGTGTTGAGAGTGTGAGTTGTAGTGTATTGAGTCAGTGGGGAATGATGTTGTGTTGAGAGAGTGTGTTTGTTGGATGTTAGAGTGTCTTGTATATAGGGGTGTGTGTGTATATAGATATATATATATATATATATATATATATATATATATATATATATATATATACATATATATATGTAGATAGGTGAGTGTTTAGAGGGTTAAGAAGAGGGGGATACATTCAACAGCAGCTGTAGCAGTCCCCACAGGGGACTGCACACACAGCAGTAGCACATGCTGCCTTAGCAGCAGCAGTCCCTACAGGGGACTGCATCATTAGCAATAGCAGCAGCACATGCTGCCTTAGCAGAAGCAAACAACAGCAATGGGGCTGCTGTGCAGCCCTATTTTACCCCCAATTTGTACCCTTTTAGCCCCTATCCTAAGCCCCATTAATAGCCCACTAATACCCCTATATATATTCTGTAGGAAACCCAAATATAGAGCCTAGAAGGAGTGTCAATATGAGTGAAAATGTGAGGGAAAGTTGAGTGTTTGTGTGTATGTGTAGGATGTTGAATTGAGAGAGTTAGTGTCCTAATAGGTTATAGTGCGAGATACTCTATGATACATGAGTGAGTGATACATGGGATGCAAATAGATGATGGTAAGTGAGGGTGAGTGAGTGTGGTTTAGAAAATATGTTATGTTAGTATGTGGTATCTTGATATCTTAAGATTGGCTTAAGGTAATGTGTAGGAAACTAACATACTAGAAAAGATGGACTGGATATTCGAGATAGTGAGAGATTATGGTTGGTAATGACTACATAGGTTAGTATCTTGCTACCCTAGGATACCGGGAGGGATACTCCCAAGGCAAAGTGGTTTTGCCTTAGTGTTTGTATGTAAAGGGTAAATGCAATGTAAATGGGTAAGTTAAGGTAATTGGATAAAACTAAGATGCGGGTTTAGGAATTCAAGATTGGTTTAAAAATGAGATGTCTTGGTAGGTAAATACTAGAAATGGTATGTTTAGTCTAGTTTTGACTCGGTTGACCTAAAGTTGACTTTTTTCACAAAAGTCAACCACAAGTCAACTCTTTACCTAGAATGGTCTAAAACTCAACCAGAGTTGACCAGTAGACTGAAAGTCAACTGTTAGTCAATATTTGTCTAGTTTGACCTAGAGTTGACCAGAGTTGACAAGTTGACCAAAAGTCAAGTTTAAGTCAACCCTTGATGTCACGACCCGCACCCTAGAGTAAGGGCACGAGACGTGGGTACGTCCAGCCTACGCCGCAGTGTCGGCGGTAGAACGCTGTCCTAGGTCACAACATCTAACAATATAACTCTAAAAAGTTTATACTCCCCGAATGGGTGACATAGCAGTAAATAAACTCAATCACAACTATGGAAGAGATAGCACGATATGATATAGAACTCAAAAAAATACAGATGATAAATGGTCTAAGATAATATCCCGGCAAATACCCAGAGTACAAATCTCAGCTACTGAATATGAAAGAATATATACAACTCAGAATCTCTGAACAGAAATAAAGTCTAACTAAAACAGTCTCAAGACAACATAAAGAAGATTGGCCTAACTAAGCTAGTCTAGGCAATAGGGGTAATGTCCTCAGCTAGAGCTGGGTCCTCCTGAGAGTCCAGCTCGCAAGTGTCGTCTAAGGCTGTCCCGTAGAAGGTATCCACACAGGCCTCCTTCTCGTCCTCTGTAATATTTTCAACAGGTCTAGTTAGGACAGGAGCGAGCACAATACATCTCAGCAGTTCATAGCAGGTTAGAAAATATAATCATGCTGTAAAGTAAGATATAGATACTGAAGAAATGCAGTATGTAAACAGAGAGAGAGAATTGTAATAGAAATATCTACTATAAGTAAAGAGTAACAGTGGCTAGTGAGTCAGAGTATAATATAGACATGTAAATGGCATAGGATGATTCTGATGAGATACTAAGGAAAGATTCTGATGAGATACTACTTGGGTATTATTTACATGTCCACTTCTACTCCCCCGTACCCCAAATTAATACACAAGGATCCAACCAAGTTATGTTATGATTCTATGTAACGGCCCCCGAAGGGTGGTACATAGTAGTCCCATAAATGGGGATTATGGAAAACCCAATAAATGGGATAAGGATTCGAGAAAAAATCTATGATCATAAGAGTATATGTCACAAGTTATCAAAGAACCAAATGAAGCATAGTGATACGCCATGTAAGTAAAACGCACAGAAAATGTAGTACCCGATGCTCCCTGAAGGGATAACATCTCAAGAAGGGATCCATATAGTACTAATCTGTGTGAACAACGTGACAGTATCAAGTAAAGTAATTTAATACAGAAAAATAATTCTAAGCAGGATATGAAATGATCAGAGAATGTACTCACCTGTATCTGAGTGTTCGGATGAAATGTACTGTCCGAGGAGAGGTGTCTGGCTCCTAATCAGAACAGCACAAGTCACAACAAGTCTAAAATGGTAAAATAAAGTTCTACTATGCACTCTACATGAGTCTAGGTCAATCTAGGCCAAAGTCAACTCTTGGTCAACTCTGGTCAACCCTAGAAGTCAAACTAGGTCAACTATGGTCAAACTAGGTCAAACTAGGTCTAACAAGTCTGCACTAGTCTAGCAAGTCTATTCTAGGTCTAACAAAGCTATACAAGCCCAATCTAGGCTCACTAGTCAAGCAGACACACATATATGCCATAGGCTATATCATGCCTATAGGCCAACCCTAACACATAACCAAGTCAAAATCTATATCTAAACAATACACTCTTGATATATTTATGTAATCTAACATAACACATATATATGTATACTACATATATTTAGTATATACACAAGTTGTATATATATGAGACATATATATATACTTTAATATAATCTATGCATCCTTTGTAAATGTCTATATTAGATATATATATATATATATATATATATATATATATATATATATATATATATATATATATATATATATATATATATATATATATATATATATATATTACACATACATATATTATTTATATAGATACACATATTATATATCGTATACATTACATATATACATATATCTACAATAGGAAATATGATATATATAGAGAAGGTGAGCATGTGTGTAGATGTGTGGAGAGTGAAGCTTGTGTGTGGTGTCAAATGAAGTGTGTTTGCAGGAAAAACAGGGAATTTTCACTGTGCAATGCAAAACAGTGAGTGAGAGAGTGAAATAGTATGGAGGGGTGAACTGTGAGTGAGAGAGAGAGCAATGTGTGTAGATGTGTGTGTTAGGCTGTGAGGAAATCAGTGTGTGAGACATAGGGGTGTGAACTTGGAACCTGTGTGAGTGTGTGAGAGTGAGGGTGAAATCCTGGAAATAGGAACAGCAAAGAAAGGAAAGGAAACCAATTCGCAATATCATTTAAAAGAAAACTGAACCCAGTTCAGTCCACACATAATATCAACCCATTAAATGCATACCCACATCCCAGTTGACAATGTACTTAAAAACAAACTCAGATTTAGGTTCACAAAACAAACCAATCTCAGGTTCGGTATCCTCAGGTTATAACACTGACTGGAGAAAATAGTTCAAACATCCCCTTTCGAATTCGAATTCAAAACACCACCAAACATGCCCAAAATTTAACCATGGTTAGATAACATATAGGAGAACCCTAATTGGGACTTAAACTAAACATTTAATAGTATTAAATAGGTTCAATTAGATGTCAAAGTTCATTTTTCAAAACTGGAAATACCAAGGATATACTACACAGTTTTAGAAATTTAGTAAATGCCAAACACCTATTGAAAACACACAAAATACAATTTAAAAGGTTGGTAATTAAAACATAGGGTGTATATGTGTCATACAAGGTGTTTGTATCCAAACAAGAGGTGTCCAAATGATTCAAGACACAAAACAGTGCAACACAGGCACTGTTCTGCACACTGCCTCGTGCACGAGTGCACGCGTGTCGTGCACTCGACACAGTGCACTTCGTGTCTCGAGGTCACCAACCTAGGTTCGCCTAGGATAGGTCCTCGTGTCTAGGTGTCTGTACTGAGTCCAAGTGTCCACGTGTCCTAGATAAAACTGCGTATCAGTGCCACTAAAAACCGACTGAACTGTCAGTCCAAACCCAGTGTAATGAGGATTACTCCCTCGACACGCTACGTGGGCCCCTAAAACTTGACACGTGGCGTGTCAGTCACTGCCCCATAGGGTGTGTCGAATCTCGTGTCCAGTGGTCACGTGTCGTGTGCGGTACAGCCCCCGAACAGCAGGGCAGGCAGTCCCGAGCGCGCACGGATGTGTCCCTGTGTCCAAACAGACACGACACCATCCCAAAATCACCTCAGTCGATTACAAACGTGTAAGCGACATCAAAACAATAATTTCTATTTAAACACAATTCAAAAATCAATACGAAATGCCCATTGGGGCATTTCATCAAACACCTTAAACCTAGGTCGGATACGTGTCCGATACGGACACAAAATGGGTCCAAAATAACACAAAAATTTAGGGTTAGCTAGGGGACACCTAGATCTAGGTCTCCATACAAAGAAATTCAGAATTTAATGAAGTTTATATAGATTTACCTATAGATGACCAAATGCAAGAAAAGCCTCAAATGGGGGGGGGTTCCTCTTGCTAGCAAACTTCTCCAAATTGGTAAGAATCTGAGAAAAATAAATAACAACAGCAAGAACACCTCATTTAAAACCCATTGCAATTTTTTTGAGGGAAAATAGAGCTAAAATAGAATTTCTAAGGATTTGTGAAGATGGAAACTCACCTCTTTCCAAAGCTTTGTTCTTCCTAAGAGGCTAGCCCTAACTTCTAGGAGAATATTTATAGGGGGAATCCCTAGGTCTAGATTTATGTGGCCGGCCAAGTAGGGATTAGGTTAGGGCTAGGTTCACATGGCTAATGGATTGGCTAGTCATTAATCAATGTTCAATCACAAGTCATGACTTGTGTCTAATGTCTTCTATTCTAACTCTATATTCCTAATGGATTCTAATAACTAGAGTATGGTTAACTTAACTTAACCTAGGCTCTCAATCTAACCAAGTCTAAACTCAACTAGGGTTAGGTCACAAAGTCAAAGCCAGTCAAAGTCAATCTAGTCAACCCTCATTCAAACAATTCCAAAATAAATTCTAAAAATTCCCATAAATTCAAATAAATTCAAATAATCCCAAAAATGATAAAAATACCCTCAAATTAGAAATGTGGTAGTGACAAATCTACTCTCCTTAAAAGAATTTCGTCCTCGAAATTGAAAGGCGAAATGCAACTGCTGAGAAGGATAGAAAGTATACCTCACGGTCCAAAAAGATATGGGTAACGCTCGCGCATCTCATCCTCCCGCTCCCAGGTAGACTCTCATGGAGAATGATGCCTCCATGCGACGCGTACCAAGGGTATCACCTGGTTCCTCAGAACCTTCTCCCGTCGATCCAGAATCTCCACTGGCTGCTCTGGATAGCTGAGAGAAGGCCCAACCTCAATCTCTGAATGATCGAGCACATGGCTAGGGTCAGCCACGTACCGTCTCAACTATGATACATGGAATACGTTGTGAACCCCCACTAGTACAGGCGGCAAGTCTAGCCTGTTTGTCACGTCACCGACTCTCCCGCTGATAACGAAAGGGCCGATGAAGCACGGGCTAAGCTTCCCGCCTCCACCAAAACGTATTGTACCACGAGTCGGAGATATTCTCAAGAAAACCTGGTCTCCGACCTAATGACAAGCAAGGTCTCAATTAATTATGATAAACAAACATGATCAAAAATCACAAACAAATAAACCTAAATCTAATCCTACTCAAATCTGTACCTCAAACTCCAAGGGCCTCCGGTGGCTATCGGCCCAGTGCCGATGTCTGTCCTGCGTCATACGAAGTCTGTCCCTGATGAGCTTCACCTTCTCGGCTGCATCAACAACCATCTCTGGCCCCAGTAAAGCTCGTTCACCAACATTATCCCAAGATAAGGGTGTACGGCACCTACGCCCGTACATAGCCTCGAAAGATGATATCTCAATGCTGGCCTGGAAACTGTTGTTGTAAGCAAACTCCACCAAATGTAGATGATCCTCCCAGGAACCTCCAAAGTCTAGGACGCACATCCGCAGTATATCCTCAGGTGTCTGAATAGTCCTCTCTGACTGTCCGTCCATCTAGGGGTGGTATGCAGTACCAAACTTGAGCTGAGTGCCCAAGCTAATCTGGAGACTCCTCCAGAAATGGGAAGTAAAGCGACTATCCCGATCTGAGATGATGCTGACCGGAACCCCGTGAATCCTGACTATCTGCGGCATATACATCTCCGCCAGCCTCTCTGTAGACGTACCCACCTTGAATGGAAAGAAGTGGGCCGATTTGGTCAACCTGTCAACGATGACCCAAATCGTATTTTTTTCTCCTGGTGTGCGCGGTAATCCTGATACGAAGTCCATAGTGATATGCTCCCATTTCCACTCGATAATGGGCAACGGCTACAACAATCCACCGGGCCTCCTGCTGACAGACCAAGCACCTAGCCACGAAGCGAGCCTCCTTCTTCTTCATCCCGGACCACCAAACATGCTTCCTCAGATCTCGGTACATCTTGTTGGCACCAGGGTGTATAGAGTACTGAGATCTGTGGGCCTCCTGTAAAACCTGCTCCCTGAGCTCTCCTCTGGGCACACATAATCTGGAACCGTGCCTCAAGGCACCATCCTCTGCAAGAGAAAACTCGCCCTCCAGCAATCCTGCTCGAACCTTCTCTCGGAGACACCACAGAGAAACGTCCTCAAACTGTACCAACTTGATCCTCTCCACCAAGTCTGACTGAATCTACATGCCCCACATCTGCATCTGCACTCCGAGCACGATCACCCCAATCCCAAGGCTCTCCAAGTCTGCAAGTAAATACCGATCCATGGTCAAACACATGGCTGTCGGATACCTACTCAAGGCATCGGTAACCACGTTGGCCTTCCCTGGGTGATACTGAAGTAGGATGTCAAAGTCCTTTATCAACTCTAGCCATCTGCGCTGCCTCATGTTCAACTCCTTCTGAGTGAACACATACTTTAAGCTCTTGTGATCTGTGAAGATCTCCACCCTCTCTCCATACAGATAATGCTTCTATAACTTCAGAGCAATATTACTGCTGCCAGCTCCAGGTCATGGGTACGGTAGTTCTTCTCATGGGGACGTAATTGTCTGGAAGCATAGGCAATCACTTTTCCATGCTGCTGCAAGATGCAATCCAGCCCCTTCCCTAAAGCATCACTATAAATAGTGAATCCACCTGATCCTGAAGGTAATGTCAGAATCGGAGCTGTCGTAAGCCGCTTCTTCAACTCATCAAAAGCTGCCTGACACTTATCTGACCAAACATACTCAGTATCCTTCCGGGTCAACCGAGTCAACGGCTCTACAACCCGGGAGAAATCCTGCACAAATCTCCGATAATATCCTGCCAGCCCCAAAAAACTCCTGACCTCTGCAACTGAAGTCGGCGTTGCCCATGCCTCAACTGCTACAATCTTCTTGGGGTCAACTGAGATACCATCTCCAGTCACCACATGCCCCAAGAAGTCCACCCGGTCCAAGAAGAACTCACACTTGGAGAGCTTCCCATAAAGCTGCTCCTTCCTGAGAGTCTTCAGCACTATCCTCAAATGCTCCTCGTGCTCCTCCTCAGTCTTGGAATATACCAAGATGTCATCAATGAACACCACCACATACTGATCCAGGTACTGGTGGAACAGCTTGTTCATAAGGTTCATAAACACTGATGGTGCATTGGTTAGCCCAAACGGCATAACCAAAAACTCAAACTGCCCGTACCGCATCCTGAAAGCGGTCATGGGAATATCCACCCCCTTTACCTTTACCTGGTGATATCCCAACCTCAGATCAATCTTGGAAAATACCCGAGCTTCGCTCAACTGGTCAAAAAGATCGTCGATCCGCGGCAGTGGGTATTTGTTCTTGATCGTGAGGTTGTTGAGTGCCCTATAGTCAATACACATCCGTACTGACCCATCCTTCTTCGACACAAATAACACTGGTGTACCCCATAGCGATGAACTCGAGCGGATGAAGTTCTTGTCCTGTAGCTCATCCACTTGCTTCTTCAGCTCCACCAACTCACTATTGTTCACTCGATAGACATGCTGAGAGATGGGTTTCGCTCCTGGACCCAAGTATATCGAGAACTCTATGTATCTGTCTGGTGGCAATTCCGACAACTCCTCTGGGAAAACATCCATATACTCTGCTATCAAGGGGTATGGAATCGCCTGCTCCTCGACCGAGACTCCACAGAAAACTCCGCTGCTCTGCTCTGCCTGACGTTTGGAGTACTCGAACTCTGGCTCCTCCGGCGCTCTGAAGAGAACTCTACCCCCTCTGCAATTAATACCGGTGTGGTACCTGCTCAACCAATCCATGCCTAGTACTATATCGTAGTTCGGCAATGGCATTATGAGCAGGCTCACCTCCAACTCACGGCCTCCCAAAACTACACTCCGACCCTTACAAACATCACTCACGAGGATAATGCCACCCCAGTCGTGATCTTGTAAGTCCTAGGCAATGATTCAGCTATGATACCGTGTCTAATCACAAAAGATATTGATATGAAGCTATGCGAAGCACCGGAATCGAATAATACAAAAGCTGGGCTGGAGTCGAGAAGAACCGAACCTGCGATCAGCTCTTCGATGGCCTTCGCATCCTCTGCTGCCATGGCAAATCCTCGCCCCTGCTGGCCTCCCCTGGCCTGCTGCTGGTGCTGGACGAACCTCTGCTGCTGTGTTGGCAGGGCTGGTCCCCTCTGCTGGCCTGCTGGAGCCCCGGCTCCTCCTTCCTGAGCTGCTCGTGCTGAAAGTGGGGCCTCTTGGCCTGGCCTCCACTGCTCTGCTCCCAACTGGGTCTCGTCCCCTCTTGAGCCTAAGCTCAAGATCATCCTCTGCCAACAAGTCTTCCGTCAAGATCTTCTCGAATGTGGCATCCCTGTTGCCCTTGGTCAAGGACTTGACCTCCTTGACCAGACCCTTCCGAAATCTCTGGGCCTTTGCCGTCTTGCTCAAGCCCTCTACAAACCTGTCGAGGCGGCCGAACTCCCCTGCGTACTCTTCCACTGAAAGGCTCCCCTGGACTAGGCTCTCGAACTGCGACTCCAAGGCTTTGAGCGCTGAATCTGGAAAGAACTTTTTCTTGAAAAAGCCCTTGAACTCCTCCCAAGTCTGCCCAGCTACCCCTACCCTCGGGTCTGACTGATACCAGGTGCGAGCAAGATCTCGCATCCGGCTAGCTGCGGCCTCAATCTGGAGATCTGCTGGTATCCGGGCTAGGCGGAAGATCTCCTCTATATGCTCGATCCACTCATCAGCATATAGAATCCCCTCTGTCCCCAGGAAGTCTCTGGGGTCATCTTTTGAAACTGCTCTATCCCCGGTGTCCTCGGCTGATGAACCACTAGTCGAGCTGCAACCGTCGTAAGGGCCAACTCCATGCCCCTGTCCTGTCGAGCCTGCTGTCGGTCCATGAACTGCTGGAAGTATGCGAACATCTGTGTCGCATCTACGTATCCTGTAGGCGACGGCTGCTGGAAGGACTCCTTTACGATGACTGGGTCCTGCCTCCGAGCCGGTGGAGGCATACCCCGTGCTGCTGCTGCTGGAGTCTCAATACGAACAGAGGTGGCAGGAGCTACAGTCTCCTGGCCCTGCTGTACTGGCTGAGAGGTAGTAGATCCCTCTATAGGATCCCCATGAATGGTACGCTGCGACCGAGTTTCTACCATCCTGAAGATAGACCAAATAAGAGTATCAATTTCTGAGAAAGAAGCGATATAACAAAGGCGGACAATTAAAATTCAAAGGATCAGCTTACAATAAGGATTTAGATGGCAATAAAAGAATTTTTCTTAATGTGATTGAGTACCTTAAAAATTAATGTCCTATATCCTACTACACGATGTAGTGATACTCTAGTTCGAATACCACTACACTTCTAGTCTGACTTGCATGGGCCACCACTAAAAACATATCACGACCCGCACCTTAGAGTAAAGGCACGAGACGTGGCTACGTCCAGCCTACGCTGTAGTATCGGTGGTAGAACGCTGTTCTAGGTCACAACATCTAACAATATAACTCTAAACAGTTTATACTCCCCGAATGGGGGTGACATAGCAGTAAATAAACTCAATCACAACTAAGGAAGAGATAGCACGATATGATATATAACTCAAGGAAATACAGATAATAAATAGTCCAAGATAATATCCCAGCAAATACCCAGAGTACAAATCTCAGCTGCTGAATATGAAAGAATATATACAACTCATAATCTCCGAACATAAATAAAGTCTAACTAAAACAGTCTTAAGACAACATAAAGAAGATAGGCCTAACTAAGCTAGTCTAGGCAATGGGGGTAATGTACTCAGCTAGAGCTGGGTCCTCCTGAGAGTCCAGCTCGCAAGTGTCGTCTAGGGCTGCTCCGTAGAAGGTATCAACACAGGCCTCCTTCTCGTCCTCTGTAATATTTTCAACAGGTCCAGTCAGGACAGGAGCGAGCACAATACATCTCAGCAGTTCATAGCAGGTTAGAAAATATAATCATACAGTAAAGTAAGATATAGATACTGAAGAAATGCAGTATGTAAATAGAGAGAGAGAGAACTATAATAGAAATATCTACTATAAGTAAAGAGGTAACAGTGGCTAGTGAGTCAGAGTATAATATAGATATGTAAATGGCATAGGATGATTCTGATGAGATACTAAGGAAAGATTCTGATGAGATACTACTTGAGTATTATTCACATGTCCACTTCTACTCTTCCGTACACCCAATTAATACACAAGGATCCAACCAGGTTATGTTATGATTCTATGTAACGGCCCCCGAAGGGTGGTACATAGTAGTCCCATAAATAGAGATTCTGGGAAACCCAATAAATGGGATAAGGATTCAAAGAAAACTCTGTGATCATAAGAGTATATGTCACAAGTGATCAAAGAACCAAATGAAGCATAATGATACGCCATGTAAGTGAAACGCACAGAACATGTAGTACCCGATGCTCCCTGAAGGGATAATATCTCAAGAAGTGATCCATATAGTACTAATCCGTGTGACCAACATGACATTATCAAGTAAAGTAATTTAATACAGAAAAATAATTCTAAGCAGGATATGAAATGATCAGATAATGTACTCGCTTGTATCTGAGTGTCCGGATGAAATGTACTGTCCAAGGAGAGGTGTCTGGCTCCTAATCAGAACAGTACAAGTCACAACAAGTCTAAAATGGTAAAATGAAGTTCTACTATGCACTCTACATGAGTCTAGGTCAATCTAGGCCAAAGTCAACTCTTGGTCAACTCTGGTCAACCCTAGAAGTCAAACTAGGTCAACTATGGTCAAACTAGGTCTAACAAGTCTACACTAGTCTAGCAAGTCTATTCTATGTCTAACAAAGCTATACAAGCCCAATCTAGGCTCACTAGTCAAGCAGACACACATATATGCCATAGGCTATATCATGCATATAGGCCAACCCTAACACATACCCAAGTCAAATTCTATATCTAAACAATACACTCTTGATATATTTATGTAATCTAACATAACACATATATATGTATACTACATATATTTAGTATATACACAAGTTGTATATATATGAGACATATATATATACTTTAATATAATCTATGCATCCTTTGCAAATGTCTATATTAGATACATACACTACAAGAAATCCGGGTTTCAGTGACAAGTAATCTGTGACAAGTGTAAAACTTGTGACTGAAAGGAATATTTTTGTGACAAATAATTTTTGTTGTCACTTATAATTTGTTTCTGTGACAACTGTTATTGTCCGTCACACAATTAAAACATTTAGTGATCATGTTTTTATTGGTCGTCACTTAATGTGGTCACTGAAATAAAATTATGATTTTAGAGACAAGTTATGTGTGATAAGGGAAATAGTTGTCACTAAAAATTTTTGTTGTAGTTACAAGAAAATATTATTGTCACATAAAAGTATTAGCCACAAGATTAAAATTTTATTCTTGTCACTTAAAAGTTTCTTTTAGTTACCAAATAATTGTACGTCACATAAAAGTATTAGTCACAAAGAAGAAATTTATTTTTTGTAACAAAAACATTAAATAAATATTAAAAAGTTAAATAAAAATATATCCTAATTTTGATACTATTTTGACATTATTATTTAAATTGTAACAAAATTTGACTATACCAAAAAATTTTACATCAAATATCACAATCCTAATTATAATCCGGCTGTATATTAAAAAAATCATCAAATATTCGCAAGTGTCCAATCCTGTTAGTATCATATATATATATATATATATATATATATATATATATATATATATATATATATATATATATATATATATATATATATATATACACGATCAACCGAGACGAAGGAGACGATCCGAATCGAAGCCCCAAATACAACGTCCCTCCTCGATCTAAAAACCCTAATTTCATCCCAAATATCCTCCTCTTCTTCCTCATCACCGTCGATCCCTCCTCAGTCCATTTGCCTCTCCCACAACCGCAACGACGAGCTCGTCGCCGGTGCCGACGACGACCTCCACTCCCTCGACCTCACCTCCAGCGACCTCCTCTTCTACTCCCTCTCCCAAAACCCCTTAATCCAAGCCCCAGACATGGAAATGGAAAGGGTGGCTCATTTATGCTCCGAAACCCTAACCTCAGAAAAAAAAAACCCAATCCCGAAACCCTAACCCCAGTTCCAGAGGTGGAGATGGAAAATATGGTTTTTTTACGCCCCGAAACCGTAACCCCAGCAGAAACCCCCAATTCCGAAACCCTAATTGCAAATCGGTGGGATATGAAGGTAGAAATGGAAAAGGAGTCTGCTTTCCCGGCTCCGGACTCGGATGAAGATACGGAGATGGAGGTCGAAGAAGGATCGGAGCAAAAATCTCTGAGTTTCCGTCCCGAGCTTCCTTAGGAGGGTCATGGAACTGGAGAAGGATGGGATCAAGGGGAACTTAGGGCTTCTCGTTGTCGCCGTCCATGCCGTATTTCTGGAATCGGGGTTCGTGGTCTGCGATGGTAATCGAACCGTCTCGCCTGCCAAAATATGGGATCAAGGGGAACTTAGTCCTTATCAATTGTTGTGAGAATAGTATGCTTACGCGACCTAATTGTTGGATTCAGGTGCACTGTGCACATTTACCAATTATTTTCATCTTATTTTTGGTATTCCTTGTATGCAAATTCCTACATATATTTACTTAAGATTGTGCCACGTTTGATACACATTTCATGGAACAAATAACATTTTATGGAACAAAAACTTGGAAAAGTGAGGAAAAATTGATCTCAGAAACGGCCGATTCTTCACTTTTTCGATCACACTTAGTTACATCCAGGACCGTTTCTGAGCATGTGCAAGTTGTGCGATCGCACAAGGCCCCAAAAATGGAAGACCCCAAAATTTTAACCTTCATATATTACTCATGTGATTTATGTAAAATCTTTATTTTTTTAGGTTTAGCCTCCCTGTTTTTTAGAAACTGCAAAAACACGCTCCAATGTCAGCAAAGACCAATTTTTTGGAGTGGTTGTTAAAGATCTTTTTTAGTATTTATACAAGATCCTTAGAATGTCAGAAACAGCCCTAACTTACATCCACGACCATATTTTGAGAGCTTTGGACTTTTGTTTCGAGTTTCGTACTTTCAAGATGATATGATCTAAAAATCTTAGTTTATAACTTTATAGTGGCTGGTATCACACCCCTCTGCAAGCTTCATTTAACAAATTTATTTGTAATTCCCTGATTGAGCATTAGTAGAACATACTGAAAATGGAAACACGGGAAGCCTTTCAAGTTTCAACAACTGTAATGAAGTGAACCACAGGACAGATGCAGTAATGTTATTAATCTATAAATTTAGCGAATTTACCTCTAAAAATTCATGCGAGGTGTTTCAAAAATGTCATGTTCAGGTAAAAAACATATAGCAACTACGAAGAGTTCAGTGGCAAAACTTATTTTCAAAAAACTTGGGAAATAATGGCAAAAGTAGTCACTATTTTTCAGTTTTTAGAAACAAATTACTGTCACTGTCTAAATATTGAATTATATCGACTAGTTTTAACATAAATCTTTCTTAAATATATACAGTGATATGGTGTTTGCATCCCTTTTTACACATCAATTTTCTTAGAAGCATCCTATATGCATCATAACAACACTTGTTAGCATTCAATCATCTACAATATATTTAGTTCTGTTTTTCTTGAAAGTTTTGATATTTCCACTTGTTTTCTCAAAATGGTAGCTATGGTTGATGGTGAAGCTAATAGTTTGTGTTACTTTCAGGGTTTATCCCTTGGAACACAGCTTAATCTTTTTAAGAAGATGCAAAGATTCTTAGTGTGAGAGTTTGGAGATGCCAAAACAAAGGAGCATATATCAGAAGCTGTCTATTTCATCAGTATTGGGAGCAATGACTATACAGTCGACTACATTTCCGACCTCGAACTGCAAAAGATATACCCTCCTGAAGTATACATAGGAATGGTGATTGGCAACCTAACACAAGCCATCCAAGTAAGTATCAATGCAAGTATCTCATTTTGTTTGGCAAGAACAACCGCATCGTTGCGTACATATCAATGTTAACAAGTAACCCTAAAAATCAAGGTCTGCTTTGTCAATAATGGAATTGGTTTTGGACACTTCATATGAGTATCGAATGGGTAGTTTCTACAGTTTTTAGGTCAAAGTTCTGGGATTCTTGGTTTTGGAAAGCCACAAATAATTAAAAAAAAACTATTAAAGAAAGTAAATTTTATGCATTTATGCATAATATTATATATTGTTGTTGTTTTCCATTAGTTTTGAATGAATACTATATTGTTAAATCGTTCATCCGCCTAGATATAATTATTTATTTTACTTATTTTTAGACAAAATACTTTCACAGTAAATTGTTTTGAAAGGAATAATATTATGAAAAATGACATACGAGGCCTACATTTTGGGTCAACATCCATGAAGGACCCCAACAATACATTTATTCTAAAATTGGCATTTTGCTTTTAGTTATATCAAAGAAGACCACCTAATTAAATTTATTGAGTTTAACTATCAAAATTCCCAAAGTACCATTTTATTCCCCCCCTCCTCCCCCCTCTCTTCTATTTTAGTATCATTTTACCAAGTCAAAATGGTTACCACCGAGTCATCCGAGTTAGCACTGAGTCATATCAAATTAAGCCAAATCTTAATTTTTAATGACTGAGTTAAGCTCAATTATGAATTCCTATACTGAGTTAGCACCGAGTTAAAACTGAGTTAGCATTTCCATTATCAAAATGACACATTTTCGAGATTGACTTGACATTATAAATTTGTTATCGACAAATAACATATAGTACAAAATATTGTTTATATAAATAATGATCAAGATGCTAAGATACACCAAGTACCAACGATGAATTTCTGGGCATAAAGATAATATGCCCAGTATCGAAATATATAACTTAACTCAGTCATTAAAAATTAAGACTTAATTTGATATGACTGGGTTGTAACTCGACTTGACTTAATAATGCTAAAATTAAAAATATAACATAAATGGCAGTTTTAATCTTTTTATAGTTAAATTCAACTATAGTTCAACAAATTTAATTATGTGGTATTTTTTGGTACAAACTAGAAGCAAAAGGCCAATTTTAGGATAAAAATATTGTTGGAATCCTATATGGGTGTTGACCCAAAAAAGTAGGTCGTAGATATCATTTTCCGGTAACATTAAGGGTGGATGAGTAATATGAATTTATACACTTATAACTTCAACAAAATAGTAATGATTACACTGTCGACAAGACATTGTAGCATGATAATCTTTGGCATGACCAAATCAACATGTCGACCTTGTATTTTGCAGCCTATACTTCTATTTTTTGTTTTTTATTTTGTTGAATTGACTGGGAAATGAAGCCCCAATTTCGGTATCGGACATTAATGCTTGGTATCGGTGGGTTTAGTATCATACCAGGATATGTCAAAACGATACATGTACCTATGATTCGATACCAAAACCAAACACTTCTCACTTTTACTCCTTATATACCAAAGAGTTACCTCATGCATACCATAATCATTAATTGTTCAGTTATTTTATCTAGAACAATGTATATTTTCAATCCCAGTTAACGAATATCTCAATGTAGACCAAAAGATAATATAGAAAGAAAAAAAAAACTTCTGAATATAGAGATTCTTGCATTCCAGTATTTCAAACATATGTTTTTTCCCTGATCGGGAAATGAAGCCCTAATTTGAAGGTAAAGTTTATGTCAAAGTATTAACAGAAAGAACTGATGAGTAACTTGTAATGTTCAATTAAATTTTCTTTGTAGGAGTTGTATGAAACTGGAGCTAGAAAGTTCAGTTTCCTCAGTTTAGGCCACCTGGGTTGTGCACCTGCAGCCAGAGTATTGGGGCCTAATGAAACCGATGGGAGATGTTTCGAGGAAGTTTCCGAGCTTGCAGTGGCTCACAACAATATGCTATCAGCTTCGCTTGTGGCACTACAAGAAAAATGTCTTTTTACAACGTTTCATCTACAACGCATCATGAAAACATTGTAAATGGAAGGGGTCTTCTACAACCTTTATTGTAAAAATGTTGTAAAATACTTGTCTAAAAAATGTTTTATATTCAAACGTTGAGGCTTATATAATGGTTATTTACAAAAGTTGTGTATTACTGTCTTTAACAACGTTTTATTAATATTGTAAAATTTATTAAGTTTGACAACGTTTATATAATGTTCTCAAAGTTACTAACTTTGACAATGTTTTTAAAATATTGTAAAATATCATGTTCAACAACGTTTATCGACTGTTGTAAACTTTTTATCTTTTACAATGTTTGTTCAATGTTGTAAAATTAATATTATTTTACCACTCTATATAAACATTGTGTATGTATTGTGGTTTTACAATGTTTGAGAAACATTGTAAAAGAGTTATATTCAAGTAAAAGGGTTGTATTCAACAACTTTTATTAAATATTGTAAAAGATGTGTATTGTATAATGTTTATACAATGTTGTAAATCTAATTTTATTTTGCCACTACAAATAAACGTTGTGAATGTATTTATCTTTTATGTATTTTAAATTACATATCCATGTGTTTGAAAAAAACAAAAAGACAGACCCAATATAAGTTAAATGTTATTTTATGTGTGTGTCTGTGTGGTTGTGGGGGAGGTAAATTTTTCCCTTAATTTTTCATTCAAAAAAGAGAGTCTTTTTCTATTATTTAAATTAGTTATTACAAGTTTTGACTAGTTTACAAATCATTAATTCTAGATTATTGTATATGTTGTATTTTCTATTTTAAAGTATCTTGAGTTGATAAAGAACTTTAGCGGAACAAAAGAAGTCACTTTATTGCTAACTTCAAATGTCAACATTTTGAAATGGAAAGTTGGAAAGCTAACTCTTATTTATTAAAGGATTAGGAGATTAATTTTTTATGGGAACCATGCAAATGCATACTTATCAACTTGGTGTACCTGCAGGTGGTAGAACCCAGGGACGACCATGGCCCAAGGCAGCCAGGACGACCACCCAGGGCTCATGGATCATGAGGCCCAAAAAAATTAATTTAAAAATAAATATATTAAAAAATTTGTATCTAAAATAGAACAAGTATATACCATGAGACCTCTTTGGCTTAAAGCTATTGCGGTGTTGTGATTAGTATTTTATACTTGTATGCTAAAGGTTTTTAGCTCAATTTTTTGTGGTAACCTTTTTTTAATTTACTTTTATTTTAGTTTTTAATTTTTTTTACATTATGTATGAGGGCCCTATTTTAAAAGTTCGTCCCGGACCCCCACGAGCTCAGGGTCGACACTGGTAGAACCCTAGCTAGTTCAATATATAGTTTTGTAGAGCCTAGGTTTCAATGCATGTGAGCAGCAACAAGACCTGCAGATCAGCAACAAGACCTACAAGCATCAATTTATAGGTCAAGCTTAATAAGTAGGTTCAATTTTAACTCATTTGGTCCAGCCCTGTATCTAACTACCCTATATACTACTATATGATAAGAAAAGTTGACTTCATCGTGAATCTTTTTCTCCAATTATGTTCTTGCCTAACTTTAATAATTAAAATTATTTATTAAATTTAATGGGGATATTAGGTAATTATGTATAGATTTGATTTGAAAGAAAATATAGTTTGCTATTTTGGTGTCTTTTGCTCTTTCCAAGAAAAAAAAGTTAACTAAAAAGATGATTAAAATAAATACAATGCACGTGTGTGTGCCAATGACCGCTAGCCCAAGTGGTTAGTGTGGAGTCAAGTGATCCTTGTGGGCGGATTTCGTTTATAAGAACACTAGTGTCGGGGCACACCCAATGCTTGTGCAACTCGTTAGATTATATAATCGGGAACACGCGTTGTTTTTGTAAAATGACTATACTTTCGTTACAAAGATTTATTTATCCTAATCTTATTCAAATTATAAGTTTTAATTCATTTTGAAATTAAATCTCATCCAAATATACATTTTAAATTTAATATTTCAATAACTTTAATATGATTGGAATATAAAATTTAAAATTTAAAGTTATTTTTTATATAAAAGAAAATTTTAAATATAATACTTATTAATGTAGGCAAGGAATATTATGTATTTTTGTATTTTATCCAAATATAAGAATTTCATCATTTTTATTATTTCCACCCAATATCCTAGAAATCAATTTCTTAAAATAATAGAATTATTTACAGGCAAAATGAAAGCAATAATACAATTCAAAAAATTGCATGTCAAACTAAATGTTTACAAATCTTTATATGACAATATTTTTCGTTTCTTTGTTTTCCAAAATTTAAAAAATTCGACATATATGTTTTCCAAAATTTACTTATAACATTTACTTTAAAAACTTGAGAGAAAATTGGTTTTGCCAAAGTTAAATCTTTATATTTATAATATTAGAGGGAACATTTTAGTTTTCCCTCCACTAAAACAAATTTCACCACACAAACACATCATATACCCAACCGCCCCCTTTTCTCTCTCTCTCCCCCTCCCCTTTTCTTTTTTCCAAAACTCAACAAGCCCTAATTTCCATCTCCCCCTCCAATTTTTTCCTAGATCAGCCTTCCGCCTCCTCCTGGCCAACACTTAACCCCTCGAGTTCCCTTCTCTACTTCTGGAAAAAAAAATTGACTACACCTCTCCTCTCCTTCTTCTTTCGATCTGGTCGACTAGCAGGTTATCGGAAGAATGCTGCCAAGTCGTCTGCCCCCGCCATCGACTAACCTCTCTTTGCTCAAGTAGTGGTCGTCTAGTATGTTATATGAAAGTCTCTATGATAGTCCGTTATTGTACCTGTAATGTCTCTTTGGATACGGTAAAATTCTATTGTATTCAGTTTTTTTTCTGAATGTTCTTTTGTTTTACATGTTTATTGTTATTTGTGCTTAATATTGTAACTGTATTATTGTTTGTTTCTATACTACGGTTTTAACTTTCTATTGGGTAACTCGTAACACCTTCCAAACAGGGTCCGAAATTGCGAGCACAATTCCTCAAGAACAAGCAATCTTTTAAGAGATAATACAACCAGGATGAATGCATCCAAGCTAGAAGAGGCAAGGGTTACATTTTATTGCAAGGTATGTCTCTATTTTTTTTAAAATTTTATTAATTTATTTGATTTGTATTTACTATAACACAGTGTTTAGTCTGATTTATGCAAAATTGTTTGATGAGTGCTTACATTTGTATTGTCATTATAGTTCTTTTTTTGTGTCTAACCATATGATTCTTCCTCCTTTGGCTTGCTTTTGTACGTTGCAGAAGCAATCTTATCTCAGCACCAATTATAGTATCTTTGAAATGTGGTGTGAATGGTCTCTCTTTTGTTTATCTCTTCTTATAATTAAGCTTGCATGTGCATCTTTCAGTTGTTTAAAGCATTTTCGGATGGAAGTCCCATTACGAAGCATTGGTGAATTGTATTTTCTGTGAATGCAAAATTCTATTCCCACACTTGAATTAAGTACAAGACTTGCCATAAATTGCTCACAACCCAAAGTTTACATTCTTTAAAAAAAAATTGAATTGTAGGATGTTTACATTCTTTTAAAAAATTTGGATTCTCTTTGACTGCTTGCTATTTATCAGGAATGTGCTTTTTCCAGACTTTGTACTCATGTTGTCTTCCATGCATGGAATAAATAGTGATTTGTTATCTTGTAATTCTAAAAAAGGGAACACTTTAAGCATATTATGAATAGGTTCCTTTCAGTTACCATGAAATTTCCCTGCCTTATTGCTACTTCTTTGATGTTTTTTTTCTACTTTTGGAAGTCTCTGCAAAAATGGAGAACTCGGTCATTTTCAGTAGCATAACTTCCAAGCTTAAGAGGATCCATCTTTTTAAAGGTTACATATATGACATGTTTATATACTATCTATAAGAAGCACCTAACTAAAGTAACAACTTCCTTACATGTTTTATTTATTTTGTATGTCAGTTTGAGTATTGAAGCCTCTTTATTACTACCCACCTGGTTGTCGTGTTAAGTTAGTAAAGTTGCATTGACACTAGGTGCCTTTTACTTTCAGTTTGAGTTCAGAGGATATCAACAATAGTATCTGGTTACTGCAGATATAATAAGAGGTTATCTACATAAATATTTGACTGCCATTATTGAGTTTATAGTGGAAAGCAATAAAAGTAAGGCACATTTCTTGTTCCTTTTCATATTTGTAACTTTCATCTTGGTTTTCTCATCTCCACAAATAACTTTTACATTATATGCATAAATTCAATAATTTCTCAAGTGGTACTTGCTCAACCTGAATCGGTCAATTTTTATTTAACTCAAGATACCCAAAAACATCAGTAACTTCCTCAAATGCTAACATGTAAATTTCCATAGCTTCTTTCTTATGTCATTCTACTTTAAATGACATTGAATGTTAACCATGTTTTTATATCTGATCAGGAAAGAAGCAATCTAGCATGCACTACTAAATTATTGTTACTACCAAATATATATGTTTTAAATTGGGCATGTTACTTTCTCTCTTTTAGTTTACGCAATTCTTTGGCCTTGTCCAAATAATTGGGTTGTATGTATAGTCTTGCGGGCTTCTTCTTTATTGTCTATATAGATGTATGGTTTGTTTGTTGTATGACTAACCATTTTTATTGTTGTACTTTTTTATCTGACAAGGCTGCTTAGAAATCTTGGTCACTCCGAGCACTGGTCCTGTAAGTGTCCGATCCTTTAGATATAAATTTTTTTGTCTTTATTGTCATTCTGTAGGTCGATAAGGAAAGAAAAGAAAAAGTAATTTTTGCTTTGCCATTCGAAACCAAATAAATGTTCCTAAAAGGAATTCGCTTGGAACAAAACTGCAGGTGGAAAAGTATAAATTTGTGGATCCCTTTTTTCTAACATCTTTTTATAAACTCATTTGAAGTTAAAGACTTGCACTATTTTTTTTCTTACATATATATGATACAATATGGACATCTAATATCTCATTAAAATAGTGCCATAATGTTTAATGGTTTCTTCAACTCCTCCTGTTTCCTTTGCTAGGTGATACTTGTATTTATAAACCTCCACAATTGAATATTTATGTCGACTTCCATTTAATTGTCCATGTACCTACCATTAGGAAATAAAATTGGTGGAAGGGCGCCATATGCTTTTATCAATGGGAGTCAAATTGGGACTACTGCAAATCCATATGCTTTTATCAAATTTGGTAGGTGCTTTATAAAAGTTCCATTCTAGTAACTACAAGTTTCAGACTTAACAAATTTTTTGACTTATTGGTATTTCATGTTACAACTAAGTAGATACATTTATACAGAAGACAGAAACTTTATTTGGATACATGTATACAATGCAACCTTGCAAAGTTGAATGATGAACTGTATGAAGTCCACCAGATAATGGCTCGCAATGTTCAAAGCGTTCTTGGCATTGGTGAAAAATTAGACTGTATGTTCATCTCGTCTTTTTCCAGTATTCAGTATCGTTTTAGTTGCTCGCTCAAGTTTTGCTTTGTTATATTACTGATGAGTTTTAGATTATTTTATATTGATAAGTTTTAGATTATTTCATACTGATGAGTTTTAGATTATTGCTCTAGTTCGTTGCTTCAGTTTTGCTCCCGTAATTATGCAATATTTTTGTTTTTTGTAGTTGCATAGCTTAGTGAGACATAGTTTCAATTTCTCCTTATATGCAAGCTTATTAAGGAGCTCGAGGTCTCACACTCCAAATATGGCCTAGCTGCGGCCTCAAGTTTGCGAGGCAGATGCCTCAAGAGTAAATTTTGGGGTTTACATTAGGTAAGTTAAGACAAACCTTTAGTTTATGATTGGTATAGGCCTCGTGGGTTTTGGTCTTTTATATTTACTTGATGTAATCATTTGGAGTTTGTTAATTGGTGCGATGTCTCATGTTCTTTTCATTGCAGGCTGGTGTTTTATGATATGGCAAAGATAGTTGTTACTCTAAACCATCACTCTAGCTGAGTTTATTCTTTATAAAAAGTGATTTCTCCTTTTCCTTGTGATAAATACACCCGGTGCATCAATAGTGGTACACGGATACTTCAAATTTCATATTTCCATCACTTGATAGTCTGGATACTTCTCTTATACTTTTAAGGTATCTCCGTCCATGAATATATAATCATAGTTCCATATTTATGTTGAAACTTCAATATGGATGTTAAGTTGTATTTTTGTCAAAACAAATACCTAAATATTTTAAGCATTCTTTGATGTAATTGGTTAATCTGTATCCAACTGGCAACTGGGTTTCTCATGTAAATTACTTATTATAATATATAAATATGTTTGTAACTTTATTAGGTCTAACTCCGTACCTTCAATCAGAATAATGTGGAGGAGTACCCCAAGTGGATTTTTTTTCTACATAGTGTTGATGCCGCATCCACCTGGTGCCGTATCTTTCAATTGAAGTTTTTACAATACGGCTACTTTATTTATATCAACTCAACTTTTATTTCTCCTTCAGTGGTCTAGAGCTCTGGTACTTGGGTAAGGTTCAAATAATCTTTATATTGAATTACTAAGGATGTTGTTATGGAACTTCTGAAGGAAGAGAAGGATCTTCCACCAACGCTAATTGGTTAGTGGTTTTCAATACAATATTACTTTATTTTCTTTTATATCTTGGTTATTTCATGTGAATAAGACTGCAATCTGCAGATCTTTCTGAATGACTGTATGCTCAGATTATATACTTTTTGAATGTTTAGTTTATATAATCAATATGCAATACATACATTCAGTAACTGTTTGTTCACTTTATATAGTCCTTCTGAATGGCGCATAAGTTGTCAGTACATATAGGGTTCGACTTAACATTGTCTTGACCAGACCTGGCAGCTGGTTTTTGTTGCCTGACTTGGCCCAGAAAGGGCCAGCCTTGTTGAATATATGACGTTGCGGTAACATTTTATAACTTTGCTAGTTCTTTGGTATGTTCAGATACTACAACATTTTATAACTTCCCTATTCCTTTATTATTGATTCTAGCTTCTAATAATGTCTTCCTTCCTTTTTGCTTTTAATAACATTTTTCTTTCTTGTATTATTGTTTGTCAAGAAACTGCTTTTTATCTGAATTATGTGCTGAGTTTACACTAATACAGGGGGTTTCCCGGTCATAATCTATGGTTTTTTTCCTCATTCCTCCTCCCTTCTTCTGCTCTTTTTTTAATTAAGTGCATATCCTGAAGGGGGTTTCCTGGTCCCAATGTTTCCAGTTCTGACCAATTGGGCTAGTGCTTGTTATATATATATATATATATATATATATATATATATATATATATATATATATATATATATAATGGAACTACCTTTGGCGTACCTGTATTTTACATGTTTAGAAATTATTGTATGACAATACCCGTACTTGTACCTGTACGTATGTTTCATGTATTATAGACTTGCAAGTCTCTTACATAGTTGAGATATAATGGAACTTGAAGCAAACTAAACCTCAAGCTCACCCTCGTAGAAGATTATGTCTCAATGGTCATAGTGAAACTCCTATAAATATGTAAATTACTGTCTGCATAGTGATCGTCTTGTACAAGTTTCACAAGATACAAACAATATAATTTTACTGTCAGCTGCGGCTTCTCAGTGTCTATGTGAATGACTGGTCTGCAAAGGGCCCGTCATGTTTTTTCATACATCATCTTGTGTGGATGCACCCCATATGATTAATCTTTCTTAGAAGGAAAAGAAAAAAAAAATTATTGATCAAGTTTTAACGTGCAATAGGCTATGTTTACAAGTAGTTCACTTTATGATGTTCCATTCTTTATGATTGGTTATGGATATTATGCTATGTAGTTGTAACCTTTACCTTGTTAACCACTGGTATACTGTGAGTTTTTGTGACCATGTACTTTGCTTTCTGGCTCATTGGGATAACCAGTTCTTCTCACTACCTATCGCATCTTAGCATTTACCCAGGATCAAGTTCTTCTTCTTGTATTTCAATTATTTCAGGAAAAATAAGGAGTTGTATGTTTTCCACACTGCCAGTCCCAAGCCCGAATAAAGGAGGAGGGAGAAGGAGCTTACTCATCTCTAAGGAAAGGAAACCCAAAAGTAAATTTTTTACATTGCCATATTTTTTACTTGTTTCTTTTTGCCTATGTATCCATACATATCGAACATCTTTTTTGTAAAATTATGGATTTTGATTGAGATTCTTGCTCTTGAATGGACCATATAATTTTGATTTTTATTGATTTAGTACCAGAGCCAGAGTTTTGTAGAAAGATTCCTTCTGTTTGCTCTAGTAGATTATGATTGGAAAAGTCTTTGAAGTTTGTTGGCATACTCCTAGAGTGAATGACTTATATTAAAGAAAGAAACTTGTAATAATAACTAGTAACTAAACAGATGGTAAAGCTGGATTATATTTTGCATCTTAGCATTTACACAGGATCAAATTCTTCGTCTTGTAATTCAATTGTTTCAGGAAAAATAGGGAGTTGTATGTTTTTTCCCTTAACATTGGTGAAGAAGGATGGTATTTTTCACATCCCACTCATTTCATATATCCTTAAATAAATATGGATTCTTTTTGTTCTTTACTACTATGTTTTGCAATAATTTAACTCCCTATGTAAAACTTATGATTATATTTTCTTTCTTCTTTTGTGCTTTCAGGAACATTAGTCAATGAATGTTTGTTCCATGTTTAAAACTAACCGAAGCATGATGGGCATGGGAGTCGACTTAATACGTGTTGTGGAGTCAAGGTGGAGTGGGCATGGGTTTGAATTTTCCAAAGCTCTCGGGATTGTTTGCAATAATATTTTGAACATGCAAAGGATTGTATAAAAAATGTTAGTTTAGAAATATCTTATGATCCCTATCGTACTCTAATTGTATCATCGATAAAATCAAAATCATACTATAGTTAGAAGTTTGACTTTATATCTATAAGGGTGTTGAGTATATCGGCTATTTGAACTTCAAGTTAATTAAGTATTCCCTATTGTTTGTCATCTGTGGAGTTTTACAAGTATATAGATATGGTGAACAGTTATTTAGCATTCTAAAAATGTTGCTTTAGTAAGATATATTGTGTTCAAGTTATTGTTATTTTGTTGCTTTTGCTCATTAATTGGTTCAACCTTAACTTTGTATTGTTTGAATTGAATGTTTATGAGCCGAGTGAAAATTAGAATAATGTAATGTATTTGTATTTGTATTAGTATAATTGTAATCAATATATTTTATTATAAATTGTATTTTTTTTTAAAATGGAAACATAATCAACAACGTTTCAAAACTGTTGTAAGATAACATTATAACAACTTTTCTAAACATTGTAAAATTTATTTACAATACTTTTAAATTATTGTTGATGTTATAATTATAACAGACAAATATATATTACAATGTTTGGCAAACATGACTGAATAAAATATACAACATTTGTTAAAAGTTGTATGAACTGTTTTTACAATGTTTCTACACTGTTGAAGAAAATATATGTACAATGTTTATTGAACGTGGTAGATTATTTTTACCACAGTTACAAAATGTTGTTAAAATTATATTTACGACAATTGTAATACGTTTTAAAAAGTATTTTTTTTACAATACTTGCCAAATGTCTTAGAAACCTTTTTGTCAGATTTTATAAATTTCAACAATGTTTATAAATTGTTGTGGAAGAACTTCTACAATATTTTTACGACATTCAAACAAACATTGTGAAAGATAACCCCCCCTTTTACAACCCTGGATATAACAACCTTCTATTAAACGTTGTAATAGACCTTTTACAACATTTTTGCAACGTTGTAAAAGAGGTTTTTTCTTGTAGTGTGGGTCTCGAGTGTCTTCTTGAAGGGTTTAAGTATGTCAACCCTATGAATGGATCGGTGACATAATCCATCATCCCTTAAAATATGGTATGCTCTCTTTCATACACAATGAGAAGGGCAGGTAAGGATTATATATCAAGAGATAATTAAATGTACACAATAATTTACTTATACTAATAGCACAATTGAGTAATGCACAACAAGCAGCAACAGGATCATAGATTTTCTGTGTAAAAAATGAAGATTCAGTTACAACTAGGAAAAAAACATGTTTTCAGACAAAAAATGAGAACTAGTTTGATTTATATAGTTTACAATGAAATATTTTCCCTCTACATAGGATAACAAGATAATCCAAGATTCATTCAGTAGGACAAGACAGAAGTCATAATCATGGAAGAATAAAATTGTACCCTACCTTACCTACCCACCTAATATTACCGCATTCTAGAACATCTCTGAAACTTCTATCACCATTCGATTTGATGCTCTCCATGCTCATCTAGTTTAATATTCGAAGAAAGTTTTATACATATGTTTCTTGAATCATTTGTGAGTGCTTATTAGGAACTTAGGAATTCCAGAGTTGGTTAGAAAGCTCTTGAAAATATTACAAAAGTACTAATTATTAAACATCAACACATCTTTGCACATGCTGAGATCATAATGAAAGAACACAAATGTCCAGCACGGATGAACACAGGAAATACTAAGGAGTTTTAAATCATAAGCTAATTTATTATGATCCTCAGTTCCTCACTGATGTTATACACCTGAACTCCACAAATATATCCTGTGTTATGTCAGTTCCTCAGTTTAGGCCACCTGGGTTGTGCACCTGCAGCCAGAGTATTGGGGCCTAATGAAACCGATGGGAGATGTTTCGAGGAAGTTTCCGAGCTTGCAGTGGCTCACAACAATATGCTGTCAGCTTCGCTTGTGGGTCTCGAGTATCTCCTTGAAGGGTTTAAGTATGTCAACCCCAACGCATATGAATGGATCGGTAACATAATCCATCATCCCTTAAAATATGGTATGCTCTCTTTCTCCCTCACCATTAGTAGGTAGAGACTTTACCACTAGAAAAAGCTCAGATACTCCAAAATAGGTGCTATATCCATGTCGGACACGTATCACTGATACGGTATCAGACACCCAAAAATACACCATTTATATATTTTTTTGTCTTTCACAATTAGAAATAAATCCGAAAAGCGGGAGGGAGATGGTCCATACATTTACTAGGGAAAAGAGGCCCGTCGAATCCTCTATTATAATATTTTGAGAGGTTTTAATGAAAATTGACGGTTTTCGTCTGTCAAAAATAATGCTACTGTGGTGGTCCGTCGTTATTTGCGAGTCTAAAGAGTCAAAAATTGCTGATTTTGACGTAGTGATTTCCATTTATCAAGTAAATGTAAAGACATTACTTCTAGCTTTTGAACTAAATTGTAAACATTTGTGTCATTTTATCTATTCTCATTGCTTCTATTGTAGAAATTTTTGACAATTTTTTTTTATACATATATGCTTACGTAATATTCTAAACAATCTCTTTATTAATTTATACAGGTCATTAAAGATTGATCATCACCAAGACGGGAGCTTTATATGCAATTGATCATCAGTTTATATTTATAGATTACTCTAGGTTTATGTACCAGCTATTTTGGATACTCTTTATTTTATAAGTACCAATATTACTTCTCTTCATGTTATATGTACTGAATTTTGTGGAGCAATATAATTACTTTTTGAGAATTGTTGTAATTACCTTTCATGTTGTTGTCGTCTTGGTTTACATTGGAAAGTCGATGGGGGTGTTCTTGGAAGATGAGCACAATCATGCATACCCTCTTCTACAAGAATTGTGTGATATTACATTGTGTTCTTGTGTTTTTAATGTATAATGACAATGACAAAAAAAAATACTCGTGACAATTGATTTCCATCAAACATAAAGTGTACACTATGGTGACAATAATAAATGTGTTACTGCAAGTGTTTACAATGATGACATGTACTTATCACTAAACATATACGTTTATTGTGACAACAATAAAAGTGTTACTAAAGTTGTTTTGTGATAGCAAATGTCGTCACGAAAATAATTTTTATTTTTGTCAAAATTTTTTTTATTTATTTTTAGTTACAAAAAAAAGCTATTTTGTGACAATATTGTGCGCCACTTATAATATTTTTAGTGATGAATTTTGTTGTTACGGAAAGTTTACTATCACTGACAACATATTCTTGTCACAGTAGAGAACTTTCTGTGACAACGACTTTTGGTCGTCACCTATACTTTTAGCTACGGAGGTATAGGCTACGAAAATACGTCGTCATTGTACTCATCACAGAAGATGTGTTGTGACGACTTTCATAATTTCTGTGACAAATTTACATGTCACAGAAACCATGTTTTCTTGTAGTGATATATATTACACATACATATATTATTTATATAGATACACATATTATATATTGTATACATTACATATATACATATATCTACAATAGGAAATAGGATATATAGAGAAGGTGAGCATGTGTGTAGATGTGTGGAGAGTGAAGCTTGTGTGTGTGGTGTCAAGTGAAGTGTGTTTGCAAGAAAAAACAGGGAATTTTCACTGTGCAATGCAAAACATTGAGTGAGAGAGTGAAATAGTGTGGAGGGGTAAACTGTGAGTGAGAGAGAGCAATGTGTGTATTAGGCTGTGAGGAAATCAGTGTGTGAGACATAGGGGTGTGAACTTGGAACCTGTGTGAGTGTGTGAGAGTGAGGGTGAAATCCTGGAAATAGGAACAGCAAAGAAAGGAAAGGAAACCAATTCGCAATATCAGTTAAAAGAAAACTGAACCCAGTTCAGTCCACACATAATATCAACCCATTAAATGCATACCCACATCCCAGTTGACAATGTACTTAAAAACAAACTCAGATTTAGGTTCACAAACCAAACCAATCTCAGGTTTGGTATCCTCAGGTTATAACACTGACTTGAGAAAACAGTTCAAACATCCCCTTTCGAATTCGAATTCAAAACACCACCAAACATGCCCAAAATTTAACCATGGTTAGATAACATATAGGAGAACCCTAATTGGGACTTAAACCAAACATTTAACAGTATTAAATAGGTTCAATTAGATGTCAAAGTTCACTTTTCAAAACTGGAAATACCAAGGATATACTACACAGTTTCAGAAATTTAGTAAATACCAAACACCTATTGAAAACACACAAAATGCAATTTAAAAGGTTGGTAATTAAAACATAGGGTGTATATGTGTCATACAAGGTGTTTGTGTCCAAACAAGAGGACACAAACGTGTCCAAACGATTCAAGACACAAAACAGTGCAACACAGGCACTGTTCTGCACACTGCCTCGTGCACGAGTGCACGTGTGTCGTGCACTCGACACAGTGCACTTCGTGTCTCGAGGTCACCAACCTAGGTTCGCCTAGGATAGGTCCTCGTGTCTAGGTGTCTGCACTGAGTCCAAGTGTCCACGTGTCCTAGATAAAACTGCGTATCAGTGCCACTAAAAACCGACTGAACTGTCAGTCCAAACCCAGTGCAATGAGGATTACTCCCTCCACACGCAACGTTGGCCTCTGAAACTTGACACGTGGCATGTCAGTCTCTGCCCCATGGGGTGTGTCGAATCTCGTGTCCAGTGGCCGCGTGGCGTGTCCGGTACAGCCCCCGAACAGCAGGGCAGGCAGTCCCGAGCGCTCGCGGATGTCTCCCTGTGTCCAAACAGACACGACACCAACCCAAAATCAGCTCAGTCGATTACAAATGTGTAAGCGACATCAAAACAATAATTTCTATTTAAACAGAATTCAAAAATCAATACGAAATGCCCATTGGGACATTTCATCAAACACCTTAAACCTAGGTCGGATACGTATCCGATACGGACACGAAATGGGTCCAAAATGACACAAAAATTTAGGGTTAGCTAGGGGACACCTAGATCTAGGTCTCCATGCAAAGAAATTCAGAATTTAATGAAGTTTACATAGATTTACCTATAGGTGACCAAATACAAGAAAAGCCTCAAATGGGGGGGTTCCTCTTGCTAGCAAACTTCTCCAAATTGGTAAGAATCTGAGAAAAATAAATAACAACAGCAAGAACACCTCATTTAAAACACATTGCAATTTGTTTGAGAGAAAATGGAGCTAAAATAGAATTTCTAGGGATTTGTGAAGATGGAAACTCACCTCTTTCCAAAGCTTTGTTCTTCCTAAGAGGCTAGCCCTAACTTCTAGGAGAATATTTATAAGGGGGAATCCCTAGGTCTAGGTTTATGTGGCCGGCCAAGTAGGGATTGGGTTAGGGCTAGGTTCATATGGCTAATGGATTGGCTAGTCATTAATCAATGTTCAATCACAAGTCATGACTTGTGTCTAATGTCTTCTATTCTAACTCTATATTCCTAATTGATTCTAATAAATAGAGTATGGTTAACTTAACTTAACCTAGGGTCTCAATCTAACCAAGTCTAAACTCAACTAGTGTTAGGTCACAAAGTCAAAGTTAGTCAAAGTCAACCTAGTCAACCCTCATTCAAACAATTCCAAAATAAATTCTAAAAATTCCCATAAATTCAAATAAATTCTAATAAATTTAAATAACCCCAAAAATGACAAAAATACCCTCAAACTAGAAATGTGGTAGTGACACTTGACCCAAATTGACCTAGTTTGACTTGGTTTGACCTCCTGTGACCTAGTGTGACCTAGTGTGACTTAGTGTGACCTAGTGTGACCTAGTTTGACCTAGTTTGACTTAGAATGACTTAGTTTGACTTAGACTTGCCCAGCATAAAAAAATTAGTATGCCTTTCATTATCAAACCCTATTTTGACTCATGGTATCTCATCTTTAGGTCTGTGTTTTCACTGAGCATCTGTTCACCTTATCAGCTCAGGACCACAGGCGTGTACATTTACTGATAGTTTTCATTGTCTTGATATATCCGATTCAGTTGTAGTGCCTTACTTGATTCCCGACACGATAGTTCACGGACTAGTATATGTCGAATCCTGTCATGAGATATTATTCCTAGACTTTATTGGTATATTATTAAGTGATATTTCTTGTTTCCTGTACTTGTATAGACATCGATTTAGGAGTGGACTGCCCCCCTGCTTTTGAATCCCATATCATGACGTACCATATCCAGATCCATGATACCATTCGGGGATAGGAGTTGTTAGTGGTTATGTGATCAATACCATAGTTGTATTCCTATACATGTTCATAGCTATACCCTCACTTCACATTGGATAAAGCCTGACCCTACTTGTTCATAGCTTTCCATATTGGTTAGCCTGACCCAGAGTCCTTGTTTTTCTTGTTCATAGCCAGTCAGATGGTACAGCCTGATCTTGACCCAAGCCGATCACATAATGTTCTAATAACTCATAACACAATTTATGTTTACGATTACACACCATATATCCCTGTTACAGTCTATATTTCTTTATTTTATACCATGACCTGATATCCAGTTTACATGTCCTGTTTATATTTCTTGTCTTGATATTTCATCTTATTTTTTATTATGATTGTCCCTTATGGAATTTGTCAATTCATATGGAACTGCTGTTAGTTTTTGTACTTGCTCATATCCTGACAGGATAACCCCGTTGATGTTTACAGATGATTTAGAGGCCGACTGCTTGACCTTCTATGTCTATGGAATAGACGACAGGTATGACTTGGATGCACCTGTGGAGCCGGTTCCCTTAGAGGACACACCATCTGCTTAGACTAGTTAGATAGGCTTGTCTGGACTGCGATCTAGCTTGTACTTCAGACTTGTAGTATACATATTATTTTGGGATTTCCGTTATGTGTCTATATGTCTAAACTTGTGTTGGGATTTCGTACTTATTTCTAGTTATTTCCATCTATCATATTTCCATATTTCGTGCTATCTTCTTTAAAAGTCTTGTGATTGAGTTGTGATAATATATATCTCAGTGCGGAGATGACAGGTACCATTATATTGTGTCTAGGTGTTGTATGTTATAGAGGAACTATACAGCGTTCTACCGTCGATACTGCGGCGTAGGCTAGACGTTCCCACGTGCTCGTGCCCCTACTTTGGGTGTGGGTCGTGACAATTTTTATATTCTTTATGGCCTTGGCATATGTGAATCACGTGATGAGTGCATTTATATAGGACACGGACCTACGTACTCGACTGGCCATCGATACGTATGGGACGTGCAACGGATAGGAGGTAACTGCTATTAGTGAGTCGAGTTAGAAGCCATAGCAATTGCCAACTGGACAGCCTGTGGATACATCTTGGACAGGAGCATCGGGAGATGGGAAAACTACTAGCGTAGGGGCTACATTTACTTTTTACACACATTTATGGGATGTTAGTGACTCGGATGAGCGCCACTTGCTGCCCGGCCGATAGTGCCTCGGATGAACGCTACTTGACGGCCACTCTTTATTACTTGCGTGATCCTACAGCCGCTGTATAGAAAGTTGTCCTCAACATGCATCTCACATAGACGATTATGAAAACCTGTAGTGTCATAGTGGCATATTTTCATATTCAGTTATTTTGGTATATTTTTTTGTATCTTGTTACGTCCCTCTGAGGATCTGGTGATCTCTCCAGGATTAGATGAGTAGGACTATCCCTAGGAGTACGGAGCAGCTTTGGATCCTTCTTACATCGATGACAAGGCACCTCCCACTGATACTTAGTTTTCCTCTTTATTATCTGAGACTATGTAGTGGACATCATTTTATCTTTATTTTTCTGTTCTGAGGAGGTTGGACTCCATTTAGTTGAGACTATTTTTCATAGCTGTTTGGAGTGGATATGTCCACCCGGCTATCTCTTGACTTCTTTTATTATTTAGACTTATTATTCATTCTGTGTTAAGATGTAGATGAGATATAGTTGTTTATATTGTGGCTTATCATATTATATCATTTATAGCTTATGTACAAATATGAGGATACCACTTATTGGTGTATTCTTCGTACAGGTGCAGCTGGCATGCTGACTTACTTTGTCTTATAGATTATGGTATTGGGGTGTTACATGTTTTTGTGGTGGCCCATGCAGGTCGTTAATATTGTTGGGTTACATGATTGTGCCCAACAAGCCTGCATATAGGAATTGAAAATAGAATCTCATCCACTTATTAATACCTTCCTTGATCTCTTCTCAAATTCTTGTTTGACTGCTTGATTACATCCAGTTTGAATTTATTCTAACAAAAACTTAAATCTTCATACCAATATAGGATGAATCTTCGTAGTGGACGCGCTACTCCTCTCGCCATTACTGATGGGAACACCACTGCTCAAGAAGGACCAGTGGGTCAGCCACCCATGTCCCCGACCACTCCAGCACCTTTCGGACCAGCCTTGCAGCCTATGATGACACCACCCACTACTCAGCAGCAAGCCCCGGTACCCCAAGTGGGACACACAGGTCCCGAGAACCCTGCAGCTCAAGAAGAGTACCTACCACCTCCTCTATACTGTCTACCTCAGTTTCCACCACAGATCCCACTCCCATATCCACTATCATATCCACCACTGTAGCCTCTACAGTATCCACCATCATATCCACCACCATATCCGCCTAGTATCCTCCACAATATCCACCTCAGTATCTTCCCTCGTACCCACCATAGTATCCCCTTCCATATCCTTCATATCCTCGACAGTATGGGCCTCAGAGTGTCCAACAGTTTATGCCCCAGATGCCATAAATGCCCCCACAGCAGCCCATGCCTCAGGCTGGTGGGACTACTACAGACCAGATCCTTCAGGGCTTAGTACAGGCCCAGATGCAGCAGAACGAGACTATTAGAAGGTATTTGAAGACATCACTGACTCGAGTACCCTAAGCCTCTCTGGGTACTATCGAAGGGTTCCGCAACATAAATCCTCCACACTTCAAGGGCAATGAAGATGTCATCGGAATCACCAATTGGCTGGTTAAGACAGAAAATCTCCTGAAGGCTTCGGAGTTATCCGTAGATCTATGGATGACAGCAGTGAAGTTATAGTTGGAAGAAAATACTTACGATTGGTGGAGCGTAGAGGAGAGACAGCTAGGAGTTGATCAGACGTAGGAGGAATTCAAAAGAATGTTCAATAAGAAATGTTTCTTCGAAACTGCCAAGGATGCATTGCATGACCAGTTTCTGTACTTGGAGCAGGAGAGTATGATAGTTGAAGAGTACAAAACCGAGTTTGGTCGGCTGAGTCGTTTTACACTGGGTTGGTTACGACGGAGCTGTAGAAAGCCAAAATATTTCATAGAGGCTTGAGTATAGAGTTACAGAGATACACCAGCTCCGAGTCGAGGGTCTCCAAAGCAGCTGTTATGGAAGAGGCTAGAACTTAAGAGGCCATAAGCAAGAAGGCAAACCGATGAGCTACTTTGACCATAGGATCAGCTAAGACCACTACAGGAGGGCCAATAAGATGTCCTCCCACACATCAACATCAACAGAGGACAGGGCCATACCCGACACAAGAGAATGCCACTTGCCATTACTGTGGCAAAGTTGGTCATATTTTGAGAGATTGTAGACGACGGTTGGAACATTGTTTGATTTGTGGATCGAATCAGCACAAGGCTAAGGATTGCTTATTTCAAAGGATCACTCTACATAATCAGCAGCAGAGGCCAGCTATTGCAGGACCAGGAGCACCACGACCACCCTTACCCACTAAGGCAACCCAATTTTAGCCGGCTAGAGCACAGATGGGTAATTAGAGAGTGGAGAAGGCTTTTGCACTAGCCGCCGAGGAGGCAGAACCAGAGGTGGACGTCATAACAGGTATGGTTTTAGTTGCATCATTTCCTGCCATCACATTATTTGACACTGGAGCTACCCATTCATTCATAGCTACTAGCTTTGCCACTAGACACAATATACCCATGTTCTCTTTATCTAAAAAAATTAGAATCCTTATTGGAGGAGGAGTTGTACCTGTTAGTGGTGTTTGTAGAGATTGCTCTCTAGTGATATGTGGTAGGGAGATGAGAGCACGACTACTTGTATTCCCCATGCCGATATTCGATATAGTTCTCGGGATGGACTGGTTGAGCCAACATTTCGCTCTTATTGACTGCCATAGGGGCAGTATCGTCTTTAGATCCACGAATGATACGGAGTTCGAGTTCACCAAAGAAGAAGCGTTGAGAAGTGAAGCACCAGTTTTAGGGACTCACATGATGATGCAGGACACCCCTCAACATCCTGTCATCACAGAGTTCGAAGACGTATTTTTCAAAGAATTGCCAGGACTACCACCCGACCGAGACATTGAGTTTTCTATTGATCTTGTTCCGGGAGCCGAGCCTATTTTGTCCCGAGTTTATCGGCTAGCACTGAAGGAGTTGGTAGAGATAAAGACACAGATTGATGACTTATTAGAGAAAGGCTTTATTCGTGCCAGTGTATTACCATGGGGAGCACCCATTCTTTTTGTTCCTAAGAAAGACGGGACAATACGTATGTGCATTGACTACAGAGCCTTGAATGCAGTAACGATGAAGAACAAGTATCCCTTATCGCGCATAGACGATCTATTCGATCAACTGAGTGGAGCAAAAGTATTCTCCAAGATTGACTTACGATCGGGCTATCACCAACTGAAGGTTCGGAAGGAAGACATTGCAAAGACGGCTTTTCGATCAAGGTATGGACATTACGAGTTCTTGGTCATGCCTTTCGGTTTAACCAATGCTCCCGTAGTTTTCATGAATTTAATGAAAAACATCTTTCACCAGTACTTGGATAAATTTGTAGTCGTCTTTATAGATGATATCTTGATTTACTCCAAGAGTCAAGAGGAGCATGAGTAGCATCTACGATTGTTTTGGAAACATTGAGGAACAAACGACTTTACACGAAGCTTAGCAAGTGTGATTTCTTTTGCAAGGAGGTATCATTTCTTGCACACATTGTTACTGGAGACTGCATATCAGTGGATCCTGGAAAGATTACAGCAGTCAAGGCATGGCTCGCTTCCACATCGTCTTCTGAGGTGAGAAGTTTTGTTGGACTTGTGGGATATTATCGAAGGTTCGTAGAAGATTCCTCTTGAATAGAGGGGCCTATGACTTGACTAACTTGCAAGGATCAGGAGTTTGTATGGACAGATGAGTGTCAAGCCGCTTTTGACGAGTTGAAGAAGCGCTTGACCACTGCACCTATCTTGACACTACTATCGGGCCCATGAGGTTATTTACAGCGATGCATCCAGGAAGGGATTAGGATGCATATTGATGCAGCACGGTCATGTAGTAGCATATGCATCGAGACAGTTGTAGGATATTTTCATATTCCCTATGGCCTTGACACATGGGTATCACGCGATGAGTGAGTTCATATAGGACACGGACCTGCGTACTCAACTGGCCATCGATACGTATGGGATGTGCGACAGATAGGAGGTAACTGCTATTAGTGAGTCGAGTTAGAAGCCATAGCAGTTACCAACTGGACAGGTTGTGGATACATCTTGGACAGGAGCATCGGGGAGGGGACAGCTACTAGCGTAGGGGCTACATTTACTTTTTACACATATTTATGGGTTGTTAATAACTCGGATGAGCGCCACTTGCTGTCCGGCCGATAGTGTCTCGGGTGAGCGCTACATGACAGCCAATCTTTATTACTTGCGTGATCCTACAGCCCCTGTGTAGAACATTGTCCTCAACATGCATCTCATATAGACGGTTATGAATATCTGTAGTGTCATAGTGGCATATTTTCACATTCAGTTATTTCGGCATATTTTTCTGTATCTTAAGTCCCTCTGAGGACCTGGTGATCTCTCCAGGATTAGATGAGCAGGACTATCCCCATGAGTACAGAGCAGCTTTGGATCCTTCTTACGTCGATAAAGAGGCACCTTCCACTGATACTTAGTTTTCCTCTTTATTATCTGAGACTATGTAGTGGACATCGTTTTATCTTCATTTTTATGTTCTGAGGAGGTTGGACTCCATTTAGTTGAGACTAATTTTTATAGCTGTTTGGAGTGGGTATGTCCACCTGGCTATCTCTTGACTTATTTTATTATTGGGACTTATTATTCATTCTGTGTTGAGATGTGGATGAGATATAGTTGTTTATGTTGTGGCTTATCATGTTAGATCATTTACAGCTTATGTACAAATATGAGGATACCACATATTGGTGTATTCTTCGTATATGTGCAGCTAACATACTGACGTACTTAGTCTTATGGATTATGGGACTGGGGCATTATACACGCCTTGTACCGCAGATCCCTCCCTCGCTTTACGGTTGCGGGGAGGTGTTGAGGTCTCCACTCCTGCACTCCTTTCGTGCGTGTAAGGAAGCTGCACGCAGAAGTGAGGATGTGGAGATAGCTTCTCCCTTCTTAGTTCCTGCGTGTGAGACACGCTTAGGTCCTGATTAGTGAGTTGCTAATGAGGTAAACTCCTTCCGTTCTTACATGAATACTATTTTTATGAGTTTATTTCGATAGTAGGTACCACATGGCTTGAATCGTGTGCGTGAGCACTCAAGTGATAGTAGGGTTTCACCGGTAGAGGCATCGAAGCACTCGGACCAGTTTTGTATAACTTTCCATTGGTTGCGCGCGTGACTGTCAAAGCGCGTCTTTGGTCTGTCGTCCGCATAGCACTTTGATCGTACGAAGCGCGTGCTATCTTGAATTTCTTCCTACTACCCCTATAACGTGCGTAGTATTCAAAGTCCAACAAAGTGGTTGGCATAGCACTTTGGCCGTGTAAGGCACGTGCCGCCGTGGACCTCTTTGCGTTACCCCTAGAAGGTGCGTAACATTAAGAATCCAATGTAGCCTTACCCGATGGGTAGGAAATTCTGTCAAAGGCAAAAGTTTTCACCTGCGCAATCTATAATGTCTTTGGGTGGACCACGGCGCGCTTCTTCCGGTGTTGCGCTTTTGTCAGACTCGCCGTAGGGGAGCCGTACTCTTCGTTGCGTTTTTTCGAAGTAGAAACTGAGTGAGGCGACCTATCAGCAACAACCAAAATCTTCTTCTGGGCTTCATCGTTCAGGGGGTTTTAGAGTGCAGTCCCCTCCGTTGTGCTGCTCGTTGCAGCCGCCTTCGGCACCTAGGTACGTCGAGTCTTCTTCAATTTTACGAACTACTTCGAAGGACTCGACTTCTCCCCAGAAGGAGATCTTTGAAAGCTTGTTGGTCGAAACGTACGACCAACGTCTTATGAGAAGATCCCAGTAAGTTGTCGTCAGATTGTGCCACCACCTTCTCGTTGGAGGAGAAGGAAGTCCCAGAAGCCTCGTCATCTTATTTGCCATGACAAAAGGTTATGCGAACTTTTTTTATATTAAACTTTAAAAGAGTACAATCGATTACTAAACAGGAGATTTAAGTACAAAGTTTTCTGGGGAAATATGGCGGTGGAGATCGAGCACTGCAGCGGCTCCTTTACTCCGTTGACGATCTGACGATGAGTTGAACTTGCTCTGGCTTTCTGGTGCTTGTGATTTGAACTCTGGGGTTGCCAATCAAGAGGATGCCAAATTTGTGAAGATTTTGAAGCGTCTTTCTCGAAGGAACTCCTTCTATTTATAGGGACGCACATATATGATGTGCATAAGGATTGTGCAGGAACGCTGCACGCAGAGATATGAAAGAATCTCGAAGTTGTACGGTGAGGGCTGCTGCTGAGCTGACACGTAGACGCTGGGATTTGAAGTAGCATGTAAGCAACTCTAGAGGAGGGGTGAATAGAGTTTGTGTCTATAATGACCAATTAAAAATAACTCTTCCAAGTCCAAAAAAACTACTAAGAGAATATATAATCAGAGAGTAATAATACGAAAAGTAAAAGAGTTTAGAAGAACAAACGCAAACACAACGATATATCTTGGTTTCCCTCATGGTGGACTAGTCCAGGCCCGAGAACTCTTGCCCGGAGTTAAAATCCACTATTTGTGAAATAGCGTACATACGTGCCTTTAGTCTGAAGAGCATGCCAACTTCTTAGAAACACGAGCCTTTGAAGCGCTCGACTACTTTAACTTTACAGATGCGAAAATTGGAATTTTTCAAGTGACTTCTTTTCAAATCTTGTGCAGAACTTCTAGATGAATCGCATTTAGCACATTGGGGCAGGAAGTTTTGTGGCTAGGGGATTTGGAAGAGTAAGGCTTAGAGTAAATAAGGCTTGGAATATTAAAAGCTTGAGAGTAAGAGATGATTTGAATTAAGAGGAATGAAGCTATATTTATACTAGGCAGGGAAGGCAGAGTTCGGCCAGAGTTATATCCCAAATATTCAAAAATTTGAACGTTGGACAGCGCGCAGTAAGGTGGTACTAAAAATTAGGCTGCCGATTTTAAGGAGGCCGAGTTCGGCCCGAGTTTGGTCTGCCTCAGACCAAAAGCCTTTTATGAGTGAGGGTGGTTTGGTTTGATTCAGGAATTGGTTTGTTTGTATGGTGGAGCTTGGAGAAATATGTCTAGGGGTTGAGATGATACAATGCGACTCAACGTACATATTTTTCTAGCCTCAATATATCAAAAAATTACAGACTGAGAATAGATTACATTTGCATTGCAACAGCTTGTAGACGACGTCTGTCTTAAACTTGATGTGCCATAGGTGATATTCTGTCTTGCACTTGATGTGTCGTATTGGATCATATCAGATATCAGTTGTTAATTATCTAAATCAGGTTGATTGTGATCCAGTTTGGGTAAATAATCTCCCCTATTTTGATAATTAACAAAATGATTTTTGTATGTCTCAATATCCATACCTAGACACATGTTGAAGAAGATCTTTTGCAAGTATGAAGTGGATCCCCCGCAAATTAATATTTTTGTCCTAGTACAAAAGATTTATCCGAGCACAACAGACAGATAGAACAATGCAAATGAATATTTCCGTCCTAGTACAAAAGATTTTCCAACCACAACAGATAGATAGATACAATGCATATAAAATATCACATAGTATGCTATTTTTCTCCCCCTTTGTCATTTAGCAAATTGTGCATAACTTCCCTGTAAAGGGATGTTAAAATAGACAAAGTGAAAGATCAAACACAGAACATAACCATAACCAAATTTAATAGTGAAACTAGTAGTTTGATAATCCAGCAGGTGAAACTTGCAGTCTTTAAAACATACATAAAGGAACTACATAGTGCATGAAAAGTTCCCAAACCTGATTTATTTTGAATTGGTTGTGTTCTTCTTGCATTGCAGATATCCAAAATTCACCAGAAAAGGCTTCTAAAATATTTTTAGGTTCTATTTGGGATATAAAAGCAATGCTCGCTATAGAATCTCTAGCAGATGAACGCGTACTTACTCCTCTTGATACCTCACCTATTACCATGTTTTCTGGATGTTCTAGTGTGAAACAGAACTTCTTTGGTAAGCTCTCCAGAGAACTGGTTTCAGATGTTTTATCCTCAGGGGTAGAAGTTATTGATTTGATATGTACGTCATCGTCGTCATCAGGAACAACTGTTGTACTATTATTCTCATTAAAAGTAACATTAACAGATTATTCAACATTCATGGATCGCTTGTTGAACACACTGTATCCTTTACTCTTGGAAGCATATCCAAGAAAAATACCTTCGTCAGCTTTGGCATCAAACTTGTCTAAGTTGTCTTTGGCATTCATGATAAAGCAGCGACAACCAAACATTCTAAAATAAGAAATAGTTAGGGTTCTACCAAACCAAAGTTCATAGGGAGTTTTCTTCAAAATAGGTCGAATCAAAACCCTATTCAAGACATGGCATGCTGTACTTACAGCTTCTGCCCAAAAATATTTCGGAAGTAAAAACTGATTTAACATGACTCTAACCATATCGCCAAGAGTTCTATTCTTCCGCTCCAGAACACCATTTTGTTGGAGAGTTCTAGGACAAGAAAATTCATAATTAAATCTATTTAAAACACAAAACTGTTTGAAATCAGAGTTTTTGAATTTGCCGCCATCATCACTTCGGATACGAGTAGTTATGAAGCCTTTTTCATTTTGTACCTTTTTAGCAAAAATTTTGAAAACATAGATAGTATCACTTTTGTTTGAAAGAAAGAAAACCCAAGTAAAACGGGAAAATCCATCAACAATCACAAAAGCGTAGAGTTTTTCACGAAGACTGGCTACTCTACTAGGACCAAACAAATCTATATGAAAAAGTTGCAAGGGTTTTGTAGTACTTACAGAGTTTATGGATTTAAAAGATGATTTTGTCGCCTTATTTTTCTCACATTCGGCACTATCGTATCCTTTTTGAATGTGATATCCGGTAGTCCTCTTACTAGCTTCTTGTTTGAAAGTCTTGATATGGTATCCATGTTTGCATGTCCAAGATGCATATGCCATTGTAACCTTTCATCCTTGTGAGCGTAGAGGCATGTTCCTGCATTGTTAGTATCTTTCGAGAGATATAATATATATATATATTATCTTCCCTTATCCCTTTAAAAGTGATGTCTCCAAATGATCTATCATATATAGTGCATTTATTTTTTCCAAAGTTAATATCATATCCATTATCAGCAAGATGACTAATGATGAGCAAGTTATGCTTTAACTCTGTTACTAAACAGACATCTTTAATGACAGGAGAGTGAGGATTACCAATATTATCGTTACCTATAATATATCCTTTTAGATTATTGTCGAAGGTTACATATCCTCCCTTTTCATCGATAGTATTATAAAAAGATTTGTATTTCGAGTCATATGTCGTGAGCACCCACTATCGAGAATCCACTTATGTCTCGTACATGTGCTATGATCGTGAAACTGAGTTTGAGGTTGAAAAACCTGTTTGCCCAGCCTGATCTCTAATCTTTTAGAGGTAGTATACATTTCATCATATTTGGCGGTCAAAGCACTAATTCTTACAGCTGTAATATTGTATTTTTTTTCCTCTTCTATAAGTTCTTTATTGAGCATCGTAAGACCATGCGTTTGTTTCTCAATACGTGATTCAGAATCGTGCAAGCTTAATTTAAGTTTGGATAACTCATCATTGTTATCTGTTGGTAATGTGTCTCTAACATTATCAAGTAAGCACGATAATCTATGAATCTCAGCTTCATGAGTCTTAATCTTATCCTTTGCATGTTTGTATTTACTAAGTAATTTCTTATGATCTTCAAGTAGATAACTGAAAGCATCTCCTAGTTCATCAAAATTCAAGTCATTAAGTGGATCATTTGTTACCTTCTCGGAAGTTGCCATTAGGCAGATGTTTGCAGTATTTAGGAAGTGTCCTCTTCTTCTTCTGAGTCACTATCTTCGCTTTCATGCCAGATGCTTGTGTTGGAAAGCTTTCGAGAGGATGGCTTCTTGTATGACTTTTCATATCGGCTCCCTTTCTTTGCTACAGGACAGTCTTTCTTGACGTGCCCCGTCTTCTTACAACCGTAGCAGATAGGCTCTTCATCGTCATCTTGTTGTTCCTTCTTCCTTCGGTTGAATCGTAGAAAATTCTTGAAGTTGTGAGCCATGAGCGCTTGACCATCACCTTCGGAGTCATCATTATCTGTTTCATCTGGAGCAGTCTTTCGACGATGAACTCTAAGAGTGGTATCTTTTTCCTTTGGAGCAGATTCTTCAAAGTCCTTGAGGTTGAGCTCTTGCGTCATTAGTTTGCCCATCAGAGTCTCGAGAGACATGGTAGTGAGATCGTTGCCTTCGATGATTGCCGTGGCTTTGGGGTTCTAGTTCTTCGTTAGTCCCCTTAGCACCTTGTTTATCTTTTCATGGTTGGAGTAGTTCTTTCCAAGGGAAGATAGAGGGTTGGCGATGTCGAAAAATCTAGTGAACATCTGTGTGATCATCTCATTGGGCTTCATCTTGAATGCTTCATGCTTCTGTGTTAGCCGACTGATTTTTGATTCCTTGACTTGAGTGGTTCCTTCATAAGTCACTTCTAGAAGCTTCTATACTTCGTGTGAAGTGGTACATGTAGATACCCTGTTGAATTCAGTCTTGTCTACAGCACAGAAGAGAGCATTAATAGCCTAGCATCTAGACTAGCATGTTTCTTTTCTGGATTTGTGTATTTATCATGAGGTTTCTCTATCCCATCAACTACAATTCTAGCAGGCTTCTTATAACCATCTGTAACTATGGTCCATAAGTCAAAATCTAGAGATTTCAGATAGAAACTCATTCGTGTCTTCTAGCAAGTGTAGATGGTTCCATCAAATAGGGGTAGCCTATGAGTGGACTGTCCTTCACCGTGGTTGGGGAAAATGGGTTGTGTGGTTGCTATAAATTCGCTCTAGGGTGTTAAGCCTTTATCAAGAGACCAGAGTGTAGAAGTATTAAAATTTCAGCGATGAAGCTTTATGCGCTTAAGAGAACATATGTGCCCAAACCAATGAGGACACATGTACCCAAGTCGTCCTGAGAAGCTCTTTGCGCCCAGGTCGTCCTGAGAAGGTCTATGCGCCCAAGACAACTTGTGAAGCTCTATGCGCCCAAGACAAGCTCCCCAAGAAGGAGGGCACATAGCATGAAATAGGGCTATGCGTCCAAGCCTGACTCGGTCAAAGTCGTGATCAAAACGTGCACCGAAGCGCACGGCCACGTCAGTCTCCACGAGCAGTCGTGCACCGAAGCATGCGGCCACGTCAACACCACGACCAACACACGATCTCGCAGTCTGCATGTGCCTACACCCTATGCACCCAAGGCAGGACTATACGTCTACATGAAAACTAGTATATTTTCCTAATATGGGCACATAACATCATTCCAGCTCAGAAACTACTATAAAAAAGGGTCTCATCCTTCTTCAAAGCACAGAACGGAGAGCATTTTCAAGAGCCAAATTGCTGCACTTCTTGCCAGTGAGCCGAGAGTTAGCAATTTTCTTAGGTTCTCTCCCAGTTTTGTAATCGGAGTGTCAACGGAGTAAAGGAGCAACTGCCGTTCGATCTCCATCGTCCCATTCTCCAGAATTCTTTTTTGTACTCGGGGATCCTCAGCGCAGGATCTCTCAGGCGTACTCGATTTGTGGTGCCTTGTGCCAATAAAAAAAGATAGAGTTTTCTTCTTCTTTTTGTGTGTGTCCACAAAAATGGCGACTCTACTGGAGACTACCTTTTTCTCTGACGAGAAGGTGGTGACGCAATCTGATACCGATAAAGTGGGGAGCACTCAGAAGATGCTGATCGTAACGTTTGATCAGCAGGCGTTCGAAGAGATGCTCTCGAGGGATGGCTCTACTCTTTCAAAATCAGCGAAGCCAAACAAGTCTCGCAAGACTTGGCACCCAAAGGCTCGCTGTGCGTATCCTGCTAGTGTTATAAAAAATATGCAACTGGAGGACTCTGTCACATAGGCGTATGACTCTGCCATAGAAGCTCCCCAAATGGAGAAGACTCACACCGTTCTGGGCTCTACTAGCCCAGTGACTTCTTTCGTGCACAGCCAACAACAGAGTGTTCGACGCTCGAGACTTGGCAAAGGAAAGCACTACGATGCTAAGAATCAGGGTGTTCGACACTCTGGTCAAATCCAGCAAGGCTCATAAACGAAGGAGGCAAAACTGGAAGAAAACAGCGCTGCTCCACCAAGCATGCGCCCAAAGCCATGCGCCCAAGGGGATATTTGTAAGCATAACCCAAATCAGAATGCTTTTCTTTTTGACAGATTGGGCATCCAGGGTCATGCGTCCAAGGCTATGCACCCAGGCTCACTTGATCTATACTATGCGCCCACATCAAGGAGGCTCAGACATGCTGCCAAGAAGCATGTGCCCAAGGCTAGTCTCCAAGGTCTATGCGCCCATAGCAAAAAGGCAGGCCCCAACGCATATCGCATGGGGCTGTCTTTAACGACAACATAGAACTTAGGTATGGGGGTTGCCCCTGTATGTGAACTAAGTCTGGATGTGCCAACTCTCCTTACGAACCCGTATGCAAAGCTCGGCGATGCATGCAACATGGGTTGTAAGGCAAAACTTCCTTCTACTGATTTGCACAACATGATAAATCATAAGCATAAAGCGAGGGAGGACATAATAATTAATAGTGCACACCCGTGCACCAGTATTGTTATCAATTGTTGTTGATCCAAAGCAACAAGAGTGCCTCAGAGAAATCCGTGTTTCGACGGCTGCATTTCTCTAACGATGAAAAGCCGCTGTGTGTCTCATCCAACATGGCTTCATGGGATCCCCCTTACGGAAGCCCCAATCAAAGATGATGGACCATAAACCCAACTTTCTCTCTCAGTTCTGCGATAAGAAGAAGACGAAGTCTACCAACGGATGGCCAGCAGGCTATCACATCTAAAGGAGTCTATATGGGTACCCGGTCAAAGGCAAAATTCCGTACAGATGACGAAGACTCCCAAGCTGGGGGTAGTATTCCCTCAGAGTCTGAAGCGGATGACCTTCACATTGGGGGTAGGCTTCCAGAGGACGACGATCTCTCCGAGTCTGATGGTGACTATCTACCTCCTCTACCTGAAGATGAGGGACTTGTCCACTCAGAGACAGACAGTATCAGCACCAGTTGTACTATTTCTTCTGTTCATCCCCGAATGTTATCTACATACATGGCGGACGGAGAAAGACCTGATGAAGCTAGTGATCAGACCAGCAAACGGCTAGAGGGTCTTGAAATAGCATTCGCCAAGATCACTGATATACTTACCAGTATCATGGTGGTCCAAGCTGCTACGGCTGTTCCTCTACCTCAACAAAACGTCTCGGCTCACGCTAGTTCGGCTCATAGCAACAACCCTCCTTCACTACAAAAGTAGTATCATTCCATTGCGCCTCCTCCAAATCTTACAAATGCTGGGGATGGTCCTTCGCCAACGATGTCTGACAACCGTTCCGCAGCCATTTTCCAATACCTGCTCAATCAACAGGATGCAATTGATTTTCTGGTTGCCCGTCTTGATACCATCTCATACAATGACGAGCTTCAGAAAATGGGGATATCTCAACCTTATCCCCCTGAGTGGGAGAATGCTACTTGCCCTCCTAACTACAAGCCGATGACGCTGAATTCATTTGACGGGTTGACTTCTCCTTGTCAACACATGACATATTTTAACACGCAGATTCTACACTTACCCAGGGACGATCTGTTCTTGTGAAAGCTGTTTATTAGCACCTTACAGGGGGTAGCTTTCGAATGGTTCTGCAGTCTGCCTGACAGTTGCATCAACTCTTTTAAAGACTTGGAGAGGTTGTTCCTCAACAGGTTTTATGAGAGTGGCATGCATGTTAGTATGTCCACCCTCATCGAGACCAAGCAAAGGAGGACTGAGTCTGTCATTGCCTTCATCGAACGCTTCAGGCGGCTAGCACTGAAGATGCCCTTCGGCATACCAGATTCAGAACTTATTGATACTTGTCGACATAACTTCCTTCCTACAATAAAGTTCTGTCTGGATATACATAAGTATGATATATGGCCCGCTTTTATTGGGGCCGCTGATGCTACTGAAAACGATATTCCTAACTTAGAACTACTGGGGTTGAAAACACCCAAATCCGAAGACAAGCGAAAGCATCCTCAAACCATCCATGTCCGTCGGGGTAAAGGAAAAGAAGTTCTGAAGGTCGACACATCCAAAGGAGCTTCCAGTTCTCAGGGCGCCTCCGACAAGCCTAAGGAGACCTTCTCCTTTGACGAAGACAATGTCATTACCATTTTTCACACATTGACGAAGGGTAATAAGCTGACATTGCCTCTACTACGACGTCCTGCAGAGGCGAACCAACTCAACGATCCCAAGTACTGTCTCTATCATCAGTACCTGCCTTATTCCACCAAGGACTGCATCGTCATGGAGAAGAAGATACAACAGCTTATCGACAGCCAAGTGATCAACCTCGAAGCTGAAGACAAGGTCGTATCTTCTAACATAATCTCTCTTCAGTTTGGTGACTTTTCTCCCACAGAAGTCCCAGACGGCGTGATCCCAATTCCCAAGGTAATAATAAAAGTCGTCAACCTACCGCCAGCTTGCAACTCAACCTTGGTGCCACTCACTACTGAACGTGGTGAGATCATGTGGGTCCATACGGACCTTGTGCAAGAAGTGACGCAGGGGGTAGTACCTTCCAAAGCAAAAAGGGGTAAGAAATAGAAGTAATACCATATGGTATCCTCTCCCATCTACGAGGTTCTATCTGACGAGATACGATCGAGGAAGACTTATTTTCGAACGTACGATCTCGTAGAAGAAGAAGCAATACCTTCTCAACCTCCTGCTGCCTCCACAAACTCAGAAGCCGGCCCGTCTAAGCTTCCAACTACGGACAAAGCCAAGTAGAAGGAGACGCGGTTTGACAAGTCTCTGAAGGCGCCATCTTCCGAAGGCATAGATCGGCCCTACAACTTTTACATACTGGCACAGCTAGCCAATACACCTGTCAAGTTGTCCCTGTTCGATCAGTTGCAACTCTCCAAAGAAATGCGGAAGGCCTTAAGTGAGGCATTACTACATGCCGACTCTTACCTCGCTGAAGTCAAAGCACCCGCTGAAGACCCTGTCTCTTGTCCTCACTGCCGCAGTACTATGGAAGTGGTGCCCAACATCCCCTTTTCACAGGTGGACATGCTACTCAAAAATAGTCGTCATGATAGACCCATGTACTATACAGGGTATATCGGGGCGATCAAGGTGGACCGCATGCACATCGATCCAGGATGCTCCCTTAGCATCATTCCTAGAAGTTTGCTTCAAATTCTAGGAATCCCTCTGCACAAGCTCTCTGCAACCAACACAACTATCATGGCTTTCAATGTTGGTCGAAGCCACCCGCTGGGCAAGATCCGTCTCAAGTGCCAGATCGGTGATCTCAGAATGGAGGTTTCCTGCTATGTGATCGATGCCAATGTATCCTACAATGTCTTGTTGGAACGTCCATGGATATACGAGAACATGATCATTCTTTCCACACTTTACGAGTGCTTCAAATACGTCAATAGTGACGGTGTCGTGAAGACGGAGTTTGTCGATATCGATCCTTTTAAGGGCATCGAAGCCTACTATGGAGATTCGGTACTTTACCAATCTCAGCCCCCTAAGGATGATGGCAACGAAGCTGACAATGAAGTTGAAGCAAGTTCATCCTCCAATGATGGTCCCCTGATCATTCGAGTCAAAGGACGTACTACTCCAAAAAGCAGTCTGAAGCCTCTCACAATCTGGGTGAAAAAGAAGAACCTTGACAAAGTCAAACCATTGACCATCACTCTCAGCAAGACACCTCGGAAGAAACCTACTGATGTCTGTCCTCCCAATCCAGAAGAATTACCCTACGTGGTGAACTCGGCCAAGACTATGGCTCCTCTTCCAGATGATGATCCTCTCAATGAGTGTATCAATACCTATAATAATGTACCTTCAGCGGACGATGTTATCCCTGAAGAAGAACTTACGTATTTTCTTAGTAAATGTTTAACTTTGAATTACTCCGATGTCTATCAATCTGTAAACTACTACATAGATACGATATACGCTCTAGAGCACGACATAGGACCACACCTCTGTATGCCGGTCACGACGCCTCACCTGCGGGAAAAAGTTTACCCAGAAGATATCTACTACTTCATCGTTCTAGCCAGAAAGAAGGATGAAGAACTAATCATCTTCGATCGTATAATTGGTGAGAAAAAGTTCGTTCCAGACTCTACTTCTCCCAAGCACAACACGGAAGCTGACTATGACTCTGGAAAAATACAACTTTTCTGATATAGTTGGCAGGCCATTAATATCATCCAGAATATAGAATATGACATCAAAAGCGACCAGGGGCTAAATTATGATCGGGGACGACGGTTGCCAATACGACACTTCGCTCCTCCCGGCAAACCCGAGAACTACTATTAACGAAACAGTGTTGGTTTGGGTTACGTCACTCCTCCAACAACTCCCAAAAGATCAGATGACGAAGCAGATCGTTGTTCTCTTTTTTCTGATTCCTTCCTCTGGGACTCAGACTCCAGCATCGGCGACATACTCAAAGCAACTATGTCTGTCAACATAGTTTTCGTTGACCAAATTGCAGACGATGTCCAATCGATCGAGCTCGAATAATGGGATTAAAAGATGGACACTAGGTGGGATCTGTGCTTCGAACAATGTGAACCACCTACCGAAGACGAAGTCATCCAAGTCAATCTAGGAGAAGAATTATCGTTTAAACCAATCTTCATCAGCAAAAGTCTATCTGGTGATGAACGTCAATCTCTTATACAGCTTATAAGAGAATACATTGACGTCTTTGCAGGGAGCTATGTAGAGATGCCAGGCTTGGACCGTAAAGTCGCCATGCACCGCCTGAATATTTTGTCTAAAGCCAAGCCAGTGAAGCAGCAACAACGATGATTCCGACCAGATGTCATGGAGGCCATCGAGAATGAAGTCAAGAAGCTCATTGCCAGTAGATTCATTCGCGAAGAACAACACCCTGACTAGGTTGCCAATATCGTTCCAGTTATGAAAAAGAACGATAAAGTTCGAGTCTGTATCGATTACCGTAATTTGAACTCTGCATGCCCGAAGGACAAGTTTCCCCTACCGATCATCGACGTAATGATCGATAATACTTGCCGCTTCGAGCGGATATCCTTCACGGATGGGTTCTCAGGCTACAACCAGATCAGGATATTCCCCAACGACGAGAAGCACACATCTTTTCGAACACTGTTAGGGGCATACTGCTATACGGTGATGCCATTCAGATTGAAAAATATAAGGGCGACTTACCAGCAAGCCATAAATACAATTTTTTGTGATCATTTACGTAAAACAGTAGAGTGCTACGTAGACGATATCGCAGTTAAAAGTCGTCTCAAGGGCAACCACCTCCAAGACTTGAGAACGGTGTTCGAATTAATGCGTGCACACCAACGCAAGATAAATCCAACCAAGTCTTTTCTGGGAGTCTCCAGTGACAAGTTCCTCGATTTCATCATCACTTCAAAGGGTATACATCTTGACCCGGAGAAAGTGAAGGCTATCTTCTATATGCATCCTCCAAGAAACCTCAAAGAGCTACACGGACTGTAAGGAAGGCTAGCCTACATCAGACGATTCATTTCGAACCACTCTGGAAGGTGTCAACCATTCACTCAGCTCATGAAGAAAGACGTATCTTTCGTCTAGACCGAACAATGTCAACGCGCATTCGACGACATCAAGGCGTATCTCACAAGCCCTCCATTTTTGGTAGCTCCAATAATGGAAAAGCCTTTCTTACTATATGTCCGCGCTATGCACCATTCTCTTGGCGCCCTCTTATCTCAGAAGAATGAAGGCGGCCGTGAACAGGCAATCTACTACCTCAGCTGCACAATGGTGGGTGCCGAGCACAGATACACACATATAGAAAAGGAATGCCTTGTACTAGTATTTTCCATCCAGAAGACACGCCACTATATTTCTGGGCAGACTATCCACATCATGTCAAAAGTCAACCCTCTCAGAATACTCATGACTAAACCGGGTTCTCTCAACTCCCGTTTAGCTACATGGACAATGTTGTTGACTCCATACGATATGCTCTTCGTTCCTCAGATGGTAGTAAAAGGCCAAGCATTAGCTGATTTCCTTGCAGCTCATCCTATGCCAGAATCTTCCAAACTCTACGACAAAATCTCCGATGAAGTAGTAGAGTCTAACACTGCAACTGAAGAAATTTTCATTTGGCGAATGTTCTTTGACGGTGCATCAAGAACGGGACCTAAAGGAAATATTGTAGCCGTAGTAGGCGTCGTGCTCGTGTCACCTAATCATCTAGTTATACATCGCGCATATTGTCTCGTGGAGCCATGCACCAACAATGTGGCCGAATATAATGCCCTATTAATCGGCCTGCAACTGGCAAAACAACTGGGAGTTGACTATCTAGAAGCTTACGGCGATTCCAAGCTAATAGTTAGTCAGGTCCAAGGGGATTATGAAGTTTGTCAAGAAGATCTCATCCCCTATCAAAGAGCAAAAATCGAGTTGGCGTCTACGTTCGCTGGATTCTTCATCGAGCACGTGCCTCGGCTACAGAATATTGAAGCGGATGCTCTAGCCGGCCTCGTTGCTTCCTTGACCGTCCCTACCAATACTCAGTAGTCGATCACGGTGTCTGGTCAAGAACTATTTTGTATGAAAAATGCCTTGTATATTCATTACAGTTACACAACGGAAACAAACGTCGATGTTAAAGACTGGAGATTTTCCTTCATAGACTACACCGTCTATGGAATTCTTCCCGAGGACCGGAAGGAAGTAGTGTCTATCCAAAGGAGATCCTTCAGATTTTACTACGAAACAGCTACCAAGATGCTGTATTGATGCTCTTACGACGGGCTACTGTTACGATGCTTATCAGATACAGAAGCCAAATATGCACTCCGGAAGGATCACGATGGAGTTTGTCGTGCACATCAACCAGGACCCAAATTACAAGATTGTCCCAAAAGAATAGGTTATTATTGTAGAAGCATGGAAAAAATAAATAAATGCTTATGCAGCCCGAAAATCAGCCCCATGCGGCTCATAGTTGAAGGAGCCTTCATGCGGCTCAAAAGACCCAAAAGCTTCATGCGGCTCAGAAAGATGAAGGGGAAGCCACGTAGCCTCATGCGGCTCAAAACAGGCCTTTACAGCTGGCCATAAATACTCTGAACAGCTGGCTCATTAATTATCCTGACACAGGAAGGCGACAGCTCTGACAATGAAGGATTGACAACTCTGACACAAAGGCAAAATGATGGCTCTGTCATAATGGCGTGCTCCTAGAAAGATGAGATAAAATCTTTATAGCTGGCACAATCCACCAATTCTAAAGCCCCTTATGCGGATCGCTTCAAAGACTTTCATGTGGCTCGGTCGTAGAATCCACCCTATGCGGTTTAGTTGGAGGCCACCCCCATGCGGCTGCCACTCTCATGCGGCTCAGATTGTGGGGGACCACCCTTATGCGGTTCAGTTGGGGTTTACTCCTATGCGGCTGCCACTCTCATGCGGCTCGGATTGTGGGGGGCCACCCTTATGCGGTTCAGCTGGGGTTCACTCCTATGCGGCTGCCACTCTCATGCGGCTCGGATTATGGGGGCCACCCTTATGCGGTTCAATTGGAGTCCACCCCCATGCGGCTGTCACTCTCATACGGCTCAGATTATGGAGGGTCACCCTTATGCGGTTCAGTTGGGGTTTACTCCTATGCGGCTGCCACTCTCATGCGTTTCGGTTTAAAGGTTCGGAAGGACTAGATGGAAGACATTGCAAAGACGGCTTTTCGATCAAGGTATGGACACTACGAGTTCTTGTTCATGCCTTTCGGTTTGACCAATGCTCCTGCAGTCTTCATGAATTTAATGAACAAGATCTTTCACCAGTACTTGGATAAATTTGTAGTAGTCTTTATAGATGATATCCTGATTTACTCTAAGAGTCAAGAGGAGCATGAGCAGCATCTACGGATAGTTTTGGAAACGTTGAGGAATAGGCGACTTTTCGCAAAGCTTAGCAAGTGTGATTTCTTTCTCAAGGAGGTATCATTTCTTGGTCATATTATTATGGGTGATGGTATATCAGTGGACCCTGAGAAGATCACAGCAGTCGAATCATGGCCCGCTCCCACATCAGCTTCTGAGGTGAGAAGTTTCCTCGGACTTGCGGGTTACTACCGACGGTTCTTAGAAGATTTCTCTCAAATAGCGGGGCCTTTGACTCGATTAACTTGCAAGGATCAAGAGTTTGTATGGACAGACGAGTGCCAAGCCGCTTTTGACGAGTTAAAAAAGCAATTGACCACAGCACCGACCTTGACACTACTATCAGGCCCGGAAGGATTTGTGATCTACAGCGACGCATCCGGGAAAGGATTAGGATGCATATTGATGCAGCACGGTCGAGTAGTAGCTTATGTATTGCGACAGTTGAGAGTGCATAAGAAGAATTATTCGACCCACGATCTAGAGCTCGCAGCGGCTATTTTTGCTTTGAAGCTATGGAGACACTACTTGTACGACGAGAAGGTTGATATCTACATCGATCATAAGAGCCTCAAGTACGTGTTCACACAGAAAGAGTTGAATATGCGACAACGGCATTGGTTGGAGTTGATGAAAGATTACGAGATCGAGCTACATTATCATCCGGGCAAGGCTAATGTCGTGGCAGACGTATTAAGCCGTAAGCCCATGGCACACTTTTTGACTACGCAGAAGGAGTTGATTAGAGACTTGGAGCAGCTTGGTATTGAGGTAGTATTGCCTGGAGCGGATAGCGTATTAGCCAACCTCCAAGTACAATCATCATTGGTAGAGCGCATCAAGGCAGCATTGCCCAATGATGCAAGATTTCGACGACTCAGACAGAGGACTGAAGCAGGGGAGAAGACGGGATTGAGGATCCATCCCGATGGGACATTGCGATATGGTGATCGCATTTATGTTCCCAATGGAGAGCTACGACAGAGCTTATGGCAGAGGCTCATAGTTCGACTTACTCTATTCATCCCGGAGGAACCAAGATGTACCGCTACTTACGACAGTATTATTGGTGGCATGGAATGAAGCGAGAGATAGCTCGCTTCGTTGCCAAGTGCTTGGTATGTCAACAAGTGAAGGCAGAGCACCAGAGGACGGACGGATTATTGCAGCCGCTACCCATTCTCGAGCGGAAGTGGGAGCACATTACTATGGATTTTGTCACAGGTTTTCCTCGGAGTCCTAGGGGACGTGACGCAGTAAGGGTGATTGTGGATAGACTTACAAAGACAGCCCATTTCTTACCTTTTAGAGTGGGCCAGACGACAGAGGTATTGGCAGAGATGTATATGGAGCAGATTATGAGATTACACGATATGACTGTTAGTATTATGTCGGACCGCAACTCGAGATTCACCTCGCACTTTTGGAGGAGCATGCAAGAGAGTTTGGACATACGGTTAATGTTTAGCACGGCATACCATCCGCAGACAGACGGCCAGTCGGAGCATACCATTCAGATGCTAGAGGATATGTTGAGAGCGTGCATGCTTGATGTTGGCGGTTCGTGGGAGGACCATCTCCATCTTGTTGAGTTTTCCTACAACAATAGCTATCAAGCGAGCATTCAGATGGCTCCGTTTGAAGCATTGTATGGTACGAAGTGTTGGTCTCCTGTTTGTTGGAGCGGCACAGGAGAGCGACAACTATTGGGTCCCGAGTTGGTCTTGAGCACAGTGGAGACAGTGAAGAAAATTCAGGGCCACCTGCGAGCAGCGCAGGATCGTCAGAAGCAGTGGGCAGATAATCGTCGCCGACCCTTGGAGTTTAAAGAAGGCGACCATGTGTTCTTGAAGATATCTCCCACTAGAGACACGATTCGATTCGGAGGACGTGGCAAGTTGAGTCCAAGGTACATCGGGCCTTTCGATGTCTTAGAATGTGTTGGAGAGGTTGCCTATAGATTGGCCTTGCCACCGTCGTTAGAGGGAGTACATGACGTATTCCACGTATCTCAGCTGAGAAGGTATGTGGCGGACAACAATCATGTGCTTGATCATTCCGAGATCACAGTAGGGCCGAGTTTGTCGTACGAAGAGCAACCAGTAGGTATCCTCGATTGCCGAGTGAAGGTGTTGTGGAATCAATCTATTCCATTGGTTCGCGTGGCATGGAAGCATCACTCGCCAGGAGAGTCTACATGGGAGCGCGAGGACGACATCCGAAATTGCTACCCGCATTTGTTCGAAGACGAAGGTATGTCTTACATTTTAAGCTCTTAAATTACTAATAATTTCCTTGCATTGCATTTGATCCCCCGACCCAAGTTTAGTTTCGAGGACGAAATTTTCTTTAAGTTGGATAGGATGTAAACCCCCATAATTTATATTTGATTTTTATAATTTAAGTAAATTTTTGTTATGTATTTCATTAGTTATGGATTTTTATGCTACTAGTTTATTAGTATAATTAATGTATGTGTGTTTATATATATATTATTCTATGTGTGCATGTGTGTATTCCTATTAAATAAGGAAGATAATAAAATCTAGGATTTTTAGGAATTTGTTCATAAATTTTTGAGAATTTATTACTAGCTTAAAATATATATATATATATATATATATATATATTTTTTTTTTTTTTTTTTTGGGGCGGGCCCTGGCCGTGTTAGTGGCAGCTCAGGTGGTGTTATGTAAAGGTTTTAAAATTAAAAAAAAAAGAAAAAAAAGAAGAAGGAGCAGGTGAGGTACTGTTCCTGTGAACAGTACCCGCTCCCAACCCGTGCGGATGTTCAAGCCGCGAGTAACAGCAGAGTTCGTGTTTTAACTTGAAACCTACATCAATTAATTCAAAAAAAATTTAAATCTCATCTAAATCCTCCTCTATCTTTTAGACCTAAACCTAGATTGAATCTTGGCACCTTACGGATTTAAATCGGAATAGAAATAGGAAGTTTTAAACACCCTATAAGAGCAGTCAGAAATAGGGAATTTGGGAAAAAAAAAAAAACCATCGACCGAACTTCACCCCGAGCCCAAGCTTCAACTCCATGACCTCCCCTACACCCCCGCGCTCACCGTCGACCGCCTGATCGCCGCCGTCGATGACCAGATCGCCGGCCAAACCTCTCAGAGTCGACAGTAAAACAGAGAATACTCTGTTTTCGAAGAACCCAGGTACCCGATTTCAAATCCAAATATTTTTTATTTTGTTCAACGAAAATTTGATCTATCGAATGCTGTGCGTAGACAACATACCCATCTCTAAACCCTAGCAATTAGAAAATTTTCTAATGCTTAGGAAATCCCAGAAAAGATTTGGGAAAGTAGAGAAAAATTTCTCAAAAACGAAATCCGAGAAACCCCCAAACCCCTAACTTTGGAAGGGCGATTTCAGCCCAGATATTGAGAAATTATAGGAAATAATTTAGACAGTCCTAGTTAACCTATATGAGATGGAAACCCATCTGTTAGATTCAACTTTTATATAATATACAGGAAGTTACAGATCGATGAACTTGGACGAAAAACTATTTTAAAAACATTAAAATTTTAGAATTATGTCCGATACGGCGTACGCCCTGACAAACTGGGCAACGTGGTCGCGCGCTATACACATCAAAAGGTGCATATGGACGTTACCGACGTGTGGGAACTGACGGAACTCGGTTTCGTCGTGTGAGCGCGACGAAATCAGTCCGTATCCGTCAAGATACCCCCGTATCGCCAATTTGCAAACCTCGCCCTAACTTCATGTACAGTCGTCGAATCGAGACGAAACTTACGCCAATAGGTCCGAATCGAAATTCTAGTCCTGTGTACCAAGTTTGGTTCGATTCTAAGAAGGTTGTATCGGAAACCCTTTTTGGCAGGCCCGCGACCCACTCAAACGGGCAGTTTTGTACACGGCTCATCGGAATCCAAAACTAGACATACCGTTGAGTTCCTCTCCACAAACTGAATCCGTAGGCATGTAGTTTAATGACTTTAGAGACCATAGACTTTGGCACGTGTTTCGGTACAAAGCGGGTCCAACGGTAGACATCGTTTTGACTCAAAATTATGATTTTGCCCCTGTTCCAGAATTAGACTTTTGGACAGGCGTTTCCTAGGTATATCCTTTACACCGAGTGCATTTTTGATGTTTGTTTCAGCGTTCGGAGTTGTTTGGAGATTGTGACATTTCTTGGCTGATATTGTGATTTCCTGGACTTGCCATTTTGCACCATCAGGCAAGATACCTTGCCACTTTACTCTGTGATTATTATATCTTTATTTTCAGTTGTTATTTTCAACAGTTCTTTTTCTTGATATTATAAAACTGTGCGTCCAAGTCACACTTGGGTGCAAGCGACTCTATCGGTCGTTTTTCTCGTTTTATTTATTTCTTTTGCATTGACTTAGCCTAGTGACCACCATTGATATTGAGGTATTGGTATATCTCGTATGGCCTTGACACTTGCTTTACCACGTGTTGTGAGTCACATATAGGACACGTATCTGTGTAGTCGGCTGGCCACCGATACGTATGGAGCGTGCGACGGATAGGAGTAACTGTCAATAGAATTGCATGCTAGAAGACATGGCAGTTACTAGAGGTTCATGAGTCATGGTTGTGACCCTACTAGGCATTGGGTGGGGAGAACAGTTTCCTTAACATATGGGTCCTAATGCACTTTCCTATTTATGATACTGCTTGCCTCTGATATTCGAGGAATGTTATGCTTTGAGGTCCCTGGTATCCTGATGGGGCCATACCTGAGTTACTGCTACTAGCCAGATACCCATGCGTTGAAGGTCTGTTCTTAACTGCATTTTCACTGTAGAACTGGTAGGCACCCTATTGCATGCATCGCTTCTCTTTCTATTACATTATCACAGTTTATATGGCATGGTATTTTCTTGTATCTTGCTTTGTCCCTCTGAGGACCTGGTTATCTTTCCAGGATTAGACGACTTTCCGCAGGAGTACGGAGCGGCTCTGGATCCATCCTACATCGATGACGAGGCAGTTCCTACTGATTTCTAGTCTATTCTTTATTGAGACATTAGTGGACATTATTTTTACATCTCATTTCTTTCTATTTTGTGGAGGTTGGACTCCGATCTTGTGAGACTATTTTTCATAGCTGTTTGGAGTGAGTATGTTCACCCGGCTATCTTTTGATACACTTATTTATTATTTGGACTCTATTATCTTCTGTGTTGAGCTGTGATGAGATTAGATTATATATTACTGGCCTGTGGTTATTTTATTTACAGCTTATGTGCATATATGAGGATTCCATATATTGGAGTATTCTTCTTATATGTGCAGCTGGCATGTTCACGTGCTTGGTCCTATGTATTTTGGGACTGGGATGTTACAGGGTTTACTTCTATGCGGCTGCCACTCTCATGCGGCTTGGATTGTGGGAGGCCACCCTTATGCGGTTCAGTTGGGGTTCACTCTTATGCGGCTATGCGACTGCCACCTTCATGCGGCTCGGTAGTCGGGGCCACGCTCATGCGGCTCTGCCAGGACTCCCCGTCTATGCGGCTCGCATCACAATGGCAGTAGTGACACGTGGCAGGAGGTCGACTAAAACTTATTCCCTCGCGTTCGTACGGCTGGGACACGTGGCAGAAGATTGACCAAGACTTATCCCATCGGATTTGATGCTATCAACAAATCATCACAATACAGATTTGGTGCAATCAACATTCACTGCCCAGATCGATTTCTAACAAACTATCCAGATTTGTTACAATCAACATTAACTGCCCAGATTTGTTGTAATAGACATTAACAGCCCAGATAAGTTTCCAACAAACAAGATCAAGGTTAATCTTAACCAAATCCCTAATCGCCCACTTTTCAAGGAGCAATTACTACACACCCTACTTATCACAAAGCCCTATAAATAGCAAGGTGCCATTCCCTTGCAAAGAGGAGAGGACACAGAGAGCGGCGGAGACAAAAAAGAGAAGCATAGAGCAAAGGGCATCTAGCAAGAGCATTTCTTCATCAGAGCCGAAGCGACGTCCGATTCTCCAAGGAGTAAGGCAGAGTTGATAGCACTCTCCCGAGCCTCTACCGTCACCGCCCAGAAAAACAAAACAATTGTACTTTAGATTGCTTTTCCTAGGTTTTGTTCCTAGGCTCTCTTCTGTACAAGCAAATTTGTAGTTATGAAGTAAAAGTCCAGTCCTCCCATAAAATTGTTCTGTTCTTTTATAATCAATGGCAAACACGATGGCGACTCTGCTGGGGACTAACTTCTCTACGGCTGAAAAGTTGGTGACGCAATCGGACGTCGCTAAGCTCGGCTCCACTCAACAGATGTTGGTCGTCCACTTCGACCAGCAGGCGTTTGAAGAAATGCTCTCCGATGGGAGCGCTGGTCTGCTCCAGAAGCGAACCCGCACGAAGAAGGCCCGTAGGAAGTGGAGGCCCAAATCATTTGCTCCTTCCCAAGCTCTGGAAGAAATGCTCTCTGCTGCCCAAGACGACGGAGAAGGCTCTCATGCGGCCCTACTTCAGACCGTAGAGAACTCTGCTGTCCCCAAGTTCGGCAGAGGAAAACACTACGATGCTGGATTTGCAGGGGCAAAGAGGGACTCTATGCGGTCCAAGAAGCAGCTACGTAAGGGTGCCCGCCGCATGGAGAAGGCTCATGCGGCCACAACTGCCCACCGCATGGAGAAGGCTCATGCGGCCACAACCGCCAGCCGCATGGAGAAGGCTCATGTGGCCACAACTGCCAGCCGCATGAAGGAGGCCTATGCGGCCACAACTTTTGGCCGCATGTAAACTGTTTCCAGCCGCATGGAGAATACTTATACGATTGCTAAACTCAGCCACAAGCAATCCACCCTGCACGGCTCAGGGTCAGTTTTTGACTACCTCTAATGCATTCCTAACCCCATAGGCTCTCAGCAGGATGCGCCAGACTCTGTAACGCACAACTTGGACTCTTCCTACTATGCACTCTCAGGTGCTAGAGGAAAGAAGTCTAGGACAGCGCGGGCTCGTCGAGCTCAGTCAGCTGTCCCAAATTCTGACCATCAGGGCGTCCCGCTGACTATTACGCAGGCCCCGGATGGAAAGTTGTATAAAACTATTCGTGTCCAACCCCCGGTGGCCAACGGACGGGATAGTTATCAAGAATCTTCCAACAACGATCATGGACAAGTACTCTTACCAGCCCCACATCACAGAGTAGGCGGGATGCCAACACACTCGTGTGCTCGAAACTCTCGGGCCCACAAAATACTTGCGTGATGTGATTCTTCAAAAACGCAAGGAAAAGGAAAAGAGCTTGGTGTGCAGAGAATCCTTTCATGGACACCACTGCACTCAAGTCATCGTCAACTGCTGCTGCAGCAAGGCAGCAGTACAAGAGGACCGGTGGTCCGTCTTCCAACGACTGCAGCAGCCAGGACCAGTCCCGCAACAAAGATCGGGAGACGAGGTGCTTTATGTCACCTCCTGCAATTCTACTCAGAAGATCCCTACCGGCAAGGCGGGGAAGAAGATAAATATTTCCAACCCGACGATCTCAACTAGCGTATCCAGGAAACTTGCGTCCAAGCGACTGTCCACAACCACCACTGGAGAAGTTTATCAGGGCACCCGCTCTAAGACGAAATCTTCAACACTTGGAGATTTGTCATCTACATCCCTGGGGTGGCCGAAGCTGGGGGTAGCACCCATCTGAATGTCCACGACAATCCGACGTTCTAAGAAGATGCACCAGAGGAAGCAATTCCCTCCACAGATACAGTAGACACAGACGTCCCCGAGGACGCCCACGGGTCCCAAGATGAGGCAGCCTCCTACGTAGGGGGTAGCACTTCCTCTGAGTCCGAACTAGAGGAGAACATTGTTACATACCCCGACGATTTTTCAGTACAAGGGTATGATTCAAAGGGTACGTCCTCTACCGTTCCTTCCATCTCTCCTCATGTGAGGACAGTATTCATGACAAACAATGACCAAGATGGTCCCAGTGATCGCCAACGTATCGACACCCTGAAGCCATACTCCATACCTTGGTCAAATCCATGGACGAGATCAAAGCAGCCCTACCAACTATGCAAGGAAGGACGCCTGGCCAGACAAGCTTGGGTCCTGCGGCCAATACGTACTCGAACTCAACCTCGGGTGACAATCCTTCTACAATATCGGCTTCCACCACTGCAGACGAAGCCAAGGAGGCAAGACGAGAGGTCCAGGAGCTCCGGGCTATGTTCCACGCCCGAAAAACCTGCCAGGACCTCAGAATACGACAACCGTATCCTACTGCATAGAGAGATGTTCCCTTCCATTCAACATTAATCCATATGATGGGAAGACATCTGCAAGCAGGTACATCACCTACTTCAAAGTCGCAACCGACCATCTGCCTTATGACGATGCCATCCTTACGCGGTTGTTCATTGGAGCATTGGAAGGGGTCGCCTTCGACTGGTACTGCAACTTGCCAGACAACTGCATCCATTCCTTTACCGGCTTCAAAAACATGTTCCTTGAAAGGTTCTACGAGGTAGGACAAGATGTGACAATGTCCACACTCATGGACGTTGTTCAAGGTGAGAAAGAGCTGACAAGGAACTACATTGAGAGGTTTTGCCAGACCGCGATGAAATTGCCCTCTGGCAATCCAGATTCTTCCTTAATTGAAATCTGCCAAAAGAGGCTGCTTCCCAAAATCAGCCTCTGGATGGGCGTGAGTCAATTCAAGGACTGGAAGACTTTCATCATCAGCGCCACTAACACAGAAGACAAGTTAAAGAAAGCTCACCAACTGGGGTTGCACATCTCGGAAGGAGAGGACAAGGTCAAATGCCCTAATTCCAACAGCAACAATGGTGGTAACCTCTCCAACAATCGAGACAACAAGGGCAAACAAGCTATGGTGGCCGAGACAGTCCCGAACCCCGAACCGAAGCCGACAGTGAAGCAGTGGCCTTAGATGACTTACTCCTTCGAAGACAGCCATGTCAAACCCATCCTTGACATGCTCATACAAGGAGACAGGATTCAGCTCCCTCCACCGAGACGTGAGCCTCGGCCTGCAGAGATAGAAAGCCAAAGTATTGTCACTACCATCGCTATGTCCACCATGCTACACAAGACTGCTACCAATTAAAGCGGTACATCCAGCACCTGATCGACTCTAAGGCCTTGGCCATTGACTTCGAGGAGGTAACTGTAGCCGCCAATATGGTGTCTGTCCAATTCGGCAGCTTCCTTCCGACGAAGACTCAGAATGGAGTGGTACCCGTCACCCGGGCGAAGATGGAGGTCGCTAATCTTCCACTTTCCTGAGACGATGCTGCTGGGCTGGTACCCCTCACCACATCGCGAGGAGAGGTTATATGGGTCCACCAGGATTTAGTATCTGAAGTAATCCAGCCAGCACCACCCTCTACTAGCAAGAAGAAGGGTGGGAAAGTCAAGTCCTGTCACACAATCTCAACCGACGTCGAAGAGACCACAACTGTCATTCCCCGATCCGGTGCACAAACTCAACCCCCACCGGGTAACTCGACTGAAAATCATCAGCCGACTGCTGCTGATGCTCCAGGGCCCCCTCAGCCTCGAACGACCGACAAGCCTAGGTCGAAGGAGACCCGCTTTGATGATACGTTGCTCCGAAAAGATACACCTCAGGGACAGGAGAGGCCTTACAACTTTGACATCTTGGCACAATTGGCCAACACACTGGCCAAACTGTCGTTGTATGAGCTCTTGAGGCTCTCCAAAGATGTTTGCGTAGCACTGAGTGATGCACTTCAGAACGCTGACACCTATCTGGCTCAAGTTAAGCTCACAGGAGAAAGCTCCGCAGAGGATCCTCAGGATAGTACTTTTACTGAAGCAATGCCCAACATTGTCTTTACTCCGCAGGACATGCCCATTAAGACCAACCTGCACGATCGTCCGCTGTATTATACTGGATACGTCGACGACATAAAGGTGGATCGAATGCACATAGATCCGTTTCTTCAATAAGCAGCATCCCGAAGAGCCTGCTTCACTTTCTGGGCATCCCTATGCATCGCCTGACACCTACAAGCACCGCCATCAGCAGTTTCAATTCAGGCAGAAGCTATCCAGTCGGGAATATTCGCTTGAAGTGCCAAATCGACGACCTTCAGTCAGAAGTAACCTGCTATGTCATAGAAGCGGACACTTACTACAATATTCTTCTGGGGTGTCCTTGGATACACGACTACATGATCGTGCCTTCTACGTTGCACCAGTGCTTCAAGTACATCGACAAACACGGCTTTGTAAGAACCAAATTTGCTGACATTGACCTTTTCAGAGGGCTTGAATCCTACTACTCAGACTCCTGTTGTACGAGATGTCAAAGAGGCATCTTATCGAAGAAAATACTCAAGCTCAAACTGAGGCGGCAACAGGATCAGAAGAACCTCTGACGATCCACCTCCAAGCCCGTAAACCAGGCAGAACTTCACCTCTTACAGCCACTTTGCGTAAGGATGCAATCAGTCTCTCTGCACAGGAGGAACAAATGACTATCCGACTCCCAAGGTCTGGCCAAGCGCCGAGACCCACTGTGAAGCCAACGACAATCAGACTGTCAAGAGCCGGTCAATGACAATCTGAAGAGACAAACTCTTCTAATAAGCTGATGGTCATTTGTCTGCCAAGGACAAGGCGTTAGCCTAACGCTGAGCCAAGGACTGTTCGTATGGCACCAACCCCACGTCCTACCCCACCAGCGGGACCCTTGGTGATCAAGCTTCCAAGATCGTCTTCCCAAGCTTTAATAACGCAGGGGGTTGCTGAACTGGAGTTGGAGACAAACCAACAAGTCAGCACCAAGCCCGGGACCGCTAGCGCACCGACGACTCCACGTTCGGCCCTATCAACGGAACCCTTGACGATCAGGCTGCCCAGATCATCCTCCCAGTCTTCACTAATACAGGGGGTAGCTGAAGAGGAGAAAGAGCTGGCCAAGTATGTGGCCGCATGCACTGATGTTCCTTTCGCTGACGATATAATTCTTCCTAAAAAGATACCTTACTTCATCAATAAAGGGTTATCTTTGAACTACCTCGACCTTGATAAGCTTCGTGTAATGTATGCGATGGAACACGGTATAGGTACTAACTTACACACACAAGTAACCAATGTCTATAACACGAACCAACTTACTCCCGTAGAAGGCGCCTGCTTCATAATCGAAGGAGAGGATCATCCAATCATCTTTGGCCGGCAGAATGATCCACAGCCCTTCAGGCTAGAAGAAGTTGATCTGGAACACGACACTGGGAGACTGCCCCTTTATCTGTATAGCTCTCGATCCAAGTACCTCATACAAAAATAGGGGTATGATATGGAGGCTACACCAGGCCTGAACTATGGCACCGGCCGACGATTACCTTTATAATTGCCATTCCCGGCTGAAAAGCCATGGGATTACTACAGCAAGACCAGACATGGTCTAGGCTATGTTACTCCTATGACAACCCCCGAGAGCTCAGACGAAGAATACGAATGGCACTCTCATTCGCCCGGTTCACCGACTTCTGATTCAGATGTCAGCATTGGGGACATGCTCAGGCAGACTTTGACTGTCAATATGGCATTCGTCGACGCTTATGAATAAGATAAAGATATTCTTGAACTTCTTGAGTTAGAGCCGTGGGCCCAACAGCTGGACGCACAATAGAAGAAGCGGTTTGAACAAAGAGAGCCTCCTACCGAAGATGAGGTCATGTAAGTTGACCTCGGCGATGATTCCTCTCCAAAACCAATCTTCGTTAGCAAAAGTCTGACAGAGCAAGAATCGCTACTGCAACTCATCAGAGAATATATCGACGTGTTCGCCTGGAGCTATGAAGACATAACAGGGCTAAACCCCGAGGTTGCACTTCACAAACTCAACATTCGTCCGGACACAAAATTGGTCAAGCAGCAGCAACGACGGTTCCGTCCAGACATCATAAACTCTATCGAGACCGAGGTCAACAAACTGATAGCCAGCGGCTTCATTCGCGAGGAACAACATCCAGACTGGGTAGCCAATATAGTACTAGTCCTCAAGAAGAATGAAAAAATCTGAATCTGCATTGACTTCCGAAATCTGAACGAGGCGTGTCCTAAGGATGAGTTTCCCCTCCCTATTACAGATATAATGATTGACAACACCTGCGGCTTCGAGCGCATGTTATTCATGGATGGCTTCTCAGGGTACAATCAAATCAAGATGTTCTCTGATGACGAAATGTATATATCATTCCGAACACTGATTGGCACATACTACTACACAGTCATGCCATTTGGTTTAAAGAATGCTGGCGCCACCTATCAACGAGCTATGAGCGTCATCTATAAACCAAAGGTTTGACAACATCAAAGAATATATGTCGAACCTTTGGTTTAAAGAATACCTGTCGAACCCTTCACGCACCCAATTTGACGATGTCAACCCTTCACGTATCCATGTCGACCCTGCTACACAGTCATGCCATTTGGTTTAAAGAATGCTGGCGCCTCTCCGAACGATGTCAACCCTTCACGCACCTTATGAAGAAAGGCATCTCCTTCGTATGGGATGAAGAGTGCCAGCGCGCCTTCGACAACATCAAAGAATACCTGTCGAACCCTCCAGTCCTGGTGGCCCCAGTTGCTGGAAAGCCATTCTTGCTCTACGTGCGAGCTATGGAGCATTCTCTCGGTGCTCTACTAGCACAAAACAACGATGCATGCCATGAACAAGCCATCTACTACCTCAGTCGAATGATGGTAGGGCCTGAGCATCGATATACTGCCGTGAAAAAGGAGTACCTCGCTCTAGTGTTCGCCAATCAGAAGACGCGACAATATATCACGGGACAAACCATACTTGTGATATCACGAGTCAACCCTCTCAGGGTCCTCATGACCAAACCAGGGGCACTCAGCTCTCGCCTCACTACCTGGGCAATATTATTGTCTCCCTATCACATGATCTTCGTCCCGCAGAAGGCTGTTAAAGGTCAAGCTCTGGCAGACTTTTTAGCAGCCCATCCAGGTTTGGAGTCAACCAGAATATACGAAGAGATCCCAGACGAGGTCGCCAATTCAAATATGGTCTCCCATGATGCCGTTTGGCGAATGTTCTTCGACGGCGCTTCAAAAACTGGGCCCAAAGGCAATATCGTAGTCGGAATCGGAGTGGTACTGATTTTTCCCTCCGGGTTGGTGATCAATCGGGCGTACTCCCTCACGGAACCTTGTTTAAACAACATGGCAGAGTACAACGCTCTAGTTATCGGCCTTCGACTTACAAAAGAACTCGGGGTAGAGCACATCGAAGCATATGGTGATTCACAACTAATCGTTAACCAGATCCGCGGCTCATACGAAGTTCGTCATGATGATATGATCCCCTATCACCAAATAGCGATCGAAATCATCTCGTCTTTGGAAGGATTCTTCATAGAACACGTTCCCAGGCTCCAGAACATTGAAGCCGATGCCCTAGCAGGCCTTGCCGCTTCTTTAGCGGTTCCGAACCATGCTCACCACTTGGTTGAAGTAATAGGCCGTGAATTGGTCTGTCCCAAGAACAATATTCAATGTGTTGAGAGTTACTATGCTCTGATAGTCGACGAAGCACCAGACTGCAGACAGCCATTCATTGACTTCGTAGTCTACGGCATCTTGTCGGAGAATCCAAAAGAATCCACTTCTATCAGAAGGCGTTCCCTCAAATTATTCTATGATACAGAGACAAAAAAGCTGTATCGACGATCATACGATGGATTACTGCTTCGATGTCTGTCAAATAAAGAAGCAAAAGAAGTCGTGCATAAAGCTCACGATGGAGTTTGTAGGGCTAATCAACAAGGCCCGAAGCTGTAAGACCGCCTTCGCCGGATGGGCTATTATAGGCCTACGATGGTGGCGGATGCGATAGACTATGCAAGAAAGTGCAAATCCTGTCAAGTCCTGAGTCAGCCGCTCCGCATCCTCCCGATGCGAGTGAGCCCGCCAGCCCTCTTCAAGCTTCTCCAGAGCACGTTCCAAGCCAGCAGAAGCTCGAGTGACCTTGTCGGCTTCCTGAACAACCAGCTCTTTATCCACGTGGGCGGCTTCGAGCTCAGATTCTAAGAAAGCGAGTTTTCTCTGACGTTCGAGGATTTGCTCTCTCGTATCAATTACCTCACGGGAGGCGGCCGCTTCCCGAGCCATGCAATCCTCTCCCCTGCGGCTGAACTGATCATACTGCAGAGACAGGCGGTGGAGGTCCACCATTGTAATCGGTTTTGCCGTATCCCGAGCAACCCTCACCTTCTCCATGGCATTTACGAGAAAGGCGCACTCTTGATCAATTGCTGCAGACAGATCAACTTGCCGTAGCACTTGAAACTGGGCCACAAGCTGATCGACCTCCAGTAATTTGGGCTCCAAGATCTCAACTATCCATGCCCCGTCTGGAAGGGTTCTAAGGATTTTGATCTAGCCCCGGGCGCATTGACGGGCCAAGGCAAAAGAGGACCCCCTGTAACGCCCCAGTCCCAAAATACATAGGACCAAGCACGTAAACATGCCAGCTGCACATATACGAAGAATACTCCAATATATGGAATCCTCAAATATGCACATAAGCTATAAATAAAATAACCACAAGCCAGCAATATATAATCTAATCTCATCACAGCTCAACACAGAAGATAATAGAGTCCAAATAACTAAGTAAAAGTATCAAAAGATAGCCAGATGAACATACTCACTCCAAACAGCTATAAAAAAATAGTCTCACAAGATCAGAGTCCAACCTCCGCAAATAGAAAGAAATGAGATGCAAAAATATGTCCACTAATGTCTCAAATAAAGAATAGACTAGACATCAGTAAAGACTGCCTCGTCATCGATGTAGGATAGCTCCAACGCCGCTCCGTACTCCTGTAGAAAATCGTCTAAACCTGGAGAGATAACCAGGTCCTCAGGGGACATAGCAAGATATAAGAAAACACCATGCCATATAAAATGTGATAATATAATAAGAGAAAAAGGTATGCATGCAATCGGGCCCCTGACCAGTCTACTGTGCATATGCAGTTGAGATACAATCCTTCGACGCATGAGCCATGGCTGTAAATGGGATTAGAATAGTTCCCATAAAGGGCACCAGGGGCCTACGTCCATAATGCTCTGGAAGCGTCAGAGGGCACCATGTGCAAGGGACTACGTCCATAACGCTCTGGAAAACATCAGAGGGCGCCTGGAGCCTGCGTCTCCGGAGGAGCGCACAGGTAATCAGAGAAGTGCAAAGAAGCCCATACGTCAGGTATTGTTCTCCCCACCTAATGCCTAGTATCATCATCTCCATGACTGATATGAACCTCTAATAACTGCCAAGTCTTCTAACATGCAATACTGTTGGCAGTTACTCCTGTCCCTCGCACGCTCCATACGTATCGGTGGCCAGCCGACTACGTGGATACGTGTCCTATATGTGACTCATACCATGTGATACAAGAAGTGTCAAGGCCGTATGAGATATACCAATACCTCAACATCAATGGGTGGTCACTAGACTAAGTCAATGCAAGAGAAATAAATAAGGCGAGGTAAACGACCGATAGAGTCGCTTGCACCCAAGTGTGACTTGGACGCACAGTTTAAATATCAAGAAACAAAATGCTAAAAATAACAACTGAAAATAAAAATATAATAATCACACTGTAGGGTGGCAAGGTATCTTGCATGATGGTGCAAAGTGGCAAGTACAAGTAATCCCAATATCAGCCAAGAAACGTCACAATCTCCAAACAACTCCGAACACTGAAACAAACATCAAAAATGCACTCGGTATAAAAGATATACCTAGAAAACGCCTGTCCAAAAGTCAAATTCTAGAACAGGGGTAAAATCGTAATTTCGGGTCAAAACGATGTCCGCCGTTGGACCCGCTTTGTACCGAAATGCGTGCCAAAGTCTATGGTCTCTAAAGTCATCAAACTACATGTCTACGGTTTCATTTTGAGGAGAGGAACTCAACGGTATGTCCAGTTTTAGATTCCGATGAGCCATGTACAAATTTGCCCGTTTGAGTGGGTCGCGGGCCCGCCAAAAAGGGGTTCCGATTCGACCTTCTCATAATCGAACCAAACTTGGCACACAGGACCAGAAGTTAGGACGAAGTTAGGACGAAGTTTGCAAATTGGCGATACGGAGGTATCTTGACGGATACGGACTGATTTTGTTGTGCGCACACGACGAAACTGAGTTCCGTTAGTTCCCACACGTCGACAACGTCCATACGCGCCTTTCGATGTGTATAGCGCGTGACCACGTCGCCCGGTTTGTCGGGGCGCACGTTGTATCGGACAGAATTCTAAAATTTTGTATTGTTTTCAAAACAGTTTTTCTCCAACTTCGACATCAAATATCTTTTTACACGTTTATCGAAACAATGATCCAGAAGTATAAAACCCCTATTTTTTAATTATTTTTTAATGATTTTATGATTATTTTATTAGACTTAAAAATGAATTTATACAATTTATAGTTTTATTTATTTTTTTTAAAATGACCTTAGCCATTGTTGTGTTTTGAGCACAAGGAGACCATGAATTTTGGCACGAAAGATGTAGCAGTGTGCTTTGACCAGTATATTAGCCATGTCGTGGGAGGCCTAGCCATAGTTCAGTTCGAACAAGGAAAACCAGGCCGAGTTATGAAATAACGCATTTAAAATATTTTATTTAGATATTATTTTATATATTAATTTTTAGATGATCCGGGTTGTCCAAACCAGTCCGAATTGGGCCCGAACCAATTTAAGCCCATGTGAGCATGTAGTGTGACCAAATGTGGCCATGTAGGCATATTTTATGTATATATAAATATTTTCTAAATTATTTTAGAATTTTATGTGCAATTTCTAATTATTTAATTATTCGTACTATTATTGGTATTTTATTATTAAATAATATCATGCAATATTTGTACAAATTTTTGGACCCGAATAAGGGTGTGCGGTATAAATTCACCCATTGGAAAGATTTAATTAATTTATTATTATTAAAATTTATTTTTCAAAGATTTAATAAACATGATTATTCTATAGAGATATTATTATTATTTTTAGTTGATTTATTGTGATTTGAATTTTATATATATGTAGATATGTTTAAATATATTAAATAATTTGGTAGATAATATTTAATTTGGTATTTAAATTTTTAAATAAGATTTATGGTGGAAATTTATGGATATATGCATGTATATGTATATATATATATATATATATATATATATATATATATATATATATATGTATATATATATATATATAAGATTTATGGTGGAAATTTATGGATATATGCATGTATATATATATATATATATATATATATATATATATATATATAGATATATATATATATATATATATATATTTTTTTTTTTATATATCTCTATATATATATATATATATATATATATATATATATATATATATATATATATATATATATATATGGTTATAAATATATAGAAAAGGTTTAAAAAGAATAAGAAAAAGAATCCTATTGGAATTAGGTTTTGACAAAACTTGTTGTATATATATATATCTTCCTCCACGAACCTCAAAATCCTAGACTTCCAAACGAAAATTGCAGTAGAACATACCCTCTTCGCCTAGGAGTTCGGTTCACCAGCGACGGAGTTTTGTGCGCGACGAACGGAGCATCGAAAGTCAGCCCGTCATCATCCACGGAGCAGTTTTTCCACTCAAGGTACCCTACTTTTCAATGACGTAACTTTTTACTCGTAGCACCGATTTTCGATCCGTAAGATTTTCTGAAAAGTAGATTTGACCCTCTTCGAGATCCTCCAAGTGGATTTCGATATGGCCATCCAACTTGCTCGAAAAATTGAGGCCAAGTTGGAGAAAAACCACTTTTCTGGAATATTAAAAATTGTTTTAAAATACCAACTTGTCGGCCACTTTTCTTTTTGTACAATAGGATTTTGTAAAAACTAATTGAAGTCAGAGAATAACAACATAACCGAGATTGTAACACACCTTCTAGATTCACTTTTTATATCGTGTGTAAAAAGTTACACGTTGTTAAAGTTTCACGAAAAATTATAATTTTTGTTTTAAAAAATTGGAAAAACATCCGATACGGCGTGCGCCCCGACAAACCGGACGACGTGGTCATGCGCTATATGCATCGAAAGGAGCATATGGATGTTGTCGACGTGTGGGAACTGACGGAACCAGATTTTGTTGCATGTGCGCGACGAAATCAGTGCGTATCCGTCGAGATACCCTGTATCGACCGTTTGCAAATTAAGTCACAACTTTGTGCACACTCATCAAATCGTGACAAAACTTGCGCTATTGGACTCAAAATATTTTTTTGTTCCTGTGAGCCAAGTTTGGTCCGATTCTGAGACAGTTGATCGGGACGCTATTTTGGCGGGCCCACAATCCTACTCAACGGGCAATTTTGTGCACGGCCCACCGAAATCCAAAATTGGACATACCGTTGGGTTCGTCTCATCAAAATAAATTCGTAGACATGTAGTTTGACGACATTAGAGACCGTAGATTCTGGCGCGCATTTCGGTACAAAGCGGGTCCAACGGTGGATATCGATTTGACCCAAAATTATGATTTTGCCCCTATTCCAAAATTTAACTTTTGGACAGACGTTTCTTAGATATATCTTATATTCCGAACTCGTTCGTGATGTTTGTTGCTGCATCCGGAGTCATCTGCGGGATTTAGCTTTTCTTGATTTGTTTATTTGCCGGTTCGAGCTACTGGATTATTCTCTTTTGCACATAACCTCAGGCAAGACACCTTGTCTTTACTGTTTAATTTCTTGCTCAATATCATGCATGCCTTTTTCTTTATGTTGTTCTTTTAAAACTATATATAGATACAAATTATTATACTTTATGCAATTGGCTTAGAGTTAAGGGACCACCGTATGTTTAGTGCATCTCATAAACTGTCACGATGTGCCACGGATTGTGTGTGAGTTGTGAGTCGCATATAGATGCAGACTTACATGCTGGCTGATCATTGGTGCATACAGGTTGTGCGTTAGGATATAACTGCTAATATATTTGTGTAGAAGACTTGGCAGTTATTAAGGATTAAACAGTGTCGTGGAGTCGACACATATATAGTATCATTGGGGGGAGGGGACAGTTATTAGCGCAGGGGCTATATTTATTTTTTACACACATTTTGGGCCGAGGGTGACTCTTATGAGCACTACCTTCTGCCCAGGGCCGATAGTGTCTCGGATGAGCGCTACTTGACGGCCACTCTCTATTACTTGCTTGCGTAAATCCGTTACAGCCCCTGCGTAGAACGTTGTCCTCAAATGAATATCACATAGGATGGTTAGGAACCTTTACTCATGCATACTTTTCTTTTCAGCTTTATTATTCTGTTTATTGGCATGATATTATGTGTCTTGTTACGTCCCTCTGAGGAACTGGTTATCTCGTCAGGTGTGCGCTCTTGTCTTTTGCAGGTATTCTAGCTCTAGCCGTGATCATTGCTATTTCTTCGAGGATGATTGCACTTGGATCGTCTTCGCTTCGCTCGCCAAACTCATTTCATTTCCATGTATTTTTTTCCTTGTTTGTTGGTAGTGGATTTGTCTCCGCCCAACATATTGTATAAAGACTTTTCATAGTTGGTATTGTGATATCTTTATTTTTCCTTTATTTTGTGGATGAGATTAGTCGTTATGGTTTCTACTACATATTACATCTTATGTATGCATACGAGGTTTCCATATATTGGGGTATACTTCGTATGTATACAGCTGGCATGTCTACGTTCCTAGTCCTACGTATTTTGGGACTGGGGCGTTACATGTTTTTGGGGTGGCCCATGCAGGTCAAGTTTGTCACTTCGGTTACGTTACTGTACCGATATGAGCCTACAACATAGGATTAGAATCTAGGAATCTCATCCATACAACTTGACCTTTTTCCCTTGGCTTCAAATTTCGATCTCTCGTCCGGCTTCCTTGAATAGCATCTTGCTTGATTCCTTTCTACCGTTGATTCTTATTTTCGTGCTTAGTGTCAACTAGGAAGATGACTACACTAGTATATGCTCATAGGTCAAACACATATGGCTAGAATGGTTATATTGGCAATTGGAATACTTTCAAGACTTTAGTTGAGTTAAAAAGGCTTTTTAGTGTGATTTATTGATTAGTAATTGGTAAAGTAGGATATTACCACGGAAAGTTTTAACCTTGAGATTTCTAAATAGTAAACACTAGAGGATTTATAGAATTTCATACTTGGTTTAAGAAATTGATTGATTTTCAAGATTTGATACTTATGATTCATTGGGTTATAGTTATACATCCTTGCACAAGTATAAAATTGATTTGCTTTTCGAGTTGTGATATTTATGAGTTTTAGGTGATAGATATTCATCTTTGAACAAATATAAAATTTATTTAATTTTTGAGTTTTGATGTTTATGATTTATTGGATTATGGTTATACACCTGTGAACGGTTATAAATTTGGTTTGAAAATGATCTTAGCTTTTAAAAATGGGCGTAGGAATTATTTAAACTGAGTTGTACAACTTGCGATTTTTGTGTTTAGTAAATTTTGAATTTTAAGTGGAAGTAATGATGGTAAATTTTGGTTTACAATAATTGAAAACGATTTTTGAGAATTTTGCTTTATTTTAAATTGTGTCCTATGATTGAGGATTTATAAATCTATTTAGATTTTGGTACAAAAAAAAATTTGACTGATAAGATTATTTGAAAATTTAGTTTAATGTGGGATTGCTAATATTAAAATTCTTTTGGGAGAATTTCGAAGGATGTGATGGAAAGTTATTTTGATTGATTAAAGAAAGTTACTATTTAAAAGTTGTGATTTTGTTGGAATAACATAGCATGAATAGAAGTTAAAATTGATGACAACATTGAGCTTAATTTTTTTGAGATTGCTTTTAATATGCTAAGAGTTTTATTATGAGATATTGGAAAACTTTAGAGTGTTAAATTTTTGATTGATTGTGAAATTTTTATGGATTCGTAAATTATGAACCCTTGAGTTAAATAGTTGAATTTAAATGTTAATTTTGGAAAAGGTTAGTAGTAACGTGATAAAGTTTGCTTTGAGATTTATGAAAGTGATTTAAATTTTGGTCATGATTAAATTGAACGACTTGCAGTGAATACAAATTTTGGGTGGTTATTTTTGAAAATTTTATTTAGAGACTTTTGGAGAAAATTTGAGCAAAATTTTAATGATGGACAACCAAGAGAGTTCAAATAAGATGGATGAATTCCACAGTATTCCACACTAAATTGCCATATCACTCATGACCATGATAATAGTATGCACACAAGTGTTGTTAGTCATCTACCAAGCTATGTGACTGTATTTCCACCTTGAATTACTCGACCTTCCTTCAATTCTAGATCTTTTAATTCCGAACTTCTAACCCATTTGCAATTTGAATAATGAGTTAATGGTTCCTTAACTGAATGCATCTAGGAGACTATCTTCTATCCGAAATTGTGTTCCTAAATTATTTTTACCGGATTCTCTAATTAATTTTATTTCATGCTTTATTTTTGTGCATTAATTATCACCTCATGAACTCCCACTTTCTATTTTTGACCTTATGATGCCCCTACCGTGACTTGTATATTTGGAGTACAACACTAATCTTTTCCTCTCAACAAAATTTTATATGTAAGACCTAGACGAGCCTACCTTCATGTATATATATCGTGTCCCACTAAAACATGTCTCCTTGTACTCTATTTCTTGATATGACTTTATGGTCAAAATGGCCAAACTATAACCTCTACTATGACACAAAAATACTTCCCGACTTCAATTAAGAGATCCAACCTTGACTCAATCCCTTAACCTGATATGTGAATATATTCTACTTAATTCCTAAATGCTAACCTTGTGCTTTATCTTGATTGCTTGACCCGTTGTCCCATCACACTACTAGTTTAACTCTTGTAAGTTGGGTAGAATACCTCACCACCTAGCAAACCTTTTTTTTCTCGTGAACCACTTTGGTAAGTTCACTTAGACTATAAATCCAGAGGACCCTACCTTATCTAGTCTACCAAGCCATAAATGAGGAAACACTAAGACAACTGTATAGCTCCCAAACTTCGGGCGAGACTTGATTTTAAAAGATCTTTGACTAATTAAATTCCTTCGATATTACCTCCCTTACTTATATTTCAACAACCTGATGCTGCTAATTTAGCCTTGGTTTTGCAAGCTTATCTTTTTCGAGCTTGATCATGACATATTTTATTGGGTGCACCTACTAACATATTGTCTAATCAGAACCGGTGCATGATGGTCTGATCAACCTATTGTACTTTGGTTCACTTTTATCTATCGTTCTACGTGGATGGGGACATAGCTAAACTTGTCCTCTAGAGTCCCATCTGCGATAGCCTCGACAATTCTTTTTGAATTATGCACTCGCCTTTGAACCACATATTGGTAATCGAAAGCAACTTCTTTGGACTCATATTGGTTTTCGTCTTTCACCTATTTTATACGAAGACTCATACTTGATAGATAGACCCAAAGTATCACCTTAGTTGTCCCACCATCTTTTGCCAAGATAGTTAGCCATGGACCAACAAAGGTGACTATATCCTCGCTTTTAATTACTCGTCGATTCCATATCTACTATCGCAACCTTTTAATCATTCTTGATACTTGAGGATGATTCATACTGTTCTCTTATCATGCCCTCAACCTGGACGACCAATATACAACTATTCTCAAGGAACCATCTCTCCTATGTCTCCAAATTATTTTTCTCCTTAATCTACTCGATTATTTTCTATTCCTTAAACTCGTGTTTTATCTTGATCTACTTAAAACCCTTGATTATTTTCATTCTTGCATTAATTAGCTATATCCATGATTATTTTCATATTTATCTAAATCACGGTTTTCTAATTCATGTTTTATTGAACGTTGTGATTTGATGATTCCTCATCGACATACCCATGTGACCCTTTTTAACCTCCTACTTATTTTTTTATTTCGAGGATGAAATTCTTGTAAGTTGGATAGAATGTAAAACCCCTATTTTTAATTATTTTATTAGTGACTTTATTATTATTTTATTAGACTTAAAAATAAATTTATACAATTTATGGTTTTATTTTTATTTTTTTAAAATGACCTTAGCCATTGTTGTGTTTTGAGCACAAGACGACCATGAATTTTGGCACGAAAGATGTAGCAGTGTGCTTTAACCAGTATATTAGCCATGTCGTGGGAGGCCTAGCCATAGTTCAGTCCGAACTAGGAAAACCAGGCTGAGTTGTGAAATAACGCATTTAAAATATTTTCTTTAAATATTATTTTATATATTAATTTTTAGATGATCCGGGTTGTCCAAACCAGTCCGAATTGGGCCCGAACCAATTTAAGCCCATGTGAGCATGTAGTGTGACAAAATGCGGCCATGTAGGCATATTTTATGTATATCTAAATATTTTCTAAATTATTTTAGAATTTTATGTGCAATTTCTAATTATTTAATTATTCGTACTATTATTGGTATTTTATTATTAAATAATATCGTGCAATATTTGTACAAATTTTTGGACCCGGATAAGGGTGTGCGGTATAAATTCACCCATTGGAAAGATTTCATTAATTTATTATTATTAAAATTTATTTTTCGAAGATTTAATAAACATGATTATTCTATAGAGATATTATTATTATTTTTAGTTGATTTATTGTGATTTAAATTTTATACATATATAGATATATTTAAATATATTAAATAATTGGGTAGATAATATTTAAATTGGTATTTAAATTTTTAAATAAGATTTATGGTGGAAATTTATGGATATATTCATATATATATATACATGGTTATAAATATATAGAAAAGGTTTAAAAAGAATAAGAAAAAGAAAAGAAAAAAAAAAGAAAACAAAAATCAAAACCACCCACCCACTTAAGTGGGCGGGCCCCTCTTCTCCCCCACAAGGTGCTACAAGCAGCACCAACGTGAAACCCAACCCGTGAGCACATGTAAAGCCTTATTAGAATCCTATTGGAATTAGGTTTTGACAAAACTTGTTATATATATATATATATATATATATATATATATATATATATATATATATATATATATATATATATATATATATATATATATATCCTCCACGAACCTCAAAATCCTAGACTTCCAAAATGAAAATTGCAGTAGAACATACCCTCTTCGCCTAGGAGTTCGTTTCACCAGCTACGGAGTTTTGTGCGCGACGAACGGAGCATCGAAAGTCAGCCCCTCGTCATCTACGGAGCAGTTTTCCCACTCAAGGTACCCTACTTTTCGACGACGTAACACCGATTTTCGATCCGTAAGATTTTCTGGAAAGTAGATTTGACCCTATTCGAGATCCTCCAGGTGGATTTCGACATGGCCATCCAACTTGCTCGAAAAATCGAGGCAAAGTTGGAGAAAAACCACTTTTCTGGAATATTAAAAATTGTTTTAAAACACCAACTTGTCGGCCACTTTTCTTTCTACACAATAGGATTTTGTAAAAACTAATTGAAGTCAGAGAATAATAACATAATCAATATTGTAACGCACATTCTAGATTCACTTTTTATCTAGTGCGTAAAAAGTTACACGTTGTTAAAATTTCACGAAAAATTGTAATTTTTGTTTTCAAAAAGTGAAAAAAACACCCGATACGGCGTGCACCCCGACAAACCGGATGACGTGGTTGCGCACTATACGTATCGAAAGGAGCGTATGGATGTTGTCGACGTGTGGGAACTAACAGAACCCGATTTCGTTGCATGTGCGCTACGAAATCAGTGCGTATCCGTCGAGATACCCCGTATCGACCCTTTGCAAATTAAGTCACAACTTTGTGCACACTCATCAAATCGCGACGAAACTTGCGCCATTGGACTCGAAATATTTTTCTGGTCCAGTGAGCCAAGTTTGGTCCGATTCTGAGACAGTTGATCGGAACGCTATTTTGGCGGGCCCACAATCCCACTCAACGGACGATTTTGTGCACGGCCCATCGAAATCCAAAATTGGACATACCATTGGTTTCGTCTCATCAAAACAAATTCGTAGACATGTAGTTTGATGACTTTAGAGATCGTAGGTTCTGGCGCGTATTTCGGTACAAAGCGGGTCCAACGGTGGACATCGATTTGACCAAAAATTACAATTTTGCCCCTGTTCCAAAATTTAACTTTTGGACAGACGTTTCCTAGACATATCTTATATTCCAAACTCGTTCGTGATGTTTGTTGCAGCATCCGGAGTCATCTGCAGGATTTGGCTTTTCTTGCTTTGTTTATTTGCCGGTTCGAGCTACTGGATTATTCTCTTTTGCACATAACCTCGGGCAAGACACCTTGCCTTTACTGTTTAATTTCTTGCTCAATATCATACATACCTTTTTCTTTATATTGTTCTTTTAAACTATATATAGATGCAAATTGTTATACTTTATGCAATTGGCTTAGAGTTAAGGGACCACCGTATGTTTAGTGCATCTCATAAACTGTCACGATGTGCCACGGATTGTGTGTGAGTTGTGAGTCGCATATAGATGTGGACTTATGTGCTGGCTGATCATTGGTGCGTACAGGCCGTGCGTTAGGATATAACTGCTAATAGATTTGTGTAGAAGACTTGGCAGTTATTAAGGATTAAACAGTGTCGTGGAGTCGACACATGTATAGTATCATTGGGGGGAGGGGACATTTATTAGCGTAGGGGCTACATTTATTTTTTACACACATTTTGGGCCGAGGGTGACTCTTATGAGCACTACCTTCTGCCCAGGGCCGATAGTGTCTCGGATGAGCGCTACTTGACGGCCACTCTCTATTACTTGCTTGCGTGAATTCGTTACAGCCACTGCGTAGAACATTGTCCTCAAAATGCATATCACATAGGATGGTTAGGAACCTTTACTCATGCATACTTTTCTGTTGAGCTTTATTATTCAGTTTATTGGCATGATATTATGTGTCTTGTTACGTCCCTCTGAGGACCTGGTTATCTCGTCAGGTATGTGCTCTTATCTTTCGCAGGTATTCTAGCTCTAGCCGTGATCATTGCTATTTCTTCGAGGATGATTGCACTTGGATCGTCTTCACTTCGCTCGCCAAACTCATTTTATTTCCATGTATTTCTTTCCTTGCTTGTTGGTAGTGGATTTATCTCCGCCCAACACATTGTATAAAGACTTTTCATAGTTGGTATTATGATATCTTTATTTTTCCTTTATTTTGTGGATGAGATTAGTCGTTATGGTTTCTACTACATATTACAGCTTATGTATGCATACGAGGATTCCATATATTGGGGTATACTTCGTATGTATACAGCTGGCATGTCTACTTTCCTAGTCCTACGTATTTTGGGACTGGGGCGTTACAAGAAGGTACGTTGCGTTCTCGTTTATGTTGGTAACTACTATTTTCAATTAATTCATCAAAATCCTAATATTTAGATCGTAATTAGGCTTACAAGTCGAGGTTTGAAACAACCTTGTTGCTCTGTTATTCGAGCGATGCGGGCTCAACTTCGTGTCAAATTTTCGACCGATCTAGGAAACGGTGTTAGGATCCATCAAGGGAATGTGAAGGGGGTTATACTGGCTTTTCATGGAACTTTACGAAACTCAAAATGATCTAGAGTCGTAGGAGAAATCGGGATGAGAAGTTGTTACCTGGACAGTGCTCGAAACAGAGTTTACTCTGTTTTGCCGTCGGTCCAAGCGAGTGCGGCGTGGCTCCGGTGATTGTCGACGGCGACCAGGCTGTGCAGTCGGTTGGGGGAGGGTCTTCGAGGTCGAGGGGCTTCAGGTTGGAGATGAAATTTTAGGGGTTTAGGATTCGGTTCGCGGAGCAGTTCTTATATTGCTGCCGCCGCTTCTTTTAATCCGAATAGGAATACAAAGGGCTCGGGTTGCTTAACCCATGCAGCTATGCGGCTGCTAAATCTTGCTTTAGGGAGGTCGGCTGAGGTGGACCGGTCCCACGTAGGCTGGTCCCCTCCCCTTTACTTTTTTTTTCTTCAATGCATTAGAACTCAGGCGTTGAGCAAACCGAGACTAGCCCGCCACTCACTTCTTTTTCTTTTTTTAACAATTATATATATATTTTTTTATTATATATATATATATATATATATATATATATATATATATATATATATATATATATATTAAGCAGCAAAAATTCCTCAAAAATTTACAAATAAATTCCTAAAATCCTAGATTCTATTATTCCTTATTTAAGAGTAATACGAACATGCACACATATAATATATACACACATATATTAATTATACTAATAAGCTAGTAGCGAATAAATTCATAACTAATGAAATGTATAACAAAATTAATTAATTTATAGAAAAATCAATTATAAATTATGGGGGTTTACATCCTACCCAACTTAAAGAAAATTTTGTCCTCGAAATTAAACTAAGGTCGGAGGATTCAAATGCAATGCAAGGAAATTAATAGTACTTAAAATGCAAGACATACCTTCGCCTTCGAACAAATACGGGTAGCGGTTTCGGATGTCATCCTCGCGCTCCCAAGTAGACTCCCCTGGCGAGTAATGTTTCCATGCCACGCAAATCAATGTAATATATTGATTTTGTAACACCTTCACTCTGCGATCGAGGATACCTACTGGTTGCTCTTCGTACGACAAACTTGGTCCAACTATGATCTCGGAGTGATCAAGCACGTGACTGCTGTCCGCCACGTACCTTCTCAACTGAGATACATGGAATACGTCATGCACTCGCTCTAGCGACGGTGGCAAGGCCAATCTGTAGGCAACCTCTCCAACACATTCCAAGACATCAAAAGGCCCGATGTACCTTGGACTCAACTTGCCACGTCCTCCGAATCGAATCGTTCCTCTAGTGGGGGATATCTTCAAGAACTCATGGTCACCCTCTTTGAACTCCAAGGGTCGACAACGATTATCTGCCCACTGCTTCTGAGGATCCTGCACTGCTCGCAGGTGGCCCTGAATTTTCTTCACTGTCTCCACTGTGCTCAGGACCAACTCGGGACCCAATTGCTGTCGCTCTCCTATATCGCTCCAACAAACAGGAGACCGACACTTCCTACCATACAATGCCTCAAACGGAGCCATCTGAATGCTCGCTTGATAGCTATTGTTGTAGAAAAACTCAACAAGATGAAGATGGCCCTCCCAAGAACCGCCAAAATCAAGTATGCACGCTCTCAACATATCCTCTAGCGTCTGAATGGTACGCTCCGACTGGCCATCTGTCTGCAGATGATACACAGTGCTAAACTTCAACCGTGTGCCCAAACTCTCTTACATGCTCCTCCAAAAGTGCGAGGTAAATCTCGAGTCGCGGTCTGACACGATACTAACTGGAACACCGTGTAATCACACAATCTACTCCATATACATCTCTGCCAATACCTCTGTCGACTGGCCTACTCTAAAAGGTAAGAAATGGGTTGACTTTGTAAATCTATCCATAATCACCCACACTGCGTCACGTCCCCTAGGACTCCGAGGAAAACCCGTGACGAAATCCATAGTGATGTGCTCCCATTTCCACTCGGGAATGGGTAGCGGCTGCAATAATCCGGCCGTCCTCTGGTGCTCCGCCTTCACTTGTTGACATACCAAGCACTTGGCAACGAAACGAGCTATTTCTCACTTTATTCCGTGCCACCAATAATACTGTCGTAAGTCGCGGTACATCTTGGTTTCTCCGAGATGAATAGAGTAAGTCGAACTGTGAGCCTCGGCCATAAGCTCCTGACGTAGCTCTCCATTGGGTACATAAATGCGATCACCACATCGCAATGTCCCATCTGAGTGGATTCCTCAATCCCGTCTGCTATCCTGCTTCAGTCCTCTCTTTTAGTCGTCAAAATCTAGCATCACTGGGCAATGCTGCCTTGATGCGCTCTACCAATGATGATTGCACTTGGAGGATGGCTAATATACCATCTGCTCCCGACAATACTACCTCAATACCAAGCTACTCCAAGTCTCTAATCAACTCCTTCTGTGTAGTCAAAAAGTGTGCTAGGGGCTTACGGCTTAATGCGTCTGCCACGACATTAGCCTTGCCCGGATGATAATGTAGCTCGATCTCATAATCCTTCATCAATTCCAACCAACGTCGCTGTCGCATGTTCAACTCTTTCTGTGTGAACACGTACTTGAGGCTCTTATGATCAGTGTAGATATCAACCTTCTCGCCGTACAAGTAGTGTCTCCATAGCTTCAAAGCAAAGATAACCGCTGCGAGCTCTAGATCGAGGGTCGGATAATTCTTCTCGTGCACTCTCAGCTGTCGTAATGCATATGCTACTACACGCCCGTGCTGCATCAATACACATCCTAATCCCTTCTCGGATGCGTCACTGTAGATCACAAATCCTTCCGGGCCCGATGGTAGTGTCAAGATCGGTATTGTGGTCAATTGCTTCTTCAACTTGTCAAATACGGCTTGACACTCGTCTGTCCATACAAACTCCTGATCCTTGCAAGTCAATCGAGTCATAGGCCCCGCTATTCGAGAGAAATCTTCTACGAACCGTCGGTAGTAACCCGCAAGTCTGAGAAAACTTCTCACCTCAGAAGCTGATGTGGGAGCGGGCCATGATTTGATTGTTGTGATCTTCTCTGGGTCCACTGATATACCATCACCCGTAACAATATGACCAAAAAATGATACCTCCTTGAGAAAGAAATCACACTTGCTAAGCTTCATAAAAAGTCGCTTATTCCTCAATGTTCCCAAAACTATCTGTAGGTGCTGCTCATGCTCCTCTTGACTCATGGAGTAAATCAAGATATCATCTATAAAGACTACTACAAATTTGTCCAAGTACTGGTGAAAGATCTTGTTCATTAAATTTATGAAAATCGTGGGAGCATTGGTCAAACCAAAAGGCAAGACCAAGAACTCGTAGTGTCCATACCTTGATCGAAAGGCCGTCTTTGCAATGTCTTCCTTCCGAACCTTCAATTGGTGATAGCCTGATCGTAAGTCAATCTTGGAGAATACTTTTGCTCCACTCAGTTGATCGAATAGATCGTCTATACGCGGCAAGGGATACTTGTTCTTCACCGTCACCGCATTCAATGCTCTGTAGTCGATGCACATGCGCACTGTCCCGTCTTTCTTAGGCACAAAAAGAACGGGTGCTCCCTATGGTGACTCACTGGCACGAATAAATCCCTTCACTAATAAGTCATCAATCTGTGTCTTCATCGCTACTAACTCCTTGGGTGCCAGACGATATACTCGAGATGAAATAGGCTCGGCTCCGGGAATAAGCTCAATAGAAAACTCAATATCTCTGTCAGGTGGTAGTTCGGGCAATTCCTCGAAGAATACATCCTCGAACTCGGTGATAATAGGGTGCTGAGGGGTGTCATGCATCATCATATGAGTCCCTGATATGGGTGCATCACAACTCTCTCCGTCTTCTTTGGTGAACTCAAACTCTGCCGCATTCGGTGGTTTAAAGATAATAATGCTCCTATGGCAGTCTATGAGAGCGAAATACTGGCTCAACCAGTCCATTCCAAGAACCACATCAAATGTCGGCATAGGGAATACAAGAAGTCGTGCCATCATCTCTCTGTTACTTATCACTACAGGACAACGTCTACAAACACCACTAACAGGTACAACTCCTCCTCCAGTGAGGATTCTAACATTCTTAGATAAGGGTATGATGGAAATGCTGTGTCTAGTGGCAAAACTAGTAGCTATAAATAAATGTGTGGCTCCAGTATCAAATAATGTAATAGCAGAAAAAGATGCAACTAAAACCATACCTGCTATAACCCCGGCCTCTGTCTCTATATCCTCCACAGCAAGTGAGAATACCTGCCCATAGTTCTGTCCTGGGCCCTGAGCTTTGGCCTTCTTGTACTGTACGCCTTGGGGAGGCAATAGTGGACGAGGTGCTCCTGCTACTTGCCATGGTGCTGGAAGAGCTGGGGCTGTGGGCCTCTGGTTCTGCCGAGCTTGTACTATCGCCTGTTGCTCCGGACAGTCCTTGAGCATCTGCTGATTGGATCCACATCTCAAGCATAATCCAAGGCGAGTCCTGCAGTCGTTCTGGAGATGTCCTTACTTCCTGCAGTAATGGCAAACAGGCTTCTGATAAGGTGACGGCCTCTGCTGGAACTGTCATGTGGCCCTCCTAATAGGTCTACTATGGGTTGCTCGGGCTGGTGTAACTGCTAGTGTATGTCGTCTCGATGTCTGCTGCTACTCCTTGCGAAGAATCTTCTGAGCACGAGCTTCTTCCAAGACAGCTGAATGGGAGACTCGAGACTGGATAGTCGTATAAGACTTGAGCTCTGGTGCAAGCCCCTGGTAAAATCTTCTTGTCTTCTCTAACTCTGTCGGAATCAATCCCGCACCAAATCGACTCAGGCGATTAAACTCTGAGTCATACTCATCGACTGTCATATTCTCTTGTTTCAGATGAAGGAATTGGTCATAGAGACCATCTCGAACATGAATAGGGAAGAACCTCTCATAAAATGCATAATAGAACTGCTTCCAAGTGATCCTAGTGCCTAATCGTCTCTCTTCTGCCTTCCACCAGTGGTGAGCATTATCTTCCAATAGTAGGTCTACCGCTGTCATCCAATCTCGAGCTGGCAACTGGGATGCCTTCAGTAGCTTCTCGGTATTAATAAGCCACTGTGACACCTCTAATGGCTTCTCCGTTCCTCTAAAAGGCTTAGGGTTCATATCTGTGAAATTCTTGTTAGAGCCTTCATAAGGATGCAGAGCCGGTGCTGGTGCTGGTACTGGAGGTGGTGGTGGAGGTCTAGCCATTGCTGCCATCATCGTCTGTCTCATCGGTTCAGTCTGCTGCCACTGAGTCTGCATCATGGCATACATAAACTGAGTAGTAGGGATCCCATCAGTCGGTGGTGGAGGCATCTGAGGTCCCGACTATAGGGGAAACTGTTGAGGGAATGGTTGTGGTGGAGGTAGTGGTACACTTCCTTCTGGTGGCATGGTAGTGGTCTGTCCAGCCTGGCTGCCTGGGGGTACTGCGATCTGTGGATACTCCATCGTCGGTGTCATAGTAGGCTGCGACTGTCCTGGCTGGTATGGTGTCGCTGGAGTCATGGAAGGATTCTGTCCCTTCGAAGTAGCCTCTTCACCAGATGTGAGGGCCAAGGCAGAAGTGCGTCCGCTTCTTAAATGCATACTGTTGGCACGAAGGAGATAAGTTGATATTAGGAAAGATTAGATATGAAGTAAATCGAATAATCAAGGAAGTTTCAAAACGTTTGGAAGTCAAGAGGTAGTAGTAGTTCTAGATGAGATATTCCGATTCCTATATACAGGCTTGTTGGGCACAGTCATGTAACCCAACAATATTATCATTGACCTGCATGGGCCACCACAAAAACATGTAACGCCCCAGTCTCAAAATATATAGGACCAAGCACGTGAACATGCCAGCTGCACATATACGAAGAATACTCCAATATATGGAATCCTCAAATATGCACATAAGCTGTAAATAAAATAACCATAGGCCAGCAATATATAATCTAATCTTATCACAGCTCAACACAGAAGATAATAGAGTCCAAATAAATAAGTAAAAGTATCAAAAGATAGCCGGGTGAACATACTCACTCCAAACAGCTATAAAAAAATAGTCTCACAAGATCAGAGTCCAACCTCCGCAAATAGAAAGAAATGAGATGCAAAAATATGTCCACTAATGTCTCAAATAAAGAATAGACTAGACATCAGTAAAGACTGCCTCGTCATCGATGTAGGATAGCTCCAACGCCGCTCCGTACTCCTGTGGAAAATCGTCTAAACCTGAAGAAATAACCAGGTCCTCAGGGGACATAGCAAGATACAAGAAAACACCATGCCATATAAACTGTAATAAAATAATAAGAGAAAAAGGTATACATGCAATCGGGTCCCTGACTAGTCTACTGTAAATATGCAGTTGAGATACAATCCTTCGACGTATGAGCCCTTGCTGTAAATAGGATCGGCATCGTTCCCATAAAGGGCACCAGAGGCCTACGTCCATAACGCTCTGGAAGCGTCAGAGGACACAAAGTGCAAGGGGCTACGTCCATAACGCTCTGGAAAACGTCAGATGGCGCCTGGAGCCTGCGTCTCCGGAGGAGCGCACAGGTAATCAGGGAAGTGCAAAGAAGCCCATACGTCAGGTATTATTCTCCCTACCTAATGCCTAGTATCATCATCTCCATGACTGATATGAACCTCTAATAACCGCCAAGTCTTCTAACATGCAATACTATTGGCAGTTACTCCTGTCTGTCGTACGCTCCATACGTATCGATGGCCAGCCGACTACGTGGATATGTGTCCTACATGTGACTCACACCACGTGATACAACAAGTGTCAAGGCCGTATGAGATATACCAATACCTCAACATCAATGGGTGGTCACTAAACTAAGTCAATGCAAGAGAAATAAATAAGGCGAGGTAAACGACCGATAGAGTCGCTTGCACCCAAGTGTGACTTGGATGCACAGTTTAAATATCAAGAAACAAAATGCCAAAAATAATAACTAAAAATAAGAATATAATAATCACAGAGTAGGATGGCAAGGTATCTTGCCTGATGGTGCAAAGTGGCAAGTCCAAGTAATCACAATGTCAGCCAAGAAACGTCACAATCTCCAAACAACTTCGGACGATGAAACAAACATAAAAAATACACTCGGTATAAAAGATATACCTAGGAAACGCCTATCCAAAAGTCAAATTCTGGATCAGAGGCAAAATTATAATTTTGGGTCAAAACGATGTCCGTCGTTGGACCCGCTTTGTACCAAAACGTGTGCCAAAGTCTTTGGTCTCTAAATTCGTCAAACTAAATTTCTACGATTTCAGTTTGAGGAGAGGAACTCAATGGTATGTCCAGTTTTGGATTCCGATGAGCCGTGTACAAATTCGCCCGTTTGAGTGGGTCGCGGGCCCGCCAAAAAGGGGTTCCGATTCGACTTTCTCAGAATCGAACCAAACTTGGCACACAGGACCAGAATTTCAATTCGGACCTGTTGGCACAAGTTTCATCTCGAATCGATGACTGTACATGAAGTTAGGACAAAGTTTGCAAATTCGTGATACGGGGGTATCTTGACGGATACGGACTGATTTCGTCGCGCACACACGACGAAACTGAGTTCCGTCAGTTCCCACACGTCGATAACGTCCACACACGCCTTTCGATGTATATAGCATACAACCATGTTGCCCGGTTTGTCGGGGCGCACGCCGTATCGAACAGAATTCTAAAATTTTGTATTATTTTCAAAACAGTTTTTCTCCAACTTCGACATCAAATAACTTTTTACACGTTTATCGAAACAATGATCCAGAAGGTGCATTGCGTTCTCGTTTATGTTGTTAACTACTGTTTTCAATTAGTTCATCAAAACCCTAATATTTAGATCATAATTAGGCTTACAAGTCGAGGTTTGAAACAGCCTTGTTGCTCTATTTTTCGAGCGATGCGGGCTCAACTCCGTGTCGAATTTTCGACCGATCTAGGGAACGGTGTCGGGATCCATCAAGGGGATGTGAAGGGGGTTATACTGGCTTTTCATGGAACTTTACGAAACTCAAAACGATCTAGAGTCGTAGGAGAAATCGGGATGAGAAGTTGTTACCTGGACAGTGCTCGAAACAGAGTTTACTCTATTTTGCCGTCGGTCCAGGTGAGTGCGGCGTGGCTCCGGTGATCGTCGACGGCGACCAGGCTATGCAGTCAGTTGGGGGAGGGTCTTCGAGGTCGAGGGGCTTCAGGTTGGAGATGAAATTTCAGGGGTTTAGGGTTCGGTTCGCGGAGCAGTTCTTATACTGATGTCGCCGCTTCTTTTAATCCGAATAGGAATACAAAGGGCTCGGGGTTGCTTAACCCATGCAGCTATGCTGCTGCTAAATCTTGCTTTAGGGGAGGTCGGCTGAGGTAGACCGGTCCCATGTGGGCTGGTCCCCTCCCCTTTACTTTTTTTTTCTTCAATGCATTAGAACTCAGGCGTTGAGCAAACTGAGACTGGCCCGCCATTCACTTCTTTTTTTAATAATTATATATATATATATATATATATATATATATATATATATATATATATATATATATATATTAAGCATGCAAAAATTCCTCAAAAATTTATAAATAAATTCCTAAAATCCTAGATTCTATTATTCCTTATTTAATAGTAATACTAACATGCACACATATAATATATACACACATACATTAATTATACTAATAAGCTAGTAGCGAATAAATTCATAACTAATAAAATGTATAACAAAATTAATTAATTTATAGAAAAATCAATTATAAATTTTGGGGGTTTACACCCCTTCTCCACCGCAGCCTCGATTCCTCGCCTTAGATGGCGGTAAAAACTGTCAACCATATTCTTTGACGCTTCATCCAGAACTTCCGTAGAAGACGGCGTCAAAGGAAGGATAGTTGGCAGGGACGAAGAAGATGCACCGGAACTCGCTGCCCCCGCCACAAGGGAAACAAGTTCCGAGCGAAAGGACGCTTGAATAGCGGCCAATTCTTCCTCCACAGCCCGAAGGGTCTAGAGACTCGGCAGGGCAGAAAGGTCAACCCCCGGAGCCACATGAACAGAGGAAAGGGCGGGGACCATTTCTCTCCGCTCCGGCCGTTCCGCCGCCTGCTCTCCCGAACTCGATTCAGCGGGAGGCCCCTCAATATATGTAAAACCCCTAAATTTCTACTATTTTTTTTATTATTAAATTTGGTACTGATTTAAAATTTTGTATTGTACGTCGTATAGTCGTATTGTACGTCGTGCGCAAAATTTTTATTTTTCGTAATTGCTCGACGAGTGCGAATATGTGCGAGCGTACATATTTTAGAAAAACATTTTTCTATTTTTTTTATTTTAAAATAATATATATAATAACTATATTAGCTATCGTACAAAAATTTTAAGCACATTAATTTATTTATTTATTTATATAAAGCCTTTTGTTATAATAATTATGGATACTATTTTTGTGCATACATAAATATTTCATAAATATTTTATAAGTTTATTTTTAATTAATAATGCATTTTCGAAATTATTATTATAGTATTTTTGGAAAACATGTTTTAAAATTATTGTGACAATTTAAATCTTGATTTGAATTTATGGATTATTTAAATAGTTAAATATTTGAAATTTGATTTATCCTATTTGATTTTAAACTAAAAAATTAATTAGATTTAAATTGGATTTGGATTTGGATTTGGATTTGGTTGATTTTAAATTAAGTTGAGAATTATCTAAATGGGTTTTAAATATTCTAATCCTTATCCAAGTGGCACCTCCTATATATGGAGAGGTACTCCTCCACATAAAAATTTCACCAAACCAATATTCCACCACAAGTGCAGTGCATCGTGTCCGTGTCCGTACCCAGATTCTTATTCCATTATCTACAAATATATTTTTCCTCTGTGTCGACAACACCGACACCAATAAAACCTAAGCCTAATACGGCCGCTCTCCCTCTTTGTCGTCACAGTCTCTGCCTTTCCGAGTCCATCCCCATTGTGTAACCACCAGTCGTCACCCAATCCAGCCACAGATCATCACCACACCCATTGCCGCCCTGCCAATTCTCACTGTTTCCCGTCACCACCACGACCACAGTGCCCGGCCAGTGGCCGATCACCCCATCACCCCGACACACCCTCTCCTCGCGAACCCCCTGCTCGCAATATCTCAGACCCCTTCGAAACCACCACCACCATAACCTCCGTCATGACCAACCCCCCAAGCCCCGACAATACCACCACCGCAGTAGACGCCACTCTTCCCATGCAACCAACAAAAAGAAGAACAGAACCCTTACCTGAGCTCCGCTTCTCCGTCCTGACTTCCTCCTTCGGCGTCGGCCAAACCCGTCGTCACTCCACCTGTCCGCCCGACGCGGCGAGCCCCGTCACCGCTCCTGTCTTTCTGTGGACGTGCGGGCACCTCCGCGAAGTCGCCGTGCCGGCGAACCATCTCGTCGCCGGAGCGGGGAGCGCCGCCAAACCCTCGCAAATGCCCTTCTTCCATGATCTACCCTCGTCACCACGCTCCTCCCGGCCGTCCTTGCGCCGCGTTCACGTCGGCGCGCCCGACAGCCGCCTTCCGCCCAAAGCCGTCGAACCTCCCAGCGCCTCCGTACTTCTGAGATCCGCCACCGTGTCGAAGACGCGCCCTCACACCGCCTCTCCGTCGCGAGACCCTCGCCCACGTCGGCATCGATCGCCGTGATCTGGCCGGAGTAGCGCCTGGCCAGAACCCTAGCTTCTCCGCCGCCTCCTTCCCCCATGTCCGCGCTGCGCCGACCACGTGGACCCCAGCGCGGCCAAACCTGCGCCGCATGCGCCTCCGCCGGAGATCAACCCGCGCCGGCCGACGCGCGGTCCGCCGAACCCAACTGGTAAAAAAAAACCCTCTCAGCTCTCTTTTCTCTCTCTCCCTCTCTCTCTCACTGAGGATTTAATGAGCACAGAACAATGCGTTTCAAGTTCTAATGTTTTATTACATTACTAATTTATTATTATATATTATGATTATTATTATTATTGTTACCATAATAGTTAGTAATAATATTATTATTATTATTATTAATAGTTTATTATTACTGATATTATCATTAGTATTATTATTATTATTATTATTATTAGTTTTATTATTATTAATATTATTATCATTATCATTAGTTATTATTAATTTTACTATTATTATTATTGATATTACTATCAGTAGTTTTGTTAAAATTATTATTGTTATTTATTCTTAATATATGTAGTAAATATTCCTAAAAATATATTATAATTTAAAAATATAGTTTTTGGCCTACAAAGTCCATTTGACAAAAATTAAGTTTCAAAAATTTAAAAAATAAAATTTTCTATATTGTCCAAAGTACTTATCTAAAATTATTTTTAACTAAAATCTAGTTCTCCATATTAGAGATACCTTCTAAAATAGTATAAGGTATATCTTTCCAAATTGTATATAAGGTATTTACGTAAACTTATTGAAATATTTTCTAAATAGATATATATTTATTCTCACCAAATTCTCCTCGATTATCATTATTAATCACATCTGATCACGCGGTTCTATTTCTCGTGAAGTCGGACTCTTCTCCATCAGATATGGCAATTAGGCAACTAGAACTTTACAGAAAATCGCACCACACCAGGCGGTACCCCAGGCAAGACACCTTGCCACCACTGTTTAAATTTCCTGCTCAATAACATGCATGTTGTGTTTATTTATAAGTTGTTACTTTCTAAATTATATGTAGATGCAAATTACTATATTTTATGCAATTGACTTATAGTTAAGGGACCACCGTATGTTTAAGTGCATCTCATAAACTGTCATGATGTGCCACTGGTTGTGTGTGAGTTGTGAGTCGCATATAGATACGGACTTGCGTACCGACCGTACATCGGTACGTACAGGCCGTGCGTTAGGATATAACTGCCAATAGATTATGTAGAAGACTTGGCAGTTATTAAGGATTAAACAGTGTCATAGAGTCGACACATGTATAGTATCATGGGGAAGGGGGAGACAGTTATTAGCGTAGGGGCTATATGTTCAGTACACACATAGATTTGGGCCGATAGTATCTCGTATGAGCGTTACTTACTGCCCCGGGGCCGATAGTTCTCGTATGAGAGCTACTTTCTGCCCATGGTTGATAGTGTCTCTTATGAGCACTACCTACTACCACTCTCTCTCCATCTATGCTGAACACCTAAGCTCATACGTAGAACGTTGTCTTCTCAAAGTGTATATCACATAGAATGGTTAGGAACCTTTACGCATGTATATATTTTTTTATTGAGCTCTTACTATTCAGTTTATGGCATGATATTATGTGTCTTGTTACGTCCCTCTGAGGACCTGGTGATCTCTCCAGGTGTGTGTATCGTGATTTCTTGCAGGTGCTCTAGCTAAGGCTATTCCTTCCTTCGTGATGATTGCTCTTGGACTCGCCATTGTTCTCGCTTGCTAAATTATTTTCTTGTATATTTTTCCATATTTAATTTGGTTGGTAGTAGACTTTGTCTCCGCCCAACTACTATGTACTTGACAAACTCAAAGTTGCTTTTATATCATTAATTACTTTTATGGATGAGATTTAGTGCCTTGGTTACTACATTTTACAGCTTATGTATACATACAACGGTCCATATACTTTGTATGTATACAATTGGCATGATACGTATCTAGTCTCAAGTATTTGGGACTGGGGCGTTACATGTTTTTGTGGTGGCCCATGCAGGTCAAGCTTGCCATTTCGGTTACATGACTGTACCGAACGGGCCTGCGATATAGGATTAGAGTCTAGAATCTCATCCACCTACTTGATATCCTTTCTTGACTTCAAATTCCGAACTCTCGTTCGACATCCTTGATTTGCGTCTTTCTTGACACCTTCTACCGTAAATTCTTAGTTTGTGCTTAGTAAGATGACTACACTAGTACATGCTCATAGGTCAAACACATGGCTAGGAAGATTACAGTGACAATTAGTATACATTGAGGTCTTATTTGAGTTATAAAGACATTTTTCCTAAAAGTATGACTTTTAAGGATTAGTTTATTCCAAGTTGGGTAGTAGCATATTACCGCCATCAAAGGATAGTTTAAATTTTATTTTAAATTTACAAGGTGGTATACACAAGAGGATAGCTAGATCGAGAAAACAAAATTTTTATGAATTTTGAAATTGTGAAATAGTTTTGATTTATTAGGGATATTGAATCAATTGAGAAAATATCTTGAGTTTTTATATTGTGACACTTGATTTACGGTTAACTTTAAGTTTGGATATCTCGAGATTATTTAAAGAGTTTAAATTACGATTTTGTAGATAACTAGAGAGACGAAAGTTTAGAAGGGAGAGAATTTGAGGTTTTAAATTGTGTGTACGATTTATAAGTTTATAAAATTTTGAAGAGATAATGGAAAAAATTTGTTTAAAATTTTTGGAAGATATCGACTTTGAAGGAAAAATTCAAATTTCAAATTTTGTCCTATGATCTATGATTTATAGAGTTATTTAAATTTCGAGTTTAAAACCTTGATTATGGATATTTAAATTTTGCTTAAAAAAAAGTATGTTCATTTTGCGATATACAAGGACAATTCCGAGATTGATTAGAGATTTAAATTAAACATGACAGTCTAAGATTGTGGCGGAGTGTCTTGGAAAATTTTATTAGATCGTATATTGGTGAAGGACCAAGAAACAAGTAAGGTCACCCTAATGAGATAGAGGTATTCCACATTGGATTGCCATACCACCTATGATTATAATATTGCATATACACAAGTGTAGTTAGTCATCTACGAAAATCATGTGACCATATCTTTGATTTACTCGACCTTTCCACAAATCTAGATCTTTTATTCGTGGCCATCTAATTGTTTGAAACTTAGAAATAATTAGAATCATTCCCTTGACCGTACCTTTATGAGACTGTTTTCTCTAGAAACTGTGTCCGTAACTTATTTTTACCTCGATCTACGAGATCCCATTAATTATCTTCATTCGTGCCCTAACCTTTTATTTTTGTGCATTAATTAGTACCTTATGAAAACCCACTTTCTATTTTGATCATTCGGCGTTCCCTATCGTGACTTTGATATTTGGAGCGCAACACTAGACTTTTCCTTCCCACAAATTTCACATGCAAGACGTAGACGACTCCACCTTCATGTAGGTATATTGTGTCCCACCAAAATATGTCGCCTTGTACTTTATTTTTATGGTGCGACTTTCGGGTCATAAAGACTAACTGTAACCTTTACCATGATATCAATATATTTATCGACCATGGACCTCGACTCAATTCTTTCGACCCGATGAGTGCTTGTATTTAATTTCTTGAATACTTACATTATGGTTTATCTCGAATGCTAGACCCAGTGTCACACCACTAGCTTAACTCTTGCAAGTTGAGTAGAATGCCGCACGGTCTAGTATTTCCATTGACTTTATGACCTGTTGAGGAACTTAGACTATTTGTATTTCATTTCTTCATTATCTAGCGTACCTATATTATGACTAGCTTGACTAACGCCACAAATATAGCCTAGTTTTGCAAGCTCACCCTTTATAAAGCTTGTTCACGACATATGTTATTGGAAGAGCTCCCACTAACATATTGTCTAAATCAGAACCGGTGCATAATGGTCTGATCAACCAAGTGCACTTTGGTTTGCTTTTGTCTATTACTCTACGTGGATGGGGACATAATTAAACATGGCCCTTACAATTCCATCCACGACTGCCTTGACAATTCCTTTGAAATTTTTTTTTCGGTCGTCCTTGAATCATGTATTCGTACTCGATAATATCGTTTTTTTTTTGAACTCCTTATTGTTGTCGCCTTCACCTATTTTAGAAGGACGAAGGCGTTATACTAGAACATCCTCTAGCCTTCCTATCGATTATGACCATACCGTATTATTTTTCTATAATTTAGATCACGATTTCTTACGACATGATTTTATTGAAACATTGTCATTGTTTGTTCGCCATCGATACCCCCTTGTGCCTTCTCACCCCCCTACTAATTCTTAATTTTGAGGACAAAATTCTTTTAAGTTGGGTAGGATGTAAAACCCCTAAATTTCTACTATTTTTTTATTATTAAATTTGGTACTGATTTAAAATTTTGTATTGTACGTCGCATAGTCGTATTGTACGTCGCGCGCAAAATTTTTATTTTTCGTAATTGCTCGACGAGTGCGAATATGTGCGAGCGTACCTATTTTAGAAAAACATTTTTCTATTTTTTTTAGTTTCAAAATAATATATATAATAACTATTTTAGCTATCGTACTAAAATTTCAAGCTCATTAATTAATTTATTTATTTATACAAAGCCTTTTGTTATAACAATTATGGATAATATTTTTGTGCATACATAAATATTTTATAAGTTTATTTTTAATTAATAATGCATTTTCGAAATTATTATTATAGTATTTTTGGGAAACATGTTTTGAAATAAATGTGGCAATTTAAATCTTGATTTGAATTTATGGATTATTTAAATAGTTAAATATATGAAATTTGATTTATCCTATTTGATTTTAAACTAAAAATTTAATTAGATTTAAATTGGATTTGTATTTGGATTTGGATTTGGTTGATTTTAAATTAAGTTGTGAATTATCTAAATGGGTTTTAAATATTCTAATCCTTATCCAAGTGGGAATTTCCACCTCCTATATAAGGAGAGGTACTCCTCCATATAAAAATTTCACCAAACCAATATTCCACCACAAATACAGTGCATCGTGTCCGTGTCCGTGACCGTGCCCAGATTCTTATTCTATTATCTACAAATACATTTTTTCTCTGTGTCGACAACACCGACACCAATAAAACCTAAGCCTAATACGGCCGCTCTTCCTCCTTGTCGTCACAGCCTCCACCTTCCCGAGTCCATCCCCACTGTGTAACCATAAGTCGTCACCCAATCCAGCCATAAATCATGACCACACCCATTGCCGCCCTGCTAATTCTAACCGTTTTTTCGTCACCACCACGACCACAGTGCCCGGCCAGTGGCCGATCACCCCGTCACCCCGACACACCCTCTCCTTCCGAACCTCCTGCTCGTAATATCCCAGACCCCTTCGAAACCACCACCACCATAACCTCCCTCATGACCAACCACCCAAGCCCCGACAATACCACCACCGCAGTAGACGCCACTCTTCCCATGCAACCAACAAAAAGAAGACCAGAACCCTTACCTGTGCCCCACTTCTCCGTACTGACTTCCTCCTCCGGTGTCGGCCAAACCCGTCGTCACACCACCTGTCCGCCCGACGCGGCGAGCCCCGTCACCGCTCCAGCCTTTCCGTGGACGCGCGGGCACCTCCGCGAAGTCGCCGTGCCGGCGAACCATCTCGTCGCCGGAGCGGGGAGCGCCGCCAAACCCTCACAAAAGCCCTTCTTCCGTGATCTACCCTCGCCGCCACGCTCCTCCCGGCCGTCATTGTGCCACGTTCCCGCCGGCGTGCCCGACAGCCGCCTTCCGCCACAGCCGCCGAACCTCCCAGTGCCTCCGTACTTCCGAGATCCGCCACTGTGTCGAAGACGCGCCCTCATGCCGCCTCTCCGTCGCTAGACCCTCGCCCACGTCAGCACCGATCGCCGTGATCTTGCCGGAGTAGCGCCTGGCCGGAACCCTAGCTTCTCCGCCGCCTTCTTCCCCCATGTCCGCTCTGTGCCGACCGCGTGGACCCAAACGCGTCCAAACCCGCGCCGCGTGTGCCTCCGCCGGAGATCAACCCGCGCCGGCCGACGTGCGGTCCGTCGAACCCCACTGGTAAAAAAAACCCTCTCAGCTCTCTTTTCTCTCTCTCTCTCTCCCTCTCTCTCACTGAGGATTTAATGAGCACATAACAAAGCGTTTCAAGTTCTAAATTTTTATTACATTATTAATTTATTATTATATATTATGATTATTATTATTATAGTTACCATAATAGTTAGTAATAATATTATTAGCATTAGCATTATTATTATTATTAATAGTTGATTATTACTGATATTATCATTAATATTATTATTATTATTAGTTTTATTATTATTAATATTATTATCATTATCATTAGTTATTATTAATTTTACTATTATTATTATTGATATTACTATCAGTAGTTTTGTTAAAATTATTATTGTTATTTATTCTTAATATATGTAGTAAATATTCCTAAAAATATATTATAATTTAAAAATATAGTTTTTGGCCTACAAAGCCCATTTGACAAAAATTAAGTTTCAAAAATTTAAAAAAAAAATTTCTATATTGTCCAAAGTACTTATCTAAAATTATTTTTAACTAAAATCTAGTTTTCCATATTAGAGATACCTTCTAAAATAGCATAAGGTATATCTTTCCAAATTGTATATAAGGTATTTACGTAAACTTAATGAAATATTTTCTAAATAGATATATATTTATTCTCACCAAATTCTCCTCGATTATCGTTATTAATCACGTCTGATCACGCGGTTCTATTTCTCGTGAAGTCGGACTCTTCCCCATCAGATATGGCAATTAGACAACTGGAACTTTACAGAAAATCGCAACACACCACGCGGTACCCCAAGCAAGACACCTTGCCACTACTGTTTAAATTTCCTGCTCAATAACATGCATGTTGTGTTTATTTACAAGTTGTTACTTTCTAAATTATATGTAGATGCAAATTACTATATTTTATGCAATTGACTTAGAGTTAAGGGACCGCCGTATGTTTAAGTGCATCTCATAAACTGTCACGATGTGCCACGGGTTGTGTGTGAGTTGTGAGTCGCATATAGATACGGACTTGCGTACCGACCGTACGTCGGTGCTTACAGGCCGTGCGTTAGGATATAACTGCCAATAGATTATGTAGAAGACTTGACAGTTATTAAGGATTAAACAGTGTCGTGGAGTCGACACATGTATAGTATCATGGGGAGGGGGAGACAGTTACTAGCATAGGGGCTACATGTTCAGTACACACATAGATTTGGGCCGATAGTGTCTCGTATGAGCGCTACTTACTGCCCCGGGGCCGATAGTTTTCGTATGAGAGCTACTTTCTGCCCATGGTCGATAGTGTCTCTTATGAGCACTACCTACTACCACTCTCTCTCCATCTATGCTGAACACCTAAGCTCCTGCGTAGAACGTTGTCTTCTCAAAGTGTATATCACATAGAATGGTTAGGAACCTTTATGCATGTATTTTTTTTATTGAGCTCTTACTATTCAGTTTATGGCATGATATTATGTGTCTTGCTACGTCCCTCTGAGGACCTGGTGATCTCTCCAGGTGTGTGTATCGTAATTTCTTGCAGGTGCTCTAGCTAAGGCCATTCCTTCCTTCGTGATGATTGCTCTTGGACTCGCCATTGCTCTCGCTTGCTAAATTATTTCCTTGTATATTTTTCCATATTTAATTTGTTTGGTAGTGGACTTTGTCTCCGCCCAACTATTGTGTACTTGACAAACTCAAAGTTGCTTTTATATCATTAATTACTTTTGTGGATGAGATTTAGTGCCTTGGTTACTATATTTTACAGCTTATGTATACATACGATGGTCCATATACTTCGTATGTATACAGCTGGCATGATACGTATCTAGTCTCAAGTATTTGGGACTGGGGCATTACAATATAAGTTGGAGGAGGCACACTCTCTTCTACCAGATTCTCTCTGGCCAGCTCTCCCCCGATAGTGTCCATCATTGGCAGTGAAGGAGCAGGACCTATATGTCCGAAGCAACTATCAATTAACTTAACCCGAAGGATGTGATGATAGAGCGAATGAATCTCCTCGCTGGTCAAAATTTGACTTAGCTTACCAGGGGAGAGTTGCTGGGACTGAGGTTCGCTCTCAGCCACCGTAGCCTCTTCACCAGCCACATTCGACCCGAAGGCAACTGGTTCATCTGCCCCAGCCGCCCCGAAAGGAGATACAACTAGATCAGTGTCACCCGGCTGAAGTTCAGCAACCTCGGGGACGGTGTCAGCAGATTCCACGTCACCCTGGGTTAAGACCTCAGCAACGGAAGGAGCCTCAGCCATCAACGAAAGAACCCCGACAGAAATAATCTCGGCACACATGTCACTAATAAAGTGGCTAAGACCGGGTCGACTTCAGAGTCAAGGGCCGGTTCTCGAGGATCCGAATCTTCTGACGCCTACAAAGAAAAGAAAATGATTAGGTCATAGTTCAAAAGAAGAGCTAAAGAAGAAGATGGTTGTAATTCAATTCACATCTGAAACGGTGTCATCCTCGCGTCTCTTCTTGATGAGCAGCCTGCGAGGTTTAGACGTAGTCCGTTTTACGGAGTAAGTTCTGCCGCCAACGGCGGGCTCAGGCCTGCTTCGCTTGCGCGAAGGACCAGGAACGACAGGCAGCTGATCCGCCACCACCTCATCAGCAGGAGGAAGAGAGTTATCAGGGTCATGCTCGTTATCCTCTTCGTCCGTGTCGGTAGACTCTGAGTCCGACAAAGCAACTGTGTTCTCCCGCTTCTTCCTTGCCTTGCACCCCTGTGGCTTTTCCGCCAAGCCAGTACCAACAATAAAGCTGGTACTCGGGTCAAAGCCAACAGGAGGCTTGCTCGCCGCGACATGGTATAGAGCTGCCAAATACAAAATCTCTCCTGGCGCCTCAGCATCAGGAACTGAGAAGCTCGTACGGGTGTGAAATGTGTCATAATAATGCCAGGCCCTGATGATGTCAAGCACGCTACCTTCAAAACCCAAGCAAGGGCTGGGACTGTCCAAGAGCAGCTGACTATACCCGAACTGCCGGGAGAATCTACTGGGCCAGTAAGGCTCCAAGTAGACGGTATTGCGGTTGCGGTATACTAGGTGTGCAGGACGGATGTTACGCAACCAAAGGAGCATCTTCTCAGGCAGGAGGTGAGGAGGCTCGGTACCATCAATATGTACGTTCCTCACTTCTTCATCGGTAAAACGAGGAACAGACACGAAAAAGTTATATCCGTCCACTCTCGCCAGCACCTTTCGACAGACGGGCATCGTGCTGCACTCCCAGGACTGATGGTGATATTGGAAGATGAAAGCATCATCAGCTGTAACGCCATCTTCTGTGTCAGGCCTCATCAAAGATCGGTAGTGCATCAACAACCACCCCATCAGATAATGATAGGGCAGTTCAACGCGTTCAAAGTCCTTCGCCGTGTCACGGACGATGACCTTGGACGAGAAGGCGTGGAGGCCACGGTGTATGCTGCACACCATGGCCGGAAGAAGAGCTAGTCTGGCCCCGAAGACCAGCTTCATGGCAGGGAGGATAAAGTTACGGCTGATCCTCTCAATAGAACCAGCCCCTCCCGAGACAATGCAAATCCGTAGCCACACCATCAGGAGCCCTGCCAGGAGTGCCTTCTCTGACAGCTGCTGAGTACCCTGATAAAAATAACTGAAGGAGTAAGTGCGACTCCCAAACCTATCGCCTGTGGCCCGTGACCTCTTGGCAGTCAACACCAGGTCCTGAACTTCATCCTGGGTTTGAAGATTTCGAGGGGAAACCCGGTCTGAGGCACCTAACGTAAAAAGGTGTGTGAGCCATGTCCGGGTGTGAGGAAGGTTCCCTTCCGCGCTACCATCTTTCTTGATCGACGTCTAGTGGCAGGTACTGTGATGACATAGTAGTTCCCGGTATACGGCAACAAAGCCCGGAAACCGTCGATCCAAATCCTCGAATTCTTCGTTCGTCGTAGTATACACTTCAAAGACTTCTTCCCCCCAGGGCAGCTTGGAAACTGCATGCATCTCGTGGAGAGCGAGTCCCATCTCTCCTCCAGGCGTGAAGAAGGTTCCCATCGGCCGGTTGTACATCTCCCTAAGAGCCATGAACAACGTCTTATTCATGGACAGACCAAGACAGATGTCCCAAATGGCGTGATAGAGGCCGATCTCACGAAGGAGAGTCTCATACTTCCGCAGAATCCACGTGGTCAAATTGGCCCATGAGGGGATGGGATTTATCCAGTTCAACAACGCCAATCGACCAACTGGATAGGACCCCTTCCTAGCAAGTTGGTTCAGGAAAGTGTCGGCTTGAGAGAACTTAAAATTGGGATCCTGCACATTTGAGAAGGTACCCGGGGCTAACCCCATCACGTAGCAACTGACAGATACCTTGTCTGCATACACTGACCCCAAATTTCTGTTATAATGGATGTTACCCACAAACATCCCCGACTGGCTCGGAGTTAAGGAGTCCACCATCTTTCTGTCCATCGGCAGCATATTAAACCAAGACAGCAAAAAATTACGCTCTATCTGAGGAATATGGATCGCCATTCCATTAGAAGTGAAGCTCCAGCTCTAGGATATATCCAGAACTTAGGGGTTCTTCACAGTCAAGGCATCTCAGAAGTGGTACTCAAGCTTCAGGAATTCTCTCCCCAATTGCCCCGAGTTCATCATGGCACAGAGAAAGTAAAAGGACTGGTTCTTGATAGCATTCAGCCTCTCCACGGGCTCGTCTTTGGGAAGCTTGTTCACCACATACTGGACTATGTGGTCGAACCGCACACCCACAGCTGATTGGGCTGAACCCACCAAAGGCTCTCCCGTAGGATTGACTGGCAGATTCACTGAAAAAAGACAAAGGACACAAGTTAGAAGATGGCCAGGTAAAACCACTTAGTGTTTCTGGGCTTATGCGGCTCTATTTTAGTGAGGCCTCATGCGGCCCAGTTCAAGTGAGCATATGTGGCTCGGTTTAGCGAGTGTTCATGCGGTACGGTCTAGAAATGCTTATGCGGCTCAGATTTAGTGCGACCTCATGCGGCTCAGTTTAACCGGGCTTATGCGGCTCTGATTCAGCGGGTGCTTATGCGGCCTAGTTCAAGTGAGCTCATGCGGCTCTGTCTAGCGGGTGCTTATGTGGTCCAGTTCAACAGGACTTATGCGGTTCTGGTTTGGTGGGGTCTTATGCGGCTCGAATTCAGCGGGTGCTTATGCGGCCCAGTTCAAAGTGAGCTCATGCGGCTCTGATTTAGCGCGGCCTCATGCGGCTCACTTTAACAGGGCTTATGCGGCTCTGGTTCAGCGGGTACTTATGCGGCCCAGTTCAAGTGAGCTCATGCGGCTCTGTTTAGCGTATGCGTATGTGGTCAAGTTTAACAGAGCTTATGCGGCACTGTTCGATGGGTCTTCATGCGGCCCAATTTGCAAAGTGCTGATACGGCCACAAGATGACTCTCATGCGGCACATACATTACAGTATCATCATAATAAACTTGAACAGTTCCATGAAGACGAAGAAGGGCTCGCACATAAACATGCGACGTAGCCGTTATGGTTAGGGTTTGAGTCCATGTAGCTTTCTCCCAACAATCTTACCAGCAATGGCGGGGTGGACATCATGGTGAACTGGGGGCGTCGCAGTCGATGAAGAAGCCGCTCCCTTACCCTTCGCCGCAGTGCTAGAGCAGGCTTTAGAAGTCTTGGGAGCCATTGATGATCGAAGGAGAAGAAGACGGCAGCTAGTGCAAGAAAAGCTTGAACAAAAGGAGAGAGTAAATAGTCTCTCTCTAAAACGTTCTCATATTTATAGGCGGACAGTGAGCACGTGGACCGATAGGCGCTTCGGGTTATGGGCCGCCTAGGAGACAGAACCGACTCTTGGGTCATCGAGGCAAATCCAAAATACATTTAAAGCCGACTCTTGGTATCTTACCCAAAAGACGGCTTCAAATCAAAACAAATCAAGAACAATAATGAGACACCCACGTGGCACAGGACCATTATGCGGCCAGAACAGTCCATGCGGCTAGGAAGTCTATGCGGCAAAGAGCGGTCCATGCGGTCTGAGTAATCCATACGGCAAGAGTGGTCCATACGGCCAGAGCAGTCCATGCGGCCAGAGCGATCCATGCGGCCAGAACATCCCATGCGGCCAAAGAAGTCTATGCGGCAGGAAGAGCTTATGCAGACATGTCCATGCTTCTTATTCAAAGTATTTCAATTTTGCAAATTGAAAACTTTGAAGGGGGTCTTGTAGAAGCGTGGAAAAATATAAATAAATGCTTATGCATCCCGAAAATCAGCTCCATACGGCTCATAGCTGAAGGAGCCTTCATGCGGCTCAAAAGACCCGAGAGCTTCATGCGGCTCAGAAAGATGAAGGGAAAGCCACGTGGCCTCATGCGGCTCAAAACAGGCCTTTACAGCTGGCTATAAATACTCTGAGCAACTGGCTCATTAATTACCCTGACACAGGAAGGCTGCAGCTCTGACAAAGAAGGATTGACAGCTCTGACATAAAGGCAAAATGATGGCTCTGTCATAATGGCGTGCTCCTAGAAAGATGAGATAAAATCTATATAGCTGGCACAATCCACCAATTCCAAAGTCCCTTATGCGGATCGCTTCAAAAACTTCCATGCGGCTCAGTCGTAGGATCCACCCTATGTGGTTCAGTTGGAGGCCACCCCCATGCGGCTGCCACTCTCATGCGGCTCGGATTGTGGGGGGACTATCCTTATGCGGTTCAGTTATGGTTTACTCTTATGCGGCTGCCACTCTCATGCGGCTCGGATTATGGGGGCCACCCTTATGCGATTCAGTTGGGGTTCACTCCTATGCGGCTGTAAAAGCATAGAAATAAACAGGAAATCCTATGCCTCTCAAGAGTAGGAGAGTTTCATGCGGCTCAAAAGTTCATTAGAGTGCCATGCGGCTCAAAAGTTTATTAGAGTTTCATGCGGCTCAGAAACCCCCCTAGCTCCATGCAGTTCTATGCAGCGGCCTCATTCAATGCCACGTACGGCTGGCCATAAAGCAGCGGCCTCATTTAATGCTCTGACACAACAAGGCGGCTCTGACATAAAGGAGAAGTGACAGCTCTGACATAAAGCTGCAATGATGACTCTGACATGAAGGCGTGCTCCTAGGGAAACGAAGAAAATCTCTATAGCTGGCACAAATCCACCAATTCCAAAGCTCATTATGCGGCTACCATCTCTATGCGACCGCCACCCCCATGCGGCTGCTACTCCTGTGCGGCTCGGATCATGGGGGCCATCTTTATGCGACTTAAATCCTGAGAAGCTACCCCCATGCGGCCGCTACTCTCATACGGCTCGGATCATAGGAACCATCTCCATGCGGCTCAAATGCTGAGAGGCCTCGCCCGTACAGCCTTGACACGTGGTCAGCCTTATGCGGTTCAGTTGGAAACCACCCTCATGTGGCTCAGATTTCGGAGGCCATACCTTTGCGGCTGCCACCTTTATGCGATTCAAATCCTGAGAAACCACCCTCATGCGGCTCTGTCAAGACACCCTGTCCCTGTGGCTTACGGTTAGGACACGTGGAAGAAGATCAGTTCCCCCCGCGGTCCTACGGCTCGCAGTATAATGATGGTTGGACACGTGGCACCAAATCAATCAAGATTTATCCACCCAGATTTAGTACAATCATCATAATTATACGGATCAAATCAGATTTATTACAATCAAGCAGATTGAACACGTGGCGAGAGATCCGAGCTTGTCATAATAAATCATAAAGATTTGTGGCAATCAACATTAATTAACCATACGGATTTGGCACAATCAACATTAACTGCCCAGATTTGTTGCAATCAAGATTAACGGCCCAGATTAATTGCCAACAAAACAGGATCAAGGAAAATGGTAATTAATCCCAAACTGCCGACTTTTCAACAGGGCAATCATTGCAAACCCTAATGATCACACCCCACTCCTATAAATAGCAAGGTGCCATTCCCTTGCAGAAAAAAAGAAAGGACAGAGAGAGAAGAACCCGGCTGGACATAGAGAGAAAAAGGTACGCACAGAAGAGTCTTCCCACACATTCCGAGAGTATTTCTTCATCAGAGCCAAGGATACGTCCGATCGTCTAAGGAGTAAGGCAGAGCTGCCGTCGCTTTTCCGAGCCTCTACCGTCACTCCTCTAGAATCAAAAATAAACAATCGTACTTAGATTGCTACACCTAGGTTTTTGTCCCTAGGCTTTCTTTGTACGAGCGAGTTTGTATTGTGAGTCTAAGTTCAGTCCTCCTATAAAATTATTTTGTACTTTACAATCAATGGAAAATACGATGGCGACTCTGCTGGAGACTAACCTTTCCACGGCTGAGGAGTTGGTGACGCAATCGGACGCAGCCAAACTTGGCTCCACTCAACAAATATTGGTCGCCCGGTTCGACCAGCAGGCGTTTGAAGAAATGCTCTCCGACGGGAGGGCTGGCCCGGTCCCGCGGTGAGCCCGCACGAAGAAGGCCCGCAGGAAGTGGAGGCCCAAATCATTCGCTCCTCCCCAAGCTCTCGAAGGAGTAATCTCTGTTGCCCAAGACGGCAGAGAAGACTCTCTTGCGGCCCCACTTCAGAACATAGAGGACTCTGCTGTCCCCAAGTTTGGCAGAGGAAAACACTACGATGCTGGACTTGCAGGGGCAAAGGGTAACTCTACACGGTCCAGGAAGAAGCCGCAGAAGGGCGCTAGCCGCATGAAGATTCTTGCGGCCACAAAAGCCAGCCGCAGACAGAAGGCTCATACGGCCAGTAATGCCAGCCGCATAGAGGATGCTCATGCGGCCACTATGACTTCCAATCGCATGGAAGAGGCCCACGAGGCCACTACAGCTCCCAGCCGCATACAAACCGCCAACCGCATGTGGGCTACTTATGCAGCCACAAATTCCAGCCGTACGCAGGCAGGCTATGCGACTAAAAATCTCAGCCGCAGGCCATCTGCTTCATGCAGCTCGGGCTAAGTCTTCGACCGCCTCTCAGGTGATCCTGATCCTAGATACTCTCATATGCCAGTCTCTATGGACTCTTCCTACTATGCACTCTAGGTGCTAGAAGGAAGAAGTCTCAGGCAGCGCGGGCTCATCGAGCTCAGATAGCTATTCCAACTTCTGACTATCAGGGCATCCCGCTGACTATTACGCGGGCCCCTGATGGAAAGTTGTATAAAACAATCCGTGTCCAGCCCCCGGTGGCCAACGAACGGAATAGTCATCAAGAATCTCCCAACAATAAATAGGAGCAAGTACACATGCTACACCCACATCAGGGAGCAGGCAGGATGCCAACACACTCATGTGCTCAGGACTCCCGAGCCCACAAAGCGAGTGACTTGTGCAACGTGATTCTTCACAAACGCAAGAAAGGAGACGAAAACTTGGGGTGCAGAGAGTCCTTTCATAGAAGTTACTGCACTCAAGTCATTGTCAACTGCTGCTGCAGCAAGGCGGCCACGCAAGAGAACCGGCGATCCGTCTTCCAACGGCTGCAACACCCAAGCTCAGAAGACGAGCCGCTTCTCGTCGCCTCCTGCAATTCTTCTCACAAGATCCCTGGCAGTGGGAGAGGGAAGAAAACAAACATCTCCAGCCCGAAAATCTTAACCAAGAAACCCTCTTCTACGCGGTTATCCATGACCGATACGGGAGGAGTTTTCCAAGGTACTCGCTCAAAGACGAAATCTGCCACACTTGGAGATTCGTTGTCCACATCTCTGGGAGGCGCTGGAGCCGGGGGTAGCACTCCTCCAAACATCCACGACAATCCGGTGTTCCAAGAAGATGATCCAGGGGAAATGGTTACCCCAACAGATGCAGCATGTTCCGACGTCCCCGAGGACGTCCACAATTCTCAAGACGAGGCAAGCTCTGAAGTTGGGGGTACCACTCCTTCTGAGTCCGAACCAGAGGAGAACATTCCCACATACCCTGATGACTTCTCTGTACGAGGGTATGACTCAGAGGGCACGTCCTCCAACGTTCCTTCCATCTCTCCTCATGTAAGGACGGTGTTCATGACGGACAACAACCAAGATGGTCCCAGTGATCGCCAATGCATCGACACTCTGGAAGCCATACTTCTTACCTTGGTCAAATCCGTGGATGAGATCAAAGTATCCCTTCCAACTCTACAAGGAAGAACACTTGACCAAACAAATATGGGACCCACGGTCAATGCGGACTCGAACTCAGCCGCACCAAACTCGGGTGATAATCCTCCTAAAATATCAGCTCCCACCGCTGCAGACGAGGCCAGGGAGGTAAGAAGAGAGGTCCAGGAGCTCTGGGCCATATTCCATGCCCGAGAAAACTGCCAGGACCTCAGGATACGACAACCGTATCCTGTTGCATGGAGAGATGTGCCCTTTCCACCAAGGTATAAACCATTCAACATCAATCCGTATGATGGAAAGACATTTACAAGCAGGTACATCACCTACTTCGAAGTTACAACCGACCATCTGTCTCATGACGATGCCATCCTCACACGGTTGTTCATTCGAGCGTTGGAAGGGGTCGCCTTTGACTGGTACCACAACTTGTCGGACAACTGTATCCATTCCTTCGTTGGCTTCAAACGTATGTTCCTAGAGAGGTTCTAAGAAGTAGGACAAGACGTGACAATGTCCACCCTCATGGACGGTGTCCAGGGAGAAATGGAGCTGACAAGGAACTATATCGAACTCTTTCGTCAAACCGTAATGAAGTTGCCTTCCGGTAACCCCGATTCCTCCTTAATTAAAATTTGCCAAAAGAGGCTGCTTCCCATAAACAGCCTTTGGATGGGCGAAAGTCAGTTTAAGGATTGAAGACTTTCATTATCAGCGCCACTAGCACAGAAGACAAATTAAAAAAAGCTCGCCAACTGGGATTGCACGTCTCGGAAGGAGAGGACAATGGCAAATGCCCTAACACCAACAGCAATAATGGTGGTAACCCCTCCAACAATCGAGACAATAAGGGCAAACAGGCTATAGTGGCCGACACAGCTCCGAAGCCTGAATCGAAGCTGGCAGAGAAGCAGTGGCCTCAAATGACCTACTCCTTCGAAGACGGCCATGTCAAGCCCATCTTGGACATGCTCATATAAGGAGGTCGAATTCAGCTCCCTCCTCCAAGACGTGAACCTCGTCCTGTTGAGATGGAAGGCCCCAAGTACTGCTACTATCATCGCTATGTCCACCATGCTACACAAGACTACTACCAACTGAAGCGATACATCCAGCATCTCATCGATTCTAAGGCCTTGGCCATTAATTTTGAAGAGGTGACCGTAGCAGCAAACATGGTGTCAGTACAATTCTACAGCTTTTCTTCAACAAAGACTCAAGATGGAGTTGTATCCGTCCCCAGAGCAAGGATGGAAGTCGTTAACCTTCCATCTCCCCGAGACCAGGCTGCCGGTCTAGTGCCCCTTACCACATCACGAGGGGAGGTCATGTGGGTCCATCCAGATCTGATACCTGAAGTGACTCAGTCCGCACCACCCTCCACCAGTAAAAAGAAGAGTAAAAAAGTCAAATCATGCCGCACAATCTCGACCGAGGTCGAAGAAGCTACTGCTGTTGTTACCCGATCTGGCGCACAAACCCAACCTCCACCGGGTAACTCGGCTGAAGATCATCAGCCGACAGCTGCTGATGCCCCAGGACCTTCTCAGCCTTCGACGACCGACAAGCCTAGGCCGAAGGAGACTCGCTTTGACAAGCCGCTCCGAAGGGAGACGCCTTATGGGCTGGAGAGGCCCTACAACTTTGACATCTTGGCACAATTGGCCAACACACTGGCCAAATTATCACTATACGAACTCCTGAGACTCTCCAAAGATGTTCGCGTCGTGCTGAGCGAGGCACTCCAGAATGTCGACGCATATCTGGCTCAGTCCAATCTCACTGGGGAGACCTCGCCTGCAGATCTCTAGGATAGCGCTTGTACAGGCACAATGCCCAATATTGTCTTCACTCTGCAAGATATGCTTATCAAGACCAACCTGCACGATCGCCCTCTGTATTATACTGGGTACATTGGCGATATCAAGGTGGATCGGATGCACATTAACCCCGGTTCTTCTATAAGCATCATCCCAAAGAGCCTGCTACACCATCTGCGCATCACAATGCATCGCCTGACGCCGACAAGCACCGCCATTAGCAGTTTCAATTCAGGCAGAAGCTATCCGATCGGAAAGATTCGTCAGAAATGCCAAATCGGCGATCTTCAATCAGAAGTGACCTGTTATGTCATAGATGCGGATACTTCCTATAATATTCTCCTGGAGCGTCCTTGGATACACGATTATATGATCGTGCCTTCCACACTGCACCAATGCTTCAAGTACGTCGATAAATATAGCTTCGTGAGGACAGAATTCTTCAATTACATGATCGTGCCTTTCCTTTAAAGGAGTTGAATCTTACTACTCCGACTCATACTTGTATGAGAAGTTAAAAAGGTACCTTGTTGAAGAAGATACTCAAACTCCAACTGAGGCTGCAACTGGATCGGAAGAACCTCTAACGATCCACCTCCAAGCCCGTAAACCTGGCAGAACTACACCCCTTACGGCCACTCTGCATAAGGACGCAATCACCCTCTCTACACAGGAGTAGCAGATGATAATCCGACTGCCAAGGTCTGGCCAAGTGCCACGACCCACGACAGAGCCACTGACAATCAGGCTGCCTAGTGTGAGTCAACAACAAATAGAGGAGCTCAATCCCTCTGTCAAGCCGATGATGATTCGTCTTCTCGAATAAATCGGCAGCCGAACGCTAAGCCGGGGACTGCTAACCAGCCAACAACTCCCCGCCCAGCACCAAGCACTAAACTGGAGGTGGCTAGTACGCCAACGACTCCACGTTCCGCTCTACCCATGGAGCCCTTGATGATTAATCTGCCCAAGTCACCGTCCCAATCTACATTAACACAGGGGGTGGTTGAAGAAGAGCCAGAGCTGGCCAAGTATGTGGCTGCTCACACTGATGTTCCATCCACAGATGATGTAATCCCACTAGAAAAGATACCTTATTTCATCAATAAAGGGCTTTTTTTGAACTACCTCGAGCTTAATAAGCTTTGTACAATGTATGCTATGGAACACGGTATAGGTACCCACCTGCACGCACAGGTGACAAATGTCTACACCGTAAACCAACTTACCCCAGTGGAAGACGCTTGCCGCATAGTCAAGGGAGGGGATCGTCCAATCATCTACGACCGGAAGAATGATCCACAACCCTTCAGGATAGAAGAAGTTGATCTCGAACCCGACGCCGGAAGACTACCTTTTTATCTGTATAGCTCCCGATCCAAGTACCTCATGCAAAAATAGGGGTATGATATGGAAACTACACCAGGTTTGAACTACGGCACTGGACGGCGATTACCCTTACAATTGCCGGTCCCGGCTGGGAAACTACGAGATTACTACAACAAAACCAGATGTGGGCTAGGTTATGTTACACCTACAACGACTCCTGAAAGCTCAGACGAGGAATGCGACTGGCATTCACACTCAACAGGATCACCCACTTCCGATTCGGATGTTAGCATCAGGGACGTGTTCAGGTAAGTCTTGTCCGTCAATATGGTATTTGCCGATGCCTACGAAAAAGATGAAGATATTCCTGAACTTCTTGAGTTAGAGCCGTGGGCACAACAGCTAGATGCGTAATGAAAGAAGCGGTTCAAACAAAGAGAGCCTCCCACCGAGGATGAGGTTGTGCAAGTTGATCTCGGTGATGAGTCCCCTCCAAAGCCCATCTTCGTCAGCAAGAATCTGACAGACGAAGAGCGAGAATCGCTACTACAACTCGTCAGAGAATACATCGACATGTTCACCTGGAGCTACGAAGACATGCCAGGACTGAACCTCGAAGTTGTACTTCACAAACTCAATATTCGTCCGGATACAAAACCGGTCAAGCAACAGCAACGACGGTTCTGCCCCGACATCATGAATGCCATTGAAGCTGAGGTCAACAAACTAATAGCTAGTGGCTTTATCCGCGAGGAACAGTACCCAGACTGGGTCGCCAACATAGTACCAGTCCTCAAGAAGAATGGGAAGATCCGAATCTGCATCGACTTTCGGAACCTAAATGAGGCGTGTCCTAAGCATGAGTTCCCCCTCCCTATCACAAACATCATGATTGACAATACCTGCGGCTTCGAGCGTATGTCATTCATGGATGGTTTCTCGGGATACAACCAAATCAAGATGTTCCCTGATGACGAAAAGCACACATCATTCCGAACACCAATTGGCACATACTGCTACACAGTCATGCCTTTCGGTTTAAAAAATGCTGGCACCACCTATCAAAGAGCTATGACCATAATCTTTAGAGACGACCTGCGCAAGATAGTGGAATGCTACGTCGACGACATCGCCGTCAAAAGCCGTTCTAAGGAAGATCATCTGCATGATCTAAGGACAGTGTTCGACCTGATGCGAGCGCACAATTTGAAGATGAATCCCACAAAATCCTTCTTGGGCATATCCAGCGGAAAGTTCTTGGGTTTCATCATTACTTCCCAGGGTATCCATATAGACCCTGAGAAGACGAAGGCAATCAAGGAGATGGGTCCCCCGCAAAATCTCTGTGAACTTCGAGGCCTTCAAGGGAGGCTGGCCTACATCAGAAGGTTTATTTCTAACCTCTCCGGACGATGTCAGCCATTCACCCACCTCATGAAAAAGGGCATTTCATTCGTAAGGGATGAAGAATGTCAGCGCGCATTCGACAGCATCAAAGAATATCTGTCGAACCCTCCAGTCCTGGTGGCCCCGGTTGCTGGAAAACCATTCCTGCTCTATGTGCGAGCAATGGAGCATTCTCTCGGTGCTTTACTAGCGCAAAACAATGATGCAGGCCATAAGCAGGCTATATATTACCTCAGCCGAATGATGATGGGGCCGAAACACTGATACACTACCGTAGAAAAGGAATGCCTCGCTCTGGTGTTCGCCATTCAGAAGATGCGACACTACGTTACGGGACAAAACATCCTTGTCGTATCAAGAGTCAACCCCCTCAGGGTCCTCATGACTAAGCCGGGTGCACTCAGCTCTCGCCTCGCTACCTGGGCGATATTATTGTTCCCCTACCATACGATCTTCGTACCACAGAAAGCGGTTAAAGGTCAAGCTCTGGCAGACTTTTTAGCAGCTCATCCAGGTTCGGAGTCAACCAGGATAGACGAAAAGATTTCAGATGAGGTCGACAATTCAAATGCGGTTTCCCATAATGCCATCTGGCGAATGTTCTTCGACGGCGCTTCTAGAACTGGGCCCAAAGGCAACATTATCGCTGGAGTCGAAGTAGTGCTGCTCTCTCCCTCCGGGCTGGTAATCAATTGGGCCTACTCCCTCACGGAGCCCAGTTCAAACAATGTGGCCAAGTACAACGCTTTAGTCATTGGCCTCCGACTCGTAAAAGAGCTGGGGGTAGAGTATATAGAAGCATATGGTGATTCACAGCTAATCGTTAACCAAATTCGGGGCTCATACGAAGTTCGTCATGAAGACATGATCCCCTATCACCAAATAGCAATGGACATCATCTCGTCCTTGGAAGGGTTCTTCATGGAACACGTTCCCAGGCTCCAAAATATTGAAGCCGATGCCCTAGCAGGTATGGACCGAAACTAAAGGTAGTAGGAAACTGAACTAGAGAATAAAATCCAAAACACGAGCCCCCAAATACTACTTGATACAAAGTAATACAAGGACTGACATAAACCAATAGGGGGAATTGAAACATAATGAAGTAAGGCTAAACAAGAGTAGAAGACATTGTCTATAATATAACCAAACCCAGGCCTTCACATATTTCATGACTGATAGCTTATCCACCCATGGGACTGATACAATTCGAAGGTAAGGGGGAACTGAACAATTAGATCATTAAAACTAAAACAGAGTGCTGTACTAGTATACTGATGATTAGTTAAACAAGGAAAATATTATAAAGATAATACGGGCTGAAATATAGTACATAACTGATTCAAATAATGAGAATGCACAAACAAGCATTTGACTGAAACGAGATGCAGGTATGGACCGAAACTAAAGGTAGTAGGAAACTGAACTAGAGAATAAAATCAACCCAAGCCTCTTCCTCTATCTGTGATACTGAAACCAATATAGGTAAAGAATACAATGTAATTCGAGGACTAAACGTTAAGGTAGCAAGACTGAATGTGATCCTCTTACTGCTACAAGTGGACAGATATGATGCAAAACTTGGACTGAACATTAGTTCATGACTGATATCAAAGTACACATGTAGGACTTGATACAAAGCCATAAAGAAATCCCATTCCTCATCCTATTAGCTAACATGGAATCAACTTATGTGTAGGCTCACTAACTGATACTAAATCAAATAGAGGCTAAACCAGTTAGACTAAGGACTGAACTAACTGGACAGAACAAAACTAATAAGTGGCTGAATAAAAGGAAATGGGACTGAACCAAATGTTCTAAACTTGCTACTTAGCACATAGGGACTGAATAATATAAGCAAAGACTGGACTATAAATAATAAAGTAGGCAAATATTAGGGGATTGAAACAATACTATAGGACTGCACAGGAGGGAATAGACATGAAGTATATAGGGACTGCACTAATTAAACTGAAACATACTCGAAATGAAGGGCACGGCTAAAAGTCTGAAACACTTAAGTTACAAGTGAACTGACACAATATAATGACTGATACATAAATGGTTACGGGACTGATATAAAGGACAGGGCAACAATATACTAGAGACTGAACAAAATGGTGATGTCTGAGCAAAAAAAGAACTGGCTAATAGGTAATACAAGGTACTGATCAATGAGGAGCTATGGATTGAACTCAAAGGACAAGGGACTGAACCAATATCAAATTCCCCATCTCATTTCAGTACACATAACACAACAGTCCACATAATCTCCATGCCCCCAACTCAATACACAATGCGTCAACACTAATTTAAACTACTAGATAATCCTACAATGATACCTCATAGCAAGGCAAACCTAACACAAGATTCAAGCTAAAATTTAGAGCATTGGTGCTCTTTTGATCATTTCGTCAAACACTTGGCGTGCGTATCGAACACGTGGTGACACATCCATGATACGCACTCCAAATGGATTCAAACTTGATCCAAAGCACCCACACATGTTCTAAATCCTTAGCATGACGTAGATAACCATTCTTCAAACCCTAAAATCTCCATTCTCGGATTCCTCCCCCCCATTTGAGTCAAATGCAAAAGGAAAATCCCTCAAATAGAAAGAGGGGAGTCTAAAATCCTCACTAATGGTAAGCCTAATGCACGAGGGTCCCTAATGCATGACTCTGTACTGATTTAATGGAAATTAAGGGTTTAGAAAGTATATACCTATTGGAAGATGGATTCCCAATACAAAAGTTCCAAGATCTATAAGTCCTTCAAGCTCCAAGTGCGCCAATCCCTCTAAGCTAGCTACTAGAGCCTTCTCCTCTCCAAGGGGAAGATAATGAGACCAATTTGGACTGATTTGGAGCCAATTTGGTTGTAGGAGGAATTTGGAGAAGAACTTCTAAATTAGGGCTAAAAATGAAATGAAAGGAGAAAGAAGGAGTTGTTCCTTTAATAGGCTAAGGGATTAGGGTTGGCCGGCCACAATAATAGGTTTTGGCTAGGGGAATGTCCAAGGAGCCCCCCTCTAACTTGTCATGACAAGTTCTAAACAAAAAGCTTCTTCTAATTAGATTTTTAGCCCTATTTTAAATGACTAGATAGTCTAACTAGAGACTAACTTAAACTTAATAAAATGGTTTGATTAGGGTCTAGTCTCACTAGTTAAGTCTACCTTGGTTATGACTAACATCTAATTAAGATGGTTCTAAAGTTAACAAAATTATGTCACAAACATAAATCAATTAATTAAATGATATAAATAATCATAAATATCAAAAAGTCTTAAATACCCCTTTTCTAGAATGTGGTAGTGACAAACTCACAATATCTTAATTTATTGAACTAACGTTATATTTCTTTCTTGGTAATCCCAACGGAAGGCATGTCTGCGGGGGCCATTGGACCCCGGAAGCAGTACTCCTTCCCAAGACATCGAAACCAATAGCAATATTTAATATTTACATTTTACCAATATTTTCCTTGAAGGTTGGTGGGAAATTCAGGCAGAAAATTTAAAACATAATCACAAACAAAAAGTTTTCTGTCCCTTTAAATTGTGTATCGAACTTATAGCAGAGACGTTGGTGGAGATGAGTTATAACATCTAGGATGGAATGAAAAAAAAGGAAATTTAGTTTCAGGACTTGTCAAAGTCTTCATCCAAAAGTGCGTCGGTAAATCATCACATGTGCCACTGTGGTGAATTTTCTTGAAAAAGAATCGCTTTGACGACTAACAATTTCGTGAGAGAGTTCTATAGTTGTGGTATTACGAGGTAAGGGTTCATTTCGATTAAAAATAATGATTATTAAAGCATCCCTGGTGCAGAGAAGAAAAACTGGAAATCAGTGCTTAAGCAAATCGAAATAAAGGACAGGGTAATAGAAAAGTTGAAAAAATATGAAAAGCTAAATATGGAAATTCAAAAGCTAAATCGTTTGAAGAATAATCTGTTGTTATGTTTATGTTTTTTTGGTGTTTATCTGCTATGTATTATGGGAATAGTTTATGTCCCTTTTTAAATGACGGCCACTATGATGAAGAATAAATTGTCTAAATTTGGAACGTCTTGATGACATCAAGATTTGTCTGACTGCAGTGTAGGCCTTTATTATGCAAGCAAGGCGTTTACAATTACAGCAAAATTCTTATAAGAATTGGATATATATTATACATTTTTTATTCTTCGAAGATTTTCTTATTTGTAAAATTTCATCACTTGCTGTAATCCCGTTGTAAAGATTTATATATTATCAAACATATCCGAGCAGACAACTTGATATAAATTTTATCGCACATTTTAAGAACATTATAAATCCACAAAAGTTTTGACATATTTTATAACCTTTTATTACAAGACAAATGGACATATTTCATTTGATACAAAAAATAAAATTTTCATCCTCTATCTTCACACCATCAAGGTGCGCTCATTTCTAATGTTCATCATTTCATCATTTGCTGCATAATTAGATGGTGGCGCAATTGGTTTCCTCTACATTGTGCTTTGAAGATGCAATCCATACAACACGTTTGCGCCTTCCAAATTTCGAATCAAACTGTATGTAACAAACATAACATCAAAAATATTGCTCTAAAAATAGTGTAACTATTTGATGACATATTTTTAGACTTATATAGTAAGAATAGGAGTCCAACCTATATCCGCCTTGCATGAGTAATATTACAAAAAGATCTCAATCAAATGAATTTCCTTGGGGGGAACATAAAGACGACACACTATGGAGAATGTAGAAAAGTTAAAGCTAGAATTTTTAAACTTCCCAATCTCTTCCTCAAGAAAAAGATCCAAATTTTTGAAAGCTACAATTACCAAAAAACAATATGTATTATTATTATACGGATCTAGTACATAATTTATTCAAAATTGTGAACATGAGCTTTCTTTTTCTTTTATGACTTATTTGTTAAAAATCAGCTCATCTGAAGATGGAATGGAGTAACAAACTTCAACAGCCTTTCTTTTAATCATAACTGTTGCAAGAACATAATGTTCAACCATAAGGATGGGTATATATATCTGACCCACGATTAATGATTATAACAGATTAATCAATTTTCAGCAAATTTTAATTAAAAATTAAACCAGAACAAATTAATACCTCATCACAAGTTCTTAAAGATCCCATATAGTCCTCAAAATATTTGTACTTCTTCCATATTTCATGAATAGCTTTATTTGAGCGCGATAATGTTGCACTCTACATAGACATAAAATAATATATAACAAACGACAAATAAATGCGAAAAAATTGTTAATGCAAAATCATTAAAGAATAAAATGCTTACTCACCCATATCTTTGATGCTAAATACCATACCTTAGCTTTATTGTCTGTTCTTTTTCGTTCCTCTTTGGTGAGAATCGCAGAGTCCATGCTAACAATTTAAGAATTTCACATTAAGATAAACAAAGATTACATCAAAGAAAATAATGATGGCATCGAGGACATGCTAACAATCTGAGTATTGCAAATTAAAAAAATAAAGATTGCATCGAAGTAAACATTGATGGAATCAAAGAAAATAAGATAGTATTTATATACCATGTCTTTAATTCGATTTCTTGGAGAAATTGACTTTATATCTGTCCGAATCACATACTTCTTTTTGCCAGATGATATTATTTCTCTAAGAAAAGAAACAGATAGATTAAGAAAAAAATTAAGAAACTGCTAAAACGAATAGAAAACTCATATTAGTTACTCGTCAATTATATCATCCGTAAAAATATAATTGTAAATACTTATTTCATTCTTAGTCTAATGGATAGGCTTTGAGGTTGAACCTTTTGTTTGACTTTTGCAAGGGGTGATCGGTACTAAATTCCCTTCCATAGACTTCCTACGACTGCTTGAAAGCTCAGGCTCATCGAGAGGGACCGAATCCAAAAATTCCTTAATTTTTTCTTTAACTAGACTCAAATTCTCGTCCTCATAAGAAGATTGACTGTCATACTCCTTAATATTGATACCTCCGTTATTAACTGTTGAATATGCCTTATTATGCTTCTAGTTGGATTGAACGAAACATAGCATTCATCGAACAAAGCTTACTTGAAATTTTTGAAACCTGTTCTTCAAGCCTGCACATCATTCATGGAATGAAGGTTTTATTTAAAGCCGGCATCCAATCTTCTACATCTTCCACCTTCTTCAGTATTACTAGTTGAAACAAGAAAATTATTTTGTATATATCAGAAAAACTACTTGTTAAAACAAGAAAAACCATTTTATATATAACAATAGATAAATACAAAAAGTGAAGAAGATGGAAAAAAAATATTTTGGACGAACTGCTACTTGGACGAACCGGATTTTAATAATTGATCTAACCATGTCTCGATATAAGGGCTACTTGGACGAACTGCTAGAGCTTGTGCCTGCTACTATTCAAGACATGGAGCAGTGTTTGTCATCGTGTTTGTATTTTTCATTATCAATTATAAATGTATTTTTCATATTTTACTGAGTCTAGGAATATAATGTAAACCAAGTCGTATTGGCAAATAGGCTACCCAAAAATGTTCTAAAAAATACCAATTTCCTAACTGCTTGATAAATTTTCAAAAGTCCAAAAATCTGAGTTATAAACACAAAATTCACCCCCTCTGAACCAGCAGAATTCTGGGCAAATTTGACACGAATTCGGTCCGAGTTTGGTTGGTGGAACGTTGCTTTTTAAACTCAGTCTTCCCGCAGTTACGGATGCAACGGCTATATGCCGAGATCCTCTCATAGAATTCTGTCCGAATTCTTCCTTTGGAAATCCTATAAATATAGAAGATTTTCTACCATTCCAACACACCAATTCACTTTCTTATCTCTTCTCTCTAACCTTACTACGTTCTTCCAAAGCCTTTAATGTCATAACTACTTATTATTATTACTATTAATTATTATTATTATTCCATATATATATATATATATATATATATATATATATGTATATATATATATATATATATATATATATATATATATATATATATATTATTCCATTATTATTATTCTATATTATTTTTACATATTTTTTTACATATTATTATTACATATTATTATTACATATTATTTTTACATATTTTTTTACATATTATTATTACATATTATTATTCCATTATTATTATTCCATATATATATATATATATATATATAGATATATATATATTTTATATATATATATATATATATATATATATATATATATATATATATATATATATATATATATATATATATATTTTTTTTTAAAAAAAAAAAAAAATATATATATATATATATATATATATATATATATATATATATATATATATATATATATATATATATAAGTGTACTAGTATAAATGTTTGCATATTAAATAATCATGTTTTTAGTTGCAAATTTGTTTTACATTAAATTGTCATTTGGGCACCTTTGTAATTTCGGTTTTCGAAAGACGGTTGGTGCAAATTTCCATCCCATGGCAAAATAAAACCAATGCACCCATGGTTTCTTTCCTCCCTATGACTCAGCCAAGAAAGGGGAGAGCTAGCCATATTTCTTTTATTCTCACTTTCCCACGAAGACACTTGTTACTCTCTTAAACACATTTTACTTTCCAAAGATTTTTTTCGCTTTCTACAAAAAAAAAAAAAACGCCACCCCCTTCATCACAACCAGCACACCCACCACCCTTTCTCTCTCTCTCTCTCTCTCTCTCCATCATTAATCTCATCTCTATCCTCTCCTTCTTCTCATCTCTATCTCTCCTCACCCTCTCCCTTTTCCACAACTACTGTGGTTGTTGTGCCATACCCGCGCCCCCGTCTGCCACACCCGCCGTCGACGTCCTCCTCCCACACTGCCACGGTCGTGCCCCCCTTTCCGACCTCCTCCCTCCGGCGTACTCCTCCTCCATCGCCTTCAACTCTTCCTCCATCTCCTTTCACTCTAGGTATGACCTTCTCCTATAAATTTTTTTCCAAAATTCAAACCTAGGTCAAATTTAATTTTCAAAATTTTGGAATAGGAAGAATCATGGTCAATTGCTAATTTGGGGCTGAAACATCCTAGGTTTTGCTCAAGACAAAGGCAAGTCCTCACCTAAATCTTTTTTTTATTAAATTAGTATCATTATCATAGTTGTTTTTCTTTAGAAATTATTTTATGAGTGTATCTAAACTAGGAAGTATAAATTTTTAATTTTAGAAAAATATGTATACACATATGTATTGGACACATTAAGTAAATATATATGTTGGATACAAATGGACACAAGGAAAGTAACTAAGGTATTCTTCAAAATTATTCATGCATAGGGAATCTATAGGGAATTTTGGGCATAAATGATATGGACACGATATGAAATAAAGGACACAAGAAAGATTAATATAAGTATTCCATTTTGAGTAGAGTTATGTATAATTAATTTGATGCATTGCCATGTATATATATGAATATGTATAGTTAGCATTACTAATATATTAAATTGTGTCAAGTACCCAAGAAAGAAAAATTATACTTAAAATGTATTCTAAATGAAAATTTTCTAAATAGATATATGTTCCTTACATGGAAACATTTATGAGTCAGTATAGTCATAGTTTTGACCTTATATGTCATAAAACTAGTAACATCTGGTACCACTTATGGATTATCATAAATGTCATAGCTTAGACTATGTGAAATATAAGAATACTAGTAAAATTTTATAATATTTTTGCATATATTGAATTTTGTCCAAAATTTGATATCTAGATTATATCCTAGTGACCAATACCTTACACATATTTTGGATATCATTATATTTCTAACTTGTTAAGTTTTTTTGACTGGATATAGTGCTTGTAAATAGTAAGTGCCATTTGCTAGCTTGCTAAGGTAAGAAAAGTTACTACTTGAATTTAATTGCATAAATATAATACTTGTGTGTGTTCCAGTGTTGAGAGTTGCTCCACCGAAGGGGTCGGCAAACCCAGGGTAAAATTCTATGGAGGGTTGCTCCGGGTGTGATATATAAAAATTGTTTCGAAGCAGAAATACAAAGGAGACTCTGCCAAAATTTTTAAGAATTTTGGGAGTTGACCAAATTTCGATATCCAAAAATATTATCGATCTTCCAAGTCCCTATATTTTGTTACTATATATATTAGCGACAGACTTACGACAACCTAAAATCGATTTTAATTAGGGGACGAAGCGTAGGACCCAGACACCAGTCACGTAAGAGAAACTCAATTGAAGTTTCAATGTTTTCTGCTCTGTGTAATTGGAATAAATTCTTCCTAAACCTGTATTTACAAATTTCATGATTATCCTAAGATAGAGATAATATCTACTTGAATCAATATTTACTTGATTCCTAGAATTTTGAAGAAGATGCATATTGACATATTAAGAATTGGGATGAAATACAGAGCAGAGGTAATACAAGATAATAGAATAATAATTGTTTGTAGCACTAGGTCAGTGCATTGGATGGAAGAGAACAATTGGATCACAACCGAAATCTCTGTAATATAATAACAATAAAATTGATCAGTAGTTAGCTCATTCTGCAAGGCCTTGCGAAGTGAGTGTGTGAGGCTTAGCTCACTTACCTGTCCTAAATTCGTACATATTTCGATTAAAATGATCGATTAGGTGAATCGATATACAATTATTTTCCACACATAATATGTGGGGCCGGACTCTAAGCACCGTGCCATCCTGCCATAACCTGATCCCTGGTCATGGGATTATTGCCGAGAAAATAGGATGAATGTGATCCAATTATGTTCTCTAAATTGCATTTTCATATAGAAAATTTTTTGTGATTGTGGTAGTTGGTTTTGTTGATTGATTAAACTTTTAGAGATTACTAGATTAGGACCAAGATAGAATGTTATTTCAAGTTGTACAAATGCATTTACCTAGAATTTTTTTTAAATAGTCAATTTTTTTATCTAAGAATAATTCCTAACTATTCATCATCATATATTATTTTTATTTTTATTTTAATCGTTCTTGACCGAGGACTTGTTGTCGTTTTAACGACCTAGTATTGTTCACTAGGAGACGATAAAGTTTCAGGCGAGATGCAACCTCTGTATGATGTGGACGAGTTTGAGGACTGAATTGGAGTGGCTGTCAAGGATGCAGCAGATAGCATTTTGTAGCTGACAATATATATAAATTAATGGTTTTGATGTAATAACTTGTATAAGTTGTACATTTAGAAAATAGTTTATGTATACAAGTTATAGTTTGTGGAAATAAAAGTATGTTTTAGTATTATCTGTATTTCTATCCTAGAATATTACAGGCGACAATCGTAAATACTGATATAGATGTATTCTTATGGTGCGTAGCCTGGAGATGTTGTACATACCTGGCTCATGTATTCTTGGAGCATGGCGTGACATTTAAGCTTTTATTTTTAAATCCCAAGCCAGTTACAAATCTCTAGTCAATTTGTCAGTACGGTACGGTCTAGAAGTTCAGACTGATTATAATCAAGAGGCTTGATAAGAAGTGAGACACTTCACAATTGAAGTTGGTCGAGTGTTTCGAATCAAAGGTCACGTTTGTAGAAGTTGCAAGGACTTCGTATGAAAACATTCAGTTTTCTATAGTGGATTTCAACCGGGAGCTAGAGTTCTCTCGACTGGATTAGTACTCAAAAGAGGGAGACCAGTATACATCGCCGTGTTTCCGTTTTTTCTCCGCACTTTACTTTTACTTTTCATATCTGTGATATATTTTTGTGATCTTGCAACTAATATTTTTTAATAGCTAATATTCTGCTGCCTACTCTATTCACCCCCCTCTAGAGTATATCGCTTTATATTTCGATCCTACAAATGGTATCAAAGCGGGTTATACAGGTAAAGCGATGTAACATTGCTATTATTTTTTCTATATATAACTGCTATTACATAGATCACTATATCACATATGGTAACTGTGAAATTCACAAGTGACGGCCAAGCCAGAAACAGACCTCCACTGTTTGATGGTACTAACTACACTAACTGGAAAATACGTATGAGTTTCTTTTTAAAATCTCTAGCTTTTAACCTTTGGTCCATTTTAGTTGATGGCTATAAAAAGCCTTACCGTGTTCTTGTTGATAGAAATTTGGTTAAAAAGCACATAACAAGTATACTAACTCTAAAAAGAAAGAGACCAGTCTTGATGTACGTGCTATTAATGTTATTAATGCTTTATTTTAGACAAGACTGAATTAAATAGAATATCTACTTGCACAACATCCAATGAAGTATGGAAACTTCTCGAAGTTACTCAAGAAAGCACGACTTAAATCAAAGAGTCTAAGATCAGTAGACTTACTCAAGAATTTGAGGCGTTCAAGATGAAGCCAAACGAATCAGTTACACAAATATTCACAAGATTTTTGGATATTGTAAATCCTTTGTCCCCCCTAGGAAAGGAATACAGTAATCATGAGAAGATTTGCAAGTTGCTGCAAGCCCTCAAAAAGAACTGGATTCCGAAGCCTACAACAATCATTGAAGTCACTACCATGTCTCTTAAAACGCTCATGGGAAATCTACTCACTCATGAGCTGAAACTTCAAGACTTTGAAGACGCTGCACCATAGGAGAAATCAATCGCACTTAAAGCTCAATATCGAAGGACTGTTGAAGAAGATTTTGACGACAGTGATTCTGACACTAAGGATCAATCTCTCCTAGTGAAGAAATTCAAAAAGTTTATGAGATTAAACTGAAGAACAAAGGAACACAATAGCAACCATAACAACAATGAAAAAGATCCAATCTACTACAAATGCAAAAAGAAATGACACATCAAGAAGGACTATCTGACAGTATCATCATCAACCAGGAAGGGCAACAAATATGAAAAGAATTACTTGAAGAAATCTACTTCCAGAAGATATGCCAATACAAGCATCTGGCATGAAAGTGAAGCTAGCGACTCAGAAGATGAACCATCAGATGACGCTGCAAATGTATGCTTGATGGCATATAATCAGGTAAACTCAAACCATCTGTTTGATACATATGATGATTTTACCTTTGAATAGTTAGGTGAAGCTTTTAGTGACCTCTTAGATGACCACAAAAAGTTGCTTTGTATATAACAAAACTCTAAGAAGGTACTCAAAGAGTACAAAGGTAAAATATAAAGACTACCGACTTACTAGCTGAGGGTAGAAATAGTGTAAACCCTAAGAATGGTGAGCTTTTTCTGTCAAATTGCAACTATACGAGACTACACGTTTATTCAAAGAAAAAGACATGACCAGTTCTAAACCTGAGGAAGATTTACTAAAAGAGAAGAAGATCCATCACTGTGCACTAGTCAGAAATAATGCACTCATAGCTGACTATAACACACTATGACACCCCAAAAAGTTGGAAATTATGCTAGAAAAATAGCATGATGTTGCTTCTTCCTACCCTAACACGTGTCAATTACAGAAACATCGGAACGTAGTCAAACCCAATACTGTCAGACCAAACACCGCCAAACATTTGCCCAAGAAGAAAAACCGACAAGCGTTATACTACAAGCATCGAACTAGAACACGAAGACCTGCCATTCATGCACAACACACTACACTTAACACTCATCTTGCTAGATGACATTATTGTGGCACCATTGGTAATATCTCTTTTGCATGTAGAGTAAAAATGTTAGTTGATTTGAATATATATGCATGGATACCAAAGACTAACATATCCGGATCCTACAAGAAATGGGTACCAACAGTTTCATCTGCAAACTTTTTTGTAGGTGGAACACCGTACTCATGCTAGAAGTAAGTGCATCCTCGACAATGGTTTCTTACAGCACATGACCGGTGATGCTTCTCTATTTGTAACACTGTCAAAGAAGAAAGAAGGATATATCTCCTTCGATAATAATTTTAAAGAGTATATAGTTGGTATCGGCAACATTGGTAAGGCTCCCTACCCTGTGATTAAATATGTCTATCTAGTAACTATGTTAAAAAATAACCTACTCAGCATAAGCCATTTAGCTGACCATGGTTATGGTATTAACTTTGTCAAAGAAAAATGTACTATAGTTGATAGCTCAACTGGTAGTACTATCTTTGAAGGCATTAGAGAAGACAACAAATATGTTTTCTATTTGTTGGAAGCAGGTAGATGCTTACTAGCCAAGAACAATGAGAGTCAACTGTGGCACATGAGACTCGGTCATGCAAACATGGACATAATTTCAAGATCATCCACGAAGAAACTGGTAAGAGGCATACCCGATATTGTATTCAAGAAGGATACGGTATGCAGTAAATTTGAAAAAAATAAAGCTACCAGATCCATATTTAAGTCCAAAAATGCTGTAAGTACCACTAGACCTCTACAATTACTGCATATGGATTTATTTGGGCCTAGTAGAATTGCTAGCCTAGGAGGTAAATTATATGTATTTGTAATAATAGATGACTTCTCTAGATACACGTGGGTGTACTTTTTTTGCACACAAGAATGATGCGTTATTGAAATTCGTCATAATTTGCAAGAAAGTCCAAAATGATAAAGGATTCATGATCACTCGTATTTGAAGTGATCATGGCAACGAATTCGAGAATACAAAGTTTGAGCAATTCTATGACTCATACGGATATTTGCACGAGTTTTCCTGCCCTAGGACTCCACAAAAAATAGAGTTGTGGAACGTAAGAACAGAACTATATCTGAAATGGCTAGAGTAATGTTAAACCAATTTAGTCTACCCAAATATTTTGGGCTGAACCTGTCAATACAGCTTGTTATATTCTCAATAGGGTTCTAATGTGCCTAAATTGAAGAAGACTTCCTATGAGTTATGTTTGCAAAAACAAAATTTTGTTTTTATTCCAAACTTGTAAAAGGGTATAAAGTACAATGAATTCTGGGGAAGTACAACTTTAGAAATCTGATCAGGAGACGATCACTTTATCCCTTGGACTATGTGAACTTGAAGACTGTAGCCTCTAGAGGACGCAGCAGCAATTTTGCAAGAGTTCTTGATTTTTCTCCCTCTGATGATGATTGGAAACTCTATTTATAGAGTTCAGGAAATAACTATTTTGGCAGTTATTCTGATGTGCGCGAGGCTGGATTACGCTATACTGGATTGCACCAACCTCCTGTTGCGCCAACTTTTATTCGGTTGTCAAACATGTACTAACTGTATTTAGACGTGTGGTATCATATGCTTGAGATACGCGTGGTCGTGTACAGGATAGTAGACACGTCTTGAAAGATTAGTGGCATACACGCCATGTCATCCTACTTTAGAATGTAAGTTGTCTCAACTTTGTCAGGTTGCACGAGCTTCAGTCAACAAGTCAAATTGTACTTCATTTGAGCTGTGCCTACGCACGTGGCAGCTTCCGAGAAAAAGTCGTTCAGGTTGCGCCCAGGCATAACTAAGGATTTTGTTTAGATTGCGCCTTGGCACAACTCACGAAGTGTATAGGACAGCTGTCCACCAACTTCTCTTGAGCGGTACAATTCATGGGATTCGAAGAGATTTTCCTCGTTCACTGTTGTGTCAGCCGTCAGTATTGTCAGGTAATGATGACCATTAAGTGTCAGATGCCACGTAGATTTTGGCACAAGAAAGATTGGACACAGTCTGATATCGGGCACAATCTGATCGGTGGTGCAGTCTGTTCTCTGAGCTTCATATCATTGGCGCAACTTGATTTTTGGGGCGCAACTTGATCACTGATCAGTATATTCAAGGCGCAACTTGATTTTTCGGCTCTACAAGACCTCCTTCAAAGTTTTCAAAACTTAAAAACATTACAAAGTTTTGGAATACTTTGAAGTTATAAAAGTTTTGACTAAGTCAGGTTGCGCCAGTCTCGTGCAATCTGTTATGAACAATTTAGACATATCATGCACGATTCGGGATGACTGTTAGGATTCTGATTTTCTGGCTATAAATAATCCTCGTTTACTCCACTGTGATTCTTTACTTTCACTTTTAATCTTCTGAGAAATTTTTTATAACTTTTGTACCCCTCTTCTTCGATCATCTTCTTGACGACATGGCCCCAAAAAGGACTGTTGTTGATAAGGGAAAGGCCATCGCCACTTCTTCAACTCGTGTTCCACCTACCCATGTGCAACAATATGTGCCGCCTTTATCTCGTCGAGTGACAGCTAATCCAGCAATGGAAGGTGATTAAGGACAAGCCGAATCGATCTTGTGATTTCATCAATAATGGATTTGTGCCCCTCTTTTTAGAGTGTGGTGCATCATAAACTTTGTGCCACCCCTTCTTAGGGTGTGGTTGCTCTCTCCTTGAACGGTGTTCATTTTTACAAACATTGTTGCGTACAGTAAAAAAATGTTGTGTAACTTGAGGTGTTGCGCAACTTGAGTTTTGCGCAACATGGCATGTGGCGTAACTTGGGTTGTCGTGCAACTCAATATATCGCGTAACTTAAGTCTCGCACAATACATCTTGTGGCGCAACTCAGAAAATTGGTGTGATTCAAGAAATTATGCATCATTGTTTTTTTTTGTTTCTAATTTTTTTTGTTTACGCATATCTCTGCAGTTAATCTCAGGGAAGACCCAGATGCAGAGAAGTTTGCTTCAATATTTAATGTCCCAGAATACAGAGATAATTTGTCTCACGTCACTTTTCCTCATTACGATGGTCCTGAAGCACGAAGAAGTCTGCTCATAGATCAGGACAATCAAACCATTTTGAACTTAATGAACGGTGAACCTCTGCAGAGCTTGGATACTACCGTCCACAAGAAACCTGCCTTTTTATTTGGAGATGCAATCAAGAAGACTTCCCAACATAAGGCAAGAAAAGAGACGAGATATTTCTTAAAGGGAAACAACGCCATTCATCTAACAAAAATATCCAGGTCCATGGCATTATCTTAATATGCTTTTGCTAGCTATCCTAAGAGGATCTCATGGGATCTGACTCCTCTCCAACAAGCAAGAGTCGGCCGAATCTGTTATAAAGTGGGTCCACAGAACAAAGACCTTTTTTCAGTACTTCTGAAAAATATAGCACACACTTGACAGGTTTAAGACCGAGCTGTATTCCTCCCGAGGACTCTTCGCTACTCCTTCCTGTCAGAGTACCCATTTTTGCAAATACATTTGCAAAAGCTGAAGGAAGATATCCAGACCGTGCTATGCGAATGACAGGCCAGGTATACCCTGGAATGAAACGCTGGAGTAGCTTGTCCATATAGATTTTGGAGGAATTCAAAGACAGGCTCATTGATCTGGGCCAGTACAATCCCATCTGCACTACGGTATATGGCATTCATCCAAATCCTCACATGTTCTTGGCTTTGGTAGAGAGATATAACAAAAGCACTGGGACTTTCATGACACCTCATGGAGAAATGGGGTTTGCTCTTAACGAGATGGAATATATCTCTTATCTACCGATGGGTGACAACCCATATGAAGAATATGTACCCACAAATAATGAATTAGATGCTCTAGCAAAGGAGAATCCCCAGATGATCATAGTTTTCGAAGAGCTGCTGTACCACTATAAAATCTGCTCACTCTACTACGAAAGTGCTTCTGCGGGTACTTGCTATATCACAAAATAGATGCCATATCTGTTTCTGGGTCATGTGTGGTTTGACAAGCCACTGGACAGTCAAGCCTGTACGCCTTATTTTTTTTTTGAACCCTTTGATAGAAGTGATATACAACTATTGATGGAGAAGCATAATCATGGGGATGTCACTCTGACTGAAGACTCGGGTTAGTTCAAGGATGGTAACGTTCTTTAAAGTTATCTTCGACAGGGTTACCGACCTATGTCTCCAGAAGCCCAGTTGGCAGGCTTTCTATCTTTATGGCTACGACGCTTGTAGTTCCGGGGGCTAGTGCAGTTGACAGGTTTCATCGGGGTGTCCTGTTCGCTGTGACACGTCTTGTATTTGGATACAAGATGGATCTGCTTTCAGCCATGACCTGTCGCCTGAACGCAGGATTGCGTTCTTTTGTGGACACTATGCTGAAAGAAAATGATAATCGGTCGAATTTTCCCCGTACAGAAATGCCATTCACTTATTTGTTTGGATGATTATTACTACATCATCCTTGCTTGATGGACCCGGATATGGGACCTCCTGATGGAGATTTCATTGGGCGTTTTGCTAATGCTCACTGGAAATATACTGCTCTTAAGGAATGTCGACTTGCCCTGAACCGTGGATCAGGATGGTTCTTTCAGTGTGTTGGGCCTCCTACAGGGTATGATGCCATGCCTCCACAGATGATGGATTTACCCGAAAAAACACTCCGTTTAAGTCCAAACATCTTTTCCTGGCTTAAAATAATCCAACCGTCCCGCTTGGTTTATAGATTTGAGGAAGAATGCTATTTGGAGCCGTATTTGCCGAGTCGATTTGTACGACAATTCGGGTATGATCAACTTCATGTAGGAAATGCGACCACATGCCTCCAAGCTACAGGCTATCTCATTGATGGGGCTAGAGCTTGGAATTATTATAATGCTCGGGGCACAAAGGCTATTTTTTCTATGCCTTACAAACTTCCCCAAGGTCTGCGTATGCTATATTCATATACAAACTTCTGCACTTCAGCGAACACATTTGCTGAAAACTTCCATCCCTCACATAGCTTTGCAACTGAAAGAATAATTAAACAAGGAAAATGCACTCTTCAGTCTTTCCGAGATGTAGAAGATAGGGACCCTGCAGATATACCTCTGGAAGCATCAATTTTAATGAATTTTGTTGACCCGGTTCAAGATCCTTTAGATATCTCTGAAGATGCAGAAAGATAAATCCCCTATCAAAGGTCTGAAGAAGAGAAAGACTAAGGAAATGATAGTCTCTCCTCAACAGGATAATCTTCCTAATTATCTAAGGGCTCCGGAGAAGAAGAAAAGAACATCACTGGTTATCAATGAACCAAGGACCATGAGAACGACTCGTTCTCAATCAAAACAGTTACTTCTCAGTTCTTCCTCTGGAGAGAAGAACATTACTCCATCTTCTATTTAGAAACAAGAGAAGAATGCAGAAGGAGGAACTTCTGTTTCCTTGATTGATCCAGAAGGTAATCGTATCGGAGCTGTTGCGGGGCCAAGCGCACCGATGCTCAAAGAAGTTAGAAGACGATTGGACATTGCTGAAGAGGAACCATCTCAAGATGGTACTATCAAAGCTGTGAAATATTCTCCCATATTAACTTTTACCAGAGATATATATCTGAATCGCTTTTCCTTGATTACTTAAATAGATGTCCGTCCTTCTCCTACCATCGGACAGTAAATGTTCATGCCAATGTACTTGCTGCAGCAGGGATAACAGTTCCCTCTCCAACTCCTATGAGTCTAAAAGCTTCCTCTCCAAAACAAGATCTACCTCCACAAGATACTTCTCAAGCTTAAATATCTACTCATTCAGGAGAAGCAGTGATTGATGCATTGAATGGTTGTGATTTTGATGATGAAACTTATGATGAAGATTGGGACAACATTGCTAAAGAAAAATAAACTTTAGGGAATGTATCACCAAGACAAGAAATCCTAGTTGATAAAAATCCTTCGCCTGTTGAAGACGAGGAGGATGTGGTTCATGATAAAGGACCTGTCAATCTTCCTGGAGTTAATGAATTCGCAACCGCTGAGCCATTCGAAGTGCCTAAGGTGGCAACTGAAATAAATGAAACTCCAGTAACTATACCATCTCCGACCGAATCAGGAGCAGGGAGTAGTCAGGCCGCCATGTCTACAGAGACTCTGTCCAAACTTCAGTCTGAGACAACTAAGATGATTGAGACTCCTCATGATGTACTCAGCCCAAGTAAGTTTTCCTACTATGAATGATTTGTTATTGCATCTTCAGCATTATGAGTCATAACTATGCAATTTGTAGCAGCACCCACGAGGACTGTAGCCGGGGAAGGAAGCCCTTCTCATATTAGTGCTCCAGATGAAATACCCCTCCTGCTAAAGCTGTGAAGACTTCTTCAAACATAGTAGCCACTCCAGGAGCCCTGGCGGCTAGCAAATTTGTAGTGACCTCTTTCACGAGAGTCTTTTTTTCATCTCTCGAGCCTCTAGTTCATAGAGTTATAGAGAGAGAAGATGTCCCTTTCAGTACCGTTAGAACTCCCACCACATTCTTGATTGAAGGTATCCGTAGTCAAGAAGACAAAGCTCAAGCTTCATTTTTGGAACATATTTTGGATGAACTAGAGAGTTCAATTAAGGCTTACAAGGAGCTGAAAGGGGGAGATATCGAGCCGCTAGTAAACGCGGAATATGAAACCATGGTTCAAGAAGCAGAGATTAGTAAAGCTAATTTTGAGACATTCCTGCTGACTTTCACTAGACAGTCCTCTGAGCTAGATGTTCAAATCTCTGACATAACTATTGTTGCTGAGAGTCACAAGACTAAGGTTATAGAAGAAGGGAAAAAGGCTGCTGGTCTAAAAGTCGAAATTGCTCGACTTCAGGTAGAACTCTAAAATACTGAATAGAACATAGAACAAGAAAATCAATTATACCAATCTACTGTTGATCAGGTGGATATTTTGAAGGATCGAAAGAAGGAATTCGAACGTATTCAGAATGAAGAGCTAAAACGCCGAACTGCTGCTCTACAACCTTTCGATCCTGAATCAGGGCGAATTGAAGCTAGGCAGAGAGTGCTAGATTCTCGTGATGGAAGAATTCAAGTTCTGAAGAAACAAATTACAGAACTTATCATTATCCTTTAGAGTGAAGAATAGGAAAATGCTGTTGTTTCCCTTTTTTTTAATGTACTCTTTTTCTTCTTTTGCGGAAAAGAAATAGTAAAAAATTTTATATGGTTCCATTACTTGTTTCATATCTTGTTATAGATATAAGTAATAGAATAGAAAATATATTCAGAGGTACTGGACATGATATATTTCAAGATTTTAGAAAATAACAATATTCATTATATCTGCTCAGAGGTAATGTGGACGTGGCAGAATATAAAATTTAGCAATATTGTTATTTCAATAGACAACTTTATCAGGGGTAATAAGGACAAGATAAGTTGCTGATAGAAATAATATAAATTCAGAGGTATAAAGGACGTGAATTCAAATTATTTAAACAAGAGACAATAAATGTCCAATGAATGATAAGTCAAAGAAAGTGAATGAACTGATGGTCACTTTAATTTTCAAAGAAAAGATGCCGGCTTAAATCTTGAATGTGATCTTCTTTGAGACGACTTTTGGCAGCAATATCGTCAACATAGCATTCGACAGTCTTTCGTAAATGATTTCGAAAGATAGTGCTCATAGCCCGCTGGTAAGTTGCATCTGCGTTCTTAAGACCAAACGGCATGACCGTATAACAGTACACACCCCGAGGAGTACGAAACGAAGTATGTTTTTCATCTTCAGGATCCATCCGGATTTGATTATATCCAGAAAACCCATCCATGAAAGAAATTCGTTCGAATACACATGTATTGTCGATCATAACATCAATAATTGGGAGAAGGAATTCGTCTTTGGGGCAAGCATCATTGAGATCCTGAAAGTCTATGCAAACTCGAACCTTTTCGGTCTTCTTCAAGATAGGGACGACATTGGCCACCCAGTTAGGATGTTGTTCTTCTCTGATAAAACCGCAAGCTATAAGCTTTTTGACTTTATCATCAATTGCATCCATCATTTCAGGCTTGAATCGCCGTTGTTGTTGTTTGATCGGTTTGGCATTCGGCAAGATATTAAGCTTGTGAGTTACAATTTGAGGATCTAATCTCGGCATATCTTCGTAACTCCAGGCGAAGACGTCAATGTATTCACGAATAAGGTGAATTAATTCTTGTCTATCATCTTCTGGGAGATTCTTGCTAATGAAGATTGGTTATGATGCACCTTCCTCTCCAATATCGATTTGGACCAGTTGATCATCAGTAGGTGGTTCTCGTTGTTCAAAATAAAGCTTCCACTGATTGTCCATCCTTTGTGCCCAAGGGTCCATTTCAGTAGCTTCTTCAATGTCACTTTCGTCATCTTCTGAGAATTCGGCAGACACCATGTTAGAAGATACTATTACCTTATGAACATGACCGATGCTGGTATCAGAATCCCATGAGATAGAATCAGAATAGTTTGAACGTTCTTCTTCATCAGATTCAGAAGGTTCTGGAGTTGGAAGTGGTGACATATAACCTAGTCCTCGTTTCGTTTTACTGTGGTATTGTTGTAATTTTCCTTTTGGAACAGCAATACGAAGAGGGTTCGCCTTCCTTTACCATTGTTGAGACTTGTTCTAAAATTATAGCCCATTTTACGGATAATGGCTTTAGATTGTGGACTATAGCGTCGTAATTGTAGCCTTCCTGTATCATCTTTATTATCATTATAGAGCATGATTTTTGGTTCTTCTCTTTTGTTGAAGAATATAGGTTTTTCATCTTTCTTTCGAGACGGTACTAAGAAGTACGAATCTTGTATTGAATCCAGTGATACCATGTTTCGTAGAGATGATACGACTTCTATTGTAAGTGGCTTAAAGCTATCTAGCATATCCAGATAACACTGAGTATAGTAAAAGACATCAGTATACTGCAAAGGAGATACTTTATTGATTTTTACACCATTATTTACAACAGGGACTTTAGCCTTAGCAGGCTTAGTCAGATTGATGACAAGAGGGGGAGAAGAAGAATGACAAAGATGAGGGAGCTTCTTGCGACAAAGATTGATTACAAGCGGTTCAGAAGAGGTGAGCTCCTTTTGTTCCTGACTATCACCAGGAAGCTGTTTCTCATGGGAAGGTAGATAGATAGTCAGTGGTTTGGAAGACTGAGGACAGAAGGTATGTCCTTTAACTGGAATCACCAGAGTATCATTAGGTATACTCTTTTATTCTTCATCTGTGTCCATTGCTAGTACCACCTTCATGAATTCTTCTCTGTACATACGAGAATCGTTGCAATACGCTTCAACTCCTTTGAAAGGATTCAAATCTGCAACCTCTTTTTGGACTTCTCCATTACCATCCACATATTTGAAACATTGGTGAAGCGTAGAGGGTACAATATTGTGTTCATGGAGGAATGGCCTTTCCAACAAAGCATTGTATGAGCCATGATTGTCAATAACATAGAAAGTTACTTTTGTACAAAGATTACCAATCTGAAGTTTTAGGCGTATCTTCCCCAAAGGTTCACTTCTTCCTTGATTGAATTCCAGGATGGTAGTGATAGTTGTAGAAAGATTATGTATTGGGATTGTCAAAGCGTCCAATAAGGACTTTGGCATGATGCTAAGTGCAGAACCGGGATCAATCAGAATACGGTCGACTTTCATGGTGTCCATATACCCCGTGAAATAGAGAGGACGATCATGACGATGGTCTTCTAACAATATGTCATCTTGTGTAAAAGTGATATTGGGCATTACTTCAAATACATTATGACAATGTGCACAGCTGACTGGCTCCTTTTCGGGCTTCTTGAGAAGAGTCAAACAAGTGTCAGCCTGCATCAAGGCTTCACTTAATGTCTCACGAGTTTCTTTTGAAAGACGTAAAAGTTCAAAGATTGACAATCTTGCTGGAGTATTGGCCAATTTAGCCAATATGTCAAAATTGTAAGGCTTTTCAAGTCCAATAGATGATGACTTCTTCAACGCTTTATCAAAGCAAATAGGTTGCTTCCCCTTGTCTACTGATGTTGGTTTAGGAGGAGATGGTTCGACCACCGGCAAGGATATAGACGGTGTATCTTCAGCAGGAGAAGATGATGGAGGAAGAGCATCAGGGGATGGAGCAGGGTTCTCTTGATTTTCGGAATACTCTCGAAGATAGGGTTTCCCAGATCTAGTGCCCATTAGGATTTCTTTTTCTGTTAATGGTTCAAAGGATACCATATTACAGTTCTTGGCTTTAGACTTGGAATGCTTCTTTTGTTTAGAAGAGGATGGTATTTCAAATTCTGCCACCAGATCTGGATGAATCCACATAATCTCTCCTCTGTCAGTTGACATCGGAACAAGACCTTTATTTTGAGGAAACGGGATATTCACAATTTCCAGAGTAGTCCTTAGAATGGGGATAGCACCATCTTATAAGAGTTATGGTAGAAAATCACCGAATTTGAGAGAAACCACATTAGCAGTTACTGTTTTCTCGTCTTGCTGTAGAGTAATTGCTCCAAAGTTGACCAACTCCTAGATTTTTCCCTTGAGCACATAACATGCCCTGTTTGGATGCCCTATGAATCTGTGATAAATACAGTATTCAGGGTGATCAATTTTACCAACTTCTTCTGGTCGCTTTGTCTCTAGAAGCTGAAGCTTATTGCTTTTGATCAAGCAATAGAAGATGCTCAAAGTATCATCTTCGTCGAAAGAATACTCTTCTTTTGGACGAGTTGACTTTTGCAGTGGTGCTGATGGGATGGATGCCGCTGAGTAACATTGACAGCCAAAGACTCTTTGCCTTTAAGATTGATGGCCAATGTTTCTTTATTCTTGCGGTTATTCTGGCGATTACTACCCCAGGTGTAGAATGTTCATCTTGGTTAGGATGAGTCATCTGGACTCCTAACTGCTTGAACTTTTCAGCACTCACTTCTGCCGTCTTTGTATTAACAATAAAAGAAGGCCAATCCTGGAATTGTGTAGATTCCGTCCATATACTGATAATAGGCAACAAGTTGTATTTGCAAGTGTCTATTGTTACAGCAGATGGAGTACCTAAAGGCGTTTTGAGTGCCTCTCGGCAGAATCTTTTAATGAAACTCTTTGTGGATTCATTGTGCTTCTGTTTAATTTTAATGAGGGCAGACATTGTCATGTCGTTGACTCCCTCATAAAATCGTTCCAAGAACATTTGCTTGAAACCAGCAAAAGAAGTGATACAGCTATCAGGTAGGCTACGATACCAGTCATATGCTGTACCGGCTAAACAACCGAAGAACACTCTGGTAAGGAGAGCATCAATTGGCTGTAATTAATCAGTCATCACTTTGAAATGATTAATATATTGACTTGGAGAAGTGCAACCATCAAACAGCATAATGGTTGGGAGTTTATACTTAGGAGAAAATGGAACTTCTTTCCACTCTGTAGGATATGGTTGCCTTATGCCTAATCTTTGTAGGCCATCCTTCTGCTTGAAAGCCTCAAACTGAGTGCGCAGAAGTTTCACAGTCTCATTTGCATCTACTGATGTTTGAGAGTTGGTACGCTGGTTAGAAGTGTTAGGAGAAGGAACAACGTTGTAATTATCACCGCCAGTACCAGACTAACTTGGATCTGCTTGAATTGGCACAGAAGCAACCTGAGGGGCTGGTACCCCCAGATTAACAGGTATAGAAGATGCTATAAGCTCAAGATTTATAACTGGGTTTACAATGGAAGGTACTGTATATTGAGCCACCATTATAGTGTGCATGCTTGCAACCATTTCTGCCATGGTTTTCAATTTGTCTTCTAATGCAACAATTCGTTACTCTTGGCTGGTTGACGTAGAGGCATCTTAATCTTCCGTAATGGTATACGCTGTTACTTTTCTTGCTGCTATTGATGAAATAGTTTGTTCAGAACTTTCACTATCTGCATCAAACTTTGAAAGAGAGTCCTCTCCCACATAAGTGATGGGGAGATCTTCTTGATTAAAGACACCTTGGATCAAATGACGATTTCTCGATCTAGTGTATTGGAAGACACCTTCATTGGATGCATGGATCCGGTCTAAGTATTATTGACTGGGATTATGGGATGCAGTACGTCTTAGATATTTCCCACCCCCAGTGCCTTGAGAAGTCATGTTAACAGAAGCATATAATAGTTCACCTTCGTCTTCTATTATATATTCAAAAGTTGAAGCATAGTTCAGACGATCGAAGACAGATCGTCGAGCCGATTGGCAACAACAGTTGATGACAACTTCATGTAGGCAGTGGCGATTTGAAGCATGATTTGGAGGTGAAGAAAACATTCCCGTAGTCTCCCATCTTTGTGTAAGACGTTACCGGAGATCAGTTACAACCACAGGACGAGAAGAAGCCGGAGGAACATATTCCTTAATGATGTTAGGAACATGTCTCCTATTCTTTAGGTGTTTAGTTCCTTGAGTGTGCAAAGATGTACTCAACTCATTAGCATAAGTAAATGAGTCTTTCTTTTCAAACTTTCGCTTTTGGTGCAGATTGGCCTTTGGCATAGGATTTTTGCATTTTGCCAAAGTTGATATTGATTGACGCCGATCGACATAAGCGCGTAAATCTGAAAATTCTGCTCTCGGTGTCTCTATTTGTGATACCTTCAATTTTCCTTGCTTCGATCTTAAAATTTGCAAGGTAGGAAGGTCTTGACCAAACTCCATAGGGGTAGGTAAGATACCTCTCTGATCAGCATTCTTTCCGGTATCAGAGATCCGAGGACCTCTATTTACAGGAATAGAATCTGATACATCTTCCTCTGAGTCATAGACCTGGAAAGTTTGAGGAAAGGCCAAAGGGTGCTTTCCATTATTTTAAACAGGGTTAGCTAAGAAGCGTTTCTCTTTGTTCTGTTGTGTGATCATTTTAGGCATAAATTGTGCCAATTAAGAAAATGCCATAGGACTTTTTCCTTTGTTCTGTCTAGTGTTAGCACTAGGACATGAATTCTCTAAGTTCAGAACTTAAGAATTGGAAGAGGGAATAGCCAAAAGACTAGTTCCCTTGAGTTGGGCCGGAGTAGCAGATTGCGCCTGAGTTGTCGATTGCTTGGGTTGCACCATAGTCCTACGGACTACTGATGGCGCCTTGGCTGCAACATTGGTAGACTTTGCCTCGACAGTAGCGTGAACTGACTGTGCCTTGGCAGCAAAGATCGTAGTAGGCTACGTATGGATAGCAGAGCGAGCAGATTGTGCCCTAACAACAGAAACAGGCTGTATTGGAGCCACTGAGGCGGATTGTGCCTTGGTCATTAAGCACTCAAGTTGCGCCTGGGTAATAGTGACTGTAGGATATTTAGGAGTCCACATAGACCTGTTCTTGGTGATAGCCGCCGTACGTTTGTTGCTCTTGGTGTTGATCATATTCTCGTAGGCTGTCTGGTTGACTGGAACAACCAGAGTCTTCTGCGTCTTGCCGATCGACGCAATGTCACATTGAGTTATCACTTTCTCATCGGAGAAGAAAGTCGTCCCCAGCAGAGTCGCCATTTTGTTTGCAAAAACAAAAATTTGTTTTTATTCCAAACTTGTAAAAGAGTACAAAGTACAATAAATTTTGGGGAAGTACAACTTCAGGAATCTGATCAGAAGACGATCACTTTATCCTTTGGACTATGTGAATTTGAAGACTGTAGCCTCTAGAGAACGCAGCCGCAATTTTACAAGATTTCTTGATTTTTCTCCCTCTGATGATGATAGGAAACTCTATTTATAGAGTTCAGAAAATAACTGTTTTGGCAGTTATTCTGATGTGTGCGAGGCTGGATTGCGCTATACTGGATTACGCCAACCTCCTGTTGTGCCAACTTTCATTCAGTTGTCAAACGTGTACTAACTGTATTTAGACGCATGGCATCATATGATTGAGATGGACGTGGTCGTGTACAGGATAGTAGACACATCTTGAGAGATTAGTGGCAGGCGTGCCATGTCATCCTGCTTTAGAATGTAAGTTGTCTCAACTTTGTCAGGTTGTACGAGCTTCAGTCAACAAGTCAAACTGCGCTTGATTTGAGCTGCGCCTACACACGTGGCTGCTTCCGAGCAAAAGTCGTTCAGGTTGCGCCCAGGCGCAACTAAGGATTTTGTTTAGATTGCGCCTTGGCGCAACTCACGAAGTGTATAGGACAGCTGTCCACCAACTTCTCTTGAGCGACACAATTTACGAGATTCGAAGAGATTTTCCTCGTTCACTGTTGTCGGCCGTTAGTATTGTCAGGTAATGATGACCATTAAGTGTCAGATGCCATGTAGATTTTGGTGCAAGAAAGATTGGGCGCATTCTGATATCGGGCGCAATCTGATCGGTGGCGCAGTCTGTTCTCTGAGCTTCATATCAGTGGCGCTACTTGATTTTTGGGCGCAACTTGATTACTGATCAGTATATTCAAGGCGCAACTTGATTTTTAGGCTCTACAAGTTATAGTTTGATAGAACACCCACAGTCTCTTATTTCAAAAATTTTGGATGTAAATGTTTTATTCTTAATATTAGAGATAATCTGGGTAAATTTGACGAAAAGGTCGATAAAGGTATCTTTTTAGGTTATGCAGCCAAAAGCAAAAGGTACTGAGTCTTTAACAAAATGACAATGATCATCGAAGAATCAATGAACATCACCTTCGACAAACTAAATCAACAGATGATGACGAAGACATCAGTACACCAAACGAGGCATCTACAGAACCGGAAACCAAAATCAGTTACCTTGAGAGTCTACAAAAAAGAATAAATTTTATGGCTGACCACCCCAAGGACTTGGTAATAGATGAGATCACCAAGGGCGTAAATACTCGTTCCTCTACCAAGGATATAGTTTCTTGTGTTGCATTTATTTCACAACTAGAACCTAAGACTATTGGAGAAGCATGTAGTGATAATTGATCGGCTGGTCAATGGCACCCGCTTGGTATTCTGAAATAAATTAAATGCGAATCGTTTAGTCACTTGTAACAAGGCTCGACTCGTAGCTCAAGGATACAACCAAGAGGAAGGTATCGAATACGATGAGACCTATGCCATAGTTGCGAGCACTACACCAAAAAGGATAATTTGAAATATTTAATATTTTAGACTTTGGAACGGTTTATATCTGTTCCTAGACCTTGGAACATGTGTTAACTGTTCCAAACAGCTAAAGTGTTCCTAAAGTTAATTTACTTAAAATTAAATTAAAATTTTATGTTTTAGAACGGTCAATAAATGTTTTTGTTTACGTCCAATCACATATATTAATCACATAATTAAGAAGGAAGTATTCCAATTCTTCGTTCTAACCTAAATACCCCCTCATCTCATGAGTTGCATGTATTCCACAAAATTCTAATTCTTTCGTACTTATTTTTCAGGTTTCCCTCTCCTCCCTCTTTCTCTCATGGAGCTTTCTCTACTCTTAAACTGCAATTTTCTAAATTCCTTCATTTATAGTTCATCTTGCTTGTAACATCTTTTTTCTTCATCTATAATTTATTCGTGATTATGAATAAGGTTTTCATCTAATTCTTAATTTCTCAAAATTGTTACTGATGTTTCTTCTTGTGTTGAATATTCATTGGAGAAGGAGGAGGTGTTTGAGATGCATAGGTTGCACCCCTACGATTGACGTGCCACAGAGGAATGGATCGATCCCAAGGGTCTGATCCCGTCGATGTGTCATACTCGGGGAATAGATCGATCTCTATGGTCCCACAGGATGAGGTCCCGAGGAGGAGGTCGTCGTCTAATACGGTCGAGGTGAATCAGTGGTACGTATGGAAGGAATTGTTATGGGTAAGGAGGACCATCTCCATCACCCTTTAGATTGTACACACAATATATTTGTTGAAATGCTTGAGTAGAATAAAATTAGTTAGTTTGTGCGATCCAATTCATTTTGGTATGATAGAAACTAGCTTGTACGATCCAAAATAATAAGATTCAATTCAGAGTACATATGTATTATGTGCCCAGCTTATCAGAATCTAACATTGAGGAGTAGCAGGGTTGGACATCCAACATAGGAGAACGAAGAAACAAATTCAACATAAACAGAATTAAGAAGATCTCAGAATCAACATAACATACATTCATGCTTTAGAAATGCACATAACAAAACAAGCAAACTTGAATTTCACCATACAAGGCAGGCGCAGCTGCCAGTTTCAAGTAAATAGTACAGGCAGTGAGCTCACTTATACAATAATAATAATACAATTTCCTCCAAATCAATGGGAATGCTCTTTCAAATATCTTTTCACCACAATTATTCCTTCTCGTCAATTATTGGGTTTGCATCCTGCTGTTCTCTGCAGCTCTCACTTAGAGGAAACACGGATGCGACTGCTCATACACAAAGAGATAGAATGATTAGATAAGGCCCCGACAGCCATAGCCTAGGAGTAGCACTAAAAATCCAAAAATCTGGGCTATGTTGTGTTGGACGCATATAGAATACAATGCGGACACTCAAAATACACTAGGGCATCAAAATAGGTGTTGTATTCGTGTCACTATGGCCTTGCCATGTTGTGTCGTATCTGTGTTTGTGCAACACAGACCATAGCATAACAACATCAAGAAAACTATGATGCATCTTCTAAAATATTGCATCGCTGTAGTTCATTCAGCTATTTAAGTCGAGACAGGTGAATCCAGTAAAAAATAAATAAGAAGCAATATGAAAATGATAAGAGGTTTTATTGACTGATGATATTCTTTAACCAGAATGAGCAAGTTTAAACACTGTTCTTACTGAAGACGTCTTATATGAAGTTGGATGAAAGGATTTCTTCCTTGCCACATCTATATTTCAAAGTGTTCTGTTTGTACTAAAAGAACTCACCTTTCGGTGCAAGCTTTCCAAGAACTTACACAAGCATGATTTCCGTCATGTTTTAGATGACTTAAATCTTAGCAGACCCTTCAAAGCAAATTCAGAACCTGAACCTTGTCCCTTTCTACTTGTCAATCATGTATCTATACCTATATTTACATATCCACTATCTAGGCAGTGCCTCTTCTATACATAATCTTCCATAAGTGTTGCCAGAACTAGAACAAGCATTTAAAATGCATGAGTGCTGCCAGAACTAGAACAAGTAATTAAAATATAAGGCAATCTGCTCACTTATACAAGATGGACCTTCACTGACAAATCGAGTGTTGTACAACACCCTGGCTAATTGTAACAGGGAGCAACCTGCTTTTGGTCATCAGAGGAAAAGAGGGTCAGCACTAGTACCGATCTTCATAGCCTAAGGTCAATCAGCTATCAATAAAAATTCATCAACGTCTTTTACTTCACCCATTCCCCTGCTCAAGTATGAGGTGATCTCTACCTGTCGATTCGGGACAACCTGTAAGAGTTTCAAGAAGCTAGACTTGTATGTCCAGCCTAAGAAACTAAACCGTCTTATTTCCTAATTATAACAAATAGGTGCATCTTGATCCAAAGGGCAAGAGTAAGTTAGTAGCTCAGGAAACAAGAGAGAATGCTTTCGAACTAGACTAATTAAGATCAGCGATGAAGGCTCTCGGCACTATTATATCTATCTCCAAGCAGCAATGGACATCAAACAGAAAAATTGCAATAACACTTTCAATCTTCAGCCATAATCTTATGCTCTTTTAGGGTTGTAGCTAACAAACTCCAAAAAGCCTCAAACATGGATTTAGACATCATTGCAAAAAAGAAAAGACACTCAAACCAAAAGTTTACTCTTATAATATCATTTTTCCAATATGATATCCACTTTAGCAAAGATCTCCACAATGTTACTATATATCCATGATAATGCAATCGTTAAGTATTATTTATGAACATTCTTCTTATGTACCAACATGAGTAGGAAAACTTGTGCCGTTAAACAATATATAAGTTTATGAAAAATAATACAACATAGATTCGAATATAGGATTATTCAAGAAGGACAAAAGGAATAATAATACAATAGAACAAAGCTTTCACTCACCATTGCTTCTCTAGCCGTAAGCCTATCCTGGTGATCATAACGAAGAAGCTTTTCAAGAAAATCTATTGCCTGTATGCAAATTAGGGTCAGAGTAATGACACAACAGTTACACAACACAAAGGACAAAATTGAGAGTAGTAGCTTTACGGCCTTAACATGTATTAAGTAAGAAAGGACTAATAGCAACCTCAGGGGAAACTAGATGCTGATTATCTGTGTTGATAAATTTTGACCAAGGTTTCCTCCTATGCCTGAAATAAATAAAGAAGAATGAGAAACATAGCATAACAATCAAGACAACTTCCCTTTCTATCTAGTCAATGGGTGGACCATCGGATCATGATTAGATAACAATAGGACTGGTTCAGGTTCTTTTTGGTACTGTCTTTGTGATTTGGCTGAGTACGTGCTTGACAAGCTGAAAATATATTGTTTTGTTGTTCCTTTATAATCTTAGTTGAAATTGCATAGCTTGAATGAAAGGAGAAAGCTGAAAATCTTGAGCTAGAGCTGCAACAATGTTACAAAGCTCAGTTACTGTGCATATCTTTGAATTGTTAGTTGAATCATTCGTTATTACAGTCCTTGCAAATTTATTTGTTTTCTTAAGAAGCAGAAAGTATATTGTCTTGGCCTCTAGATTTTGGTATCCAGTCTGAATGGCAATTACACATTTTTATTTAGCAATAAATATTCCTTAGAGTGAACATATCCATTCAAAAGAGGCACACACAAACACACCACACAGCAAAGAAAGACCAGGCAACAAGACTTGGTTAAAGATGGCAAAAGTTATGCATGACGAGACAACTTGAATAAGGAGGATACACCCATAAGGTAATGGTTTTTGTAAGGACGGGTGCCTCTACAAAAACAAATGATGGTGTGATATTGCTTCTTCCTGAAGTCAGACGTGTCCCTACGGATTTGCCAGTCTAGTTGCAGTAGATAGTACCTACCTTTAGTGATAGCTACGTCTTTGGTTTATATCCATGGACCTAAAAGAAATCACAAGGAGATGAGTAGCTCGCCAAGATATAATCAAATAGGAGGAAAGACTTGGAATACCACGTTTGAAAGGAACTTGAGTTGTTGTAGATGGAAAGTAGGTTAATAACCCATTGCCTATTTTCTTGGCTGGAGCCCTATATTCTCCTAATGAAGGGACTTTTGCCGGATATTTGACTGGTGCAAGGGGTAGGTGAACTCATTATGATTGGGTGATTAGAAGAGTTATCGAAGAGGCCAGAGACCTCGTTAGGCAAAGCAAAGAAGAAAGAACAAATAAATCTTCCATATATGGTAGTCTATTCCACCTAGGATTGAGTTGTGAAGTAGGATAATGATGACTGAAAGCAAACTAAATTTTATTGCTCAAACAAGTAAAGAGAGACATGTATAAACTCTCAGCGGTCGAAGAAGGAAAAACAAGAACTCATCAAAGCAAACTAAAATTTATTACTCTTTTAAGTAAAGGGGACATTTACAAACATGGAGAACTCTCTCTTAATGCATAGTGCCTTATACTCTACTGAGTGGAGTATATTGGACACAATGAAGTTTTCTTTATCTAGTAAACTAACCCCCAAGTGCCCTTGTCAGTACCTTTATATATCATGTGAAATCATCAATTACAAGATTTGACATAGAAAAGCGAGCTGCTGTAACCATATATGTTTCTTCTGTATTGATCGCTTTTCCTCTAATGTCCACATATCTGTTTATTAAATTAAATATCAATAATTGAATATATTTAATAACCACTTTCTTACAACTATGTGTTTAACTATTGTCAGATGTGGAAAAAATGAAGACAAGTATTCAAGCTTATTATTTTTGTGGTTTTTCCTGTTTTGGGAAAACTGGAAAACTTACTCGATGGTATTTGGAAGTCATGTCTCTATGATTGACCTTAAGATGTTAGAGATGCAATATATGTGTTCCACCGTCATAATGCAGCTGTATGTTACTTGATAATATTTGTGAAATCCTTCTTTGATATCCTTATTCAGGTTTCTACATGAAGATGTTTATGCAGATTTATAATTGCAAGACTGATAACGGCTATATATTTCTAATCAACAGTTATGGAATAGATACAGATTTATGAATCTTAATGCAATCAGGCAAGATAATAGTCTTTCAAGCTTCCAGCTAATCATCTACGATTTTGCAGCAGGAACGTGTGCCAAAGCCGTGTGTCACCTTCTTGATGTAGTAAAGAAGAGGTTTCAGGTATGAACCCAGCTTCCAAACTTTTAAAGCTTCAGGCCTAGTTTGTATTGCAGTTATGTTCCTCTCATTTGCCAAACGCCCATTTCCTGGATGCTAGTTGGGTTGCATTTTGGAAACGACCATTTGACCCCGAAACATCTATACAAATGAAAAACATTTTGCTAGCCCCTTTCATATTGACAACAAATGGAGTCCCGGATGAATCATAACTGCAATCCAAACTGGCCCTTAATCTCACATCTCTTGACCATGTCACAAGGACCCATATCTTGAGGTGTACTTTAAAGCTGAGCGAGAATCCTAAAAGTGCAACGACTCTTCCAATTTGGTAAAGGATCTGATATACAAATTCCTGCGAGAATGTAGGCGATATGTTCCTGGAGGAATTGGATTTTGCTAAGCATGGAAAGGTTTATAAGTTCTTCTTTATTCTACTTTTTTTCTCTATTTGGCAAATGTGAGATAGTAACTTCAATATCTTGATGGATTGCAGATTTCTGTTAACGAATATGCACTTTGGTAGTGGATGATATATAAAAAAAGTATATATGTATCAGTTGATGGTGTCAAGAGTTTGACATGTTTTAAGATATCAGAAGATCTTTGTGTCGTACATGTCATATAAGAGAGAGAGAGAGATCAAAGTAGGTGTACTATAGAAGTTGGGTCATCCATCAGTTTATCTAGGAGGGAGTTTGATGGTGCTTGATTTTAAATTGTCCTAGTTTTATTTTGAATATTAGGAACTAGAGATGAATGTTATCATATACTCTACTTCTCAATATTTTTGAACTATTTTAATTTTCTTGTGAATATTTGTGACTTGTGCAAAGCTTTAGTTGCCTTTTCTCTTATAGTGATGTTTATATTGCTGTTTTTAAGGAAAGTTTTGACTGTTGTCTGTTTAAAATAATATATTAAGGTGTCATTTGTTTTAAAAGAGTAACATTGTGGATCTATGGAAGAGGGTTTTTTAATGTGTTAATAAATTTCTCAAATGTTCTCTCATTTACTGTTATGTTTAAGCTATTACTTCATTTTGTTTCATCAGCCTAACTTGATTTAGAATAGTGAAAAAGGTAATGGATGAATATAGTATGTTGTACCTATATTCTTAATATCATCATTTATTGTGCTATCTTCAAAAATCTGATTGTAGCACCACTTATTATGTGTTCTCATGTTCAGTTTAGATATCATTAGATTTAATTGTGGTTCAAACTAAAAATTGGAATGCAAAAATAAATTGAAAAATAAACAGGAACGTTAATAAAGTGTTGCAAACATAGCCATAAGAATAATACAAAAGTGTTGCAAATTATATTTAGGAACGAGCAGAAAGCGTTTCAAAATGACATTTAGAAACGTTTTAAAGATGTTCCAAAAAATAATTTAGAAACACATTTTATATGTTCCAAAATCTAATTTTGGAACGCCTTATAACTGTTCCAAACTAAATATAGGAACGCTTTAGAACTGTTCCAAATATTGCAACGCCACTTTTAGGAACGGTTACGATACGTTCCTAAAATTATTAGGAACATATAAAAACTGTTCCAAAATACCCTTTTTGGTTTAGTGGAGATTAGAGTCCATTCGCATGTTATGTGAATTTGTATGTATTCATAATTTTAAACTTTTTTAAGTGGATGTAAAGAGCAAATTTGTTAACAGTTTTATAAAAGAAGAAGTTTTTGTAGCTTAACCTCCAGGTTTCGCTGATTTCATAAACCCTGATTATGTATTCAACTTGAAGAAAGCCCAGAAACAAGCCCCTCATGCTTCGTACGACCGTCTGAGCTCTTTTCTACTTGATAATAGTTTTTTAAAAGGCAAAGTTGATACTACACTTTTTATAAAGTCTTCTTATGGAAATCTATTTTTCATTCAAATTTCTGTTGATGATATTATCTTCGGATCTACAAATGAATCTCTCTGTCAAGAATTCTCCAGGTATATACAGAATGAGTTTGAGATCAACATGATGGAAGAACTCAAATTCTTCCTTGGACTGCAAATCAAACAAATTAATAATAGGACGTTCATCAATCAGGCCAAGTACACAAAATATTTGCTAAAGAAGTTCAATCTGGAATCCGTCAAACCTTTTGGCACTCCAATCGAAACTTCAACCAAGCTCGATATAGATGAACATGGCAAACCTGTTGACATAAGTAAGTATCAAGGTATGATTGGTAGTTTATTTTATTTAACTATTAGTCACCCTGATATAATATTTAGTGTTTGCTTGTGTGCAAGATTTCAAGCTAACCCTAAGGAATCACACCTGTGCGTAGTTAAGTTTATCTTCCGATAACTTAGAGGCACTTCTATCGTCTTATGGTATCCCAAAACCACGTCCTTTGACCTAACCGGTTATTCGGATGCTGATTTTGTTGGATTCAAAGTAGATGGAAAAAGTACTAGTGGTACGTGTCATTTCCTAGGTAAAACTCTAGTCTCTTGGTTTAGAAAAAATCAAAATTCTATCCCATTATCGACTACTGAGGCTGAGTACATCGTCGTAGGACATTGTTGTGCACAAATTTTGTAGATGAAGCACACCTTAGAAGACTTTGGTATACACTACATACACATACCCATTTTCTCTGATAATACTACTACTATCAACTTGACTAAGAATCCTGTATGTCATTCTCGCACTAAGGATATTGAGATTCGACATCATTTTCTTAGAGACCATCATGCAAATTGAGACATAAATCTAGAATACGTAGACATAGGGAAACAATTGGCTAACATTTTTACAAAAACTTTAGCGGAAGATCGATTCAATTATTTACGTTAAGAATTAAGAAGTTTAGATGTCAATAATATTAATTAATTTTATCTTATTAATTATTTTTTAATATGCAAAAACTGTTTCCGAAACAAGCCTACAAATGGTCTGTCTGTCACCACAACTACGACTAAAGCAAAACGGTACTTAAGCATTCCCCTGTGAACCTCCGTTAGCTGGAACAGTACCCCTGCAGCTAATCTGAGACAATCAACGCATAACAAAATTTAATTCGTAAACTAATTTTAATTATATTAATTAAAATTTAAGATTACTAATCTTTGAATTAAATAATTGGAAAGGAATAATGAATATAAAAAGTGATATTTTTTTGTGCAAAATACCTCAGCAAGTTCTAGGCGAACTCGGCTGGTGTCGAGTATTTTAAAACAAAAACTGAATGGCCCACTTTTCTTTTCATCTTCCTCCTCCTCCAAATAGAACCAGCATGCGCGAATAGCACCCAAAACCCTAGTTTTTCCATCTTTGATTGCTACCTACTCTTTTGGAGTTTTGTATCCAAACTTTGGATTCGAGCGTAGAATCTCCGCCTCTTCCATATACTCTATTTTGAGAAGGTATAATTGTTTGCCATGACAAAAGGTTATGCGAACTTTTTGTATATTAAACATAAAAAAAGTACAATTGATTCCTAAACAGGAGATCTAAGTACAAAGTTTTCTGGGGAAGTGTGGCGGTGTAGATCGAGCACTGCAGCGACTTGTTTACTCCATTGACGATCTGACGACGAGTTAAACTTGATCTGGCTTTCTGGTACTTGTGATTGGAACTCTGGGGTTGATAATCAAGAGGATGCCGAATTTGTGATAATTTTGAAGCCTCTTTCTCAAAGGAAAACTCCTTCTATTTATAGGGAAGTACATATACTATGTGCATAGGGATTGTGCAGGATTGCTGCACGTAGAGATATAAAAGAATCTCGAAGTTGCACGGTGAGGGATGTTGCTGAGATGATACGTGGCAGATGTTGGAATTCTTCTTTATCAAGATCTTAGGAGGAATTATCAATATGATCGAATAAACGACACGTGGCGTGTGATTACTATTAATCGGATGAACCTGAGCAGATTCTATTCCTATCCCAGAAGTTGGATTTTGTCTTATCTTAGGGGGCTATTGGTTTAAACAAACCAATTGGATATGGCCCTCATCTATAATAACAAATTTTGTCCTTATCTGTGGTTTAAATAAATCAATAGGATATTACTCTTATCAACAAAATCAAATTCTGTCCTATCTTAAGAGCGGTGGTTTCTAAAGAACCAATCTGAAAAGGACATAAACACCCGTCTGGCCATGTGAAACCATGTCACCCCGAAAGACTGTACTTCTATACGAGCAACGCTTCTGGCGATGCGTTGAAGTCACTGTACTTCTGGGCGATAAGTAGACTGTGCTTTAGGCGACAGAGTCACTGCACTTTAGAGCGACGAGTGGACAAGTGCTTCAGACGATGGAGTCACTGTGCTTTTAGAGCAACGAGTGGACGTGTGCTTTAGGCAACGGTGTCACTGCACTTTTAGAGCAACTAATGGGCTTGTGCTTTAGGCAACGGAGTCACTGCGCTTTTAGAGCGACGAGTGAACTTGTGCTTTAGGCAACGGAGTCACTGCGCTTTTAAAGCGACGAGTGAACTTGTGCTTTTAGCAACGGAGTAACTACGCTTTTAGAGCGACGAGTAGACTTAGGCTTCGGGCAACGGAGTCACTGCACTTTCTGGGTTTAAGTAAGGGTTCAGTAGAAAGAATAAATTGGCTGCACTTCTGAGTCGAAGGAGCTGGTTTCTGTCAAAGTCATAAGAGCAATTAATATGGATGAGTCGGTCATCCTCTTCTTTAATTACCGTCGTCTTTTGGGGAATTCAAGAAGTCTGTGGCCTAGGATTCAATCGAATGAACCTATTAAATGAGATTTACTGTGCTGAGTCTTAGGTTCATCCCATTAATTTGGGAGTCTTTGACCGATGGCCATGTGGCATGTGGGTTGGACCACACTCACCCTATATAAATAGAAGCTTTTTTGAAGTGTTGTCTTCTATCTCTTAACATTCCCACTGTTATGCTCCATTCCGACATATCTTCGAACAACCGTTGGCCTTACACAAGTCGACTATTGGTTGTGGATCCCTTTGTTCAAAGAAGGTGTGTCATTATAGAAGAATTACTGTTGAGTTTTAAGATGTACTTGAGCGTTTGGCATAAGGAGTTCAAACCTGAACAAAATCTTGTGAGTCTTCGAGATCCAAGCTTTCGGGTTTGGATTGATTGCCAATCCGAAGAGCTACAGGTCGTGCTCTGTCCTGCTCAATGGCGGTGGAACACCATGTCCTGCGGACTGAGTTCTTGCTTGGGCCAATAGATGCTTCAGGAAGTGGCTTGCTCTGACAGTGCTGCACGTCTCGGAAGCTGCGCATCTGTGAAGATTAATCTCCTTGTAGATTTTTAGGTGCTTTAGTTCTTTTCATGATGATCTGTGATAGATCCTTATAGAAAAGAATTTCTTTTCATGTATCCTGACGAATTCGTAATAGATCCTTGTAGACATGATTTAAGGAACTCTTTATGAACCATCTGTTTTGATTATCTGTCTGCACTTTTGGGGTACCTGTGCTTTTATGAAGATATGTGTAGTGGGGACGTCACCTGCGCTTTTGATATGTCTGCACTTTTTCATGCTTCTACAAGACCCTTTCAATGTGTTTTGAAGTTGAGTCAAGCTCGAAATACTTTGAACAGAAGCATGGCACGTGTCATTTGTAATAGAATACCCAGCACGCTTACTGATAGGCTGTCGTCATACTTATCCTTCGGTATTAAATGCCTTAAGCCGTAGCTTTATTAGAAGTTGATCACAACTCTTTGTTCTAGGAAACTGTCATCATGATCTTTTTGTAGAAGCATGGAATTTCATAACCAGAAAGCCCATGCGCCAGACACTACATGCGCCAGGACTCGCACAGAACACTTCACAGCAAAGTCAATAACCATGGACATTTGAAGAAGGACTTTTTATTTATATATAAAAGTCTATTACATGTCTAGAAAAGGTTGTACAAAGGAGAATTTCTACAAAGGAAAGATCCTAAGTCTACAGCCAGCGGCCACCATGCGCCTCCAGTTAGGCGCAGCAGTCATCATGCGCTGCCAGTCACCATGCGCTGTCAGTCAGGCGCAGCAGACATCATGCGCCTCCAACCAGGCGCATCCTACCATATCTTCAGCAGCTCAGTCATGTGCATCCAGCTCAGTTGTGTGCATCCCTTCAGCAGCACAGCTATGTGCATCCCTTCAGCCAAATTCTTCCAGCCAGGCTCACCTGGCCGAGCAGAGCCCAGTTATGTGCCGCTCTTCCAGCCAGGCTCACCTGATAAGTGCTTCGCCAAGCAAAGCATTTAACCCTCTGGCTGGAACCAAGGAAGAGAAGAGCACCGCAAATGCTGTGGCCAGGGGAGGCTTCGAAAGAGCCTCCAAAGCCGAAGGAAGACCGCGATCGAAACCGCGGCTAAAGCCTAGCACCGCCATTCCAATCTAAGGCTCTTTCGGAATAACGGGGACAAGGCCCGAGCATCCCTATCTTTGGATGCAACAGGCACCTTCCGCCTGCCTCGGAAGCCCTCGACTCCGTCTTTTGGATGTAACAGTCACCTTCAAGTGCATCGAAGACAACACAGCGTCTCATCTTCACCCTCGGGAGCACTTCGTCAACAGAATGCACCCGCATGTTCAAGTTCATGTTGGAAGTACGTGAGGGAATGAGAAGCAAATCTTCTCTTCATGCCACTATTTATAGGCCGGGCAGATCAAACCCACGCGCCAAGTGGATGACCCTCCGAATTCCGTGCAATGAATTTACATTAAATGGATGAATCGGACGCCTCGAATTCAGCCAAACGGCTATTTATAGCACTTGAAGAGCGAGACAGCCGCATCATTAAAAGACATGTCCGATGTGCCAGCAGCGCATCACACAGACGCGCCCTTCGGCATCAGGCGCATCACATAGACGCGCCCTACAGTACTCGGCGCATTACAGAGGGTGCGCCCCCACACATCTCCATACCGAGTGGAACGCCAACCGACGCGCCCACTCAGCTGTCCATCGAACGTCACCAACATTAAATGCTGAACTGACAGAGTTGGCAGCACGCCTCCCAAAGTCTGAACAGTTGACAGCTTTATTCAGAAAACGAAGCGTCGGCAATGTCAGCATCATCATGACTTTATTTCGACGGCTACTGCCACGTGGCCACTCCACCATCAGCATGCGCCCCTACGGCCATGCGTCCAAATCAGTATGCGCCTCAAAAGCCATGCGCCTCAGACTGCTCTCTGATCCCGAAAGACAGAAGGAAAGTCGCCTGCATGCGCCTCAAAAGCCATGCGCCCCAAATGGTTTGTAACTCCTAAAGGTTATGAGCCGCAGCCTCCTCCTGCGTCCAATCCAAGACGCAGCTCACCAGATCACTCCTCTCCACCAAATTCGAGATCTTCGAACCATGAGTCGACGACACGTGTCTTTTGACTCAACTCATCCAAGATTTCAGCAACAGAAAGATCTTCTCTCTGCTACGTGCCGGCTCACAACAGCAGTATGAAGAGTTCTCCCCCTCGATCAGGGCACAGCATCCGTGCGCCTCCATCAGCAACCTTCACGTGGCATCCCTACACCGGCGTATCCTGCATGCGCGCATGAGCAGCCAGCTTGCAAAACTATAAATAGAAGGATCATCTCCTTCACACACACACAGAGACTCAGAACAGAAGACTCACAACACAGAGAGAATCACCGAGAGGCAGTTCTAGACACTCAACGTCTTCCTCCTCTCAGCAAGCTCCAGCACCCAGAGCAATCAACACCTTCAGATAACCGATAACTGTCGTCAGCCGGTCAACGGAGTCAACGCATTACCACTCGCTCCATTGGCACTAAGGACCCAGCTTAAACAAAAAGTGTACTCCTAGGACTACATCTAAGTCCTATATTGTATCACTGTTCTGTTTGTATTAAGATTTCAATCAAAACAATTTTAATGGCAAACAAGCTGGCGACTCTGCTGGGGACTTCTTTCTCCTCTACCGAGAAGGTTGTGTCACAGGCCGACGACGTGAAGGTGGGCTCCTCCCACAAGACGCTGGTAGTGCGCCTCAATCAACAGGCGTACGAGGAGTTCATTTCTGAAGGAAGTACGAGTCCTTCGAAGCGGCTGTCGAAGCCGAAGAAGACCCGCGCAGTCTGGGTGCGCAAAGTCGACGCCTCGGGCACCACCGTTGAAGGGGATGCGCCCGTCCAGCCTTCCCTTCCTGCTGACGTCCTCAGCAGTCAAGGTGCGCCCGCTGATGCAGCGCATCTCTCGGGGAAGCGTGCGGCTGACCACGTTCCCCAGCCATCTTCCTTTCAGGCAAGGAAGATACGTCGACGGAGCAGGGGCGCAGCCAATGCCCCGCGCATCACTTCTGATGCGCCACAAAGAGCCTCTGTCTTTGACAGACTCACTCGCTGTAATGGCGAGGAGAATTTGGATGCTGAGTACTATGCGCCCCAGCGGGCTGGTACGAAGAAATCCAAGGCGGCACGGGCCATGCACCACAAACGTGCCATCCCAGCAGCCGGCCAGAGGCACGCGCTTACGATCACGCGCACTGCCGATGGCAAGCTGTACAAGGTTGACTCAAGTGCTTCTGCACGAACAACGAGTCGACCTTCAAAGTCCTCATCTCGCTTGGGCGCATTCACTGCGTGCACAACCAAGCCGAGAGAGGCAAACTCAGTGGTCTTGAACTCCCGCGCCTCCTCTGGTTGTGCGTTTGAGGTCCGTTCAAGTCACTTCAAATGCTGTGGTTCCCCCACTACTGATCGTGATGCCTGCTTGGTATTAGATCAGGGGACGCAGCACTCACCCAACCACCCCGGCGCTTGGCCCTGCCATGCACCTGAGAGGGGTGTGAGGGTAGCACTCTCCTCCAACGACCTGCGCAACGTGATTACTCACAAGCGCCGGTCAGGAGAGTTGACCAACAAGCACGATGCGCCTCTCACGGGGCACACTTGTGCAGTGGTCACCATCAACTGCTGTTGCAAGACGGCAGTACCACCAAAGCAGTCGGTCTTCCAACGGCTACAATCATCGACACCCCTCCGACATCGCCTTGGGACGAAGGTGTCAGCAGAAGAGGAGCTAAAGGTTGCTTCATGCAACGTGATCTCCAACTCCTCATCTGTCCGGAAGACGACTGCCAATTCCTCGTCTTCATCCAAAAGCCAGCCGAGGAAAACCAAGGCAGCTGTCTCGACCTCTGGAGTGTTCGAAGGCACTCGGTCGAGGAAGAAGTTCTTGGGGGAAGCTGGGGGTAGCCAGACCCTTGTCGAGCCTCCTTCCGAAAACGAAGATATCCAAAGCACAGCTGCGGCGGATCTTCAACAAGGCGAAGATGGCCTCCCTGAAGCCCCTCAAAATGACGATGTCCTCCAGGACACCGCCGGGGGTAGTGCTGGAAACGAAGAGGCCCTTCAAGACAGAGCTGAGGGCAGTCAGGCCCTTGCAGATGCGCCTGTCGAAGACGAACTCCAGAATGTGGCTGGGGGTGGCCAAACACCAGGAGAAGTGACTCCCCCACATGAGAGCGAGGCTGAGAGCGAAGCCTCAACTGATCCATCCACTTCCGGCCGTGTCATGACAGTATACATGACCGGGGGTGATCTTGAGACTGATGCGCCGCCACAGGACATTGTCCAGCGCATAGACTCGCTAGAGGGAGGACTCAAAACCCTCTCTGCCTCAATGCAAGCACTGACTCAAGCAGTGTTTGAGATGCGGTCGGCCTTGATCAGGACACCTTCAAATGGTCCCGATCTAGGAGCCAATGGAGAGTCGAGTGTGCCCCTCCAACGGACACCCTCAGACACAGAAACACCCCGGACGTCGGAGCCCTCAAACGCTCCACTCCAGGCGGTACCTCCTTCCCCGACTCCTAGCTCCACGGAGGACGTGGTCGAAATGATCAAAGATCTGCGGGAGCGCTTCGAGTCCAAGAACAGGCAGGAGGAGCGCCAGAAGATGGGCATTCCCCAGCCTTATCCCCTTGAGTGGAACAAGGTGGTTTATCCCCCAAAGTATAAACCACAAACACTCACGCCCTATGACGGGAAGGACTCCCCACGACGGTACCTGACGTACTTCCAGTCGCAGACAGGGCATCTTCCGAAGGAGGACGCGCACCTCACCAGCATCTTTGTTGGGGCCCTGAAAGGGGTGGCGTATGACTGGTACTGCAGCCTCCCCGATAATTCCATATTGTCCTTCGACGACCTGACACGCCTCTTCCTCGACCGCTTCTACGACGGTGGGAAGGACATGACGATGGCGTCTCTCATTGAGATACGCCAGAAGGACAAGGAAACGGTTCGGGCATTCATCGAACGCTTCCGTCAGGCCTGCTTCAGGCTACCTCCAGGCATGCCAGAGCATGCGCTTCTCTTCGCTTGCAGTATGAACATGCTGCCTGCAGTAAAGCTCTGACTTAACTCTACTCCCCCTCCCGACTGGAGCTCCCTAATCATCGAAGCTGAAGCTGCAGAGAAGAAGGCGGCCAATGCACGTCTTCTGGGTGTTAGCTTCCCCGCCTTTGATGATAAGGGGAAAAAGTCCGCAATCAACAACTCCGGACGAGAAACAAAGGGGAAACAGGCATTGACTGTTAATGCCTCGAAAGGCGCATCTGTGCCTACTCAAAAGCCTCCACTGGCACCGAGACCCAAGGAGGTTTATTCATTCAATGATGAAGACACCCTGCAACTCTTTGAGATACTGAAGCAGGGTGACAAGATCAAGCTTCCGGACCCGAAGCGGCCCGATGAAGTCGGGAAAGTGGACAACCCGAGGTACTGTCACTACCATCGGTTTGTCAGACACCCGACTAAGGACTGCTACGTCCTCAAAAATTACATCCAGCGCATGATCAATGCGGATGTAATCTCCGTCGACTACGAAGAGAAGACGGTGTCAGCTAATGTGGTGTAACTTCAGTTCGGCACCTTGCCGCCGGCTACCACACAAGATGGCGTCGTCCCCATCCCTAAGGCGACAATGGAGGTGGTGAACTTGCCACCCACCTGTGACAATGTGAGTGGACTTGTCCCACTCACCACATCTCGAGGAGAGGTCCTCTGGGTTCACCCCGACCTCGTCTCCGAGGTAACTCAACCGGAGGTACGCCCTACCTCCAAAGCAAAAGGCAGGAAGATCAAGTCTTGCCGCACGGTCTCTTCTTCAACGGAAGAGACGCTTCCTGTGCAGACGTGTGCACAACAGAACTCCCAGCCCGGTAAAGCTGCCGCCGAAGTGGTGCCTCCTGGCACCATCCCTGAGGAGGGTCCATCCAAGCCCTCAGCAGCCAATAAACAAAAGCAAGTGGAGGCCCATTTCGACAGACCTCTGCGGAAAGAAAATGCTTCGGGGCTAGCCAAGTCCCACAATTTTGACATTCTGGCACAACTGGCCAGTACTCCTGCACGCTTGTCTTTGTTCGAGCTCCTGCGTCTCTCCAAGGACTTCCGAGAAGCTCTCTGCGAAGCTCTGAAGGATGCCGAATCCTTTCTCAGTCAAATCAAGCAGCCTGAAGACCTCCCAACTACTTGTGTACACTGTCATTGTGCGGATGAAGTTATCCCAAACATAACTTTCACCCAACAAGACATGTTGCTCAAGCATCACCGACATAACCGACCGTTGTATTACACAGGGTACATCGGTTCGGTAAAGGTGAGCAGGATTCAGATCGATCCGGGGTCTTCCCTAAGCATCATTCCAAAGGCGCTGCTATCAAAGCTGGGGATCCCGATGTACCGGCTGGCGCCCTCCAATACGACCATCAGTGGCTTCAACGCTAGCAAGAGCGAGCCACTGGGCAAGATCCGGCTGAAGTGTCACATCGGCAGCCTCAAAACTGAGGTGACTTGTTATGTGGTGGATGCCGAGGTCAACTACAACATCTTACTCGGACGACCATGGTTACATGAGTACATGGTGGTGCCCTCCACACTCCACCAATGCATGAAATATGTATCCACCAACGGCGTCATTCGGACGGAATTTGCAGATATCGATCCCTTCAAAGGGATTGAGGCCTACTTCACCGATTCCGACTTGTACAAGCCACTTGACGAGGAGGAAGCCAACGACGCCGATGATGAAGCAGAGACGGCAACAGAGCCGGACTTGGAGCCCGAAATGACTCCCGACGCCCCCTTGAAAATCCGATTGAAGGGCAAGCCTCCCCAGAAGGCGCCTCCAATGAGCATCAAGCTATCAGGGAAAGCACCGACTCACGAAGCTCCCCTGAAGATACGCCTCAAGGGAAAGCCACCTCAAACAGCGGCTCCCCTGGTGGTAAAATTACAAGGGAAGGCGCCACTCATCGGAGGCGCAACCGAGGCACCTCTCAAGGTGCGTCTTAAAGGCAAGCCGCCACAGTCATCCAAGATGCCTGAGAGGGCTCACATAACCCTCTCAGACCCCAAAGTCAGAGCGGTAGAGGACTCTCCTGATCCGGCCCCAGTGCTTACAGATGAGGAGCTTGGCGAATATATCTCTGCTGATGTAGACGCACCCTCCTTAGACAATGTAATCCCAAGGGATAAAATCTCGCACTTTATCAATAATAGAGTGTCTTTCAATTATTCTTATCTTCCATACTGGAATGCCATGTATACATTAGACAACGCTCTACGGTCGTTGCAAACACAAATAACGACCGTCCACCATAATCGAGTGGCCCCGTCTCAAGGAGTCTTCATAATTCCCCCACGAAGTCGAGACGAAGGCACCATCATCTCGGGCAAAGTCGAGCGTCATCAGGACCTCCCGTCAATCGAGCCCGAACCTGATACCGGCAGAGTACAAGTCTATCGGTACACGGATACTGTAAAACCCCTATTTTTAAATTTTTTTTTATTATTTTATTAGACTTCAAACTTATTTTATACAATTTATGGTTTTTCTTAATTATTAAAAATGACCTTAGCCATTGTTGTGTGTTGTAACACAAGACTACCATAAATTTTGGCACGGAAGATATAGCAGGGTGCCTTGACTAGTACATTAGCCATGCCGAGGGAAGCTTTGCCATGGGGATGACCGAATTAGAAAAAAAAACCAGGCCGAGTTGCGTAATGACTCATTTCAAATATTTTATTTAACTATTATTTTATTTAATAATTTTATTGACCCGGTTAGACCAAACCAACTCGAACTAGGGCTGGACCGAACCCAATCCCATGTAAGCACATGGTGTGACCAAGGTGGCCATGTAGACATATTTTATGTACGTAAAAATAATTTCTAAATTATTTTAGAATTTCAGGTACAAATTTTTAATCGTTTAAATTATTTGTGCAATTATTGGTATTTTATTATTTAAATAATATTTTACAAAATAGTATATTTTGTGGACCCGAAAAAGAGTGTACATGTTTCGGGACCCGGATAAGGGTGTGGGGTACAGTTCACCTATTTGGAAAGTTTTTATTAATTTATTAGTATTAAATTTATTTTGTAGAGTTTTAATAAACATGTTTTCCTATTTAAATATTATTACTAGCTTGAGTTGAATTATTAAGAATTTAATTTATATATATGTAGATATGCTCAAATATATTAAATAATTGAGTAGTTGACTTTTAAATGGTATTTAAATTTTAAAGAGATTTTTGTGTATTTATGGATATATACATATATAGTTATAAATATTTATATATTAAAGTATTGATTAGATAAGATTTAATAAAATTTTAAAAAAATATATATTAATAATGTGGTCGGCCCCACAAGTGGGAACCGACCACATCCCTACGCTAGGTGTAGCAGCATCATGCTGCAAAGAGGCCACTCACCCCTCCCACTTTTGTAGGTGTAATATAAGTTATATACTTATATATATAAGAGATTAAGAAAAGAAGATAAGAAGAAAAAAAAAAACAATAAATGCAAATGGTGGTCGGCCCCACCATGGGTAACCGACCACCCACGTTTGAATAGCTAGCAACAGCAGCTATAATAGGGAAAGGGCCGACCTCCTTGATACAAGCACAGCAGCATTAGTATTATTGGCCGACCCCCTTGATACAAGCACAGCAGCATTAGTATTATTGGCCGACCCCTTATATATACGAAGCACCCAACCTTAACATCCATTGCCGCCACCACCTTAATCCCAAACCCTAAATTATTTTTTCTTCTCCTCCCCTCTCATCAACAAGCGTGCCAACCGCAGCAGTCACGGAGACAGCAACAACGACGACAACAAACACCCACAATAACGTCATAAATTAACATCGAGGTACCCGACTTCTCCATTCAATTTCTTCTTCAATTTTAATCCGTTTTTAGATCCGTAAATTCGTGTAGATAGCCCACGTGACCCTCTTTCATCTCTTCAAATAGTTTTATTTATTTCAGCAATAAATTTCAGTTTTTAATTACATTAAATATCTCGAAAAATCTGTTTTTATAAAATCTTAAAAACCCGGTACGAGGTACGTCCCGACAAACCGGGCGACCCCGTCGCGAACCGAGAGTACCGAAAGGTCCGTATCGAATTTGTGGACGTGCGAGAAATGACGGAAGTCAAATTGGTTGCGTGTGCGCGACAAATTTGGTCCGTATCCGTCAAAATTTTGCGTATCGGGCTTTTCGGTATTTCCAAACTATTTTGTGCACACTCATCAAAACGCGACGAAACTTGCGCCATTGGACTCGAAATATTTTTCTGGTCCTGTGAGCCAAGTTTGGTCCGATTCTGAGACCGTTGATCGGGACGCTATTTTGGCGGACCCACAATCCCACTCAACGGGCAATTTTGTGCACAGCCCACCGGAATCCAAAATTGGACATACCGTTGGGTTCGTCTCATCAAAACAAATCCGTAGACATGTAGTTTGACGACTTTAGGGACCGTAGGTTCTGGCGCTCATTTCGGTGCAAAGCGGGTCCAACGACGGACATCGTTTTGACCCGAAATTACGATTTTGCCCCTATTCCAGAATTTAACTTTTGGACAGGCGTTTTCTAGGTATATCTTTTATTCCAAACTCGTTCGTGATGTTTGTTGCAGCATCCGGAGTCATCTGCGGGATTTGGCTTTTCTTGCTTTGTTTAATTACTGGTTCGAGCTACTGGATTATTCCCTTTTGCACATAACCTCAGGCAAGATACCTTGTCTTATTTACTGTTATAATTATATGCACCTTTAATTATTTACTACATATTTATTATCTGTTTTCAGTTGGATCCATTACTTGCTATTTTTGTTCACTTTATTTACTTTCAGTTATTTTTCTTTCTTGCCTTTTTGTTGCATATGGACCTAGTCTTAGCGAACTACCTTCTGTTAGTGACCTTGGGAGGGAGAAGACAATTAAATGTATGGGCTACCCCAATTCCTAAAGTTGTAGTAAATGCGTACTACGGTAGTCGAGTCGCGAGGGTCACTAGCCTCGAGCTATGTGGACCGAGGGTCACGTGGGCCGCTAGCCTTGAGTTATGCCGGCTGATAGTATTGGTATTGACGTGTGTGTATTGTGAGTTGTTACCTTGTCCTGGGGGAGTCAGCCTTCACCTGCCCATACATCGATATGTCTTCTAAATTGCCTACTAGAAGGGTTAGGAGACCTTAGCAAATTTCATGTTCCAATCATGGCACGGAAAAATGTCACATCGTGGAATAGTAAGTTACCCCTTGTCCTTGTTTGGTTGTAGGGGTAGCCTACTGTTTCGATGATGGGATATTGAGCCGTGTTATGGTTTGGACACTTTTACTTTGTCTTTATTTTATGGTGCATTTATATTCAGTTCATATGGCATGTTCTTCCTGTATCTTGTTACGTCCCTCTGAGGACCTGGTTATCTCTCCAGGTGTGTGCTTCTGTGGTATTACAGGTGTTCTAGTCGGTCCGTGATCTTCTCCATCCTTTCGAAGATAATTGCACTTGGCTCGTCTTGTTATTACATCTATTCCTTCTTGTACATTCTATTTGAGATAGTTGGTAGTGGACTTTGTCTCCGCCCAACGATTGTATACTTGACAAATTCAAGTTGCTTTTATATCATTTATTTATCATAGTGGATGAGATTTAGTTGTTATGGTTCTACTGCATTTTACAGCTTATGTATTCATATGAGGTTTTCATATATATTGGAGTATACTTCGTATGTATACAGCTGGCATGGATACGTACCTAGTCCTAAGTATTTTGGAACTGGGGCGTTACAGATACGGCAAAGCGCATCATCCAAAAGATGGGCTACGACCTGAAAAGCAATAAAGGCCTAAACTACGGCAAGGGTCGGCATCTCCCTGTCCGGCTTTCGATGCCCAATGGAAAGCCACAGGATTACTACAATCGGACTCGACGGGGGTTAGGCTATGTCACGCCGCCATCAACTCCAGAGGGTTCAGACGCAGAAGACATAGAACATTCCCACTCGTCTGAAGCATCGACGTGGGATTCCGATACCAGTATCGGATCAGTCTTTAGGAAAGTGCTGTCAGCTAACATGACATCGGCACAACCTCAAAAAGATGAAGGCGAAGACCAACCGCCGGAACCCTTCGAAGAGGAACCCTGGGCTCAACACCTAGGAGAACAATGGGAGTCTCGTTTTGAGTTACAAGAACCTCCCACCGAAGACGAAGTCGAGCAGATCGACCTCGGGGATGGGTCTTCTTCTAAACCCATCTTCATCAGCAAAAGCTTGGAAGGAGAAGACCGAGAATCTTTAGTCCAACTGGCTAAAGAATATATTGACGTCTTCGCCTGGAGTTACGAAGACATGCCGGGTCTCGATCCACAGATCGCGATGCATAGGTTGAACATCTTACCAGATGCCAAACCTACCAAACAACAACAGCGACGCTTCCGCCCGGACATCATGAATGCCATCGATCAGGAGGTGGACAAGCTCTTGACCAGTGGCTTCATCCGTGAGGAACAATACCCGGACTGGGTAGCCAACGTCGTCCCTGTCACCAAGAAGAACGGGAAGATACGAGTCTGTATCGACTTCAGGGATCTCAACTCTGCTTGCCCGAAGGATGAATTCCCGCTCCCAATCACCGATGTAATGATCGACAACACATGTGGCTTTGAACGCATGTCCTTCATGGACGGGTATTCAGGCTACAATCAAATCAAGATGTTCCCCGATGATGCAAAACACACGTCATTCAGGACTTCGAAAGGTGTTTTCTGCTACACAGTAATGCCCTTCGGCTTGAAGAATGCCGGTGCAACATACCAACGAGCGATGAGTACCATCTTCCGTCAACATCTTCGCAAGACAGTTGAGTGCTATGTTGACGACATCGCAGTCAAGAGCCGCCTCAAAAGAGATCACCTACAGGACCTGAGGACGGTCTTTGATCTCATGCGGGCACATCAACTCAAAATGAACCCCGCTAAATCCTTCCTGGGGGTTTCTAGCGGCAAATTCTTGGGCTTTGTCATCACGGCAAAAGGCATTCATGTCGATCCCGAGAAGACTAAAGCCATCCTCAATATGGACCCTCCGAAGAACCTTCGAGAACTTCGGGGCTTACAGGGACGTCTGGCATACATCCGGAGGTTCATAGCAAACCTCTCCGGTAAATGTCAACCCTTTACTCAGCTCATGAAGAAGGGAGTCTCTTACGTCTGGACAGAGGAGTGCCAAAAGGCTTTCGACGACATCAAGGCTTACTTGACAAGCCCGCCAGTCCTAGTGGCACCTGTCGCCGGCAAACCATTCCTCCTCTACGTCCGTGCCATGGATCATTCCCCCGGCGCTTTACTGGCTCAAAACAGCGATGCAGGCTACGAGCAAGCAATCTACTACCTCAGTCGAACACTCATCGGGGCCGAACACCGGTACAACCCCGTTGAAAAGGAGTGCTTGACTTTGGTGTTTGCCATTCAGAAGACTCGTCATTACGTCTCGGGCCAGACAATTCACGTCATCTCCCGAGTCAATCCACTCAGAGTTCTCATGACGAAGCCAGGGTCATTAAACTCCCGGCTGGCTACATGGGCGATCCTACTAACGCCATACAACATGGTGTTTATCCCGTAGAAGGCGGTCAAGGGTCAGGCTCTGGCTGACTTTTTAGCTGCATACCCCATCCCAGAATCTTCAAAACTCTATGAAGACATCCCGGATGAAGTCCAAGAATCAAACGTCACTGAAGGAAGCCCCGTTTAGCGGATGTTCTTCGATGGCGCTTCAAGAACGGGCCCCAACGGCCAAATCATCGCAGGAGTGGGGGTAGTCTTGGTCTCTCCCGATCAGCTGGTCATCCAGCGCGCATACTCTCTTTCGAAGCCGTGCTCCAACAATGTTGCTGAGTACAACGCACTCGTCATGGGACTCCAGCTAGCACAACAGCTGGGGGTGGATCATCTGGAAGCCTACGGCGACTCGAAACTCGTCGTAAACCAGATTCGGGGGCAATACGAGGTTCGCCATGAAGATTTGATCCCTTACCATGAAGTTGCATTGAACATCATTTCAACCTTCACTGGGTTCTTCATCGAACATGTACCCCGTCTACAAAACTTGGAGGCTGACGCTCTGGCTGGCCTCGCAGCCTCATTGGCTGCGCCCCTTGGGACTCAACACTATGTCACGGTAACTGGCCGAGACTTGATTTGTCCCAGAAACAACCTATGTTTGCAAATGGCTCACGCCGTGCCGACAAACACCGATGTTAATGTCCGAGACTGGAGATTCCCGTTCATCGACTTCGTCGTCTACGAAATCCTTCCGAAAGATTCGAAGGAAGCCGTCTCAGTCAGGAGACGCTCTCTTCGATTCTACTACGATACAGCCACTAAAACGCTGTACCGACGCTCCTTCGACGGGCTCCTCCTTCGATGCCTGTCTAACGAAGAAGCAACCGAGGCTCTTCAAGAAGCTCACGACGGAACTTGTAGAGCTCATCAACCAGGTCCTAAGTTGCAAGATCGACTGCGACGTATGGGCTACTACTGGCCAACCATGGCCGTCGACGCAGTGGAATATGCTAAGAAGTGCCATGCATGCCAACTTCATGCAGACTTCATACATACACCGTCTGAACCTCTACATCCTACAGTCGCCTCCTGGCCATTCGAAGCCTGGGGCATGGACATTGTAGGACCAATCACCCCTCCTTCATCAAGAGGACATCGTTTCATCCTGGCCATCACCGATTACTTCTCCAAATGGGCGGAAGCAGTCCCACTAACGAAAGTAAAAAGCTCCAGGGTGGTCAGCTTTATCAAACACCATGTCATTTACCGTTTCGGAGTACCCAGGCGAATCATTCATGACAATGGTCCCCAGTTCATCAGCCACATTTTCAGCAGGTTCTGTGACAAGAATCGCATTCAAAATGTGGCCTCAACCGCCTACAATCCGGCAGCAAACGGATTGGCCGAGGCGTTCAACAAAACTATCGTTAGGCTGCTCAAAAAGGTCGTGTCATCCAACAAACGCGAGTGGGACGAAAAGCTTGGCGAATGCCTTTGGGCCTACCGCACAACGGTACGGACCCCAACAGGCAACACTCCATTCTCCTTGGTCTACGGAAGCGAAGCAGTACTGCCTCTCGAGATACAGATACCTTCGCTCCGCGTGGCAATCACAAACGATCTCACAGAAGAAGACAATCAATGTCGTCGTCTGCGGGAACTGGAGGCACTTGACGAAAAGCGTCTCCTAGCTCAACAACGCATCGAACTTTACCAAGCCCGTATATCACAGGCTTTCAACAAGAAGGTCAAGCAAAGAACTTTCCAAGTTGGCGACCTGGTTTTAGCTGTCAGAAGGCCAATGGTGTTAACTCACAAGACACCAGGGAAGTTCGAGCCCAAATGGGAAGGACCCTTCATCATTGAGACGGTATACTCAAACGGTGCTTACCGCCTCGCCAAACCCAATGGGGACTTGTTCATGATGCCCATCAACGGCAAGTTCCTAAAGAAGTACTATTCTTGACATCCTCCAAGACATGTATTTCCCCAAACAACCTCTTTTCACAAAATCAAACGCTTCCGGAACCCAGCTGTTCCGTGGCATCCTTCCGTAGAAAGATAACCACGTCCACATTACCTCTGAGTTGTCTCTCTACATCCTACAAAGCGGAACCTTACATTTCGTGAGCTTACGCTATCCTTCATGTTTACCACGTCCATATTACCTCTGAGTAAACATCCCGTACAAACAACTCCTGTGTTGTCGTACATTGATCGCAGAACTTCCATGTCCACATTACCTCTGAGTTGTTCAGCGTATCCCCCAGGATCATTCCTACCATGTCCATAAATACCTCTGAGTAGGAAGATTCTATCATTTGAACCTAATGATTGCCACGTCCACATTACCTCTGAGCAAACATGTTGGTTCCTTCAAACTTATTATTTGTACCTAAAAACCAAGGTGCGCAAAAGATAATAGGTCCACATAAATCATCAAGTTCATGAGATCAAAAATGAACACATCACAAAAAAAAAGATAGTATATTTCTTTATTTTTTAAAGAAGGGAGTACAGAAATACGCTATTTCCCCAGCAAGAGTTGCAAAAACACATAAAAAGAAGAGAAGCTACAGTCCCCGATCCTCTCCAGGGTGGGATGAAAGCTCTCTGACTCGACGTCTCAGATCGGCAGTACGAGTTTCCACAGTCGCCTGAACTCGCAGCTCGGCTTCTTGACGCATTAATCCGACAGCCTCAGCGGAAGTTTTACTCTCATACTTCTCATCAAGCTGTCGTCGCTGCTGAGCCAAAGCAAGGGTCCGCTGAGTAAGAGTCGCTTCCTCCTGCTTGAATGCCACGTGTTCAGCCAGGACACGATCAGCTTCTAGTTGAAGTTGGGCCCGCTGGTCTTCAAGACGGCGCATCTGAGCATCAACCTCTGCGATGTTAGCGTCCACCGCAGCCCCCTTCTCCGTCGTCTTCTCCATAGATTGAGACAACTGCTCCGCCGCAGCCTCAGTCCCAGCCACTTCACGCTCCCAACTGCTCACATCGGCCCGATAGGAAGCCTCGATTTCAGCAATCAACTTCCCTATCTCTGCATCTATCAAGACAGAGAGGTCATTTCGTTGGATGCGCTGTAGTTCCGTGAGCCGCTCGTCCAGCTCAATCACCGAAACCTCCAGAATTTTGGCTATATGGTCATGGCCTTGGTGAATGCGGATCAGCTCGATACAAGGCATTGCCAAAGCTTTTGCTGTCGCAAAGCTCCCCTTGCCATCCATCACTGCAGATACACCTTTTTCCAGCATTTTGTACACTTCCTCGACGAGGAACTTCACATACTCGTCGGCATCCGCCAGCACCTGCGGCGTCATAGCAGGAGTTGGGGGAGCTACTACAGTTTGCGGACCGGAGGAAGATCCGCCAACCTCGATCTGAGAGGTTTGAACCTCGGCAGCAATAGGCTCTTCATCAACAGGGGCCAGACTGCTAGCCTGAGGAGCCGAAGGAACAGAAGGAGCCGGCACATGCGTCGTGATAGTACCCCAAGTGGAAGGAGCAACAGAGGGTTCCACACCCTTACCCTTCTCAAGCACGGAGACATCACCGACGTCAACGGCCACCTCTTCTACCCCCGACATTCTATCAGCATCAGCTACCTCCCCCGGCAAAACGGGAAGATCAACATTTATCTCCTGGCCAGCCCCAGAAGACAAGACCGATAGAAGGGTCTCATTCTTCTCAAGTCCCTCTACAGGGACAAAATCTGTCGCTACCGCCTGATCGGTAGCTATCTCTATGTTCATGGTTGAAGCCAAGGAAGGATTTGGCAATGATTCAGCCGACCTCCCTTCATTACGACAAGGAGGGGAATCAACCCTCTCCTCTATTCTCACTGCTTCTGCTGCCCCCCGCAACAGACTCCTGCAGCTCCGGAGCGATGTCATCGGAAGATGATGAACTCCATTCCTCTTCATCACCAGGAAGCTGCGCACTTGCTAAACCTTCGATATGTGAAGCCTCCGCTGTGGCCTTCGTCACCTCGGAAGCTGCTGCACCCTCAGGTTCCCTCATGACAAAACCCGGGGATACCGGAACCTCTACGATGACAGTATCCTCCGGATCTTCGGGATACGCACTCCAGACGAGCTCGCCATCTCTTCTCGCCTACTCCCACCCGACTTTGGGGTACGAGGTTTTCTTTTTAGCGGCTCCTACAAAAGAAGATGGGGCCTCGTAAGTAGCAGAACCAAAATCAGATTTAGTAGGATGTCCTTACCTCTTCGGACGCCAAATCCGATGACACCGTCGGTAACGATGCCTTTTTCTGCTTCTTCGACACAAGAGATTCAGCCCCTGTATCTGCACATCGTTTCGATCGATCGCCCGAGGGTTCTGCTTGTGATGCGGAGGGGGCACTCCGTTGACCCACCCCTGACGGACGATGCGGCCAGGCCTTCACTGACGTATCCCCAGTCGCTGCTAACTGGGTGCCTGCGATAAGGCTGGTCTCTCTGTCATATCCGGAGGGCGGGGCAGCCATAACACAGTAAAATTTGGCGGCCGAGTAAAGAATGGGCGGCCGCGGATCGGGGACGGGCAACGTAAAACGAGCTCCGGTACATCCGGCATTATAGTAATGCCAAGCTCGTGCACCATCCAACAAACTTCCAACATACCCCAGGGTATTACTGGGGTTATCCAACATCATCTGAGCATAACCAAATTGCCGCGCAAAGCGGCTCGGCAAGTATGGTTCCAGGTAGCATTGATTCCTGTTCCGGTACACCAGATGGGACGGCCGGATACTTTGCAACCAGCGGAATCCCCATTGAGGCAGAGTGGTGGTACCTTCGCCCAGGTCCCTTAAATCCTCGTTGGCCTCAAAACCCAAATAGATGGGACCAACTTTGGTGATCTCCCAGCCCTGAAGACGGGATAAAACCTTTCTACAAACTGGGACACCAGTATACGACCAGCTCCTCCGATGGAAACGACGAAGGAATGCATCTCCAGCCTTATAATCTCCTTCCGAGCCTGGGCTCATCATACTGGGATGATGCAGAATCAGCCATCCCATCAAATAGTGAAACGGCAATTCGGCGCGCGGGAAGTTATTTTTTCTGCCTCTATCATGAATCACATTTCCAGCAAACTCTCGCAAACCTCGCTGCAGGTTACATACCATTGCGGAAAGGAGAGCCAAGCGCCGGCCGAAGACCAATTTTACGGCTGGCAGGATTAAGTTTCGAGTCACCCTCTCGACGGCACCGGATCCACCTGCGAACACGCAATCCCGGAGCCATATCATCAGATAGGCGACCAAAACCGCCTTGGATGACATTGGATAAGCAAGGTGCCAGAAGCAGCTGTAGGAGCGTGCATCTGACTGCTGGTCTTCATTTCCTCGGGGATTCTTCTCCCCTAACGTGCTCATTTCGGACAGCACCTCGCTACGAGAGAACGCCGGCAGAGTAGAAAACTTCGAAGAATCCTCTTTGTCTTGTCTAAAGACATAATCTCTCCAAGCGGTTACATGGGGCTACGACCCGCTTTTATCCCTTCTCTGCACATAGTAATGATGACTCGCCACTTCCTTGAAGACGGCCGTCATCTCATCAGCCCTGTCCCCCAGGACCTGAAGTTCCTCATTGGTTGGAAAGTACTCTTCATAGGGCTCCGACCCCCAAGGGAGTTTAGACACCTCATACATCTCATGAAGTGCGAGCCCTAATTCCCCTACCGGAGTAAAGAAGGTCCCGGTATAGATATCAAACATCTCCAGGAGTGCGAGGAACATGTGCCTATTAAGGTCAACACCCGCCTGGGTAGCACGGATCGCGACAGTCAACCCGATCTCTCGGAACTCAGTCCGAAACTGCGACAAGATCCAGAGCGTCAGTTTATCCCATTTGGAGACGTAATGGCACCAACCCTCCACCCGAAACTCTCCTGTCGGGTAGGAAAGTTCCATCAAAAACATACGATGTGTAAAAGTCGAAGTACTATAAGCAAACGTATCAATGGGTACATCACTGTAGAGGCTCCCAGGACGTAAAGTCCGCCAAGTGTAAGAAGACCCAGACCGTACAACGGTCAAAGCATCCCTTTGGTCGAAAGTAGAATCAATTTGGATGACACCAGTCACCGCTCCCCCCTGAGAAGGGGTAAGCTCCTAAGACATCCTCCTCTGGGAAACAAGGCGACAGAAGGACGTCAAAGGCCACTGACGTTCAAGTTGCTTAACAGTCATATGCACTCCATTCGCAGTAAAGAACCAGTCCTCCTTGACCTTCAGCACTGACGAGTCAGTAGAAGTGAGACGGTCTCCAAACAGGAACTCAGGCTTCAGGAAGGTCACTTTATCAGATGTGGAAGATTTAATGACTCCACGCTCCATCATCCGTTTGAGGAACCAATGCTGCTGTTCACGGATTAGGGTCATTCTCTCAGGAGGCTGATCCAGCATAAGAGCATCTTGAGCAGGATTTATCACTTCCTCGTTATGCTCTACTCCCATTTGGTTGAAGGCAGCCTCCAAGAGAACTTCACTCAAAAGCGGGATTGCCATCGACACTAGCAAAAGATCAGAAAAAGTCAGAAGAGGACACACAATGTGTCTAAAGGAGAGAGCCTCGGCGCATCTTCAGGGTTTGAACCCATGCGCGTCAGCAGTATAGCCTCGGCGCATCTTCAGGGTTTGAACCCATGCGCGTCAGCAGTATAGCCTCGGCGCATCTTCAGGGTTTGAACCCATGCGCGTCAGCAGTATAGCCTCGGCGCATCACCAGGGTTTAAACCCATGCGCGTCGGCGGGCAAAGACCGCAGCACATCATTAAAGACTCAAGGCCTATGTGCGTTGGCATACGGACAATGAGACTTACCAACCACCTCCGGCCGAACTTCGACAGGCCGACGGGGAACGACAGCCGTCGCAACTTCCACAGACTCCTTCGCTTTCTCCTTTCCCTTGCCGGCAGCACCGCGAGGAGTCTTGGGAGCCATTCTCTCGAAGAAGGAGAAGTTAGGGTTTTGAAGAAGAAACTCTAAAGAAGCAGAAGCACAGAGAAGAAGAACCCTTTCTCTCTCCAACTCTTACCTATTTATAGGGCTTGGTCGCACGCGTGAACAGATGACGTATGATCTCAGCCGTCGCCTCGGGTTCTGCAAAGATAGCAGCAAATAAAACCAAAAGATCATCATTAATCTTTTCGGTTATCGAGGCACCATCATCATTAACTAAGAAGAGCATGCGCCCGAACAGGCATGTGCCCAGAAATCATACGCCCTGACCTCCATGCTTCTTATTCAAAGTATTCCAAAACTTATTCAAAAGTTTTGAAAACTTTGAAGGGGGTCTTGTAGAAGCATGGAATTTCATAACCAGAAAGCCCATGCGCCAGACACTACATGCGCCAGGACTCGCACAGAACACTTCACAGCAAAGTCAATAACCATGGACATTTGAAGAAGGACTTTTTATTTATATATAAAAGTCTATTACATGTCTAGAAAAGGTTGTACAAAGGAGAATTTCTACAAAGGAAAGATCCTAAGTCTACAGCCAGCGGCCACCATGCGCCTCCAGTTAGGCGTAGCAGTCATCATGCGCTGCCAGTCACCATGCGCTGTCAGTCAGGCGCAGCAGACATCATGCGCCTCCAACCAGGCACATCCCATCATATCTTCAGCAGCTCAGTCATGTGCATCCAGCTCAGTTGTGTGTATCCCTTCAGCAGCACAGCTATGTGCATCCCTTCGGCCAAATTCTTCCAGCCAGGCTCACCTGGCCGAGCAGAGCCCAGTTATGTGCCGCTCTTCCAGCCAGGCTCACCTGATAAGTGCTTCGCCAAGCAAAGCATTTAACCCTCTGGCTGGAACCAAGGAAGAGAAGAGCACCGCAAATGCTGTGGCCAGGGGAGGCTTCGAAAGAGCCTCCAAAGCCGAAGGAAGACCGCGATCGAAACCGCGGCTAAAGCCTAGCACCGCCATTCCAATCTACGGCTCTTCCGGAATAATGGGGACAAGGCCCGAGCATCCCTATCTTTGGATGCAACAGGCACCTTCTGCCTGCCTCGGAAGCCCTCGACTCCGTCTTTTGGATGTAACAGTCACCTTCAAGTGCATCGAAGACAACACAGCGTCTCATCTTCACCCTCGGGAGCACTTCGTCAACAAAATGCACCCGCATGTTCAAGTTCATGTTGGAAGTACGTGAGGGAATGAGAAGCAAATCTTCTCTCCATGCCACTATTTATAGGCCGGGCAGATCAAACCCACGCGCCAAGTGGATGACCCTCCGAATTCCGTGCAATGAATTTACATTAAATGGATGAACCGGACGCCTCGAATTCAGCCAAACGGCTATTTATAGCACTCGAAGAGCGAGACAGCCGCATCATTAAAAGACATGTCCGATGCGCCAGCAGCGCATCACACGGATGCGCCCTTCGGCATCAGGCGCATCACATAGACGTACCCTACAGTACTCGGCGCATTACAGAGGGTGCGCCCCCACACATCTCCATACCGAGTGGAACGCCAACCGATGCACCCACTCAGCTGTCCATCGAACGTCACCAACATTAAATGCTGAACTGACAGAGTTGGCAGCACGCCTCCCAAAGTCTGAACAGTTGACAGCTTTATTCAGAAAACGAAGCGTCGGCAATGTCAGCATCATCATGACTTTATTTCGACGGCTACTGCCACGTGGCCACTCCACCATCAGCATGCGCCCCTACGGCCATGCGTCCAAATCAGTATACGCCTCAAAAGCCATGCGCCTCAGACTGCTCTCTGATCCCGAAAGACAGAAGGAAAGTCGCCTGCATGCGCCTCAAAAGCCATGCACCCCAAATGGTTTGTAACTCCTAAAGGTTATGAGCCGCAGCCTCCTTCTGCGCCTAATCCAAGGCGCAGCTCACCAGATCACTCCTCTCCACCAAATTCAAGATCTTCGAACCATGAGTCGACGACACGTGTCTTTTGACTCAACTCATCCAAGATTTCAGCAACAGAAAGATCTTCTCTCTGCTACGTGCCGGCTCACAATAGCAGCATAAAGAGTTCTCCCCCTCGATCAGGGTGCAGCATCCGTGCGCCTCCATCAGCAACCTCCACGTGGCATCCCCACACCGGCGCATCCTGCATGCACGCATGAGCAGCCAGCCTGCAAAACTATAAATAGAAGGATCATCTCCTTCACACACACACAGAGACTCAGAACAGAAGACTCACAACACAGAGAGAATCACCGAGAGGCAGTTCTAGACACTCAACGTCTTCCTCCTCTCAGCAAGCTCCAGCACCCAGAGCAATCAATACCTTCAGATAACCGATAACCGTCGTCAGCCGGTCAACGGAGTCAACGTATTACCACTCGCTCCATTGGCACTAAGGACCCAGCTTAAACAAAAAGTGTACTCCTAGGACTACATCTAAGTCCTATATTGTATCACTGTTCTGTTTGTATTAAGATTTCAATCAAAATAATTTTAATGGCAAACACTTTTCTCTTAATTCCCACGTTGTTCGAAGAGTTTTTTCGTTCACAAAGTATTATCTTCTTTTGCTGACATGGTCGTACCCTATAAGTAGGATATGTTAGGAGAGAGAGAAAAGCATTTTGTCTTTCTTTTCTTCTCACAGAAGCTTTTATCAGAGTCTTCTTCCTCTTTCCAAACCTAACTTTTCTCGCTATGGCACCAAAAAAACCAAAAACCCTGGTACGGGCTCCAAGAAAGCTAAAGGAAAGCGACCGCATCACAGGCTATTGATGTTGATGACTCGCCGAACGTTTGTGATGTAGTTCACAGTGACGTGCGACCGCCAGTCACGGGTAGTACTTTGGTCCTCTATTTTGCTGATGCACATGAGCGGCTACTCCTCGGAGTATCGTTTCGTAGATGTGCTGAAGCTTTCCTTGCCGATGTGCATGGACACTTGCTCTTCGGAGGAGTGTCCGTAGATGTGCTGAAGCTTCTTTCAACCGATGCACATGGTCATTTTACTTTCATAAGTAGCGACCGTAAGATGTGCTAAAGTTCTTACTGACATGCGAGATTACCATGTAGTACCTGCACGGATGCTCCCTTGTTGAAATGTAGCTACGCTAATTAATATCTATGCTGAAGCTAATCTTGCTGAGGCGCAGAGTTAACTGGTAGTACCTGTACGGATGTTTGTTTTACTTAAAACAAATCTCAGACTTCTGTATTTTCATTTTTGTGTTGTTTTCGTGACCATCTCACACTTAAATGAGGCTTTTCGACTTCTTCGTCTGCGTATTGGGGACAAATGTCGAGCAGGATCTCTTCGAGCCATCTAGGAGGTCGATCGCCGAAGATCAACCAGAGGGGCGATTGGATAAAATACGGGAGCAGCATTGGGGCTATTTTTGTCGCATGCTGGATTAGGGCAGGCTTACACCTTTCTTTGATGTCGATGCACGGATTTTAAAACCCTAGTTTCTCTTTGGCGATCAGTTGGTTCTAAAGGAGATAGATCTCCTTGCACTTAAGATAGCTTAGTATTTCGAAAATAATAGTCTTCCCCTGTATGTTCCGGTGACTGACCGACACCTATCGCTCTTCGTATTTTTTTGTTTTGTCGGAAGACGGCAAATGGAGTGGAACCTGACCCATAGTCATGGGGGTCACATCTTGGGCCGTTTTAAGGTGGACAAGAGTTCAAAGGGGAGAGATACTTTTACGCCTGTCCGTGGTGGCGCATCGTATATCTTGCAGTTGCTACTCCCTGGTCATAGGTTCAGTGATCTTTCTGCGGACGTGCATCCATTTGGTGCTTCTATTTTCGCCAATAGCCTTCTGGCAGCCATTTGTACATACCCGATGGACGCCTACTGAGTCGAGGGCTGGGTTCACTCCGACAAAAAGTGGGGGTAACTTGACCCAGTGGGTATTGAGTACATTGACGGAAGACCTGAGTGGTACCGGCTTACGCTGAGCCATAAAGGCGACTGAGCATGAAATCACCATCAACCAATCTCTGTCTTTGGCTTTGCTGGAGCTATACAACCACCACACTGGGACTTTTTTCATACCGTAAGGGGAGATAGGATTGGCCCTTCATGAGTTGTTCGCCATCTCGATACTCCCTTGGAGGGAGCACCCATATGAGGAATATTGCCCTAGCCTAGAGGAGCTCGTGGGGTTAGAAAGCAAGAACCCCGAGATGATGGCCATTTATAAGGAAATACTTTGGCATCATCAAGTGTGCGTACGCTAATACTCTGCAAAAGTCAGCCCTACTTCAATGCGTGGAGAAAGTATTTCTTTAGTGAGGATCCGTCGAAGCGCAAAATGGCTCGCTTTACCTCCTGCGGGGCGTATACCGCTACCGAAGTGGAGGGTATGAAGGCGAAGGCAAAGGTGTCAGCTACCCTGTTGGATGCTGAGCGAAAGCCCAACTCCACATTTCGTAGCTATTTTTACCAGAACTTGACTCCTGTTACTCTAAAAGCGACGCTAGCTGCCTTCCTGATGATGTGGCTGAAAAGTCGTGGTGTCGGAAGGCTCCGGCTATGTGGGGCGGCTTAGTAGGGAGCTCATGCCATCTGTGAGATTGGCCTTGGGGCATTCTCTCGCTTTGCTTCCTACCATGGTGTGCAATACTCTTCGAGGCATGCGGGAGCTCTCGGAAAAGATAATAGAGCATCGTGGGTGTGATAGAGAATTCCCTCGAGCGGAGCTGCCATATCACTATCTGATGGCCTGGTTGGCACTGCACCAGACTAGTATAATTGTTTTTGCTACCATAGATGGACATGAGGAGGGGGACGCACTTTTGCGTAATTACCATAAGGCAAAGTGGGTTCACGATGGCGTCCCTCCTTGCAAACGGGCACTGAACTGCTTGGATGGTTATAGTTTCGGCAGGGTCTCGCCTTTTTATGGTGGCTATTAGGCAGGTGATGGGCTGGTTGACAAGGCTGGAGAAGGAGGCGAGCTAACTACTGGTGCTTTTCGCTACTTGTTAACTATTCCTCCTTCGTACTTGGTATACCAGAGTCAGAATAAGGTATACATAGAGCCTTATATGTCGAGCCACTTTGTACGATAGTTTGGCCATAACCATGCAATTATGAACAACCCAATCCCGTATCTTTGCTTTGGAGGCAGCTTGTTGGATGGCGTCCGCGCTTGGAGTTATTACAATGCCAAATCTACTGGGATAGCATTTACGCTCCTAGAGGTACATGAGGAACCCCGCATCCTGTATTCTGCTATAAAGTTTTATTGCCTGGGGAATAACTTCTCATTAGGTTATGACTGAGAGCGGAGCTTTATCGTGGGTACAAAATTCGAGAGGCCCCAGCAGCGGTCTCTAGAGTCGAAGCTGCAAGGGGTGAGTCTTCGGATGATTCTAGTACATCTTGAGAGCGAAGGGAGGTTGTAGTGCCCTTGAACTCCCCATCGAAACGTCGAGCTCCTTCGGCGGCCAACTTTTCTCCTGGCAAGAAGGTTAAAAGGGTGCCATCCAAGAGTCGTATTTCCTTGCGGCCTAGCGCACCGCCTGTTGCATCGACTTTATAGGTATATTTTAGTTTCTTTTTGATTTAAATTTTTACCCACGGCTTTTTATTCATCCTGTTTTACTGGAGCAGGCGAAGGAGCATTTGGGGACGTCCGAGGAGGATTATGCTCCTGAGGAGGTTCCTTCGCCTGCCTCGTTTGAATATGAGACTCATAACTTTTTGGAGTTCGTGGCTTCGCATCAAGAAGCCTCTTCTATGGGTGGACCAGTGTTTCTACCGGGGGTTGGTCTTGCGTTTGATGAAGGCACAATCTGGGAGCCTGGACTCGAGATGGGTCAATCGGCCAAGGGTGCTGAAGGCGTATCCGCTAGTTCCTTCCGGGAGTCTTCTCCTTACAGAGGCATCGGGGGACCAGTGTTGGAAGGTTTAGCCCTGGCGTACATCGCACCTCAACCTCGGGTGGTGGTTAAAGAGAATATAGAAACTATTGACGATTTAGCTGGTCGAGGTGATGCAACCACTGCCGAGGTTCCAGCCGAGCGGTGACTTGAATGGCTGTCGGCGCTGCTGTTGATGAGCCCATTGATGAAACCCTTAAGAGCTCGACAGAGGGGACCGGGGAAGAATCGGTCGAAAAGACTATGGATGAACCATTTGAAGAATCCTCTAGCGTAGTCGGTCCAGCACCATCTGCAGAGGTTATCCTCGAGCCATCTGCTGTGAGTTCGATCGAGAAGACTGTGGACGAACCAGCTGTTGAAGCATCGGTTGAGAAGACTAGCCAGGAGTCAGTTACAGTGGCTGTCAAGAAGTCGACTGCTGAGTTTGCTCAGGTTCCAACTGATACAGCTTTGATTGAGGATATGGTTGAAAGACTAGTGAGGGAGTTTGTCGAAGAGCCAGCCGCACATCAGGTAGTATTGGCTCACACCTTCCTTATACCGCCGACGTCCTCTGCTATAGTCATGGTGCCATATACCTCGACTGCAATGCCTAGGCGTGATTCGGCTAACGTTGCTGCCGCGGGACCTTCTATTGCAGCATCTCTAGTGACTCCGATGAGTTTGGCGGACAATGCATATTACACCAATCTTATTTTGTGCACCATTTGTCAAGCTTTGATGGGTGGCATAGAGGGTGTCTTGCGGGGCAGTCAATCGCTCAGACGGGCCCGGTCTATAGTGGGGGCCCAATTGGTGGCCTTACACGACTATCCAGAGTATGAGACGACGGCGGACGCGATTGACGATCTGTTGGCCGAGTCGGAAGACACCGCCTCAGAGTTTCAAAATCTCGAGCGCAGTCTCCCGACTCTAGCTGCTGTGGAGCTAGAGAGGATGGCCTCTGAAGTATCCCAGTACGAACAGAGATGTCGGGCTTTAACCAACTGACTTGTCGAGGATGAGGTCGCGATTGAGGAGGTGACCGACGCTGAAGAGGCTCATATCTGCCGCCGCACAGCCGCGAAGGAGCAGTGCAAGACCCTCCAAGAGCAGATTCGGAGGCTGGAAGAGACTTTGGCCTTTGCGAAGTGCATTATGGAGAAGTCGAGGGACAAGAAGGAGGCCGTTTGTCAGCACTGTGAGATCTTAGCCCGAGAGAAGAAAAGTATTGGCGTGCACCAGGCGGAACTATCTCTTGCGTGCCAAAACCTGTCTCCGATTGAAGATGAAGCTGCTCGACGTCTGGAGGCCGAGCGTCGAGCCCAAGCACTGGGTGGCCCCCAGATTGCCCTTCTGAGGGGTCGACTAGAAGAACTTTTGCATCGGTATTCGCAGCTTTGACTTTCTTTTTGTCTTTCTGCCTTTCGCTTTTTGAGAGACTCTTTTTGGTTGATAAAGAAAGAAAACCTTTATTGTACGAGAGTGAGAATTTTATTGTACGAGAATTTTATTGCATCGGTTTTGCTTTTCTTTTTGCTGTGAGCTTTTATTGTACGAGAGTGAGAACTTTTTCAGAGGTAGTATAACATGAGAGGATGGAGATAACTCCGTTGGGGATAGGGTGTTTTACTCAGAGGTAATATGGACATGGTAAACATAGAATTTTTGGTGGTAGGGCCTTCCTTACTGAGAGGTAATATGGAAATGGCAAGGATGGACTCTACGGGTGTATAGAATGACTCAGAGGTAATATGGACGTGAAAGGTTCTATAGGTAATTATGACAATTATGGGGTATTGCCATGGAATAGATGTCTACTTAGAGGTATTAGGGACATGGTAGGCACAATCTTCGCTAGGCTGTAGAATAAAAATTTAGAGGTAGTATGGATGTAAAAGGTTTTTTATTGGGGAGTTATGAAAGAGGTGAACTCACTAATAGAATTCACGAACACCCGCGGGGGATGTGGGAACCTATGTTGATTTGTACTTCAGACAGTATTTCTTCAGAAACTTGCCATTGATTTGCTTCATTCGCAAGTCACCGTTAGGTTTGGCCAGTCGGTAGGTCCCATTGGAGTAGACCGTCAATATGACGAATGGTCCTTCCCATTTAGGTTCGAACTTTCTAGCTGTCTTGTGAGTCATCACCATCGGTCTTCGAACTGATAAGACGAGGTCACCCACTTGGAATGTCCTTTCCTGGACCTTTTTGTTGAAGGCCCCAGAAATTCGAGCTTGGTAAATCTCGATTCGTTGCTGAGCCTGTAAATATTTTTCATTCAACGCCTCTAACTCATGTAGCCGCCGGTGTTGATTGTCTTCATCAGTCAGCTGATTGGTGATGGCTACCCGTAGAGACGGGATCTTGATCTCCATGGGAAGCACTGCCTCACTTCTATAAACCAGAAAAGAATAGTGTATTTCCAGTAGGTGTCCAAACAGATGTACGGAAAGCCCACATGCATTCGTCGAGCTTTTTATTCCAGTCGAGTTTATTAGAGAAAATAATTTTTTTGAGCAGCTTGATTATAGTCTTGTTGAATGCTTCGGCTAGTCCGTTCGCCGCAGAATTCTAAGCCGTCGATGCCATATTTTGTATTCGGTTCTTATTGCAGAACCGATAGAATATGTGGCTCACGAACTGATGATCGTTGTCATAGATAGTCCTCCTGGGAACCCCGAAGCGGTATATGATGTGATGTCTGGCAAAACAGATCACGTTCAAGGTTTTCACCTCGGCCAGAGGTACTACTTTCGCCCACTTAGAAAAGTAGTCGGTGATCACGAGTATGAACCGTTGTCCTTTGGAGGATGGTGGACTGATCAGCCCGATAACATCCATTCCCCATGCTTCAAATGGCCAGGCGGTCGCTCTGGGTGTAAAAACTCAGAAGGTTGGTGGATGAAGTCAGCATGCAATTGATATACCTAACACTTTTTTTGCATAATCTACGACCTCTGCCATCATAGTGGGTCAGTAGTAACCCATGCGACACAATCGATCCTGTAAATTAGGACCAGGCTGATAGGCTCCGCAGGTGCCATCGTGCGCCTCCCAGAGTGCCTCTTGTGCTTCTGTCTTAGATAAACATTGCAGGAGAAACCCGTCATATAAACGATGATACAATATTTTGATAGTCGTGTCGTAGAAGAACCAGAGCGAGCGTTTAATGACAAAAGTAGCTTCCTTCGAATCTTCGGTAGGATTCCATAGACTGCATAGACTATAAACGGGAATCGCCAATCCAGAACATCTACATTAGTATCTGTTTGTACTGAGTAACTAAGACATGTATGTAGGTTGTTCTTCGGACAAACTGCTCTCGACCCATCACCGTGACGGTAGATTAGGTTCCATCAGGAGCTGCCAGAGAAGATACGAGGCCAGTGAGTGCGTCATCCTCTAGGTTTTGCAATTGAGGTACAAGTTCTATAAAGAACCCTGTGAAGGTGGAAATAATATCGATTGTTGCCTGGTGGAAAGGAACCAGATCTTCATGACGAACCTAGTATTGTCCTCGAACCTGTTTAACGATCAGTTTCGAGTCGCCATAGGCCTCGATACAGTCAACCCCCAAGTGTTTAGCGAGCTGGAGTCCGATGATGAGAGCATTATACTCAGCAATGTTATTGGTGTACGACTTCATAAGAGAATATGCACGGTAGATGACTAGGCCATCGAGAGTGATGAGAACGACTCCGACCCCTGTACTGATCTCGCCTTTGGGTCCTATTCTTGAAGTGCCGTCAAAGAACATATGTCAAACAGAGTTATCTGAGATGCATTCGACTCTAGGACTTCATCGGAAATGTCGTCATAAAGCTTCGATGTCTCTAGCACAGGATGTGCCGCCAAGAAGTCGGCCAATACTTAACCTTTTACTGCCTTTTTTGGGGCGAACACCATGTCATAAGGAGTCAAGAGTATCGCCGATGTAGCTAATCGCGAGTTTAAAGCCCTTGGCTTAATCATGAGGACTCTGAGGGGGTTAACTCGATATATGACATGGATTGTCTGTCCGGCCACGTAATATCGTGTCTTCTGGATGGCGAAGAGCAGAACAAGACACTCCTTCTCTACAGGATTATATCGATGTTCAGCCCCAAACATGGTCCTGCTGATATAGTAGATCGCCTGTTCGTAGCCTTTATTACTTTTTTGGGCTAGCAAAGCACCGAGAGAATGGTCCACAGCTCGGACGTATAACAGGAAGGGTCTTCCCACGACCGGTGCTACTTGTACTGGGGGACTAGTGAGGTACTTCGTGATGTTGTCGAACGTGCACTGGCATTCCTCGGTCCATACATAAGAAACCCCTTTCTTTATCAGTTTGGTGAAGGGTTGACATCGGTCAGAGAGATTTGTTATGAATCTTCTGATGTATGCCAGGCGTCCTCGTAGGCCTCGAAGCTCACAGAGATTCTTCGGAGAAGCCATGTCCAATATCGTCTTAGTCTTTTCAGGGTCAACATGAATACCCTTGGCTATGACAATAAAGCCCAGGAACTTGCTACTGGAAACCCCTAGGAAAGACTTAATCGGGTTCATCTTTAGTCGATGTGTCTGCATTAAGTCGAATATCGTCCTTAGGTCATCCAAATGACTGGATTTTTTTTTGTTCTTGACGGCAATATCATCAATGTAACATTCTACCATCTTTCGGAGGTGCTTGCAGAATATGGAGCTTATAGCCCATTGGTATGTTGCTCCCGCATTCTTCAACCGAAGGGCATCACTGTGTAACAGTATACTCCTTTTGGAGTCTGAAATAAAGTATGCTTCTCGTCTTTGGGGAAAATTTTGATCCGGTTGTATCCTAAAAAACCATCCATGAAGGACATGTGCTCGAAGCCACACGTATTGTCGATCATCATGTCAGTGATATGGAGGGGAAACTCGTCTTTTGGACATGCCGAGTTGAGATCCCGGACGTCTATGCAGATCCGAATTTTTTTGTTCTTCTTAGTGACTGGGACAATGTTGGTCACCCAATCTGGGTGTTGCACTACGTGGATGAAGCCACTCTCTATGAGCTTGTCGACTTCTTTCTCAAAAGCATCCATGACATTGGGGCAAAAAAGACGTTGTTGTTGTTTGACAGGCTTAGCGTATGGTAAGATATTGAAATGGTGCATGGCGACTTGCGGGTCTAGACCCGGCATGTCCTCGTAGCTCCAAACAAAACATCGACGTATTCTTCGATAAGTTGTATCATAGATTCCTTATCTTCTTCCGTCAAGCTTTTGCTGATGGAGATGGGTTTTGAGGAAGCCTCATCTCCTAGCTCGACTTGGACGACTTCATCTTCTGTGGGAGGTTCACACTATTCAAAGCACCATTCCCATTGGGATTCCAGGCGTTGAGCCCGGGGTTCATCTTTAAAGAATTCAAGTATTTGGTCTTCCACCTCGACTGGGGATCTATAGAGACCATATTAACGGATAATATCTTCTAGAAGGCTCGGCCGATACTAGTATCGGAGTCCCAAGTTGAGGAGTCGGAAGAGTATGAATGCATCAAGACCTCCGGCTCTGAACTCTCCGAAGCTGTTGTAGGTATAACGTAGCCCAACCCCCGGCGAGTGCATTAGTAGTAATTTTGGGACTTTTCCTTTGGAGCACGAAGTCATAGGGGAAGGCGTCGGCCTTTGCCATAGTTCAGTCCTCTGTTGCTTTTGAAGTCGTAGCCCATCTTCTTGATAAGGTGTTTGGCTTGAGTAGTGTAACGGTATAGTTGCATCTTGCCGTTATCGGGTTCTGGTTCTGCCGGAGCCAGTCGCTACGGATGCTCCAATCGATCGAAGATGATGGGTTCCTCCTCCTTTCTTGCTGGAAATAAGAAGTAGGCACCTTGAGAAGGAACAACTCGGCTCGTGAGGCTAGCGGTTGTCACTTGTGTTTGTAGCATATATAGAGCGTTGTCTAAGAAATACCTAGTATTGTAATGCGTACAAGAGTAATTTAAAGACAACTTCCTATTAATGAAATACGAAATTTTATCCCTAGTGATTACATCATCTAAAGAATACGCCTCAGTATTGGCACACACGTAGTCTCCTAACTCTTTATCTGTGAGCACTAGGGTTGTTATGGGAGAAGGTAGAGGTGGTTTCCCTTTGAACTTGACTACCAAGGGAGGTGTAGTCGAAGGTTCCTACAACTTCAGAATTGGCTTTGGGACCTTCTGGGGAAGCCTTATTTGAATAGGCTCCTGGCTAACGGCTGATATTATTGAGGGTGACCGAGCTGGAGCCTTGCCTTGAAGCTTGATGACAAGAGGAGGTGATGTTTTGGGCAGTTTTCCATTCAATCGAACCCTCAATGGTTTTTCTGCGATAGTTACACTTTTTGATACAGTATCTGCCACATCGTCTATATCATTGGCATCGTCCCATGGGACTGACTTGTACATCTCAGCATCTGTAGAGTATGCTTCGCGTCATCGGAATGGGTCGATGTCGGCAAACTCAGTTTTGATGGTCCCATTGCCGGCCACATACTTTATGCATTGATTGGGAGTGGAGGGCATGATCATGTTCTCATGAATCTAGGGTCATCCCAAAAGCATGTTGTAGTTTATATCGACGTCAATGACGTAGCAAGTTATATCAGTCTGGAGATCACCTATTTGGCATTTTAGGCGAATCATGCCCAGTGGCTCACTTTTTCTTGTGTTGAAGCTGCTAATTGTAGTGTTTGATGCAGTCAGTTGATGCATTGGGATCCCTAAAGCTTGGAGTAAACTCCGAGGGATGATGCTAAGAGAAGATCCATGGTCGATGTGGATGTGATTGACTTTAATGGCACCAATATATCCTGTGTAGTACATGGGCCTATTGTGCCAGTTGTTCTTCAGCAACATGTCCTGCTGGGTGAAGGTGATGTTAGGAATTACCTCGACCACATTGTGATAATGAGGGCATACAGCAGGGTCTTCCTTTGGCGGTTGCACATTAGTGAAGATGGAGTCAGCATTCTGTAAATCTTCGCTGAGGGCATCTCGAGTCTCTTTGGAGAGACATAGGAGCTTGAATAGTGACAGTCGAGCCAGAGTATTGGCTAGCTGAGCTAATATGTCGAAGTTGTAGGGCTTGATTATCCTTACTGCCGAGTCATTTTTCAGAGGTTTGTCAAAGCAAACCTCCTTCTAACTTTGCTTGTCTGCGGTAGGGGCTTGAGCGGACCAGCTTTCGATGTATCGGGGGCGGTGGCCACAACAGCGGGAGGTGTTTCCTCCTCCAGAGCTTAATTTTCTTCTCGCTGGTGAGCCGAGCGAGTGGTAACCAGAGTGTCATCAGCCGATGTAGAGACCTTACGACTTTACTTGACTCCTTTTCCCTTGACAGAGGGCGCTATAGGCACCACCGTGTCTGGGGCGAGATCAGGATGGATCCACATCACTTCGTCTCGCGATATTGTAAATGGGATGAGGCCTTGAGCGTTGTCACGTGCCGGTGGAAGATTGACTACTTCTATCGTTGCTCTCGGGATAAGGACTACGTCGTCTTGAGCCTTTGTTCTTAAAAAACTTTCGAACTGGAGAGTGACCATGCTGGCAGTAATGTCTTTTCCTTGTAGTCGAACGAAATGACCATGGCATCAATGAGACGTTGGATCTGTCTTTTCAACACGTCGCAGTCACGTGTTGAATGGTGAACATACTGGTGGTAGTGGCAGTATTTTTGATTGTCCACCTTTCCCACTTCATCGGGACGCTTAGGAGGCAGGAGCTGAAGCGTGCCACCCTTCGTCAGCATATCGTAGAGGTCTAGTGAGTTTTTGTCGTTAACTAGTAGGTCTCTTTCGGCCTATATGCTTCGGCCGGCTTAGGGTTCAATGTTGCTGAACCCTTGGAGATGTTGACGGTCATGGCTTGTTTATCTTTACTGTTCTTGGGAGCGGGATTGTTGCTAGATGAGCGCCTCCTTTCGTCTTCGAGCGATGGAAAACTTAGTTCCAATAGCTGCACGTCTCGAGCTTTCCCTTCTGCTACGTCTGACTCTGTAATGAAGGGCGTCCACTCTATACAAGGAGCACTGTGTGTAATGCCCCATTCTGATTATTGATTTATTTTATTTTATTTATTTATTTCTCGGTATTTTATTGGCATGAGACAATGAAATTTAGATTTATAAAATATATTTTACTAATATATTTTATATAATGAGGCTTATCATAGGTACTATGTAATGGTATATAATAAAGTTGGTGTGATAGGGATTTGTAAATTCTATAACTGGTAGAAGGGGTTTTATGCAAATTCAGAATTATATTAGGGCTTAGGTGCAAAACCTGTTTTTAAAAGCCCAAGTGGACTGTTAGCCGTTAGGAGCTCCTGTGTTGAGGGTTATATACAAAAATTAGATTTCCTTTCAATTGGTATGATAAACCCTACGATATTCAAAATCTCTTCTCCTCTATCCACTCTTCCCTTTTGATCAATCCAAAACTTGGTATATATATTAAGGGGAGTTAGCCGACTCCTGCCTCCCCCAAACCCTAAGTTTAAATCTTCTCGTGTGCCCCTCCTGTTCGTGAAGAGTCCACTGGTCGAGAGAGTCCCGTAGAAGACAAGGCCTTCGACTCTTCAACCAGGTTCATTGGACTTCTGACTCAACATTTGGCCCGTGTCAACAGCTCGAAACCACAAGCAAGTATACCTTGCCTTCCTCTACAGTTTTATTTACATGTATTCCTTTCAGTTTCCAGCTTTTGAATTGTTTATGGACATGTGCTTTTCGTGTTATTTTCTGTGGAGTTGTTTTTACTACATATTGCCATGTTCATGTTTGGCCTTGTGTTTCATGCTTGGAGTCTCACCAGTACCTTGCTTGAGTCGTGTCATAGAACGAGTGCGTGTAGTGAACCGCCATAGCCTTGATTATCATTTTGCACAACCAGAGAGTCCACACTCGGGACGAGGGTTGTTTGGTGCACCAGAGAGTCTACACTCGGGACGAAGGTATTTGTCGTGATCATTGGCACCAGAGAGTCCACACTCGGGACGAGGGTTGACCAATTACACCAGAGAGTCCACATACGGGACGAGGGTGTCTTGCCGTGAGCTAACCAGAGAGTCCACACTCGGAACGAGGGTTAGTGCTTAGTTCAAACCCGTACGTCCATACTCGGGATGAGGGTTTGGTTCTTCCATTGATCTCGTGATTATCGTTCATCCGACAGTTCATTTATATGTGGTTGTTCTAGTGTTCGTGTTCGTGTTCGTAGTCATTTGTCTTGTTCTTGTTCTTTCTTGTTTATTTCTTGCGCATGATAAAATCGCTAGATAGGCATGTATATTATGTATCTTGCTATGTCCTCTGAGGACCTGATGATCTCTTCAGGTTTAGCGATTGCATGGAGTTAGCTAGTAGTTCTGGATGGCGGACCTGATGATGCGCTTGCGGGATTCAGGTATAGTTATAGTATTTATTATTTGCTCGTGCTTTCATACCTTATCATGAGATATCATGTTTCTTGATTCAGTTTTTGACTCTTGTTATTTCCTTTAGAGTCTTATCGGACATATATGCTAGTGGGCTGCAGACCATGACCCATACTTGTTCATTCTTGTTTATTATTCTTATTGTGGATTGAGATATAGTTTTACCTTGCCATGATTAGGCCCATTGCCATAGCCGTGACAGCGTTTATGTATTCGAGTGGGTCTGGAGTCCGCTTGATGCGTAGCTGGCTTGCTTACGAGCTCGTGTCCGAAAAGCGGGTATGGGTCGTGACACTGTGCCATAATTTGATTGCGGGAAGCATGTTTTTGTAGCAGGAGTCAATAAGCATGGGCTATGATCTCCTAAAGGGTAATCTCAAAGCGGTCTGGCAGAAGTGCTCAATATATACGCGTACAGGTTCCTTCTCCTTTTGGACAATGTCCATGAGAGTCGACATTGTCATGTTCATTCCCCTTCATAGAATCGATTGAGGAATATGTGCTTCAAGTCTTCGAACGACGATATACAGTTGTCCGAGAGGCTACAAAACCATTTGTAGGCCACCCCCTGTAGGGCTCCTACGAATATGTTGGTAAGGAGAGCGTCGTCTCTTGGTAGATGCCATGTTATGAGGCGAAGTACTTCAAGTATCGACGGGAAGACTCCTTTGCATCGAATGGCATGAGCATCTACGGATTGTATTTGGAAGGATAGATCACATTATCCCATTCGGCAGGATAGGTTGCCGAATCCCCATCTTTTGGAGTGATTCTCGCTTTTCTCTGGCATGGTGGCGAGCGTACAACTCTTTGAGGGCCTGTTGTACTTCACTCGGCATTGTAGTTCTTGTTGTGGATGGAGTAGATGACAGGGGCGCTACTTGGCTCAGGATGTGGGGCGCATTGGACCCACCGTTAGTCCCTGGGTCTTGGTTCGTAGGAGCGGATACAGCGGGAGTCATTTATCCTTGATCTCCAAGACGACAGAAGCCAAGGATTTCATCGTTCAACGTATTTAGGCCCTTCTCAAGGGCTTCAATATGTTTTTGCTGACTGGATCCTTCGCTGCTGTCCATGTTTTTGCCTTCGGCCATGAACACGGACTTCATGTGCGGATGGGTAGAAGGGATGAGGGACCTTTCGCTCTCTAGTTCAGACGTTTGAGTCCCGTCGTCTTGAGGATAAATGGGTAGGTTGTAATCATCCTCAGATTCATTGTAATTGCTATCCCCAGCTTTTTAGCTACCTGCGCCTACGGAGGTATCTATGTCATACAGTACCTCATTGGATTAGAAGGCGGGATTGTCATGAATGGTGAAGGGCTGGCCACCCCCAGCTAATGTTGCATCCGAAGAGTCACCTCCTTGTGCCAAGGATCCAGATTTGGCACGCATGTCTTAGAATACACCCATACTGGGTACTGTTGTCTTGCTACCCCTAGGCCAATTTTTGGGCTTATTGGTCGACACAGAAAGATTATTGGAAAGCTTCTTGAGAGACGGAGAACCCCGCGCCGCGTTGCATGAAGCAACACGGAGTTCATCTTCTCCTTCACAAGATACCATCAGTTGCAGTCTTTGGAAGATGGACCGCCTCTTTGGTGGCGACGCGACTGTTTGGTAACAGCAGCAGTTGAAGGTGATCTAGGTGCAGTTGTGCCTTAGTTTAGACGCGCTGTCAACCCCCATATTTATTCATGATTGTTTTACAATTTTATTATTTTGTTATACATTTTCTTGATTATTTTTATTAGCTTATGTATTATTAGTTTATTAGTATAATTAATGTATGTATATATTAAATATTGGTGTGTATGCTTGTGCTATGCTATTAAATATAGTCTACATAAAAATTTGAATTTTAGACAGTTTATTTAAAATTTTATTCTAGGCTAACTATTGCCTTAAAAGGTTTGCTTAAAAAAAAAAAATATATATATATATATATATATATGAAAAAAAAATATATATATATATATATATATATATATATATATATATATATATATATATATATATGAAAAAAGGGTTTGAGTACTGTAGCAATGCTACAGTACTTATATTAAACTCGACCCCCTGGGCGTGGAGCAGAGACCCGAGAGTTTCGGTTTGATTCAAATTCAAACTCCACAAATCCTTTATCAAATCTGATCAAATTTCTTCCTATCAAATCCAAATTTGATTTTCTTCCATATGTCCTAATCCAATCAAGAAATATAGTTTAAATTCGAGATGAATTCATATCCAAAATAGGACATATAAGAACAGAAGGGCTCGACGAGTTAACCCTAGGAATTCTTCCTCGAATCTCATCCTCGACCCCAACCCTCAGATCATCGAGCACCCCCACCACCTGGCGAACCACCCTGAACACATGCAGGCCGCCGTCGTCGACCGGACCGCCGTCGGAGCACCCATTCTCGACCGAAAACAGAGTCACCTCTGTCAAACCCGAACTCAGGTACCCACCTTTCACTACTCAAAACTCCATGTACGCTTGATCGTTTTACCATATGTAAATTCGTGGTTGAAGCCAATATGAACTTCTCCAAACCCCTTAAAGTAGAATCCTGTCAAACCCTTGCGAATGCCTGAAAATCAGAGCAAAGTCGTCCCAAATTTGTTCGAAAAACAGAGTGTTGATGGAAGCCAAGGACCCAACTTGGAAGGCCGATATCGATGAAACCAATGCGTATTTTTGAAAACTAATTGAACACTGTTAAAGCCAATATAATCGAGATTAGAACGTTGCTTCTAGTTTTATATATTGATCACTATGCATGTTTATATCTGTCGTTGAAGTTAGGTAAAAAATTATTTTATAAACATTGAAAACTCTAGAAAACTTCTCAATACGGCGTGCGTCCCGACAACCTGGGCAGCGTGGTCGTGCACTATATGCATCGAAAGGCGCATATGGATATTGTCGAAGTTTGGGAACTGATGGAACTCGATTTCGTTGCGTGTGCACGATAAAATCAACGCGTATCCGTCAACATACCCCTGTATCGACGTTTTGCAAACTTGACCATAACTTCGTGTATAGTCGTCGGATCGAGATGAAACTTGCGGCAACAGGACCGAATCAAAATTTTGGTCCTATATGCCAAGTTTGGTCCAATTCTGAGAAGGTTGATCGGAACACCAAAATTGGCGGGTCCGTAATCCGATCCAACGGGCGATTTTGTGCACGACTCATCGGAATCCAAAATTGGACATACCGTTGGGTTCGACTCCTCAAATCGAATCCGTAGACATGTAGTTTGGCGACATTAGAGATCGTAGATACTGGCACATATTTTGGTGCAAGGTGGGTGCAACGGTAGACATCGTTTTGACCCGAAATTATGATTTAGCGCCGGTTCCAGAATTTGACTTTTGGACAGGCGTTTCCTATGTATACCTTTTTCATCGAGAACATTTTTGATGTTTGTTTCTGATGGAACTGGGGATTTCCAGGACCCTTCCTTTGGTGTGCGTATTGATCGATAGAAAGTTAAACAGATCTAATACGTGTTCTAACCCTTCATAGGCGGAAACTAGGGTTCACGAATTATACCTGCGGCTGAAAGGAGATAAGTAATTCCTGGCAACCTCGAGCGGACGACCCCAAGATCTTCTGCACGTATTCCTTCCTCGAGTTGGACGTCGTGTGGGCGACGATCTCCTAACCTTTTCTTCTCCTTGGCAGCCCTCTCTTTCTCTCCTTACGTGAATCACAAATTTAGAGAAAGTTTCAGATTTCTGATCAGTAATTTGGCGGCCAGAGAATAGAGGATATATATAGGCTACGGCAGGGACCATGAGGAGAAATTAGGGTTAGGCCTCCTAACGGATCTGGATATCCCGTGTTCAGCCCGAACACACAATCCAGGTCCATTAACAATAGCTCGGTCCACTAATGAGCTATTGTTGCACTACCTCCCTAATCCCAAATTATGTTTGTGGGCTCCTTTTATTATATGCTCGTTTGGCTCCCCATGTTAAGATATCGTATGTCCGTCGATCAAATTAAGTTACAGCTGACAACTATATTGATTCGACATCTTTTATCCTTAAGTAGTACCGCTCAACTTTATTTGTCATGTCGGATATAATCCACCTGCAGGGTTTACATGACAATCCTTATGAGCTCCTTAAGGGGACATCATCAACACGATGTATCGGGACATGGATTCCATTTATAATCAACGGCTCATCATACATACAATGTTATTACCTAATTCATAGAGGTTGTTGATCCATAATGAATCTCACTCTTTTATGAGTCAAAGTAATACACACTGTCTATACATGTCCGCTATTATATCCGAGTTAAGAGCACAAGCATCCATAATAACAGAGGTGTTTGTTCTCTTATGTAGTCAGTACAAAGAGAACAACCTCAAGTGGTCCTGTTCAATACACACAAAGTGTACTAGTGTAAACCTATAGTCAAGATAGACTAATACTAGATTACACTACAACCTTTCTAATAGATTGTCCAAGTCCATCTAGGTTGTGAACTATTTATATACTCCATAGGAAACTGATAATATGATCTTCTGTGTGACACCACACACCATATTATCTACAATATAGAATATCAGACATTTGCATTAACACTTGCAACAAATACAATATGCAAACATTTTCCCATATGATTCTCATTCAAAATTTAAGGAAATAAGATTACTAAAAAAGTGATGCTTTTAGTATATAACCCTAACAATCTCCCACTTATACTCAAAGTATTACTTTTTTTAGTATAATGTTACAAATCTTCCACTTATACTTAAAGCCATGCTGCTACACATCTGACTCCCATTCCCTCAACATGACTATCAAAAGCCTTAGCTGGTAAGCTCTTTATAAAGGGATCAGCTAGGTTGTCGGCTGATGCTATCTTGATCACAGCAACTTTTCCTTTTTTTTACAAAATCTTGTATCAGGTGGTACTTGCGCTCAATGTGTTTGCTAGTCTTATGGGCTCGTGGTTCCTTCGAGTTTGTAACTGCACCACTATTATCACAATAAAGTGTAATAGACTTAGGCAAACTAGGTACCACATCCAAGTCCAACAGAAAGTTTCTGAGCCAAACCGCTTCTTTGGTTGCCTCAGAGGCTGCCACATACTCGGCTTTCATGGTGGAATCAGCAATACATTTTTGCTTGATACTCCTCCATACAATTGCTCTACCTCCCAAAGTAAACACATAACCTGAGGTAGATTTCCTGGAATCCCTATCTGACTAAAAATCTGAGTCTGTATACCCCAAGGGAACTAAACTATCTGCCTGGTAAACTAGCATATACTCTTTAGTCCTTTTTAGGTACTTCAAAATATGCTTTACGGTAGTCCAGTGCTCTTGTCCTGGGTTAGACTGATATCTGCTGACCATGCCTACAGCAAAGCAGATGTCTGGTCTCGTACATAGCATTGCATATATTAAGCTTCCTACTGCTGAAGCATAAGGAACTGCCTTCATGTTCTCTATCTCTTTAGGTGTCCTCGGACACTGCTCCTTTGATAGAGCAATTCCATGTCTAAAAGGTGAGAAAGCTTTCTTAGAATTTTGCATATTAAAACGAGTTAGTACAGCATCGATATAGGAAGCTTGGGATAAGCCCAACAACATTTTCTTGCGATCTCGTAGAACTTTGATCCCAAGGATGTGACCTACTTCTCCTAAGTCTTTCATATCAAACTGTTTGGATAACCATACCCTTACATCAGATAACACCTTTACATTGTTTCCAATGAGTAAGATGTCATCCACATAAAGTACTAGGAATACCACCACATTTTCATCACACTTTCTGTATACACATGATTCATCCTGACATTGATCAAATCCATAGGATTTTATCACCTGATCAAAACATATGTTCCAAGATCTGGAAGCTTGCTTAAGTCCAGAAATGGACTTCTTGAGCTTACAAACAAGATGCTCCTGGCCCTTTTCAATGAACCCGTCTGATTGCTTCATATAGATGTCTTTCTTAAGACTTCCATTAAGGAAAGCTGTCTTGACATCCATTTGCCAAATCTCATAATCGAGATGAGCTGCAATAGATAAAAGAATCCGGATAGACTTAAGCATGGCTACAGGAGAAAAGGTTTCCTCATAATCGATACCCTCCCTTTGAGTAAAATTTTTTGCTACAAGCCGAGCTTTAAAGGTTTTAACCTTACCGTCTGATCCTCTTTTTCTCTTATAGACCCACTTGCATCCAATGGCTTTTAGACCAACGAGTGGTTCTACAAGCTCCAGACCTGATTAGAATCCATAGATTCTATTTCAGATATCATTGCTTTTTGCCAAGACTCTGCATCTTTATCTTGGAGTGCTTCATTGTAGGTACAGGAATTATAATCTTGTTCCTCAGGGACGAAGTCTGACGACTCTCCCAAGAACATATATCTATCAGGTTGTATCACAACCCTCCCACTACGACGAGGCACTATCGGTTGTGGTGTAACATTTGTGACACGTTGTGCAGTTATTTGTGGTTCATCCTCTTGTACTGTTGGCACTGAAGTACTTGGTGTCTCACGTCTCAGTTCTTCTAGAACAACTCTACTTGTGGGTTTATGGTTCATCACATAGTCTTCCTCTAAGAATCGGGCATTGGTGCTAACAATGACGTTCTGATCCTTAGGACTATAAAATAAACCTCCTTTCGTTACTCTTGGATAGCCTATAAAAAAGCTTACTGCTGTACGAGATTCCAACTTATCTGCTTTCACATTCAGCATATGTGCTGGACTACCCCAAATGCGAACATGTTTCAGACTAGGCTTACGCCCAATCCACAGCTCTGTGGGAGTAAGAGGTACTGACTTAGAAGGAACCAAGTTCAAAATATAAGCTGCAGTCTCTAAGGCATATCCCCAAAACGAATCTGGCAAATCCGAATAACTCATCATTGATCTAACCATCTCCATAAGAGTTCTATTCCTTCTTTCGGCTACACCATTCTGCTGGGGCGTTCCAGGTGTAGTCAATTGGGATGCAATCCCAGCCTCTGATAAATAATCCCTAAACTCTCCAAAGAGGTACTCGCCACCACGATCTGATCGTAATAACTTGATACATTTTCTATGATATTTCTCCGTTTCAGCCTTGTACTCTTTGAATTTCTCAAAGCACTCAGACTAACAGCGCATCAAATAAATGTATCCATACCTTGAATAATCGTCAATAAATGTGACAAAATATTCAAAGCCACCTCTAGCTTGGATAGTCATGGGTCCACACAAATCTGAATGAACCAATTCCAACACATCTTTGGCCCTATACCCCTTTGCCGTAAAAGGCTTTTTGGTCATTTTACCTTCCAAGCAGGATTCACAGACTGGTAGTGCCTCCACTTCCAATGAACTCAAAGGTCCATCTTCAACCAGTCTTTGAATCCTTCTTAGGTTAATATGCCCCAATCGCAAGTGCCAAAGATATGTTTGGTTCATACAAGAAGGTTATTTTCTCTTATTTAAGTTAGATGACATATTATTCATTTCCATAAGTTGCATTATGGGCAAAATAGGATTAATGACATACAAATTATCAACCAATACACCAGAACAGATAAAATGTTTATTCTTTGTAATAACAATATTGTCATTAAAATTAACTGAATATCCATCCTTAACTAACATAGAAACAGAAACTAAATTCCTTCTAAGTGAAGGTGCATAAAGACAATCTCTCAATGTCAAAGACTTATTTCTACCAAAAGATAAAGTAATATCTCCTAATGCAACGACCGATATTTTTGTAGCATCACCCATGAACAAGCATATCTCTCCATCACTGAGCCGTCTGGTTTCTTAGAACCCCTGCAATGTATTATAGACATGATTAGTGGCTCCTGTATCTACACACCAGGTGCCGGTAGATAACACCGCTAAACATGTTTTAACTACTAGTAAATGAGATATACCTTCTTTGTTCCCTTGTTTGAGAAGTGGACAATCAGTCTTCCAATGTTCTGACCCTTTGCACTTGAAACATTTGCCTTTCGGCATTTTCACCGCGCCTTGAGGTCCCATGCCCTTCTTTGCTGAGTTTGCCTGTTTCTGAATGTTATTCTTCTTCTTATCGCCTTTTGGCTTAGAAGTAGAAGCCTTTTCAGAAACAGAAACATGACCACTCTGCCTAAAGAGAGATTCAGCATCCTGTAGCTCTTTTGCAAGTTCTGCCAAACTATACAGCCTTTTGTTCATGTTGTAATTAAGGCAGAAATTGTCAAAACTTTTAGGCTGAGTCCCGAGAATGATATCGACCTGGGATTCCCCATCGATTTCAGCTCCAAGGATCCCCATCTCATTCAGATGACCCATCATCTTGAGAACATGATCCCTTACTTGTGTACCCTCAGCCATTTTTGTATTCATCAAACATTTCATAGCAAACTGCCTAGCTGCTCTACTCTGATGTCCGAAGAGTTCCTTGAGGTTATACATCATGTCATAAGCAGTGGCCATGGCCTGATACTGATGTTGTAGTACATTTGACATAGATGCCAGAATATAACACCGCGCCATCTCATCTGCCTTTTTCTACTTCTTATAAGCCTCTTTGACCTCTTCATCAGAGTTAGCATCAGGCTTAGGTGGGCATTCCTCAACTAGTACATATTTGTACTCCTCAGCAGTCAGAACAATATCCAAATTACGTTTCTAGTCAATATAATTAGGTCCAGTAAGTTTGTTTTCTTTAAGAATTACCATAAGTGGACTGAAAGAACCCATTTTTGAAATTCTGAGAATCACATAAATAAAATTATGTAGGGCAAAAAACTTTTTGAATTAACTAAATATTGATTCCCTCAAAATAATAATAAGAAATTCACCAACACCTTGAACACCATGAATTTAGCATGCCACGATAGTATGGACGTATACAAATTCAACTTTGTTCAAGTAGGTTTTTTTTTATTAATTTTACTATCATGTCAACATAACTTTATGACAAATAAAATTAATATGCTGGTCTTGCTCTGGTCATACAAATAATAGCAGTGACTCCGATGGGGAGGATACCATTATTTGTATCTAAGTGTATACCATTACTTAATACTAAGTCCATTACCTTATAATGAGTTCCTTCAGATGGAGAAGTGAACACATACTAGGTAACTTTCTACAATTATCCCTAAGGAAGTTTGTACTGGTGATCCATAATTATACTCATCCGATATGGAGGAATGCACTATAGCCAACACACAAGTATCTACAAACCAGTAATGGAGACCATAGGATTTAAACTAAATAAATATCCTCTCCCACTTAGTTATTTAACAATGAGGGTTTTTCTACTAGTTGATATTATGTCCATGTTGTCCATTATTAATGTAGGCTTGGTTTTCCAAAAAAACCACACAATAATAAACATGCATAATCAGAAAAAGCAAAATGACAAAAATAAGAGAAATATCCAACTATTATGGTCATCTTTGCTGCTCCGTCCTCAACTATCTGAATCCAAAATTTGGCTGTCGATTCCTTCATCGAAAATTAACTGTCTGCCTCTTGACTGCTTGAAACCAGCATCTCGTCCGACGTCAGAAACAGCCACCACCGCCATCACGATTGATCAAAAATAATTAAAATTACATCAATCATATGCCTCCAGAAGGAGTTCACACATAATCTAGATTACAAAATTAAAATAATAAGCACGATCAACCCTCGTGATTTTAATTACATCCACAGCAACAACAACATCCACGACATATCAGTGGTTTAAACAACACAATCAAAAACATGCATTGGACCATAATAGTTGGATCTAAGATGCCTGCAAAACCGAGTTAGAACAGATCTACATCTACCGACTATTATACAGCACAGGTTTTATTGGACAACATGGACGTACCAATCAATACGTAGATCCAAAGTGGCTCTGATACCAATTGATGGAACTGGGGATTCCCAGGACCCTTCTTTTGGTGTGCGTATTGGTCGATAGAAAGTTAAACAGACCTAATACGTGTTCTAACCCATCATAGGCAAAAACTAGGGTTCACGAATTACACCTATGGCGGAAAGGAGACAAGTAATTCCTTGCAACCTCGAGCGGACGACACCAAGATCTTCTGCACGTATTCCTTCCTCGAGTTGGACGTCGTGTGGGCGACGATCTCCCAACCTTTTCTTCTCCTTGGCAGCCCTCTCTTTCTCTCTTTACGTGAATCACGAATTTAGAGAAAGTTTTAGATTTCTGATCAGTAATTTGGTGGCCAGAGAATAGAGGATATATATAGGCTACGGTGGGACCAAGAGGAGAAATTAGGGTTAGGCCTTCTAACGGATCTGGATATCCCGTGTTCAGCCCGAACACACAATCCAGGCCCATTAACAATAGCTCGGTCCACTAATGAGCTATTGTTGCACTACCTTCCTAATCCCAAATTATGTTTGTGGGCTCCTTTTATTATATGCTCGTTTGGCTCTCCATGTTAAGATATCGTATGTCCGTCGATCAAATTAAGTTACTGACAACTATATTGATTCGACATCTTTTATCCTTAAGTAGTACCGCTCAACTTTATTTGTCATGTCGGATATAATCCACCTGCAGGGTTTACATGACAATCCTTATGAGCTCCTTAAGGGGATATCATCAACCCGATGTATCGGGATATGGATTCCATTTATAATCAACAGCTCATCATACATACAATGTTATTACCCAATTCATAGAGGTTGTTGATCCATAATGAATCTCACTCTTTTATGAGTCAAAATAATACACACTGCCTATACATGTCCGTTATTATATCCGGATTAAGAGCACAAGCATCCATAATAACAGAGGTGTTTGTTCTCTTATGTAGTCAGTACAAAGAGAACAACCTCAAGTGGTCCTGTTCAGTACACACAAAGTGTACTAGTGTAAACCTATAGTCAAGATAGACTAATACTAGATTACACTACAACCTTTCCAATAGGTTGTCCAGGTCCATCTAGGTTGTGAACTATTTAGATACTCCATAGGGAATTGATAATATGATCTTCTGTGTGACACCACACACCATATTATCTACAATATAGAATATCAGACATTTGCATTAACACTTGCAACAAATACAATATGCAAACATTTGCCCATATGATTCTCATTCAAAATTTAAGGAAATAAGGTTACAAAAAAGTGATGCTTTTAGTATATAACCCTAACAGTTTCAACATCCGGAGTCATATGTGATTGTGTGTTTTGGTGTTGACGCTTGCGACAATTGGATTAGCCCTACTCGTACCGCAGACAAGTATACCTTGCCATAGATTCTGATTGTGCTTATTTAGTTTCAGTATATTTTATTATTCCATATTTATTTTTCTTATTTGTCATTTTGTTTATATTGTGCGTCCAAGTCACACTTGGGTGCAAGCGACTAGATTTAGTCGTTCTCGTTATTTTATATCTTATTTTGCATATCGCCCTAGTGTTAAACAACCACCTTATGAGTGTAGGATATTTTTTCACTCTCAGTTTTCAAAAGTATGGGTAAAATGGTCATTTTTTACTTTTAAATATTTTTGAATTATTATTTCATAAATAATATTGTTTGGGGGATATTTGAGTCGGGTTCGAATTTCAACTCATTCTGACTTGTATCGGAGACCCGGGATAACTTAGACTCTAGTTTGGACCCACCTATTAGTTAGACATGGCCCACCAACCACACTAATTAAGTTAGAGAGATTAGACTAATCCCACATGACTTAAATGACTCATTAAGAGATTAGAACTTGACCCTTTTGGCCCCAAACTCTCACATGACTTATGTTGACCCAAAGGAGACCAAAGAGGGGCACGGTGGACATTTCAAATGGGCTTATTAGGGCTAAGGGTGGCCGGCCACATAGAGTAGGGTTTCATCCCATTTTTATTTCATTAGTAGCCTCTTCTTTCCTATTCTAATTCATCCCCAAAACATAAGAGCTTCTCTCTAGGTTTTGATCTCCCAAACCCATCCAATCTTCCTCCATTCTACCAAATATACCAAGAAGAAGGTGCTAGCAAGGCTTGGGAGCAAGGAGCAAGGAAGGGTGTCGAATCTCTAGGAGTTTTCGTGTCGGAGACGTGTCCATTTGAGAGTTTCATTGGGATTCTACTTCCAATAGGTAAAACCAACCCTCTAGAATGATTTACTCTCCATTTTAATTTGTTTTGCATTCATTAGGACCCACCCAATGAATAAACCACCATTTGTATGGATTTAGAGGCTCTCAAGAGTCATCTCTAGGAAGTTGGGGTAGATTTGGAGTCCCCATGGAAAGTTTTCAAGAGAGGCCCTCCATGTGTTTGATTTAATGTCTAATAGGCTTTAATGTGTTTTAAATTCAGATTTTGGTATATTAGAGAGTGGATTAATGTTGGTTAGGATGGTTAGAGAAAGTTTCATTTGCATGCCCATGGTTGAACCCAAGTGGTTGAGACTACAAGCCTAATTTTGGCCTCTATATGTCAAATTTGTGTTAGTTAATAAAGTGGACTGTTTTGAATATACATATTATGTTTACATGTGTTTTGGATATGTTAGAGTGTTGAGAGTGTGAGTTGTAGTGTATTGAGTCAGTGGAGAATGATGTTGTGTTGAGAGAGTGTGTTTGTTGGATGTTAGAGTGTCTTGTATATAGGGGGGGTGTGTATATATATATATATATATATATATATATATATATATATATATATATATATATATATATATATTTATTTATTTATTTATATATATATATATATATATATATATATATATATATATATATGTAGATAGGTGAGTGTGTAGAGGGTTAAGAAGAGGGTGATACATTCAGCAGTAGCAGCAGCTGTCCCTACAGGGGACTGCATCATTAGCAACAACAGCAGTACATGCTGCCTTAGCAGAAGCAAACAACAGCAATAGGGCTGCTGTGCAGCCCCATTTCACCCCCCATTTGTACCCTTTTAGCCCCTATCCTAAGCCTCATTAATAGCCCACTAATACCCCTATATATATTCTGTAGGAAACCCAAATATAGAGCCTAGAAGGAGTGTCAATGTGAGTGAAAATGTGAGGGAAAGTTGAGTGTTTGTGTGTATGTGTAGGATGTTGAATTGAAAGAGTTAGTGTCCTAATAGGTTAGAGTGCGAGATACTCTATGATACATGAGTGAGTGATACATGGGATGCAAATAGATGATGGTAAGTGAGGGTGAGTGAGTGTGATTTAGAAAATATGTTATGTTAGTATGTGGTATCTTGATATCTTAAGATTGGCTTAAGGTAATGTGTAGGAAACTAACATACTAGAAAAGATGGATTGGATATTCGAGATAGTGAGAGATTATGGTTGGTAATGACTAGATAGGTTAGTATCTTGCTACCCTAGGATACCGGGAGGGATACACCCAAGGCAAAGTGGTTTTGCCTTAGTGTTTGTATGTAAAAGGTAAATGCAATGTAAATGGGTAAGTTAAGGTAATTGGGTAAAATTAAGATACGGGTTTAGGAATTCAAGATTGGTTTAAAAATGAGATGTCTTGGTAGGTAAATACTAGAAATGGTATATTTAGTCTAGTTTTGACTCGGTTGACCCAAAGTTGACTTTTTTCACAAAAGTCAACCACAAGTCAACTATTTACCTAGAATGGTCTAAAACTCAACCAGAGTTGACTAGTTGACTGAAAGTCAACTATTAGTCAATATTTGTCTAGTTTGACCCAGAGTTGACCAGAGTTGATTAGTTGACCAAAAGTCAAGTTTAAGTCAACCCTTGATGTCACGACCCGTACCCTAGAGTAGGGGCACGAGACGTGGGTACGTCCAGCCTACGCCGCAGTGTCGGCAGTTGAACGTTGTCCTAGGTCACAACATCTAACAATATAACTCTAAACAGTTTATACTCTCCGAATGGGGGTAACATAGCAGTAAATAAACTCAATCACAACTAAGGAAGAGATAGCACGATATGATATAGAACTCAAGGAAATACAGATGATAAATAGTCTAAGATAATATCCCAGCAAATACCCAGAGTACAAATCTCAGCTACTGAATATGAAAGAATATTTACAACTCAGAATCTCTGAACAGAAATAAAGTCTAACTAAACAGTCTCAAGACAACATAAAGAAGATAGGCCTAACTAAGCTAGTCTAGGCAATGGGGGTAATGTCCTCAGCTAGAGCTGGGTCCTCCTGAGAGTCCAGCTCGCAAGTGTCGTCTAGGGCTGCCCGTAGAAGGTATCCACACAGGCCTCCTTCTCGTCCTATGTAATATTTTCAACAGGTCCAGTTAGGACAGGAGCGAGCACAATACATCTCAGCAGTTCATAGCAGGTTAGAAAATATAATCATGCAGTAAAGTAAGATATAGATACTGAAGAAATACAGTATGTAAACAAAAAGAGAGAAATGTAATAGAAATATCTACTATAAGTAAAGAGCTAACAGTGGCTAGTGAGTCAGAGTATAATATAGACATGTAAATGGCATAGGATGATTCTGATGAGATACTAAGGAAAGATTCTGATGAGATACTACTTGGGTATTATTCACATGTCCACTTCTACTCCCCCGTACCCCCAATTAATATACAAGGATCCAACCAGGTTATATTATGATTCTATGTAACGGCCCCCGAAGGGTGGTACATAGTAGTCCTATAAATGGGGATTCTGGGAAACCCAATAAATGGGATAAGGATTCAAGGAAAACTCTGTGATCATAAGAGTATATGTCACAAGTGATCAAAGAACCAAATGAAGCATAGTGATACGCTATGTAAGTGAAACGCACAGAACATGTAGTACCCGATGCTCCCTGAAGGGATAACATCTCAAGAACGGATCCATATAGTACTAATCCGTGTGACCAATGTGATAGTATCAAGTAAAGTAATTTAATGCAGGAAAATAATTCGAAGCAAGATATGAAATGATCAGAGAATGTACTCGCCTGTATCTGAGTGTCCGGATGAAATATAATGTCCGAGGAGAGATGTCTGGCTCCTAATCAGAACAGCACAAGTCACAACAAGTCTAAAATGGTAAAATAAAGTTCTACTATGCACTCTACATGAGTCTAGGTCAATCTAGGCCAAAGTCAACTCTTAGTCAACTCTGGTCAACCCTAGAAGTCAAACTAGGTCAACTATGGTCAAACTAGGTCTAACAAGTCTACACTAGTCTAGCAAGTCTATTCTAGGTCTAACAAAGCTATACAAGCCCAATCTAGGCTCACTAGTCAAGCAGACACACATATATGCCATAGGCTATATCATGCCTATAGGCCAACCCTAACACATACCCAAGTCAAAATCTATATCTAAACAATACACTCTTGATATATTTATGTAATCTAACGTAACACATATATATGTATACTACATATATTTAGTATATGCACAAGTTGTATATATATGAGACATATATATACTTTAATATAATCTATGCATCCTTTGCAAATGTCTATATTAGATATATATATATTACACATACATATATTATTTATATAGATACACATATTATATATCGTATACATTACATATATACATATATCTACAATATGAAATAGGATATATATAGAGAAGGTGAGCATGTGTGTAGATGTGTGGAGAGTGAAGCTTGTGTGTGTGGTGTCAAGTGAAGTGTGTTTGCAGGAAAAACAGGGAATTTTCACTGTGCAATGCAAAACAGTGAGTGAGAGAGTGAAATAGTGTGGAGGGGTGAACTGTGAGTGAGAGAGAGAGCAATGTGTGTAGATGTGTGTGTTAGGCTGTGAGGAAATCAGTGTGTGAGACATAGGGGTGTGAACTTTGAACCTGTGTGAGTGTGTGAGAGTGAGGGTGAAATCCTGGAAATAGGAACAACAAAGAAAGGAAATGAAACCAATTCGCAATATCAGTTAAAAGAAAACTGAACCCAGTTCAGTCCACACATAATATCAACCAATTAAATGCATACCCACATCCCAATTGACAATGTACTTAAAAACAAACTCAGATTTAGTTCACAAACCAAACCAATCTCAGGTTTGGTATCCTCAGGTTATAACACTGACTTTAGAAAACAGTTCAAACATCCCCTTTCGAATTCGAATTCAAAACACCACAAAACATGCCCAAAATTTAACCATGGTTAGATAACATATAGGAGAACCCTAATTAGGACTTAAACCAAACATTTAACAGTATTAATAGGTTCAATTAGATGTCAAAGTTTATTTTTCAAAATGGAAATACCAAGGATGTACTACACAGTTTCAGAAATTTAGAAAATGCCAAACACCTATTGAAAACACACAAAATACAATTTAAAAGGTTGGTAATTAAAACATAGGGTGTATATGTGTCATACAAGGTGTTTATGTCCAAACAAAAGGACACAAACGTGTCCAAACGATTCAAGACACAAAACAGTACAACACAGGCACTGTTCTGCACACTGCCTCGTGCACGAGTGCACGTGTGTCGTGCACTCGACACAGTGCACTTCGTGTCTCGAGGTCACCAACCTAGGTTCGCCTAGGATAGGTCCTCGTGTCTAGGTGTCTGTACTGAGTCCAAGTGTCCATGTGTCCTAGATAAAACTGCGTATCAGTGCCACTTAAAACCGACTGAACTGTCAGTCCAAACCCAGTGCATTGAGGATTACTCCCTCGACACGCCACGTGGGCCCCTGAAACTTGACACATGGCGTGTCAGTCACTGCCCCATGGGGTGTGTCGAATCTCGTGTCCAGTGGCCGCGTGTCGTGTCCGGTACAGCCCCCGAATAGCAGGACAGGCAGTCCCGAGCGCGCGCGGATGTGTCCCTATGTCCAAACAGACACGACACTACCCCAAAATCACCTCAGTCGATTACAAACGTATAAGCAACATCAAAACAATAATTTCTATTTAAACACAATTCGAAAATCAATACGAAATGCCCATTGGGGCATTTCATCAGAATTTAATGAAGTTTACATAGATTTACCTATAGGTGACCAAATACAAGAAAAGCCTCAAATGGGGGGGTTCCTCTTACTAGCAAACTTCTCCAAATTGGTAAGAATCTGAGAAAAATAAATAACAACAGCAAGAACACCTCATTTAAAACCCATTGCAATTTATTTGAGGGAAAATGGAGCTAAAATGGAATTTCTAGGGATTTGTGAAGATGGAAACTCACCTCTTTCCAAAGCTTTGTTCTTCCTAAGAGGCTAGCCCTAACTTCTAGGAGAATATTTATAAGGGGGAATCCCTAGGTCTAGGTTTATGTGGCCGGCCAAGTAGGGATTGGGTTAGGGCTAGGTTCACATGGCTCTCAATCTAACCAAGTCTAAACTCAACTAGGGTTAGGTCACAAAGTCAAAGCCAGTCAAAGTCAACCTAGTCAACCCTCATTCAAACAATTCCAAAATAAATTCTAAAAATTCCTATAAATTCAAATAAATTCTAATAAATTCAAATAATCCCAAAAATGATAAAATACCCTCAAACTAGAAATGTGGTAGTGACAAATCTACCCTCCTTAAAAGAATTTTATCCTCGAAATTGAAAGGCAAAATGCAACTGCTGAGAAGGATAGAAAGTATACCTCACGGTCCAAAAAGATATGGATAACGCTCGCGCATCTAATCCTCCCGCTCCCAGGTAGACTCTCCTGGAGAATGATGCCTCCATGCGACGCATACCAAGGATATCACCTGGTTCCTCAGAACCTTCTCCCGTCGATCCAGAATCTCCACTGGCTGCTCTGGATAGCTGAGAGAAGGCCCAACCTCAATCTTTGAATGATCGAGCACATGGCTAGGGTCAGCCACATACCGTCTCAAATGTGATACTTGGAATACGTTGTGAACCCCCACTAGTACAGGCGACAAGTCTAGCTTGTATGCCACATCACCGACTCTTCCGCTGATAACGAAAGGGCCGATGAAGCGCGGGCTAAGCTTTCCACCTCCACCAAAACGTATCGTACCACGAATCGGAGATATCCTCAAGAAAACTTGGTCTCCGACCTAATCACAAGCAAGGTCTCAATTAATTATGATAAACAAACATGATCAAAAATCACAAACAAACAAACATAAATCTAATCCTACTCTAATCTGTACCTCAAACTCCAAGGGCCTCCGATGGCTATCGGCCCAGCGCCGATGTCTGTCTTGTGCCACGCGACGTCTGTCCCTGATGAGCTTCACCTTCTCGGCTGCATCAACAACCATCTCTAGCCCTAGTAAAGCTCGCTCACCAATATCATCCCAAGATAAGGGTGTACGATACCTACGCCCGTACAGAGCCTCGAAAGGTGACATCTCAATGCTGGCCTGGAAACTGTTGTTGTAAGCAAACTCCACCAAATGTAGATGATCCTTCCAGGAACCTCCAAAGTCCAGGACGCACGTCCGCAGCATATCCTCAAGTGTCTGAATAGTCCTTTCTGACTGTCCATCCATCTGGGGGTGGTATGCAGTACTAAACTTGAGCTGAGTGCCTAAGCTAATCTGCAGACTCCTCCAGAAATGGAAAGTAAAGCGACTATCCCGATCTGAGATGATGCTGACCGAAATCCCGTGAGTCCTGACTATCTGTGGCATATACATCTCCGCCAGCCTCTCTGTAGACGTACCCACCTTGAATGGCAAGAAGTGGGCCGATTTGGTCAACCTGTCAACGATGACCCAAATCGCATCTTTTCTTCCTGGTGTGTGCGGCAATCCTGATACGAAATCCATAGTGATATGCTCCCATTTCCACTCGAAAATGGGCAGCGACTGTAACAATCCACCGGGCCTCTGCCTCTCTGCCTTGACCTGCTGACAGACCAAGCACCTAGCCACGAAACGAGCCACCTTCCGCTTCATCCCGGACCACCAAACATGCTCCTTCAGATCTCGGTACATCTTGTTGGCACCAGGGTGTATAGAGTACTGAGATCTGTGGGCCTCCTACAAAACCTGCTCCCTGAGCTCTCCGCTGGGCACAAATAATCTGGGATCGTGCCTCAAGGCACCATCCTCTGCAAGAGAAAACTCGCCCTCCAGCAATCCTACTCGAACATTCTCTCGGAGACACCGCAGAGCAACGTCCTCAAACTGTACCGACTTGATCCTCTCTACCAAGTCTGACTGAATCTGCATGCCCCACATCTGCATCTGCACTCCGGGCACGATCACCTCAATCCCAAGGCTCTCCAAGTCTGCAAGCAAATGCCGATCCATGGTCAAACACATGGCTGTCGGATACCTACTAAAGGCATCGGCAACCACGTTGGTCTTTCCTGGGTGATACTAAAGTAGGATGTCAAAGTCCTTCATCAACTCTAGCCATCTGCGCTGCCTCATGTTCAACTCCTTCTGAGTGAACACATACTTTAAGCTCTTGTGATCTGTGAAGATCTCCACCCTCTCTCCATACAGATAATGCTTCTATAACTGCAGAGCAATATCACTGCTGCCAGCTCCAGGTCATGGGTATGGTAGTTCTTCTCATGGGGACGTAATTGCCTGGAAGCATAGGCAATCACTTTTCCATGCTGCTGTAAGATGCAATCCAGTCCCTTCCTTGAAGCATCACTATAAATAGTGAATCCACCTGATCCTGAAGGCAATGTCAGAATCAGAGCTGTCGTAAGCCACTTCTTCAACTCGTCAAAAGCTGCCTGACACTCATCTGACCAAACATACTCAGCATCCTTCCGGGTCAACCGAGTCAACGGCTCTACAACCCGGGAGAAATTCTGCACAAATCTTCGATAATATCCTGCCAGCCCCAAGAAACTCCTGATCTCTGCAACTGAAGTCGGCGCTGCCCATGCCTCAACTACTATAATCTTCTTGGGGTCAACTGAGATACCATCTCCAGTCACCACATGCCCCAAGAAGTCCATCCGGTCCAAGAAGAACTCACACTTGGAGAGCTTCCCATAAAGCTGTTCCTTCCTGAGAGTCTCCAGCACTATCCTCAAATGCTCTTCGTGCTCCTCCTCAGTCTTGGAATATACCAAGATGTCATCAATAAACACCACCACAAACTGATCTAGATACTGGTGGAACAGCTTGTTCATAAGGTTCATAAACACTGCTGGTGCATTGGTTAGCCCAAACGGCATAACCAAAAACTCAAACTGCCCGTACCGCATCCTGAAAGCGGTCTTGGGAATATCATCCCCCTTCACCTTCACCTGGTAATATCTCGACCTCAGATCAATCTTGGAAAATACCCAAGCTCCGCTCAACTGGTCAAAAAGATCGTCGATCCGCGGCAGTGGGTATTTGTTCTTGATCGTGAGGTTGTTGAGTGCCCTATAGTCAATATACATCCGTACTGACCCATCCTTCTTCGTCACAAACAACACTGGTGCACCCCATGGCGATGAACTCGAGCGGATGAAGCCCTTGTCCTGCAGCTCATCCACTTGCTTCTTCAGCTCCACCAACTCACTATTTTTCACTCGATAGACATGCTGAGAGATGGGTTTCGCTCCTAGAACCAAGTCTATCGAGAACTCTATATCTCTGCCTGGTGGCAATTCCGGCAACTCCTCTGGGAAAACATCCATATACTCTGCTATCAAAGGGTATGGAATCGCCTGCTCCTCGACTGAGACTCCACAGAAAACTCCGCTGCTCTGCTCTGTCTGACGTCTGGAGTACTCGAACTCTGGCTCCCCCGGCACTCTGAAGAGAACTCTACCCCCTCTGCAATCAATACTGGCGTGGTGCCTGCTCAACCAATCCATGCCTAGTACTATATCGTAGTTCGGCAATGGCATTACGAGCAGGCTCACCTCCAACTCACGGCCTCCCAGAACTATACTCCGACCCTTACAAACATCACTCACGAGGATAATGCCACCCCTAGTCGTGATCTTGTAAGTCCTAGGTAACGATTTAGCTATGATACTGTAATGCCCCGCTCCGCACGGTGCATTATGCTGAGTCGTTGACTCGAAGAGTTGCGTTGACCCGATTACGTATCGATGCGAATCGATACAAAGTGTTAAGTTGTCCCGAGCAGTACATCGAACTAAGTCGATGCAAAGAGTTGCCTTGTCGCAAAGAATACATCGAGTGAATCGATGCGAAGTGCCGCGTTGCCTCGAAGGATAAGTGCGTTCAGATGGCTCGAAGATTCTAAGAAATCGAATCGACCAAGGCACAAGTCCGAATCGATGCAAGTATTGATTTTAGTTGGTTTTGCGTGCAGGCTATACATTTACGCTGAAATATTAGAGGTCGATCTTTTGCCTTATTCAGTAAGGGGTCCGTGAAAGCAAATCGTCGCCTTGCGACGGACTGAGGCGTTGGCACGGTAAGCCCAAATCGGACATACAAACTCAATAAGCACGAAGTGCTCGAATGGCTAAGTCAGGAGAGTGGCCATGCAACAAAGTTAGGGAATCGAGCCGCATCGGCTCGGCGAAATGACAAAGGCGTATCGACTAAAGGTGGGAGGATTGACTTCTTTTTACTCCTTCATTCGATAAGTTAAATATATCATTGTATGCTGAGTTAAGCTATCAACACCACGGGCGTGGCTCGATAGAGAGATGAACGTAGTACGTGTCAAACACTAGATAGAACAATTGAAATGAATCGTTCGACAAACGTACGAGTCGCTATGGAACATTAGATATCGCAAAGGCGAGCGCCTCGGTGCGCAAGCCGTAAGAACATGGGATAACTTACTCGGCGAGTGCCTTAGTGCACGAACCATACCGTGCCTTTGCGCACGAGTTAGAACTGCTAGAACATTGAAAGACAATAGGCGAGCGCCCTAGCGCACAAGCCACAGACATTGAATGCTAGGTCTTAGAACATCGGAAATACGGTCGGAACGTGCCTACGTGCACGGGATAATAAAAGATGGCTTCGTTGCGAAAGAATACAATTGTGGCATGAATGTGACGGAACTGTCGAATATGACATAATGCCTCGAAAGGTGTTCGAGACCTTCGGGTCGTTCGGTTGACGAACATTGAGTTGAGGCATGATGCCATTGAAACATTGAAACGAAGAATGTAACGTAAGAACATAGAAAGTTAACAGAGAAATACGAGGTGATAATACGGCATGGTGCCCTTCGAAATGTTCACGGCCTTCGGGCGTTCGTTGAGAACATTGGGGCGTTGTGCCAATTGAAATAGAGATAAGCGAACTTGCTTGGTTGTATGAAATATAAGATTCGTTGCATGGTCAAATGGACTTAAAGACTATTGCCCGTGCACGGGTGTTTCTTCCCTCGAACGTGATCACCAGGGCGCTGGGACCGTTCGACCTAGAAGGGACTGCGATAATCGGTATTGTTGGTGCACTTCGACTAGACGGGTAGCGACTGTCTAGTGAATGTGATAAGCCACTTACACGAGTACTTCGAGGGTCCTTTGATTGTGGTTAGCAACCACAACTGAGTGATTGTCGTCTTACATATTCGATTCGATAAATATAAGTCCATTCTAGCCCGAAAAGCTAGTGACCTTCATATAGATAAGGGCGATGGGTTTGGAAGTGCAAGGTATGCGTATATCCTGCATGGACGGATCCTGAATAGCGAGCACTTATAACATGACAGGGAAAATTGATAGGCGTATTCACCTTGCATCGGTGCAAGGGCGAGTGCGTCGACTTAGTAAGAGTCGTGCCACGAATCAAACACGAGAATGCTTGCTTGCTTGCCTATTCAATTCGATAACATGCTTGCTATGATAGCATACTTTATGCTTTCGAATATGCCATAAAATTAACCCTAAGGAGAACATAGCAAGATCATAAGCTAAGTTGCATGATTTAACATAAATATTAAAATGTCGGTTTGGAAAGAAGATCTTTGCTTCAGTATATGCGAGGACGAACGTACTGATCACCCACCAGCTTCAGGCAGGGTACAGGGAATGGATTGCCCGCGGTGAAGCGTTGCTTGAACGCGTTGAGGCTTGGAATGCCGAGGCGTATTGAAGCGTGCGATCGCTTGACGCTCGGACTCGCGACAGGATTGATGCGGCCGAGATATAGAAGTCATGATGTATGGAATGGTGAAATCCTTTGTGGGCAAGAGAGAACCTGAGTGTTGTAGCCAATCTGGCAAATTCTGTTGGGCTATCGAAAGCTTTTGTAATCTGATTTTGAATATGTCACCCCCAGTTTTTCAAATTAGGGGTATTTTCGTCATTTTCAAGTTTTAAAATATTTTAGGAATTTTATTTGATTTTATATGATTTTTAGGAATTTATTTGAGTCGGTTTGAATTTTATCCAATTTGGACCCAATTTGGAGACCCGGGTAGCCTGGACCCTAGTGGGACCCACATACTAGCTGGGCTTGGCCCACATGACACCCCTAACTAGGTTAGAAATCCAAAACCACAATCCCATGGTCTAATTTGTCAATTAGAGGCTTAATTGATCATTAATGAACCAAACCAAGTCAAACCCATTCCAAACCAAACCAAACCAACCCAAACTTAACCTATTGGGTTTGGGGGCCTATTGGGTCTCCACCCAAACCCAATAGGGGGCCTTAGGTGGCCGGCCATGAAATAAAACCCCCCCTCTTCACTTCATTTAATTCTCTCTATCTCTCTCCACTTCATTTCTTCTTCCAAGTTCTTCTTCTTCCTTCAAGACCAAACCTAGGTATGCTCCCCAACCTCCATTAACTTCTCATCTACTTTTCCCTCCTTCATTAATGTTGTAGAGGATGCTCTCCTCTTCATTTTGCCCCCTAACTTGTTAGGTTTCCCATTAATTCTAGTTGTAGGTTGGTTAGGGGTTTTTCATATATATGTATATATATATATATGTATGTATGTATGTATGTATGTATTTGTGTGTGTGTAGAGAGTGGTGGAGGAGAGGATGAGAGTGGTGGTGTGGTTGTGAGTGGTGGTGTATATGTGTGTGTGGTTGTGTGTGTGAGAGTGTGTATATATATATGTATATTAGAGTGTATATATGTGTATATGTGTGTGTATATATATATGTATAGGTTTGTGTACCTATGTATATATGTGTGTATATATAGGTATATGTGTGTGGGTGTATATGTGTATAGAGAGGGAAGAAGAGGATATGTATATATATATATATATGATTATAGATAGATAGATAGATAGATAGATAGATAGATAGATAGATAGATAAATATATAAGAGAGGAGAGGAGAGGATTAAGAGGAGGAGAAGAAGAGATAGCAATAGCAGCAGCAGTAGGTGCTGCAGCAGCAGCAAGCAGGAGCTGCAGCAGCAGCAGCTTGCAGTTGCAGCAGCTTGAGCAGCAGCAGTGGCAGCAGCTTGAGCAACAGCAGCAGCTAGCAGCTCTAAACCCCCCATTGACCCCCCCTAGCCCACTATAAACCCCCATTTTAGTATATATGTAAGTGTATATATATAGATATATATACGATTATGTAGAGAGAAATAGATAAGAGAATTAGAAGAAGAGAAGGGAAAAAGAGTTAGGATTTAGAAGAAGAAGAAGTTTAGAGAAGAGGAAATTTAGAGAAATAAGGAAATTGAAGAAGAATAGGAGGGAGGAGTAAGAAGAGGAATTAGAGAAGAAGAGGGAGATTAGAAGAGTAGAGAAGAGGAAGAATTAGAATCGAGAATCAAGAGAGGGAAATAGAACGAGAGTAGAAAACGAAGGTTTTGTTAGAAATCGAGTTAGAGGTCGAAATTGAGCCCGGAGCATCGGATCGCGATAAAACTTGACATAGGCCTAGAATACGTGATTTAGATTTTGCGGATAAGCTTTCGGGTGGAAGTCGGGGTCGTAGGGCGCCGGTATCGCGCCGTGTCAGTGCGTATCTCGAGATATTCGAGATTTCTGCAATGGGCCGTAAGGTGGACCAAACGTCCACTTTACTTAGGTATTTTGGTAGATAACGAACCCATAGGATAGTACCCTACTACCCTAGGGAGATCGGGTCAAAATAAGTAGCGTAGGTAGGCTATCTAGAATATCGCCAAGGGTAGAAATTTACCCTTAAAAAGGGTAAATTAGGGAATTGGCCCACGGCCAAGAATTGAGTTTCCAAGTCCAAGATGGACTTGGATATGGATTGTATAGGTTGGTAATGAGTAGGATTAGCTGTCTAAACCTAGTCTTGGACCCGGTTGACCACGGTTGACTTTTTGGACTAAAAGTCAACCATGGGTCAACACTTTACCCAATTTGGTCCCAAATTCCATCCAACTTGGACCGTTGACTAAAAGTCAACTATTAGTCACCAGTGACCTAGAGTTGACCTAGTGTTGACCTCGAGTTGACCAGAATTGACCCGTTGACCAAAAGTCAATGGTAAGCTAATTTTCGACCTAGTTTGATTCGGATGGATTTCCAATGTCCTTCCATGACCAAGTATGACCCAACTAGAGTTGTCTTGGCCTCGTATGACTTTGTTAGGTCTAATATGACTTAGATTGACCCCGTATAATCTAGTTTGACCTTGTTTGACCTAGATTGACTTAGTTTGACGTGTCTTGACCTATTTTGACTCAGTATGACTTAATTTTACTTCCAAACCATTATATTGATACAGTATTCCATCTATAGGTCCTCGAGGCACTGATCTTGGACTCAGTCGACTTATCCATCACAGTACAGGCGAGTACATTCTCTGATAATAATTCTGTTTTATGATATCGTCTTTGTTTCTAGTATTTAGTGCAGATTATCCTTGTTCTCTTGACACATTGTTCACACGGATTGATATTTGTCTGGATCCCGTCATAAGATGTTATTCCTCTTATATATGGTATACACTGGGCAAGTCTACATTGTTTATTGTTCATTGTATAGATACGATTCCTGCGAAGGCTAGCTACCCTCTCAGAGAATATGTATCATGACGTGTCATGACTGGATCCACTATATTGGTCAGGGATGGGGGTGTTAGCGTAGATATGTGATCAATACCCCACAGATATTGTATCATCATTGTATAGTGTTAATCATACACTCACGTATGATTAGCCAGGCCAAACATTGTATCAAGTTCTAAGCCGGTCACATGTTGAAACTAGTGCTAAACTCACATAGATATAGTTCCAGATTCTTGTACATGATTTATACTGTTTTTCCCTGTTCTTACATTCAGATTACAGTCTTGATATGCCTTACCATGATTCATGTACACATTATTTATCTCGTAGATTCTCTCTATTTACTGCTACATTTTCAATATCGTCTAACTAGAACTGTTATGGAGGTTTGTGCTCGTTCCATCCTGACTGGATATGTTGACAAAATTTTACAGATAGTGGCGAGGAGGATTGTCCTACCTACTACGGTCCGGTTGACGTAGTGGGCATAGACTTGGAGACCTTGGTTCAGCAGGGCTTAGCTCCGCCCGACGAGCCTTTAGCTTAGTTTAGTTAGGTTAGACATTTTGGACTGGACCTTGTCTCCAGCTTGCTACTTGTTATTTTATTATATTTTGGGACTGTATTAGAGACTTGGACTGTATATATTCTTTGTGTTGGACTTGACAGGTTATATATTATTTTATCGTCTTGTTGTCTTTTCATTTCAGTCTTTACTTTGTTATCTTAGAGTCGTGATTGAGTACTCGTATATATATTCATTGCTTGTCCTCCGTTCGGAGTTGACCATGGACTTGACAGGTTTTTGTTATATATATAAACTGTTTAGAAGTAGAAAATCCACAGCGTTCCACGCCGATTTTTCGGTGAGGGCTGGGCGTTGTCGCGTCACGTGCCCTTTTAGCGGGTGCGGGTCGTGACACGTTTTAGTGGTGGCCCACGCAGGTCCTGAAGTCGCAATTAGTGCGATGTCGTAGTGGCGCTCGACTTAGAGTGCTATTACGAGCCTGCGGAACGTATCTAGGATAGGCTATAGGCTAAGAGTACTCAATCACAGTAGGATCTTTCCTTGCTTATCTTGCTTACCGTCTTTGATATCGATTTACTGCTTTCTAGCTGTCCTCCTTTGATATTGCCTTCATGTGCCATATTGATATCTTCTTCTTAATTTGTCTCCAGGATATTGATGACTCATTCTCCTGGCGAGGGGCTCGGGGAGACGGAGAGGTCTGCCACTTCTGGCGGACAGGCTCCGGTTACTTCCCCGGCTGATGGGACTTCTGTTGGGGCTCTTGGGGGTACTCCTCCAGCTACCTCTATGACCATCCCTGGGGCCATTGCGGGTACTCTTCCCGTAGTGCCAGGGGCTACAGTGGGAGCTGCGGCGGGTATTCTTCCTCCTCAGCAGGGGACTCCTCCGGTGATGATGGGAGCTATTCCTCCATTGCCTCCTCTGCCCACAGACATGGGGCAGATGCTAGCATTCTTCCACCAGGTGCTTGAGTCCCAGCGGGCTCAGCACGAGGCTCAGCACGAGGCTCAGTTGAGGCAGACAGAGGTTATACGCCAGGGCATGGAGGATGCGCACAGATTGGCTATGGCGGCAGTGGAGCGTCAGGCTCCACAGAGGGAGGTTCAGCAGCAGCAGCAGCCGAAGATCGGGGATATTCATGCTTTCAAGAAGCTTGGTCCGAGGGATTTCAAGGGGACTGAGGGCATTATCTATGCAGATGATTGGCTCGAGGATACCGAGTGCCAGATGGGGGCCTGCCGCCTGGCAGCCGACCTGAGGGTCGAGGCGGTTGGGTTGCAGTTGTTAGATATTGCCCGGACATGGTTCCGGAATGAGCCGGCTCTTGCAGGAGAGGGCCATACTTGGGCAGAGTTCAGGACCTTGTTTAGAGAGAAGTTCTTTTCCCCTACGGACAATATTGGCCTGGTGCGGCAGTTCCAGAACCTGCAGCAGGGCAGCATGACCATAGAGGAGTATGCGGCGGAGTTCGGCCGGCTGAGCCGATATGCCGAGTACATGGTGAGTGACCCGGTGATCCGAGCGGAGCGCTTCAGGGAGGGATTGGCATGGGATATCAAGTTCCAGATCCCTTCTTTCTACGCGACATATGCGGAGGTTTACGCAGAGGCTCGGAAGGTGGAGAGGGAGTTGGGCTTGAAGCCCAAGAGGGACCGTGATCAGTTTTCGGGGACTACTAGCAGCGCGGGGGCTGCTAAGCGTCCTCAACTCCAACATCATTCTATTTCGCAATGCTCGCAGTAGATTCCTGCTCCGATCAGGGCACCAGTTCAGCAGGTGCCCCGGCAGCAGCAGCAGGGACCGACGCAGCAGGCACCTACTTGCCACTACTGCAAGAGGTCCGGACATCTCTGGGAGGTTTGCAGGAGACGTTTGGGATTGTGCCTATACTGTGGCACCGAAGGGCATCAGGCGAGGGATTGTCCTTCGAACCATCGCCGTGCAGCTCAGGGAGCACAGGGTAGGCCACCTATGGCACCGCATCACGCCCTCCACCAGCAGCGGGATATACCCCGCCAGGACAGGGCTTTTGCGATGACAGTTGAGGATCCTGCACGCATTGGACTAGGAGGTAGGGTCTTGCTCTTTCTTTTACCTGTTCTTTCTAACTAAAACCCCTCGTACCTGTTCTTTCTGCCCATTGATTGATGATTACTTTCTTAGTACCTTTAGTTTGCATATGTGATGATCATGCTAGATTAAATAGAAAACCCCAATGAAGACTGCAATAACATGATACTGTAGAGATTTAAAACCATGCATGTGTTCTGATTTTCTAGATTACATGTTATATAACTTAGGATAAAATTTAGTAGACCTTGATTGTTGGGTGCTTGACCTAGAGAAGAGTACGACCGTTTGAATTTCGAGGACGAAATTTTTTAAGGAGGGTAGATTTGTCACCCCCAGTTTTTCAAATTAGGGGTATTTTCGTCATTTTCAAGTTTTAAAATATTTTAGGAATTTTATTTGATTTTATATGATTTTTAGGAATTTATTTGAGTCGGTTTGAATTTTATCCAATTCGGACCCAATTTGGAGACCCGGGTAGCCTGGACCCTAGTGGGACCCACATACTAGCTGGGCTTGGCCCACATGACACCCCTAACTAGGTTAGAAATCCAAAACCACAATCCCATGGTCTAATTTGTCAATTAGAGGCTTAATTGATCATTAATGAACCAAACCAAGTCAAACCCATTCCAAACCAAACCAAACCAACCCAAACTTAACCTATTGGGTTTGGGGGCCTATTGGGTCTCCACCCAAACCCAATAGGGGGCCTTAGGTGGCCGGCCATGAAATAAAACCCCCTCCCCCTCTTCACTTCATTTAATTCTCTCTATCTCTCTCCACTTCATTTCTTCTTCCAAGTTCTTCTTCTTCCTTCAAGACCAAACCTAGGTATGCTCCCCAACCTCCATTAACTTCTCATCTACTTTTCCCTCCTTCATTAATGTTGTAGAGGATGCTCTCCTCTTCATTTTGCCCCCTAACTTGTTAGGTTTCCCATTAATTCTAGTTGTAGGTTGGTTAGGGGTTTTTCATATATATGTATATATATATGTGTATGTATGTATGTATGTATGTATTTGTGTGTGTGTAGAGAGTGGTGAAGGAGAGGATGAGAGTGGTGGTGTGGTTGTGAGTGGTGGTGTATATGTGTGTGTGGTTGTGTGTGTGGTTGTGTGTGTGAGAGTGTGTATATATATATGTATATTAGAGTGTATATATGTGTATATGTGTGTGTATATATATATGTATAGGTTTGTGTACCTATGTATATATGTGTGTATATATAGGTATATGTGTGTGGGTGTATATGTGTATAGAGAGGGAAGAAGAGGATATGTATATATATATATATATGATTATAGATAGATAGATAGATAGATAGATAGATAGATAGATAAATATATAAGAGAGGAGAGGAGAGGATTAAGAGGAGGAGAAGAAGAGATAGCAATAGCAGCAGCAGTAGGTGCTGCAGCAGCAGCAAGCAGGAGCTGCAGCAGCAGCAGCTTGCAGTTGCAGCAGCTTGAGCAGCAGCAGTGGCAGCAGCTTGAGCAACAGCAGCAGCTAGCAGCTCTAAACCCCCCATTGACCCCCCCTAGCCCACTATAAACCCCCATTTTAGTATATATGTAAGTGTATATATATAGATATATATACGATTATGTAGAGAGAAATAGATAAGAGAATTAGAAGAAGAGAATGGAAAAAGAGTTAGGATTTAGAAGAAGAAGAAGTTTAGAGAAGAGGAAATTTAGAGAAATAAGGAAATTGAAGAAGAATAGGAGGGAGGAGTAAGAAGAGGAATTAGAGAAGAAGAGGGAGATTAGAAGAGTAGAGAAGAGGAAGAATTAGAATCGAGAATCAAGAGAGGGAAATAGAACGAGAGTAGAAAACGAAGGTTTTGTTAGAAATCGAGTTAGAGGGCGAAATTGAGCCCGGAGCATCGGATCACGATGAAACTTGACATAGGCCTAGAATACGTGATTTAGATTTTACGGGTAAGCTTCCGGGTGGAAGTCGGGGTCGTAGGGCGCCGGTATCGCGCCGTGTCAGTGCGTATCTCGAGATATTCGAGATTTCTGCAATGGGCCGTAAGGTGGACCAAACGTCCACTTTACTTAGGTATTTTGGTAGATAACGAACCCATAGGATAGTACACTACTACCCTAGGGAGATCGGGTCAAAATAAGTAGCGTAGGTAGGCTATCTAGAATATCGCCAAGGGTAGAAATTTACCCTTAAAAAGGGTAAATTAGGGAATTGGCCCACGGCCAAGAATTGAGTTTCCAAGTCCAAGATAGACTTGGATATGGATTGTATAGGTTGGTAATGAGTAGGATTAGCTGTCTAAACCTAGTCTTGGACCCGGTTGACCACGGTTGACTTTTTGGACTAAAAGTCAACCATGGGTCAACACTTTACCCAATTTGGTCCCAAATTCCATCCAACTTGGACCGTTGACTAAAAGTCAACTATTAGTCACCAGTGACCTAGAGTTGACCTAGTGTTGACCTCGAGTTGACCAGAATTGACCCGTTGACCAAAAGTCAACGGTAAGCTAATTTTCGACCTAGTTTGATTCGGATGGATTTCCAATGTCCTTCCATGACCAAGTATGACCCAACTAGAGTTGTCTTGGCCTCGTATGACTTTGTTAGGTCTAATATGACTTAGATTGACCCCGTACAATCTAGTTTGACCTTGTTTGACCTAGATTGACTTAGTTTGACGTGTCTTGACCTATTTTGACTCAGTATGACTTAATTTTACTTCCAAACCATTATATTGATACATTATTCCATCTATAGGTCCTCGAGGCACTGATCTTGGACTCAGTCGACTTATCCATTATAGTACAGGCGAGTACATTCTCTGATATTATTTCTGTTTTATGATATCGTCTTTGTTTCTAGTATTTAGTACAGATTATCCTTGTTCTCTTGACACATTGTTCACACGGATTGATATTTGTCTGGATCCCGTCATAAGATGTTATTCCTCTTATATATGGTATACACTGGGCAAGTCTACATTGTTTATTGTTCATTGTATAGATACGATTCCTGCGAAGGCTAGCTACCCTCTCAGAGAATATGTATCATGACGTGTCATGACTGGATCCACTATATTGGTCAGGGATGGGGGTGTTAGCATAGATATGTGATCAATACCCCACAGATATTGTATCATCATTGTATAGTGTTAATCATACACTCACGTATGATTAGCCAGGCCAAACATTGTATCAAGTTCTAAGCCGGTCACATGTTGAAACTAGTGCTAAACTCACATAGATATAGTTCCAGATTCTTGTACATGATTTATACTGTTTTTCCCTGTTCTTACATTCAGATTACAGTCTTGATATGCCTTACCATGATTCATGTACACATTATTTATCTCGTAGATTCTCTCTATTTACTGCTACATTTTCAATATCGTCTAACTAGAACTGTTATGGAGGTTTGTGCTCGTTCCATCCTGACTGGATATGTTGACAAAATTTTACAGATAGTGGCGAGGAGGATTGTCCTACCTACTACGGTCCGGTTGACGTAGTGGGCATAGACTTGGAGACCTTGGTTCAGCAGGGCTTAGCTCCGCCCGACGAGCCTTTAGCTTAGTTTAGTTAGGTTAGACATTTTGGACTGGACCTTGTCTCCAGCTTGCTACTTGTTATTTTATTATATTTTGGGACTGTATTAGAGACTTGGACTGTATATATTCTTTGTGTTGGACTTGACAGGTTATATATTATTTATCGTCTTGTTGTCTTTTCATTTCAGTCTTTACTTTGTTATCTTAGAGTCGTGATTGAGTACTCGTATATATATTCATTGCTTGTCCTCCGTTCGGAGTTGACCATAGACTTGACAGGTTTTTGTTATATATATAAACTGTTTAGAAGTAGAAAATCCACAGTGTTCCACGCCGATTTTTCGGTGAGGGCTGGGCGTTGTCGCGTCACGTGCCCTTTTAGCGGGTGCGGGTCGTGACAGAATATCAATAAAGAGAATCGTTTTCATATACTTTGTTTTCCTTTCGTTGTAAATGTTCAACTCAAGATAACCATTTGAGAACTTGTCATTTTGCCTTGCACGAGCGCAACTCCAGGCTCGTGCGGCATCACGCCCCATGCAAGGACGATGATTCGGGTGATTCCGGGTCGAGGCGTGACAAATTGGTATCAGAGCTCTAGGCTCAATTTTCTCTGGACGCTTGCTTCATTTCAGTTCTAAAAGTTGCCCACCACCAATCGAAATCACTCTTGACTCTACTCGATGCCGTACTGGATGTTCCATACAATAAGTCTAATACAAATCATGTAATTTTGCTGCGTGTTGTTTGGAAATTACATGGTGTTAGTTAGAAAAGTCGGAAAAGGTTTGTTGCTGCAAGTGCAACAAGTTGCGAGATATGAATTCGAGAATTTGTTGCCGTACATGTAACACGTCGTGAACTGTGGTGTAAGATATTCGTTGTTTACAACGAACGATACGAGAAATGTTGGTTGCATCGATACAATGATAGTCGTAGAATGTTGCTGCAGTAATTGCCACGCATTGATTGTAATGATGCGTCGAAAAGAAAATGAAAGTTGATATGGAATGTGTCGGACGGATTCACATATCAATTTTTAATGTGCGTTACGATAAAAAGCGATAAGTCAATATCGAATGTGTTGAACGAATTTGAGCATTGACTTTGAATGTCGGAAATAAATCTTTGTACGATGTGCAATGCATATTGAAAGGAAATCGATACACGAGGTGTGGTAAATATCGAAAATAAATTGTTGCACGATGTGCAATGCATATTGAAAGTAAAAATTATTGCATGTGGTGCAACGCGTATCAAAATAATCGATGCACGAAGTACAACGGATATCGAAAATGAATTTTGCACAAGATGCAACGGAAGAAAATAAAAGTTATAAATCGAGAAATGAAATCAGTTCGGTTGCGCGCCGAGCTGTGTTGGCAAATGAATGCATTGGCCGAGTTGCGTCGAATTTTGATTAATTAGAGTTACGGTTGTGATCAAGCAAGATCACTGTAGAAATCGTGAGTCGAAAGAGATCGTCGGTTCATAAAGAGTAAGTTACGACGGAAGTAACTTGATTTTCGGGTGGTATATGGCATAACACCGATGCAATGAATGGCTCAATTCCGAGTGGTATATGCAATACCACTTGTGCGATAAATTGCATCGACGTTTTGTGAGAATTGCGGAAGGTTTGTCCGCAACGGACGGGATAGCAACGAGACTCGATTGAGAATTTGTACGACAGCATGTTGATGCAAGTGTTCTTCGATGATCGGTTAGAACGGTAAGGCGGGACTTGTAACATTGAATGATACGTCGATTGAAAATTTATGTGTCGGTCAAATGATAGGAACTAGCAAAACGATTATGCCTTGAGGAAACAATCGGATCGACGAGATAGGAAACTCGAAACGTTGAAATCGAACCGCACGACTTGCGATCCCGATTGAAATGTTGGGCGAGACGAATCGAATCATACGACTTGCGACCTCGATAGAAATGTTTGGCTAAGCGAATCGAATCGCACGACTTACAATTTCGATAAAGAATGTTGGGCGATGCGAATTGTAATCGAATCGCACGATGTGCGATTTCGGTCAGAAAGTTGGTTGACGTGAGTAATCGTGCTTAAGAAATAGTTGGTTACGTTACAGCGAAACTCATTTGAGTACGACTGAAAACACGCAAAACTTAGAGGACGAGATCGTATGACTTGAGGGTTCGATGTTGGATAATCGGTAACTCAGTTACGCGATCGAAGTATAGCAGGATACGGCAAATCGGAGAACGAGTCGATGTGTATGGAAAAGTTTGTTGCAAACTTGGATGTATGCGATGCGAGTTAAGTTGACGTTGAAAACGGATTCAGAGTTGACCCTTACGTTATCGAAATGGATACGGCATATCGAGATCGATACGTAAGGAAACGTAAGCGATGTGAGAATACAAAATAGAGTGCGCCTCGTGCTATGAAATTTTGTAAGTAACGATGCGAGAATAAAACGAACTGGTTGATCGTAAATTTTGTGATTGATCAGGACGAGACTATAAGTCATCGACGATTGTTCGATGCGTATGGCATCTCGTGTGTCGACCGCGAAATAAGATAGACTCGAACTCGATACGAGTAGATGTTTCATAAATTGCGGAATCATCGACGATAATGCATGACTCTACTCGGAGGATAGTTGCGCATCAGTTGCGTCGATAGAAATGGTTATGTACGAATTTGGGTAGTCGCATAGAAATCGTCGGAACGTGATTTGGCTCCGAAATAAGATATAGCATGGTTCGTAGTAAACTGTCCTTCGGTGATGATCCCCAATTATCGAGCGTAGCTTCGGGGCATCGATCTGACCCTAGAAGACTTGACCGCCAAATCAAATTGAATGCTGCAGACCGTAAGATGACCCATGTGATATCGCATATGGGATTGCACCGATAACAAATATAAGCCGGTACGTGTTGACGATAAGTCTAGGCGATCGAGAATTGTTAGAATAACTTTCGATTGAGGATATATAGTTAGATGTTTGAGTATTCGTCGGATGAATATTTGAATGGTTACGTTGGTCGACGATCAAACTAGAAATTCACCAACGAACTTGGTGATTCGGATAGGCGATTGTGAGAATCGTGCTATGCATGAGAAGGAACGATAAGGGAATGACTTACGAGTCATGTCGTTAGATTTGGATTCGCCTTGCAATTGAGCTTGCGTGAATCGAAACTTATGTTTGATGCTGCGAGACGGATAAGTTGGGAATTTGGCTGGTGGATTCCTACTCGTTAGGAATCGAACGTAAGGCATATCGTATAGACCTTCGTGTCAAGGCGATCGTTGTCTTGAGCACCGTCTCCTTGATGTAAACTGTTATGTCGGATAGATTGTGGCCTTTGTGCAATGTCAATTTATACTTGCGTCGGAAGGATATGAGCATGGTGTCTAGGTAAGTAACCTAGCGGACGTGGTCCTGAATGTTGATGCTTTTGCAAGTCAACAAAAGAAAATCATGTCGAAGATAGGATACAAAGTGAAACATCAGAAATCGTTGGATAGTGATGCCAAACGCAAGGCGTTGCGGAGCCTCGTTGTGATCGGATGCGCGACGGCTTGACACGACGCATAGAATTGATAGTCCCGATGAAACATACAAATTAAGATATTCAATTTTTGAATCGCATCGTGTGCCTTAACTTTCGTTGGAGGATCGCATATGTGTCAATATGCATATGCGCTAGAATTACGAGAACAAATAATAGAGCCAAGTCCGATCGAGAATACGAGATGACAAGTAATTAAGAATGAGAAGTTACATGTTTGCGTTGTTCCGATATCTTACAACTGAGCTTGGATAAAATACGTATATTAGTGGGACGTCTAAAATATGTGTATGATTCCAAACTAAGTTGTACGATCCAAACGATAGTGAGACGAGATCATGGATCAATTTAATAAAACCCTTGGAAATTTAGTATTGGTTTCGGTTCGGGACGAACCTTGTTTTGAGTGGTATATTTTGTAATGCCCCGCTCCGCACGGTGCATTATGCTGAGTCGTTGACTCGAAGAGTTGCGTTGACCTGATTACGTATCGATGCGAATCGATACAAAGTGTTAAGTTGTCCCGAGCAATGCATCGAACTAAGTCAATGCAAAGAGTTGCCTTATCCCAAAGAATGCATCGAGTGAATCGATGCCAAGCGCCACGTTGCCTCGAAGGATAAGTGCGTTAAGACGGCTCGAAGATTCTAAGAAAATGAATCGACCAAGGCGCAAGTCCGAATCGATGTAAGTATTGATTTTAGTTGGTTTTGTGTGCAGGCTATACGTTTACGCTGAAATGTTAGAGGTCGATCTTTTGCCTTATTCAGTAAGGGGTCCGCGAAAGCAAATCGTCGCCTTGCGACGGACTGAGGCGTTGGCACGGTAAGCCCAAATCGGACGTACAAACTCAATAAGCATGAAGTTCTCGAATGGCTAAGTCAGGAGAGTGGCCATGCAACAAAGTTAGGGAATCGAGCCGCATCAGCTCGACGAAACGACAAAGGCGTATCGACTCAAGGTGGGAGGATTGACTTCTTTTTACTCCTTCATTCGATAAGTTAAATATATCAATGTATGCTGAGTTAACCTATCAACGCCACGGGCGTGGCTCGATAGAGAGATGAACGTAGTACATGTCGAACACTAGATAGAACAATTGAAATGAATCGTACGACAAACGTACGAGTCGCTATAGAACATTGGATATCGTAAAGGCGAGCGCCTCGGTGCACAAGCCGCAAGAATATGGGATAACTTACTCGGCGAGTGCCTTAGTGCACGAACTATACCGTGCCTTTGCGCACGAGTTAGAACTGCTAGAACATTGAAAGACAATAGGCGAGCGCCCTAGCGCGCAAGCCAGGGACATTGAATGCTAAGTCTTAGAACATCGGAAATACGGTCGGAACGTGCCTACGTGCACGGGATAATAAAAGATGGCTTCGTTGCAAAAGAATATAGTTGTGGCATGAATGTGACAGAACTGTCGGATATGACATAATGCCTCGAAAGGTGTTCGAGACCTTCGGGTCGTTCGGTTGACGAGCATTGAGTTAAGGCATGATGCCATTGAAACATTGAAACGAAGAATGAAACGTAAGAACATAGAAAGTTAACGGAGAAATGCGAGATGATAATGCGGCATGGTGCCCTTCGAAATGTTCACGGCCTTCGGGCGTTCGTTGAGAACATTGGGGCGTTGTGCCAATTGAAATAGAGATAAGCAAACTTGCTTGGTTGTATGAAATATAAGATTCGTTGCATGGTCAAATGGACTTAAAGACTATTGCCCGTGCACGGGTGTTTCTTCCCTCGAACGTGATCACCAGGACGCTGGGACCGTTCGGCCTAGGAGGGACTGCGATAATCGGTATTGTTGGTGCACTTCGACTAGACGGGTAGCGACTGTCTAGTGAATATGATAAGCCACTTACACGAGTACTTCGGGGGTCCTCTGATTGTGGTTAGCAACCACAATCTGAGTGATTGTCGTCTTATATATTCGATTCGATAAATATAAGTCCATTCTAGCCCGAAAAGCTAGTGACCTTCATATAGATAAGGGCGATGGGTTTGGAAGTGCAAGGTATGCGTATATCCTGCATGGACGGATCCTGAATAGCGAGCACTTATTACATGACAGGGAAAACTGATAGACGTATTCACCTTGCGTCGGTGCAAGGGCGAGTGCGTCGACTTAGTGAGAGTCGCGCCACGAATCAAACACGAGAATGCTTGCTTGCTTGCCTATTCAATTCGATAACATGCTTGCTATGATAACATGCTTTACGCTTTCGATTATGCCATGAAATTGACCCTAAGGAGAACATAGCAAGATCATAAGCTAAGTTGCATGATTTAACATAAATATTAAAATGTCGGTTTGGAAAGAAGATCTTTGCTTCAGTACATGCGAGGACGAACGTACTGATCCCCCACCAGCTTCAAGCAGGGTACAGGGAATGGATTGCCCGCGGCGAAGCGTTGCTTGAACGCGTTGAGGCTTGGAATGCCGAAGCGTATTGAAGTGTGCGATCGCTTGACGCTTGGACTCGCGACAGGATTGATGCGGCCGAGATATAGAAGGCATGATGTATGGAACGGTAAAATCCTTTGTGGACAAAAGAGAACCTGAGTGTTGTAGCCAATCTGGCAAATTCCGTTGGGCTATCGAAAGCCTTTGTAATCTAATTTTGAATATCAATAAAGAGAATCATTTTCGTATACTTTGTTTTCCTTTCGTTGTAAATATTTAACTCAAGATAACTATTTGGGAACTTGTCATCTTGCCTTGCACGAGCGCAACTCCAGGCTCGTGCGGCATCACGCCCCATGCGAGGATGATGATTCGGGTGATTCCGGGTCGGGGCATGACAGATACCGTGTCTAATCGCAAAAGATACTGATATGAAGCTATGCGAAGCACCGGAATCGAATAATGCAAAAGCTGGACTGGAGTCGAGAAGAATCGAACCTGCGATCAGCTCTCCGTTGGCCTCCACCTCCTCTGCTGCCATGGAGAATCCTCGCCCCTGCTGGCCTCCCCTGGCCTGCTGTTGGTGCTGGACGAACCTCTGCTGTTGTGTCGGCAGGGCTGGTCCCCTCTGCTGGCCTGCTGGAGCCCTGGCTCCTCCTCCCTGAGCTACTCGTGCTAAAAGTGGGGCCTGTTGGCCTGGCCTCCACTGCTCTGCTCCCAACTGGGTCTCGCCCCCTCTTAAGCCTAAGCTCAAGATCATCCTCTGCCAACAAGGCTTCCGTCAAGATCTTCTCGAATGTGGCATCCCTGTTGCCCTGGTCAAGGACTTGACCTCCTTGACCAGACCCTTCCGGAACCTCTGGGCCTTCGCCGTCTCGCTCAAGCCCTCTACAAACCTGCCGAGGCAGCCGAACTCCCCGGCGTACTCTTCCACTGAAAGGCTCCCCTGGACTAGGCTCTCGAACTGCGACTCCAAGGCTCTGAGAACTGAATCTGGAAAGAACTTCTTCTTAAAGAAGCCCTTGAACTCCTCCCAGGTCTGCCCAGCTACCCCCACCCTGGGGTCTGACTGATACCAGGTGCGAGCAAGATCTCGCATCCGGCTAGCTGCGGCCTCAATCTGGAGATCTGCTGGTATCCGAGCCAGGCGGAACATCTCCTCTATATGCTCGATCCACTCATCAGCATATAGAATTCCCTCTGTCCCCAGGAAGTCTCTGGGGTCATCTTCTGGAACTGCTCTATCCTCGGTGTCCTCGGCTGATGGACCACTGGTCGAGCTGCAACCGTCGTAAGGGCCAACTCCATGCCCTTGTCATGTCGAGCCAGCTGTCGGTCCATAAACTGCTAAAAGTATGCGAACATCTGTGCCGCATCCACGTATCCTGTAGGCGACGACTGCTGGAAAGGCTCCTCTGCGATGACTGGGTCCTACCTCCGAGCCGGTGGAGGCATACCCCCTGCTGCTGCTGCTGCTGGAGTCTTAATACGAACAGAGGTGGCAGGAGCTGCAGTCTCCTGGCCCTGCTGTACTGGCTGAGAGGTAGTAGATCCCTCTATAGCATCCCCATGAATGGTACGCTACGATCGAGTCTCTACCATCCTGAAGACAGACCAAACAAGAGTATCAATTTCTGAGAAAGAAGCGATATAACAAAGACGGACAATTAAAATTCAAAGGATCAGCTGACAATAAGGATTTAGATGGCAATAAAAGAAATTTTCCTAATGTGATTGAGTACCTTAAAAATTAATGTTCTATATCCTACTGCAGGATATAGTGATACTCTAGTTCGAATACCACTACACTTCTAGTCTGACATGTATGGGCCACCACTAAAAATATGTCACGACCCGCACCCTAGAGTAAGGGCACGAGACGTGGGTACGTCCAGCCTACGCCGCAGTGTCGACGGTAGAACGCTGTCCTAGGTCACAACATCTAACAATATAACTCTAAACAGTTTATACTCCCCGAATGAGGGTGACATAGCAGTAAATAAACTCAATCACAACTAAGGAAGAGATAGCACGATATGATATAGAACTCAAGGAAATACAGATGATAAATAGTCTAAGATAATATCCCAACAAATACCCAGAGTACAAATCTCAGCTGCTGAATATGAAAGAATATATACAACTCATAATCTCTGAACAGAAATAAAGTCTAACTAAAATAGTCTCAAGACAACATAAAGAAGATAGGCCTAACTAAGCTAGTCTAGGCAATGGGGGTAATGTCCTCAGCTAGAGCTGGGCCCTCCTGAGAGTCCAGCTCGCAAGTGTCGTCTAGGGCTGCCCCGTAGAAGGTATCCACACAGGCCTCCTTCTCGTCCTCTGTAATATTTTCAACAGGTCCAGTCAGGACAGGAGCGAGCACAATACATCTCAGCAGTTCATAGCAGGTTAGAAAATATAATCATACAGTAAAGTAAGATATAGATACTGAAGAAATGCAGTATGTAAACAGAGAGAGAGAACTGTAATAGAAATATCTACTATAAGTAAAGAGCTAACAGTGGCTAGTGAGTCAGAGTATAATATAGACATGTAAATGGCATAGGATAATTCTGATGAGATACTAAGGAAAGATTCTGATGAGATACTACTTGGGTATTATTCACATGTCCACTTCTACTTCCCCGTACCCCAATTAATACACAAGGATCCAATCAGGTTATGTTATGATTCTATATAACGGCCCCCGAAGGGTGGTACATTGTAGTCCTATAAATAGGAATTCTGGAAAACCCAATAAATGGAATAAGGATTCAAGAAAAACTCTATGATCATAAGAGTATATGTCACAAGTGATCAAAGAAACAAATGAAGCATAGTGATACACCATGTAAGTGAAACGCACAGAACATGTAGTACCCGATGCTTCCTGAAGGGATAACATCTTAAGAAGTGATCCATATAGTACTAATCCGTGTGACCAACGTGACAGTATCAAGTAAAGTAATTTAATACAGGAAAATAATTCTAAGCAGGATATGAAATGATCAGAGAATGTACTCGCCTGTATCTGAGTGTCCGGATGAAATATACTGTCCGAGGAGAGGTGTCTAGCTCCTAATCAAAACAGAACAAGTCACAACAAGTCTAAAATGATAAAATAAAGTTTTACTATGCACTCTACATGAGTCTAGGTCAATTTAGGCCAAAGTCAACTCTTGGTCAACTCTGGTCAACCCTAGAAGTCAAACTAGGTCAACTATGGTCAAACTAGGTCTAACAAGTCTACACTAGTCTAGCAAGTCTATTCTAGGTCTAACAAAGCTATACAAGCCCAATCTAGGCTCACTAGTCAAGCAGACACACATATATGCCATAGGCTATATCTTGCCTATAGGCCAACCCTAACACATACCCAAGTCAAAATCTATATCTAAACAATACACTCTTGATATATTTATGTAATCTAACATAACACATATATATGTATACTACATATATTTAGTATATACACAAGTTGTATATATATGAGACATATATATATACTTTAATATAATCTATGCATCCTTTGCAAATGTCTATATTAGATACATATATATTACACATACATATATTATTTATATAGATACACATATTATATATTGTATACATTACATATATACATATATCTACAATAGGAAATAGGATATATAGAGAAGGTGAGCATGTGTGTAGATGTGTGGAGAGTGAAGCTTGTGTGTGTGGTGTCAAGTGAAGTGTGTTTGCAGGAAAAAAATAGGGAATATTCACTGTGCAATGCAAAACAGTGAGTGAGAGAGTGAAATAGTGTGGAGGGGTGAACTGTGAGTGAGAGAGAGAGCAATGTGTGTAGATGTGTGTATTAGGCTGTGAGGAAATCAGTGTGTGAGACATAGGGGTGTGAACTTGGAACCTGTGTGAGTGTGTGAGAGTGAGGGTGAAATCCTGGAAATAGGAACAGCAAAGAAAGGAAAGGAAACCAATTCGTAATATCAGTTAAAAGAAAACTGAACCCAGTTCAGTCCACACATAATATCAACCCATTAAATGCATACCCACATCCCAGTTGACAATGTACTTAAAAACAAACTCAGATTTAGGTTCACAAACCAAACCAATCTCAGGTTTGGTATTCTCAGGTTATAACACTGACTTGAGAAAACAGTTCAAACATCCCCTTTCGAATTCGAATTCAAAACACCACCAAACATGCCCAAAATTTAACCATGGTTAGATAACATATAGGAGAACCCTAATTGGGACTTAAACCAAACATTTAACAGTATTAAATAGGTTCAATTAGATGTTAAAGTTCACTTTTCAAAACTGGAAATACCAAGGATATACTACACAGTTTCAGAAATTTAGTAAATGCCAAACACCTATTGAAAACACACAAAATGTAATTTAAAAGGTTGGTAATTAAAACATAGGGTGTATATGTGTCATACAAGGTGTTTGTGTCCAAACAAGAGGACACAAACGTGTCCAAATGATTCAAGACACAAAACAGTACAACACAGGCACTGTTCTGTACACTGCCTCGTGCACGAGTGCACGCGGGTCGTGTACTCGACACAGTGCACTTCGTGTCTCGAGGTCACCAACCTAGGTTCGCCTAGGATAGGTCCTCGTGTCTAGGTGTCTGCACTGAGTCCAAGTGTCCATGTGTCCTAGATAAAACTGCATATCAGTACCACTAAAAACCGACTGAACTGTCAGTCCAAACCCAGTACAATGAGGATTACTCCCTCGACACGCCACGTGGGCCCCTGAAACTTGACACGTGCCATGTCAGTCACTGCCCCATGGGGTTTGTCAAATCTCGTGTCCAGTGGCCGCGTGTCGTGTCCGGTACAGCCCCCGAACAGCAGGGCAGGCAGTCCCGAGAGCGCGCGGATGTGTCCCTGTGTCCAAACAGATACGACACCAATCCAAAATTACCTCAGTCGATTACAAACGTGTAGGCGACATCAAAACAATAATTTCTATTTAAACATAATTCGAGAATCAATACGAAATGCCCATTGGGGCATTTCATCAAACACCTTAAACATAGGTCGGATACGTGTCCGATACGGACACGAAATGGGTCCAAAATGACACAAAAATTTAGGGTTAGCTAGGCGACACCTAGATCTAGTTCTCCATGCAAAGAAATTCAGAATTTAATGAAGTTTACATAGATTTACCTATAGGTGACCAGATGCAAGAAAAGCCTCAAATGGGGGGGTTCCTCTTGCTAGCAAACTTCTCCAAATTGGTAAGAATCTGAGAAAAATAAATAACAACAGCAAGAACACCTCATTTAAAACCCATTGCAATTTGTTTGAGGGAAAATGGAGCTAAAATAGAATTTCTAGGGATTTGTGAAGATGGAAACTCACCTCTTTCTAAAGCTTTGTTCTTCCTAAGAGGCTAGCCCTAACTTCTAGGAGAATATTTATAAGGGGGGAATCCCTAGGTCTAGGTTTATGTGGCCGGCTAAGTAGGGATTGGGTTAGGGCTAGGTTCACATGGCTAATGGATTGGCTAGTCATTAATCAATGTTCAATCACAAGTCATGACTTGTGTCTAATGTCTTCTATTCTAACTCTATATTCCTAATTGATTCTAATAACTAGAGTATGGTTAACTTAACTTAACCTAGGGTCTCAATCTAACCAAGTCTAAACTCAACTAGGGTTAGGTCACAAAGTCAAAGCCAGTCAAAGTCAACCTAGTCAACCCTCATTCAAACAATTCCAAAATAAATTCTAAAAATTCCCATAAATTCAAATAAATTCTAATAAATTCAAATAACCCCAAAAATAACAAAAATACCCTCAAACTAGAAATATGGTAGTGACACTTGTTCCAAATTGACCTAGTTTGACTTGGTTTGACCTCCTGTGACCTTGTGTGACCTAGTGTGACTCAGTGTGACCTAGTGTGACCTAGTTTGACCTAGTTTGACTTAGAATGACTTAGTTTGACTTAGATTTGCCCAGCATAACAAAATTAGTATGCCTTTCATTATCAAACCCTATTTTGACCTCATGGTATCTCATCTTTAGGTCTGTGTCTTCACTGAGCATCTGTACACCTTATCAGCTCAGGACCACAGGCGAGTACATTTACTGATAGTTTTCATTGTCTTGATATCTGTTATATCCGATTCAGTTGTAGTTCCTTACTTGATTTCTGACACGATGGTTCACGGACTAGTATACGTCGAATCCTGTCATATGATATTATTCCTGGACTTTATTGGTATATTGTTATGTGATATTTCTTATTTCCTGTACTTGTATAGACATCGATTTGGGAGTGGGCTGGCCCCCTGCTTTTGAATCCCGTATCATGACGTACCATGTCCGGATCCATGATACTATTCGGGGATAGGAGTTGTTAGTGGTTATGTGATCAATACCATACTTGTATTCCCATACATGTTCATAGCTATACCCTCACTTCACGTAGGATAAAGCCTGACCCTACTTGTTCATAGCTTTCTATGTTGGTTGGCCTGACCCAGAGTTTTTGTTTTTCTTGTTCATAGCCAGTCAGATGGTACAGCCTGATCTTGACCCAAGCCGATCACATAATGTTCTAATAACTCATGACACAATTTATGTTTACGATTACACACTATATATCCCTGTTACAGTCTACATTTCTTTATTTTATACTATGACCTGATATCCAGTTTACATGTCCTGTTTATATTTTCTGTCTTGATATTTCATCTTATTTTTTTTATGATTGTCTCTTATGAAATTTTTCAATTCATATGGAACTGCTGTTAGTATTTTGTACTTGCCCATATCCTGACAGGATAACCCCATTGATGTTTATAGATGATTTAGAGGCCGACTGCTTGACCTTCTATGTCTATAGAATAGACGGCAGGTATGACTTGGATGCACCTGTGGAGCCGGTGCCCTTAGAGGACACACCATCTGCTTAGACTAGTTAGATAGGCTTGCCTGGACTGCGATCTAGCTTGTACTTCAGACTTGAAGTATACATATTATTTTGGGATTTCTGTTATGTGTCTATATCTCTAAACTTGTGTTGGGATCTCGTACTTATTTCCAGTTATTTCCATCTATCATATTTCTATATTTTGTGCTATCTTCTTTAGAAGTCTTGTGATTGAGTTGTGACAATATATACCTCTGTGCGGAGATGACAGGTACCATTATATTGTGTCTAGATATTGTATGTTATAGAGAAACTATACAACGTTCTACCGTCGATACTGCGGCGTAGGCTGGACGTACTCACGTGCTCGTGCCCCTACTTTGGGTGTGGGTCGTGACAATTTTTATATTCCTTATGGCCTTAACATATGTGAATCACGCGATGAGTGCGTTTATATTGGACACGGACCTGTATACTCGACTGGCCATCAATACGTATGGGACGTGCGACGGATAGGAGGTAACTGCTATTAGTGAGTCGAGTTAGAAGCCATAGCAATTGCCAACTGGACAGGCTGTGGATACATCTTGGACATGAGCATCGGGAGAGGGGAAAACTACTAGCGTAGGGGCTACATTTACTTTTTACACACATTTATGGGATGTTAGTGACTCGGATGAGCGCCACTTGCTGCCCGGCCGATAGTGTCTCGGATGAGCACTACTTGACGGCCACTCTTTATTACTTGCGTGATCCTATAGCCCCTGTGTAGAACGTTGTCCTCAACATGCATCTCACATAGACGGTTATGAAAACCTGTAGTGTCATAGTGGCATATTTTCACATTCAGTTATTTCGGCATTTTTTCTATATCTTGTTACGTCCCTCTGAGGATCTGGTGATCTCTCCATGATTAGATGAGCAGGACTATCCCCAGGAGTACGGAGCAGATTTGGATCCTTCTTACATCGATGACAAGGCACCTCCCACTGATACTTAGTTTTCCTCTTTATTATCTGAGACTATGTAGTGGACATCATTTTATCTTCATTTTTTTGTTCTGAGGAGGTTGGACTCCATTTAGTTGAGACTATTTTTCATAGCTATTTGGAGTGGATATGTCCACCCGGCTATCTCTTGACTTCTTTTATTATTTAGACTTGTTATTCATTTTGTGTTGAGATGTAGATGAGATATAGTTGTTTATATTGTGGCTTATCATGTTATATCATTTACAGCTTATGTACAAATATAAGGATACCATATATTGGTGTATTCTTCGTACAGGTGCAGCTGGCATGCTGACGTACTTAGTCTTATGGATTATGGTATTGGGGTGTTACATGTTTTTATGGTGGCCCGTGCAGGTCGTTAATATTGTTGGGTTACATGATTGTGCCCAACAAGCCTGCATATAGGAATTAGAAATAGAATCTCATCCACTTATTAATACCTTCCTTGATCTCTTCTCAAATTCTCGTTTGACTGCTTGATTACATCCAGTTTGAATTTATTCTAACAAAAACTTAAATCTTCATGCCAATATAGGATGAATCTTCGTAGTGGATGCGCTACTCCTCTCGCCATTACTGATGGGAACATCACTGCTCAAGAAGGACCAGTGGGTCAGCCATCCATGTCCCCGACCACTCCAGCACCTTCCGGACCAGCCTTGTAGCCTATGATGACACCACCCACTACTCAGCAGCAAGCCCCGGCACCCCAAGTGGGACAGACAGGTCCCGAGAACCCTACAGCTCAAGAAGAGTACCTACCACCTCCTCCATCCTATCCACCTCAGTTTCCACCACAGATCCCACTCCCATATCCACTATCATATCCACCACTGTAGCCTCTACAGTATCCACCATCATATCCACCACCATATCCGCCTAGTATCCTCCACAGTATCCACCTCAGTATCTTCCCTCGTACCCACCACAGTATCCCCTTCCATATCCTTCATATCCTCGACAGTACGGGCCTCAGAGTGTCCCATAGTTTATGCCCCAGATGCCATAAATGCCCCCACAGCAGCCCATGCCTCAGGCTGGTGGGACTACTACAGACCAGATCCTTCAGGGCTTAGTACAGGCCCAGATGCAGCAGAACGAGACTATTAGAAGGTATTTGAAGACATCACTGACCCGAGCACCCCAAGCCTCTGTGGGTACTATCGAAGGGTTCCGCAACATAAATCCTCCACACTTCAAAGGCACTGAAGATGTCATCGGAATCACCAATTGGCTGGTTAAGACAGAAAATCTCTTGAAGGCTTCGGAGTTATCCGTAGATCTATGGATGACAGCAGTGAAGTTATAGTTGGAAGAAAATACTTACGATTGGTGGACCGCAGAGGAGGGACAACTAGGAGTTGATCAGACGTAGAAGGAATTCAAAAGAATGTTCAATAAGAAATGTTTATTTGAAACTGCCAAGGATGCACTGTATGACCAGTTTTTGCACTTGGAGCAGGGGAGTATGATAGTTGAAGAGTACGACACCGAGTTTAGTCGGCTGAGTCATTTTACACTGGGTTGGTTACGACGGAGCTGTAGAAAGCCAAAATATTTTATAGAGGCTTGAGTATAGAGTTACAGAGATACACCAGCTCCGAGTCGAGGGTCTCCAAAGCAGCTGTTCTGGCAGAGGCTATAAGCAAGAAGGCAAACCGATGAGCTACTTTGACCATGGGATCAGCTAAGACCACTACAGGTGGGCCAATAAGATGTCCTCCCATACATCAACATCAACAAAGGACAGGGCCATACACGACACAAGAGAAGGCCACTTGCCATTACTGTGGCAAAGTTGGTCATATTTTGAGAGATTGTAGACGACGGTTGGGAAATTGTTTGATTTGTGGATCGAATCAGCACAAGGCTAAGGATTGCTTATTTCAAAGGATTACTCCACATAATCAGCAGCAGAGGCCAGCTATTGCAGGACCAGGAGCACCACTACCACCCTTACCCCCTAAGGCAACCCAATTTCAGCCGGCTAGAGCACAGACGGGTAATTAGAGAGTGGGGAAGGCTTTTGCACTAGCCGCCGAGGAGGCAGAACCAGAGGTGGACGTCATAACAGGTATGGTTTTAGTTGCATCATTTCCTGCCATCATATTATTTGACACTGGAGCCACCCATTCATTCATAGCTACTAGCTTTGCCACTAGACACAATATACCCATGTTCTCTTTATCTAAAAAAAATTAGAATCCTTATTGGAGGAGGAGTTGTACCTGTTAGTGGTGTTTGTAGAGATTGCTCTCTAGTGATATGTAGTAGGGAGATGAGAGCACGACTACTTGTATTCCCCATGCCGACATTCGATATAGTTCTCGGGATGGACTGGTTGAGCCAACATTTCGCTCTTATTGACTGCCATAGGGGCAGTATCGTCTTTAGATCCCCGAATGATACGGAGTTCGAGTTCACCAAAGAAGAAGCATTGAGAAGTGAAGCACCAGTATTAGGGACTCACATGATGATGCAGGACACACCTCAACATCCTGTCATCACAGAGTTTGAAGACGTATTTTTCAAGGAATTGCCAGGACTACCACCCGACCGAGACATTGAGTTTTCTATTGATCTTGTTCCGGGAGCCGAGCCTATTTCGTCCCGAGTTTATCGGCTAGCACTGAAGGAGTTGGTAGAGATGAAGACATAGATTGATGACTTATTGGAGAAAGGCTTTATTCGTGCCAGTGCATTACCATGGGGAGCACCCATTCTTTTTGTTCCTAAGAAAGACGGGACTATGCGCATGTTCATTGACTACAGAGCCTTGAATGCAGTGACGGTAAAGAACAAGTATCCCTTACCGTACATAGACGATCTATTCGATCAACTGAGTGGAGCAAAGAGTATTCTCCAAGATTGACTTACGATCGGGCTATCACCAACTGAAGGTTCGGAAGGAAGACATTGCAAAGACGGCTTTTCGATCAAGGTATGGACATTACGAGTTCTTGGTTATGCCTTTCGGTTTGACCAATGCTCCCGTAGTTTTCATGAATTTAATGAACAACATCTTTCACCAGTACTTGGATAAATTTGTAGTTGTCTTTATAGATGATATCTTGATTTACTCCAAGAGTTAAGAGGAGCATGAGCAGCATCTACGGATTATTTTGGAAACATTGAGGAACGAACGACTTTACGCGAAGCTTAGCAAGTGTGATTTCTTTCGCAAGGAGGTATCATTTCTTGGACACATTATTACTGGAGATGGCATATCAGTGGATCCTGGGAAGATTACAGCAGTCAAGGCATGGCTCGCTCCTACATCATCTTCTGAGGTGAGAAGTTTTCTTGGACTTGTGGGATATTATCGAAGGTTCGTAGAAGATTCCTCTTGAATAACGGGGCCTATGACTCGACTAACTTACAAGGATCAGGAGTTTATATGGACAGATGAGTGTCAAGCCGCTTTTGACGAGTTGAAGAAGCGCTTGACCACTGCACCTATCTTGACACTACTATCGGGCCCATGAGGTTATTTACAGCGATGCATCCAGGAAGGGATTAAGATGCATATTGATGCAGCACGATCATGTAGTAGCATATGCATCGAGACAGTTGTAGGATATTTTCATATTTCCTATGGCCTTGACACATGGGTATCACGCGATGAGTGAGTTCATATAGGACACGGACCTGCGTACTCGACTGGCCATCGATACGTATGTGATGTGCGACAGATAGGAGGTAACTGCTATTAGTGAGTCGAGTTAGAAGCCATAGCTGTCACCAACTGGAAAGGCTGTGGATACATCTTGGACAGGAGCATCAGGGAGGGGACAGCTACTAGCGTAGGGGCTACATTTACTTTTTACATACATTTATGGGTTGTTAGTGACTCGGATGAGCGCCACTTGCTGCCCGGCCGATAGTGTCTCGGGTGAGCGCTACATGACGGCCAATCTTTATTACTTGCGTGATCCTACAGCCCCTGTGTAGAACATTGTCCTCAACATATATCTCACATAGACGGTTATGAAAACCTGTAGTGTCATAGTGGCATATTTTCACATTCAGTTATTTCGACATATTTTTTGTATCTTGTTAAGTCCCTCTGAGGACCTGGTGATCTCTCCAGGATTAGATGAGCAGGACTATCCCCATGAGTACGGAGCAGCTTTGGATCCTTCTTACGTCGATAAAGAGGCACCTCCCACTGATACTTAGTTTTCCTCTTTATTATCTGAGACTATGTAGTGGACATCTTTTTATCTTTATTTTTATGTTCTGAGGAGGTTGGACTCCATTTAGTTGGGACTATTTTTTATAGCTGTTTGGAGTGAGTATGTCCACCCGGCTATCTCTTGACTTATTTTATTATTGGGACTTATTATTCATTCTGTGTTGAGATGTGGATGAGATATAGTTGTTTATGTTGTGGCTTATCATGTTAGATCATTTACAGCTTATGTACAAATATGAGGATACCATATATTGGTGTATTCTTCGTATATGTACAGCTAACATACTGACGTACTTAGTCTTATGGATTATGAGACTGGGGCGTTACACACGCATTGTACCGCAGATCCCTCCCTCGCTTTACGCTTGTGGGAAGGTGTTGAGGTCTCCACTCCTGCACTCCTTTCGTGCGTACAGGAAAGCTGCACGCAAGAGTGAGGATGTGGAGATAGCTTCTCCCTTCTTAGTTCCTGCGTGTGAGACACGCTTAGGTCCTGATTAGTGAGTTGCTGATGAGGTAAACTCCTTCCGTTCTTACATGAATACTATTTTTATGAGTCTATCTCGATTGTAGGTACCCCATGGCTTGAATAGTGTGCGTGAGCACTCAAGTGAAAGTAGGGTTTCACCGGTCGAGGCATCGAAGCACTCGGACCAGTTTTGTATAGCTTCCAATTGGTTGCACGCGTGACTGTCAAAGCGCGCCTTTGGTCTGTCATCCGCATAGCACTTTGATCGTACGAAGCGCGTGTTGTCTTAAATTTCTTCCTACTACCCCTATAACGTGCGTAGTATTCAAAGTCCAACAAAGTGGTTGGCATAGCACTTTGGCCGTGTAAGGCACGTGCCGCCGTGGACCTCTTTGCGTTACCCCTAGAAGGTGCGTAACATTAAGAATCCAATGTAGCCTTATCCGATGGGTAGGAAATTCTGTCAAAGGCAAAAGTTTTCACCTGCGCAATCTACAATGTCTTTGGGTGGACCACGGCGCGCTTCTTCCGGTGTTGCGCTTTTGTCAGACTCGGCGTAGGGGAGCCGTACTCTTCGTTGCATTTTCTCGAAGTAGAAACTGAGTGAGGCGACCTATCAGCAACAGCCAAAATCTTCTTCTGGGCTTCATCGTTCAGGGGGTTCTAGAGTGTAGTCCCCTCCGTTATGCTGCTCGTTGCAGCCGCCTTCGGCACCTAGATGCGTCGAGTCTTCTTCAATTTTATGAACTACTTCGAAGGACTCGACTTCTCCTCAGAAGGAGATCTTTGAAAGCTTGTTGGTCGAAATGTACGACCAACGTCTTATGAGAAGATCCCAGTAAGTTGTCGTCAGATTGTGCCACCACCTTCTCGTTGGAGGAGAAGGAAGTCCCAGAAGCCTCGTCATCTTGTTTGCCATGACAAAAGGTTATGCGAACTTTTTTTATATTAAACTTTAAAAGAGTACAATCGATTACTAAACAGGAGATCTAAGTACAAAGTTTTCTGGGGAAATGTGGCGGTGGAGATCGAGCACTGCAGCGGCTCCTTTACTCTGTTGACGATCTGACGATGAGTTGAACTTGCTCTGGCTTTCTGGTGCTTGTGATTGGAACTCTGGGGTTGCCAATCAAGAGGATGCCAAATTTGTGAAGATTTTGAAGCATCTTTCTCGAAGGAACTCCTTCTATTTATAGGGACGCACATATATGATGTGCATAAGGATTGTGCAAGAACGCTGCACGTAGAGATATGAAAGAATCTCGAAGTTATACGGTGAGGGCTGCTGCTGAGCTGACACGTAGACGCTGGGATTTGAAATAGCGTGTAAGCAACTCTAGAGGGGGGTGAATAGAGTTTGTGTCTATAATGACCATTTAAAAATAACTCTTCCAAGTCCAGAAAACTACTAAGAGAATATATAATCAGAGAGTAATAATGCGAAAAGTAAAAGAGTTTAGAAGAACAAACGCAAACACAGCGATATATCTTGGTTTCCCTCATGGTGGACTAGTCCAGGCCCGAGAACTCTTGCCCGGAGTTAAAATCCACTATTTGTGAAATAGCGTACATACGTGCCTTTAGTCTGAAGAGCATGCCAACTTCTTACGAACACGAGCCTTTGAAGCGCTCGACTACTTTAACTTTACAGATGCGAAAATTAGAATTTTTCAAGTGACTTCTTTTCAAATCTTGTACAGAACTTCTAGATGAATCGCATTTAGCACATTGGGGCAGGAAGTTTTGTGGCTAGGGGATTTGGAAGAGTAAGGCTTAGAGTATATAAGGCTTGGAATATTAAAAGCTTGAGAGTAAGAGATGATTTGAATTAAGAGGAATGAAGCTATATTTATACTAGGCAGGGAAGGCAGTGTTCGGCCAGAGTTATATCCCAAATATTCAAAAATTTGAACGTTGGACAGCTCGCAGTAAGGTGGTCCTAAAAATTAGGCTGCCGATTTTAAGGAGGCCGAGTTCGGCCCGAGTTCGGTCTGCCTCAGACCAAAAGCCTTTTATGAGTGAGGGTGGTTTGGTTTGATTCAGGAATTCGTTTGTTTGTATGGTAGAGCTTGGAGAAATATGTCTAGGGGTTGAATGATACAATGCGACTCAATATACATATTTTTCTAGCCTCAATATATCAAAAAATTATAGACTGAGAACAGATTACATTTGCAGTGCAACAGCATGTAGACGACGTCTGTCTTGAACTTTATGTGCCATAGGTGATGTTCTGTCTTGCACTTGATGTGTCGTATTGGATCATATCAGATATCAGTTGTTAATTATCTAAATCAGGTTGATTGTGATCCAGTTTGGGTAAATAATCTCCCCCATTTTGATAATTGACAAAATAATTTTTGTATGTCTCAATATCCATACCTAGACACATGTTGAAGAAGATCTTTTGCAAGTATGAAGTGGATCCCCCGTAAATTAATATTTTTGTCCTAGTACAAAAGATTTATCCGAGCACAACAGACAGATAGAACAATGCAAATGAATATTTCCGTCCTAGTACAAAAGATTTTCCAACCACAACAGATAGATAGATAGATACAATGCATATAAAATATCACATAGTATGCTATTTTTCTCCCCCTTTGTCATTTAGCAAATTGTGCATAACTTCCCTGTAAAGGGATGTTAAAATAGACAAAGTGAAAGATCAAACACAGAACATAACCATAACCAAATTTAATAGTGAAACTAGTAGTTTGATAATCCAGCAGGTGAAACTTGCAGTCTTTAAAACATACATAAAGGAACTACATAGTGCATGAAAAGTTCCCAAACCTGATTTCTTTTGAATTAGTTGTGTTCTTCTTGCATTGCAGATATCCAAAATTCACCAGAAAAGGCTTCTAAAATATTTTTAGGTTCTATTTGGGATATAAAAGCAATGCTCGCTATAGAATCTCTAGCAGATGAACGCGTACTTACTCCTCTTGATACCTCACCTATTACCATGTTTTCTGGATGTTCTAGTGTGAAACAGAACTTCTTTGGTAAGCTCTCCAGAGAACTGGTTTCAGATGTTTTATCCTCAGGGGTAGAAGTTATTGATTTGATATGTACGTCATCGTCGTCATCAGGAACAACTGTTGTACTATTATTCTCATTAAAAGTAACATTAACAGATTATTCAACATTCATGGATCGCTTGTTGAACACACTGTATCCTTTACTCTTGGAAGCATATCTAAGAAAAATACCTTCGTCAGCTTTGGCATCAAACTTGTCCAAGTTGTCTTTGGTATTCATGATAAAGCAGCGACAACCAAACATTCTAAAATAAGAAATAGTTGGGGTTCTACCAAACCAAAGTTCATAGGGAGTTTTCTTCGAAATAGGTCGAATCAAAACCCTATTCAAGACATGGCATGCTGTACTTACAGTTTCTGCCCAAAAATATTTCGGAAGTAAAAACTGATTTAACATGACTCTAACCATATCGCCAAGAGTTCTATTCTTCCGCTCCATAACACCATTTTGTTGGGGAGTTCTAGGACAAGAAAATTCATAATTAAATCTATTTAAAACACAAAACTGTTTGACATCAGAGTTTTTGAATTCGCCGCCATCATCACTTCGGATTCAAGTAGTCATGAAGCCTTTTTCATTTTGTACCATTTTAGCAAAAATTTCGAAAACATAGATAGTATCTCTTTTGTTTGAAAGAAAGAAAACCCAAGTAAAATGGGAAAATTCATCAACAATCACAAAGGCGTAGAGTTTTTCACGAAGACTGGCTACTCTACTAGGACCAAACAAATCTATATGAAGAAGTTACAAGGGTTTTGTAGTACTTACAGAGTTTATGGATTTAAAAGATGATTTTGCCGCCTTATTTTTCTTGCATTCGGCACTACCGTATCCTTTTTGAATGTGATATCCGGTAGTCCTCTTACTAGCTTCTTGTTTGAAAGTCTTGATATGGTATCCATGTTTGCATGTCCAAGATGAATATGCCATTGTAACCTTTCATCCTTGTGAGCATAGAGGCATCTTCCTGCATTGTTAGTATCTTTCGAGGGATATAATATATATATATATATGTTATCTTCCCTTATCCCTTTAAAAGTGATGTCTCCAAATTATCTATCGTATATAGTGCATTTATTTTTCCCAAAGTTAATATCATATCCATTGTCAGCAAGATGACTAATGCTGAGCAAGTTATGCTTTAACTCTGTTACTAAACATACATCTTTAATGACAGGAGAGGGAGGATTACCAATATTATCGTTACCTATAATATATCCTTTTAGATTATTGCCGAAGGTTACATATTCTCCCTTTTCATCGATAGTATTATAAAAAGATTTGCATTTCGAGTCATATGTCGTGAGCACCCACTATCGAGAATCCACTTATGTCTCGTGCATGTGCTATGATCGTGAAACTGAGTTTGAGGTTGAAAAACCTGTTTGCCCAGCCTGATCTCTAATCTTTTAGAGGTAGTATACATTTCATCATATTTGGCGGTCAAAGCACTAATTCTTACAGCTGTAATATTGTATTTCTTTTTCTCTTCTATAAGTTCTTTATTGAGCATCGTAAGACCATGCATTTGTTTCTCAATACGTGATTCAGAATCGTGCAAGCTTAATTTAAGTTTGGATAACTCATCATTGTTATCTGTTGGTGATGTGTCTCTAACATTATCAAGTAAGCACGATAGTATATGAATCTCAGCTTCATGAGTCTTAATCTTATCCTTTGCATGTTTGTATTTACTAAGTAATTTCTTATGATCTGCAAGTAGATAACTGAAAGCATCTCCTAGTTCATCAAAATTCAAGTCATTAAGTGGATCATTTGTTACCTTGTCGGAAGTTGCCATTAGGCAGATGTTTGCAGTATCTTAGGAAGTGTCCTCTTCTTCTTCTGAGTCACTATCTTTGCTTTCATGCCAGATGCTTGTGTTGGCAAACTTTCGAGAGGATGGCTTCTTGTATGACTTTTCATATCGGCTCCCTTTCTTTGCTACAGGGCAGTCTTTCTTGACGTGCCCCGTCTTCTTACAACCGTAGAAGATAGGCTTTTCATCGTCATCTTGTTGTTCCTTCTTCCTTCGGTTGAATCGTAGAAAATTCTTGAAGTTGTGACCCATGAGCGCTTGACCATCACCTTCGGAGTCATCATTATCTGTTTCATCTGGAGCAGTCTTTCGACGATGAACTCTAAGAGTGGTATCTTTTTCCTTTGGAGCAGATTCTTCAAAGGCCTTGAGGTTGAGCTCTTGCGTCATTAGTTTGCCCATCAGTGTCTCGAGAGACATGGTAGTGAGATCGTTGCCTTCGATGATTGCCGTGGCTTTGGGGTTCTAGTTCTTCGTTAGTCCCCTTAGCACCTTGTTTATCTTTTCATGGTTGGAGTAGTTCTTTCCAAGGGAAGATAGAGGGTTGGCGATGTCGAAAAATCTAGTGAACATCTGTGTGATCATCTCATTGGGCTTCATCTTGAATGCTTCATACTCCTGTATTAGCCGACTGATTTTTGATTCCTTGACTTGAGTGGTTCCTTCATAAGTTACTTCTAGAAGCTTCTATACTTCGTGTGAAGTGGTACATGTAGATACCCTATTGAATTCAGTCTTGTCTACAGCACAGAAGAGAGCATTAATAGCCCTAGCATCTAGACTAGCCTGTTTCTTTTCTGGATTTGTGTATTTATCATGAGGTTTCTTTATCCCATCAACTATAATTCTAGCAGGCTTCTTATAACCATCTGTAACTATGGTCCATAAGTCAAAGTCTAGAGATTTCAGATAGAAACTCATTCGTGTCTTCTAGCAAGTGTAGATGGTTCCATCAAATAGGGGTAGCCTATGAGTGGACTGTCCTTCACCGTGGTTGGTGAAAATGGGTTGTGTGGTTGCCATAAATCAGCTCTAGGGTTTTAAGCCTTTATCAAGAGACCAGAGTGTAGAAGTATTAAAACTTCAGCAATGAAGCTTTATGCGCTTAAGAGAACATATGCGCCCAAACCAATGAAGACACATGTACCCAAGTCGACCTGAGAAGCTCTATGCGCCCAAGTCGTCGTGAGAAGGTCTATGCGCCCAAGACAACATGTGAAGCTCTATGCGCCCAAGACAAGCTCCCCCAGAAGGAGGGCACATAGCATGAAACAGGGCTATGTGCCCAAGCCTGACTCGGTCAAAGCCGTGATCAAAACGTACACCGAAGCGCACGGCCACGTCAGTCTCCACGAGCAGTCGTGCACCAAAGCATGCGGCCACGTCAACACCATGACCAACACACGATCTCGCAATCTGCATGCGCCTACGCCCTATGCGTCCAAGGCAGGACTATGCGCCTACATAAAAACTAGTACGTTTTCCTAATATGGGCGCATAACATCATTCCAGCTCAGAAACTACTATAAAAAGGGGTCTTATCCCTCTTCAAAGCACAGAATGGAGAGCATTTTCAAGAGCAAAATTGCTGCACTTCTTGCCAGTGAGCCGAGAGTTAGCAATTTTCTTAGGTTTTCTTCCAGTTTTATAATCGGAGTGTCAACGGAGTAAAGGAGCAACTGCCGTTCGATCTCCATCGTCCCATTCCACAGAATTCTTTTTTGTACTCAGGGATCCTCAGCGCAGGATCTCTCAGGCGTACTCGATTTGTGGTGCCTTGTGCCAATAAAGAAAAGACAGAGTTTTTTTCTTCTTCTTGTGTGTGTCCATAAAAATGGCGACTCTACTGGGGACTACCTTTTCCTCTGACGAGAAGTTGGTGACGCAATCTGATACCGATAAAGTGGAGAGTACTCAGAAGATGCTGATCATAACGTTTGATCAGCAGGCGTTCGAAGAGATGCTCTCAAGGGATGGCTCTACTCACTCAAAATCAGCGAAGCCAAACAAGTCTCGCAAGACTTGGCACTCAAAGGCTCGCTGTGCGTATCCTGCTAGTGTTATAGAAAATATGCAACTGGAGGACTCTGTCACATAGCGCATGACTCTGCCATAGAAGCTCCCCAAATAGAGAAGGCTCACACCGTTCTGGGCTCTACTAGCCCAGTGACTTCTTTTCTGTACAGCCAACAACAGAGTGTTCGACGCTCGAGACATGGTAAAGAAAAGCACTACGATGCTAAGAATCAAGGTGTTCGACACTCTAGTCAAATCCAGCAAGGCTCATAAACGAAGGAGGCAAAACTGGAAGAAAACAGCGCTGCTCCACCAAGCATGCGCCCAAAGCCCTACGCCCAAGGGAATATTTGGGCGCATAACCCAAATCAGAATGCTTTTGTTTTTGACAGATTGGACATCCAGGGTCATGCGCCCAAGGCTATGCACCCAGGCTCACTTGATCTATACTATGCGCCCACATCAAGGAGGCTCAGACATGCTGCCAAGAAGCATGTGCCCAAGGCCAGTCTCCAAGGTCTATGCGCCCATAGCAAAAAGGCAGGCCCCAACGCGTATCGCACGGGGCTGTCTTTAACGACATCATAGAACTTAGGTATGGGGGTTGCCCCTGTATGTGAACTAAGTCTGGATGCGCCAACTATCCTTACGAACCCGCATGCAAAGCTCGGCGATGCATGCAACATGGGTTGTAAGGCAAAACTTCCTTCCGCTGATTTGCATAACATGATAAATCATAAGCATAAAGCGAGGAAGGACATAACAATTCATAGTGCACACCCGTGCACTAGTATTGTTATCAATTGTTGTTGTTCCAAAGCAACAAGAGTGCCTCAGAGAAATCGTGTTTCGACGGCTGCATTTCTCTAACGATGAAAAGCCGCTGTGTGTCTCATCCAACATGGCTTCATGGGATCCCCCTTACGGAAGCCCCAATCAAAGATGATGGACCACAAACCCAACTTTCTCTCTCAGTTCTACGATAAGAAGAAGACGAAGTCTACCAACGGATGGCCAGCAGGCTATCACATCTGAAGGAGTCTATATGGGTACCCGGTCAAAGGCGAGATTCCGTACGGATTACGAAGACTCCCAAGCTGGGGGTAGTATTCCCTCAGAGTCTGAAGCGGATGACCTTCACATTGGGGGTAGGATTCCAGAGGACGACGATCTCTCCGAGTCTGTTGGTGACTATCTACCTCCTCTACCTGAAGATGAGGGACTTGTCCACTCAGAGGCAGACAGTAACAACACCAGTTGTACTGTTTCTTCTGTTCATCCCCGAATGTTATTTACATTCATGGCGGACGGAGAAAGACCTGAAGAAGCTAGTGATCAGACCAGCAAACGGCTAGAGGATCTTGAAACAGCATTCGCCAAGATCACTGATATACTTACCAGTATCATGGTGGTCCAAGCTGCTACGGCTGTTCCTCTACCTCAACAAAACGTCTCGGCTCACGCTAGTTCGGCTCATAGCAACAACCCTCCTTCACTACAAAAGTAGTATCATTCCATTACGCCTCCTCCAAATCTTACAAATGCTGGGGATGGTCCTTCGCCAACGATGCCTGACAACCGTTCCGCTGCCATTTTCCAATACCTGCTCAATCAACAGGATGCAATTGATTACCTGGTTGCCCGTCTCGATACCATCTCACACAAAGACGAGCTTCAGAAAATGGAGATATCTCAACCTTATACCCCTGAGTGGGAGAATGCTACTTGCCCTCCTAACTACAAGCCGATGACGCTGAATTCATTTAACGGGTTGACTTCTCCTTGTCAACACATGACATATTTCAACATGCAGATTCTACACTTACCCAGGGACAATCTGTTCTTGTCAAAGCTGTTTATTAGCATGTTGCAGGGGGTAGCTTTCGAATGGTTCTGCAGTCTGTCTGACAGTTGTATCAACTCTTTTAAAGACATGGAGAGGTTGTTCCTCAACAGGTTTTATGAGAGTGGCATGCATGTTAGTATGTCCACCCTCATCGAGACCAAGCAAAGGAGCATCGAACGCTTCAGGCGGCTAGCACTGAAGATGCCCTTCGGCATACCAGATTCAGAACTTATTGATACTTGTCGACATAACTTCCTTTCTACAGTAAAGTTCTGTCTGGGTATACATAAGTATGATATATGGCCCGCTTTTATTGGGGCCGCTAATGCTACTGAAAACGATATTCCTAACTTGGAACTACTGGGGTTGAAAACACCCAAATCCTAAGACAAGCGAAAGAATCCTCAAACCATCCATGTCCGTCGGGGTAAAGGAAAAAAAGTCCTGAAGGTCGACACATCCAAAGGAGCTTCCAGTTCTTAGGGCGCCTCCGACAAGCCTAAGGAGACCTTCTCCTTTGACGAAGACGATGTCATTACCATTTTTCACACATTAACGAAGGGTAATAAGCTGACATTGCCTCCACTACGACGTCCTGTAGAGGCGAACCAACTCAACGATCCCAAGTAGTGTCTCTATCATCAGTACGTGCATTATTCCACCAAGGACTGCATCATCATGGAGAAGAAGATATAACAGCTTATCGACAGCCAAGTGATCAACCTCGAAGCTGAAGACAAGGTCGTATCTTCTAACATAATCTCTCTTCAGTTTGGTGACTTTTTTCCCACAGAAGTCCCAGACGGCGTGGTCCCAATTCCCAAGGCAATAATGGAAGTCGTCAACCTACCGCCAGCTCGCAACTCAACCTTGGTGCCACTCACGACTGATCGTGGTAAGATCATGTGGGTCCATACGGACCTTGTGCAAGAAGTGACGCAGGGGGTAGTACCTTCCAAAGCAAAAAGGGGTAAGAAATAGAAGTCATACCATATGGTATCCTCTCCCATCTATGAGGTTCTATCTGACGAGATACGATCGGGGAAGACTTATCTTCGAACGTACGATCGCGTACAAGAAGAAGCAGTAACTTCTTAACCTCCTGCTGCCCCCACAAACTCAGAAGTGACAAAGCCAAGTAGAAGGAGACGCGGTTTGACAAGTCTATGAAGGCGCCAACTTCCGAAGGCATAGATCGGCCCTACAACTTTAACATACTGGCACCGCTAGCCAATACACCTGTCAGGTTGTCCCTGTTCGATCTGTTGTAACTCTCCAAAGAAATACGGAAGGCCTTAAGTGAGGCATTACTACAATCCGACTCTTACCTCGCCGAAGTCAAAGCACCCGCTGAAGACCCTGTCTCTTATCCTCATTGCCGCAGTACTATGGAAGTGGTGCCCAACATCCCTTTTTCACAGGAGGACATGCTACTCAAAAATAGTCGTCGTGATAGACCCATGTACTATACAGGGTATATCGGAGGGATCAAGGTGGACCGTATGCACATCGATCCAGGATGCTCCCTTAGCATCATTCCTAGAAGTTTGCTTCAAATTCTAGGAATCCCTCTACACAAGCTCTCTACAACCAACACAACTATCATGGCTTTCAATGTTGGTCGAAGCCACCCGCTGGGCAAGATCCGTCTCAAGTGCCAGATCGGTGATCTCCGAATGGAGGTTTCCTGCTATGTGATCGATGCCAATGTATCCTACAATGTCTTGTTGCAACGTCCATGGATACACGAGAACATGATCATTCCTTCCACACTTCACCAGTGCTTCAAATACGTCAATAGTGACGGTGTCATGAAGACAGAGTTTGTCGATATCGATCCTTTTAAGGGCATCGAAGCCTACTATAGAGATTCGGTACTTTACCAATCTCAGCCCCCCAAGGATGATGGCAACGAAGCTGACAATGAAGCTGAAGCAAGTTCATCCTCTAATGATGGTCCCCTGATCATCCGAGTCAAAGGACGTACTACTCCAAAAAGTAGTCTAAAGCCTCTCACAATCTGGGTGAAAAAGAAGAACCTTGACAAAGTCAAACCATTGACCATCACTCTCAGCAAGACACCTCGGGAGAAACCTACTGATGTCTGTCCTCCCAATCCAGAAGAATTACCCTACGTGGTGAACTCGGCCAAGACTGTGGCTCCTCTTCCAGATGATGATCCTCTCAATGAGTGTATCAATACCCATAATAATGTACCTTCAGCGGACGATGTTATCCCTGAAGAAGAACTTGCGTATTTTCTTAGTAAAAGTTTAACTTTGAATTACTCCGATGTCTATCAATCTGTAAACCACTACATAGATACGATATACGCTCTAGAGCACGACATAGGACCACACCTTTGTATGCCGGTCACGACGCCTCACCTGCGGGAAAAACTTTACCCAGAAGATATCCACTACTTCATCGTTCTAGCCAGAAAGAAGGATGAAGAACTAATCATCTTCGGTCGTATAATTGGTGAGAAAAAGTTCGTTCCAGACTCTACTTCTCCCAAGCACAACACGGAAGCTGACTATGACTCTGGGAAAATACAACTTTTCTGATATAGTTGGCAGGCCATTAATATCATCCAGAATATAGGATATGACATCAAAAGCGACCAGGGGCTAAATTATGATCGGGGACGACGATTGCCAATACGACACTTCGCTCCTCCCGGCAAACCCGAGAACTACTATCAACAAAACGGTGTTGGTTTGGGTTATGTCACTCCTCCAACAACTCCCAAAGGATTAGATGACGAAGCAGATCGTTGTTCTCATTTTTCTGATTCCTTCCTCTGGGACTCAGACTCCAGCATCGGCGACATATTCAAAGCAACTATGTCCGTCAACATGGTTTTCGTTGACCAAATTGCAGACGATGTCCAATCGATCGAGCTCGAATAATAGGATTAAAAGATGGACACTAGGTGGGATCTGTGCTTCGAACAACGTGAACCGCCTACAAAAGACGAAGTCATCCAAGTCAATCTAGGAGAAGAATCATCGTTTAAACCAATCTTCATCAGCAAAAGTCTATCTGGTGATGAACGTCAATCTCTTATACAGCTTATAAGAGAATACATCGACGTTTTTACAGAGAGCTATGTAGACATGCCAGGCTTGGACCGTAAAGTCGCCATGTACCGTCTGAATATTTTGTCTAAAGCCAAGCCAGTGAAGCAGCAACAACGACGATTCTGACCAGATGTCATGGAGGCCATCGAGAATGAAGTCAAGAAGCTCATTACCAGTAGATTCATTCACGAAGAACAACACCCTGACATGGTTGCTAACATCGTTCCAGTTATGAAAAAGAACGATAAAGTTCGAGTCTGCATCGATTACCATGATTTGAACTCTGCATGCCCGAAGGACAAGTTTCCCCTACCGATCACCGACGTAATGATCGATAATACTTGCCGCTTCGAGCGGATATCCTTCACGGATGGGTTCTCAGGCTACAACCAGATCAAGATATTCCCTGACGACGAGAAGCACACATCTTTTCGAACACCATTGGAGGCATACTGCTATACGGTGATGCCATTCAGATTGAAAAATACAAGGGCGACTTACCAGCGAGCCATGAACACAATTTTTTGTGATTATTTGCATAAAACAGTGGAGTGCTACGTAGACGATATCTCAGTTAAAAGTCGTCTCAAGGGCAACCACCTCCAAGACTTGAGAACGGTGTTCGAATTAATACGTGCACACCAACGCAAGATGAATCCAACCAAGTCTTTTCTGGGAGTCTCTAGTGACAAGTTCCTTGGTTTCATCATCACTTCAAAGGGTACACATCTTGACCCGGAGAAAGTGAAGGCTATCTTCTATATGCATCCTCCAAGAAACCTCAAAGAGCTACACGGACTGCAATGAAGGCTAGCCTACATCAGACAATTCATTTCGAACCTCTCTGAAAGGTGTCAACCATTCACTCAGCTCATGAAGAAAGGCGTATCTTTCGTCTAGACCGAACAATGTCAATGCGCATTCGACGACATCAAGGCGTATCTCACAAGCCCTCCATTATTGGTAGCTCCAATAATGGGAATGCCTTTCTTACTATATGTCCGCGCTATGGACCATTCTCTTGGCGCCCTCTTAGCTCAGAAGAATGAAGGCGGCCGTGAACAGGAAATCTACTACCTCAGCTGTACAATGGTGGGTGCCGAGCACAGATACACACATATAGAAAAGGAATGCCTTGTACTAGTATTTTCCATCCAGAAGACACGCCACTATATTTCTGGGCAGACTATCCACATCATATCAAACGTCAACCCTCTCAGAATACTCATGACTAAACCGGGTTCTCTCAACTCCCGTTTAGCTACATGGACAATGTTGTTGACTCCATACGATATGCTCTTCGTTCCTCAGATGGCAGTAAAAGGCCAAGCATTAGCTGATTTCCTTGCAGCTCATTCGATGCCAGAATCTTCCAAACTCTATGACAAAATCCTCGATGAAGTAGTAGAGTCTAACACTGCAACTGAAGAAATTTTCATTTGGCAAATGTTCTTTGACGGTGCATCAAGAACGGGACCTAAAGGAAATATTGTAGCCGGAGTAGGCGTCGTGCTCGTGTCACCTAATCATCTGGTTATATATCGCGTATATTGTCTCGTGGAGCCATGCACCAATAATGTGGCCGAATATAATGCCCTATTAATCGGCCTGCAACTGGCAAAACAACTGGGAGTTGACTATCTAGAAGCTTACGGCGATTCCAAGCTAATAGTTAGTCAGGTCCAAGGGGATTATGAAGTTCGTCAAGAAGTTCTTATCCCCTATCATAGAGCAATAATCGAGTTGGCGTCTACGTTCGCTGGATTCTTCATCGAGCACGTGCCTCGGCAACAGAATATTGAAGCGGATGCTCTAGCCGGTCTCGTTGCTTCCTTGACCGTCCCTACCAATACTCAGTAGTCGATCACGGTGTCTAGTCAAGAACTATTTTTTATGAAAAATGCCTTGTATATTCATCACAGTTACACAACGGAAACAAACGTCGATGTTAAAGACTTGAGATTTTCCTTCATAGACTGCGCCGTATATGGAATTCTTCCCGAGGACCCGAAGGAAGCAGTGTCTATCCAAAGGTGATCCTTCAGATTTTACTACGAAACAGCTACCAAGATGCTGTATTGACGCTCTTACGACGGGCTACTGTTACGATGCTTATCAGACACAGAAGCCAAATATGTACTCCGAAAGTATCACGATGGAGTTTGTCGTGCACATCAACCAGGACCCAAATTACAAGATCGCCTCAAATGAATAGGTTATTATTGTAGAAGCATGGAAAAAATAAATAAATGCTTATGCAGCCCAAAAATCAGCCCCATACGGCTCATAGCTGAAGGAGCCTTCATGCGGCTCAAAAGACCCAAAAGCTTCATGCGGCTCAGAAAGATGAAGGAGAAGCCACGTAGCCTCATACGGCTCAAAACAGGCCTTTACAGCTGGCTATAAATACTCTGAGCAGCTGGCTCATTAATTACCCTGACACAGGAAGGCGGCAGCTCTGACAATGAAGGATTGACAGCTCTGACATAAAGGCAAAATGATGGCTATGTCATAATGGCGTGCTCCTAGAAAGACGAGATAAAATCTTTATAGCTGGCACAATCCACCAATTCCAAAGCCCCTTATGCGGATAGCTTCAAAGACTTCCATATGGCTCGGTCGTGGAATCTACCCTATGCGGTTCAGTTGGAGGCCACCTCCATGCGGCTGCCACTCTCATGCGGCTCTGATTATGGGGGGCCACCCTTATGCGGTTCAGTTGGGGTTTACTCCTATGTGGCTGCCACTCTCATGCGGCTCAGATTGTGGGGGGCCACCCTTATGCAGTTCAGTTGGGGTTCACTCCTATGCGGTTGCCACTCTCATGCTGCTCGGATTATGGGGGCCACCCTTATGCGGTTCAATTGGAGGCCACCCCCATGCGGCTGCCACTCTCATGCGACTCGGATTATGGAGGGTCACCCTTATACGGTTCAGTTGGGGTTTACTCCTATGCGGCTGCCACTCTCATACGTTTCAGTTTGAAAGTTCGAAAGGACTAGAAGGAAGATATTACAAAGACAGCTTTTTGATCAAGGTATGGACACTACGAGTTCTTGGTCATGTCTTTCGGTTTAACCAATGCTCCCGCAGCCTTCATGAATTTAATGAACAAGATCTTCCACCAGTACTTGGACAAATTTATAGTAGTCTTTATAGATGATATCCTGATTTACTCTAAGAGTCAAGAGGAGCATGAGCAGCATCTACGGATAGTTTTGGGAATGTTGAGGAATAAGCGACTTTTTGTGAAGCTTAGCAAGTGTGATTTCTTTCTCAAGGAGGTATCATTTCTTGGTCATATTATTACGGGTGATGGTATATCAGTGGACCCTGAGAAGATCACAGCAGTGGAATCATGGCCCGCTCCCACATCAGCTTCTGAGGTGAGAAGTTTCCTCGGACTTGCGGGTTACTACCGACGATTCGTAAAAGATTTCTCTCGAATAGCGGGGCCTACGACTCGATTAACTTGCAAGGATCAAGAGTTTGTATGGATAGACGAGTGCCAAGCCACTTTTGACGAGTTGAAGAAGTAATTGACCACAGCACCGATCTTGACACTACTATCGGGCCCGGGAGGATTTGTGATCTACAGCGACGCATCCGAGAAAGGATTAGGATGCGTATTGATGCATCACGGTCGAGTAGTAGCTTATGCATTACGACAGTTGAGAGTGCATGAAAAGAATTATCCGACCCACGATCTAGAGCTCGCAGCGGCTATCTTTGCTTTGAAGCTATGGAGACACTACTTTTACGACGAGAAGGTTGATATCTACACCGATCATAAGAGCCTCAAGTACGTGTTCACACAGAAAGAGTTGAATATGCGACAGCGGCGTTGGTTGGAGTTGATGAAAGATTACGAGATCGAGCTACATTATCATCCGGGCAAGGCTAATATCGTAGCAGACGTATTAAGCCGTAAGCCCATGGCACAGTTTTTGACTACGTAGAAGGAGTTAATTAGAGACTTGGAGCAGTGTGGTATTGAGGTACTATTGCCTGGAGCAGATGGCGTATTAGCCAACCTCCAAGTACAATCATCATTGGTAGAGGGCATCAAGGCAGCATTGCCCAATGATGCTAGATTTCGACGACTCAGAGAGAGGACTGAAGCAGGGGAGAAGACGGGATTGAGGATCCATCCTGATGGGACATTGCGATGTGGTGATCGCATTTATATTCCAAATGGAGAGCTACGACAGAGCTTATGGCAGAGGCTCATAGTTTGACTTACTCTATTCATCCCGGAGGAACCAAGATGTACCGCTACTTACGACAGTATTGTTGGTGGCATGGAATGAAGTGAGAGATAGCTTGCTTCGTTGCCAAGTGCTTGGTATGTCAACAAGTGAAGGCAGAGCACCAGAGGACGGCCGGATTATTGCAGCCGCTATCCATTCCCGAGTGGAAGTGGAAGCATATTACTATGGATTTTGTCACAGGTTTTCCTCGGAGTCCTAGGGGACGTGACGTAGTATGGGTGATTGTGGATTGACTTACAAAGACAGCCCATTTCTTACCTTTTAGGGTAGGCCAGACGACAGAGGTATTGGCAGAGATGTATATGGAGCAGATTATGAGATTACACGGTGTGCCTGTTAGTATTGTGTCGGACCGCGACTCAAGATTCATCTTGCCCTTTTGGAGGAGCATGCAAGAGAGTTTGGGCACACGGTTGAAGTTTAGCACGGCATACCATCCGCAGACAGACGGCCAGTCGGAGCATACCACTCAGATGCTAGAGGATATGTTGAGAGCATGTATGCTTGATGTTGGCGGTTCATGGGAGGACCATCTCCATCTTGTTGAGTTTTCCTACAACAATAGCTATCAAGCGAGCATTCAGATGGCTCTATTTGAAGCATTGTATGGTAGGAAGTGTCAGTCTCCTGTTTGTTGGAGCGACATAGGAGAGCGACAACTATTGGGTCCCGAGTTGGTCTTGAGCACAGTGGAGATAGTAAAGAAAATTCAGGGCCACCTGCGAGCAGCGCAGGATCGTTAGAAGTAGTGGGCAGATAATCGTCGCCGACCCTTGGAGTTTAAAGAAGGCGACCATGTGTTCTTGAAGATATCTCCCACTAGAGGCACGATTCGATTCGGAGGACGTGGCAAGTTGAGTCCAAGGTACATCGGGCCTTTCGATGTCTTGGAACGTGTTAGAGAGGTTGCCTATAGATTGGCCTTGCCACCGTCGCTAGAGGGAGTGCATGACGTATTCCATGTATCTCAGCTGAGGAGGTATGTGGCAGACAACAATCATGTGCTTGATCATTCCGAGATCACAGTTGGGCCGAGTTTGTCATACGAAGAGCAACCAGTAGGTATCCTCGATTGCCGAGTGAAGGTGTTGCGGAATCAATCTATTCCATTAGTTCGCGTGGCATGGAAGCATCACTCGCCAGGAGAGTCTACATGGAAGCGCGGAGACAACAGCCAAAATTGCTACCCGCATTTGTTTGAAGACGAAGGTATGTCTTGCATTTTAAGCTCTTAAATTACTACTAATTTCCTTGCATTACATTTGATCCCCCGACCCTAGTTTAATTTCGAGGACGAAATTTTCTTTAAGTTGGGTAGGATGTAAACCCCCATAATTTATATTTAATTTTTATAATTTAATTAATTTTTTTTATGTACTTCATTATTTATGGATTTTTATGCTACTAGTTTATTAGTATAATTAATGTATGTGTGTATATATATATTATTCTATGTGTCCATGTGTGTATTCCTATTAAATAAGGAAGATAATAAAATCTAGGATTTTTAGGAATTTGTTCGTAAATTTTTGAGAATTTATTGCTAGCTTAAAATATATATATATATATATATATATATATATATATATATATATATATATATAAAATATATATATACATATATATATATATATATATATATATATATATATATATATATATATATATAATTAGTTATAATTGTTTAGTTAAAAAAAAAAGAATGGGGCTGGCCCATACCCCAGCAAAGGGGCGGGCCCTGGCCATGTTAGTGGCAGCTCAGGTGGTGTTATGTAAAGGTTTTAAAATTAAAAAAAAGAAAAAAAAGAAGAAGGAGCAGGTGAGGTACTGTTCCTGTGAACAGTACCCGCTCCCAACCCGCGCGGATGTTCAAGCCGCGAGTAACAGCAGAGTTCGGGTTTTAACTTGAAACCTACATCAATTAATTCAAAAAAAATTTAAATCTCATCTAAATCCTCCTCTATCTTTTAGACCAAAACCTAGGTTGAATCCTGGCACCTTACGGATTTAAATTCGAATAGAAATAGGAAGTTTTAAACACCTTATAAGAGCAGTCGGAAATAGGGATTTTGGGAAAAGAAAATAAAAACCATCGACCGAACTTCACCCCAAGCCCAAGCTTCGACTCCAGGACCTCCCCCACACCCCCGCGCTCACCGTCGACCGCCTGATCGCCGCCGTCGACGACCAGATCGCCGGCCAAACCTCTCAAAGTCGACAGTAAAATAGAGAATACTCTGTTTTCGAAGAACCCAGGTACCCGATTTCAAATCCGAATATTTTTTATTCTGTTCAACAAAAATTTGATCTATCGAATGCTGTGCGTAGACAACATACCCATCTCTAAACCTTAGCAATTAGAAAATTTTCTAATGCTTAGGAAATCCCAGAAAAGATTCGGGAAAGTAGAGAAAAATTTCTCAAAAACGAAATCCGAGAAACCCCCAAACCCCTGACTTTGGAAGGGCGATTTCAGACCAGATATTGAGAAATTGTAGGAAATAATTTAGACAGTCCTAGTTAACCTATATGAGATGGAAACCCATCTGTTAGATTCAACTTTTATGTAATATACAGGAAGTTACAGATCGATGAACTTGGAAGAAAAACTATTTTAAAACATTAAAATTTTAGAATTCTGTCCGATACGGCGTACGCCCCGACAAACCGGGCGACGTGGTCGCACGCTATACACATCGAAAGGTGCATATGGACGTTACCGACGTGTGGGAACTGACGGAACTCAGTTTCGTCGTGTGAGCGCGACGAAATCAGTCTGTATCCGTTAAGATACCCCCGTATCGCCAATTTGCAAACCTCGCCCTAACTTCGTGTACAGTCGTCGAATCGAGATAAAACTTACGCCAATATGTCTGAATCGAAATTCTGGTCCTGTGTGCCAAGTTTGGTTCGATTCTAAGAAGGTCGAATCGGAACCCCTTTTTGGCAGGCCCACGACCCACTCAAACGGGCAGTTTTGTACACGGCTCATCGGAATCCAAAACTAGACATACCGTTGAGTTCCCCTCCTCAAACTGAATCCGTAGATATATAGTTTGATGACTTTATAGAACATAGACTTTGGCACACGTTTCGGTGCAAAGCGGGTCCAACGACGGACATCGTTTTGACTCAAAATTATGATTTTGCCCCTGTTTCAGAATTAGACTTTTGGACAGGCATTTCCTAGGTATATCCTTTACACCGAGTGCATTTTTGATGTTTGTTTCAGCGTTTGGAGTTGTTTGGAGATTGTGATATTTCTTGGCTGACATTGTAATTTTCTGGACTTGCCATTTTGTACCATCAGGCAAGATACCTTGCCACTTTACTCTGTGATTATTATATTCTTATTTTTAGTTGTTATTTTTAGTAGTTCTTTTTCTTGATATTATAAAACTGTGCGTCCAAGTCACACTTGGGTGCAAGCGACTCTATCGGTCGTTTTTCTCGCTTTATTTATTTATCTTGCATTGACTTAGCCTAGTGACGACCATTGATATTGAGGTATTGGTATATCTCGTACGGCCTTGACACTTGCTTTACCACGTGTTGTGAGTCACATGTAGGACACGTATCTGTGTAGTCGGCTGGCCATCGATACGTATGGAGCGTGCGACGGATAGGAGTAACTGCCAATAGAATTGTATGCTAGAAGACTTGGCAGTTACTAGAGGTTCATGAGTCATGGTTGTGACCCTACTAGGCATTGCGTAGGGAGAACAGTTTCCTTAACGTATGGGTCCTAATGCACTTTCCTATTTCTGATACTGCTTGCCTCTGATATTCGAGGAATGTTATGCTTTAAGGTCCCTGGTATCATGATGGGGCCATACCTGAGTTACTGCTACTAGCCAGATACCCATGCGTTGAAGGTCTGTTCTTAACTGCATTTTCACTGTAGAACTGGTAGGCACCCTATTGCATGCATCCCTTCTCTTTCTATTACATTATCACAGTTTATATGGCATGGTATTTTCTTGTATCTTGCTATGTCCCTCTGAGGACCTGGTTATCTTTCCAGGATTAGACGACTTTCCGCAGGAGTACGGAGCGGCTCTGGATCCATCATACATCGGTGACGAGGCAGTTCCTACTGATTTCAAGTCTATTCTTTATTGAGACATTAGTGGACATTATTTTTACATCTTATTTCTTTCTATTTTGCGGAGGTTGCACTCCGATCTTGTGAGACTATTTATCATAGCTGTTTGGAGTGAGTATGTTCATCTGGCTATCTTTTGATACACTTATTTATTATTTGGACTCTATTATCTTCTTTGTTGAGCTGTGATGAGATTAGATTATATATTACTGGCCTGTGGTTATTTTATTTACAGCTTATGTGCATATATGAGGATTCCATATATTGGAGTATTCTTCGTATATGTGCAGCTGGCATGTTCACGTGCTTGGTCATATGTATTTTGGGACTGGGATGTTACAGGGTTTACTCCTATACGGCTGCCACTCTCATGCGGCTCGGATTATGGGAGGCCACCCTTATGCGGTTCAGTTGGGGTTCACTCTTATGCGGCTACGCGACTGCCACCTTCATGCGGCTCGGTAGTCGGGGCCACGCTCATGCGGCTCTGCCAGGACTCCCCGTCTATGCGGCTTATATCACAATGGCAGTAGTGACACATGGCAGGAGGTCGACTAAGACTTATTCTCCCGCGTTCGTACGGCTGTGACACGTGGCAGAAGATTGACCAAGACTTATCCCATCGGATTTGATGCGATCAACAAATTATCACAATGCAGATTTGGTGCAATCAACATTAACTGCCCAGGTCGATTTCGAACAAACTATCCAGATTTGTTACAATCAACATTAACTGCCCAGATTTGTTGCAATAAATATTAACAGCCCAGATTAGTTTCCAACAAACAAGATCAAGGTTAATTTTAACCAAATCCCTAACCGCCCACTTTTTAAGGAGCAATTACTGCACACCCTACTTATCACAAAGCCCTATAAACAGCAAGGTGCCATTCCCTTGCAAAGAGGAGAGGACACAGAGAGCGGCGGAGACAAAAAAGAGAAGCATAGAGCAAAGGGCATCTAGCAAGAGCATTTCTTCATCAGAGCCGAAGCGACGTCCGATCGTCCAAGGAGTAAGGTAGAGTTGATAGCACTCTCCCGAGCCTCTACCGTCACCCCCTAGAAAAACAAAACAATTGTACTTTTCATTGCTTTTCCTAGGTTTTGTTCCTAGGCTCTCTTCTGTACAAGCGAGTTTGTAGTTATGAAGTAAAAGTCCAGTCCTCCCATAAAATTGTTTTTTTTTTATAATCAATGGCAAACACGATAGCGACTCTGCTGGGGACTAACTTCTCCACGGCTGAAAAGTTGGTGATGCAATCTGACGTCGCTAAGCTCGGCTCCACGCAACAGATGTTGGTCATCCACTTCGACCAGCATGCGTTTGAAGAAATGCTCTCCGACGGGAGCGCTGGTCCGCTCCAGAAGCGAACTCGCACGAAGAAGGCCCGCAGGGAGTGGAGGCCCAAATCATTTGCTCCTTCCCAAGCTCTGGAAGAAATGCTCTCTGCTGCCTAAGACGGCGGAGAAGGCTCTCATGCGGCCCCACTTCAGACCGTAGAGAACTCTGCTGTCCCCAAGTTCGGCAGAGGAAAACACTACGATGTTGGATTTGTAGGGGCAAAGAGGGACTCTATGTTTGCCATTAAAATCGTTTGATTGCAAATCTTAATACAAACAGAACAGTGTTACAATATAGGACTTCGATGTAGTCCTAGGAGTACACTTTTGTTTAATCTGGGTCCTAAGTGCCAATGGAGCGAGTGGTAATGCGTTGACTCCGTTGACGGGCTGACGACGGTTATCGGTTCTCTGAAGGTATAGATTGCTCTGGGTGCTGGAGCTGGCTGAGAGGAGGAAGACGTTGAGTGTCTGTATCTGTCTCTCTGGTGATCTCTGTCTGGATTGTTCGTATGTATGTCTCTCTCTGTGTGTGTAAGGAGGGGATGATTCCTCCATTTATAGCTGGGCAGGTTGGCTGCCCATGCGCGTATATGTAGGATACACCGGTGCGTAGGGACGCCACGTAGAGATTGCTGATGGAGGCGTATGGACGATGCGCCCTACTCGCGAGGTTGAATTCTTCATACTGCTGTTGTGAGCCGGCACGTAGCAGAGGAGAAGATCTTTCTGTTGCTGAGATCTTGGATGAGTTGAGTCAAAGGACATGTGTCGTCGACCCATGGCTCGGAGATCTCTGATTTGGTGGGGGGATGATTTGGTGGGATACGCCTTGGATTGGGCGCATGATTAGATTTTGGCTCGTGACCTTTAGGAGTCACGAGCCATTCTGGGCGCATGGCTTTTGAGGCGCATGCAAGCGACTTTCCTTCTGTCTTTCGGGATCAGAGATCAGTCTGGGGCACATGGCTTTTGAGGCGCATGCAAGCGACTTTCCTTCTGTCTTTCAGGATCAGAGATCAGTCTGGGGTGCATGGCTTTTGAGGCGCATGCAAAGCTTCAACTGGATACTCTTCTTCTGTCTTTAGGGATCAGTGAAGGGTCTGAGGCGCATACAGGTTTGGGCGCATGGCCGCGGAGGCGCATACGGGTGGTCGAGTGGCCACGTGGCAGTAGCCGTCAGGATAGAGTCATGATGATGCTGACATTGTGGACGCTTCATTTTCTGCAAAAGCTGTCAGCCGTTCAGACTTGGGAAGGCGTGCTGCCAACTCTGTCAGTTCAGCATTTAATGTTGGTGACATTCGATGGACAGCTGAGTGGGTGCATCGATTGACGTTCTACTAGGCGTATGGGGGCGCATCCCCTTTGATGCGCTCGGTACAGGGTGCATCTGTTTGAGAGGTGTGATGCGCTGACTAGCCGGCGCATCCGACACGTCTTTGATAGTGCGGCTGTTTCGCTTCTCGAGTGCTTTTAATAGCCGCTTGGCTGAAGTCGAGGCGTCTGATTCATCCATTTAATGTGAGTTCATTGCACGGAATCCGGAGAGCCATCCACTTGGCGCATGGGTTTGATCTGCCCGGCCTATAAATAGTGGTATGGAGAGAAGGTTGGCCTCTCATTCCCTCACATCTTTTCAGTATGAACTCAGGTTCTCGGGTACATTCTGTTGACGAAGTACTCCCGAGGGTGAAGATGAGACGCCATGTCGTCATTGATGCTCTTGAAGGTGACTGTTACATCCAAAAGACGGAGTCGAGAGCTTCTGAGGCAGGCGGAAGGTGCCTGTTGCATCCAAAGATGGGGATGCTCGGGCCTTGTCTTCATTGTTCCGGAAGAGCCGTAGATCGGAATGGCGGTGCTAGGCTCTCTCTTCCTTCAAAGTGGGTGTCGCCCGCTCTGATTGTGTTGAAAGCTGCCTTTCGCCGTGATTTCGATCACGGTCTTCCTTGGCCTTTGGAGGCTCTTTCGAAGCCTCCCCTGGCCACAGACTTGCGGTGCTCTTCTCTTCCTTGGTTCCAGCCAGAGGGTTAAATGCTTTGTGTATCGAAGCATTTATCAGGTGAGCCTGGCTGGAAGAGCGGCACACTCCTGCTCGGCCAGGTGAGCCTGGTTGGAAGAGTGGCACATAACTGGGCTACTGAAGGGATGCACATAACTGAGCTGGATGCACATAACTGTGGATGCACATAACTGAGCTGCTGAAGAGATGGCAGGATGCGCCTGGATGGGGGCGCATAGTAACTGCTGCGCCTATCTGGAGATGCATGGTGGCCGCTGCGCCTATCTGAAGGCGCATGGTGGCCGCTGCGCCTATCTGAAGGCGCAAGGTGGCCGCTGGCTGTAGACTTAGGATCTTTTCTTTTGTAGAAATTCTCCTTTGTACAACCTTTTCTAGACTTTTATATATAAAATAAAAAGTCCTTCTTCAAATGTCTATACTTATTGACTTTGCTGTGAAGTGTTCTGTGCGAGTCCTGGCGCATGTAGTGTCTGGCGCATGGTCTTTCTGGTTGTGAAATTCCATGCTTCTACAAGACCCCCTTCAAAGTTTTTAAAACTTTTGAATAAGTTTTGGAATACTTTGAATAAGAAGCATGGTGATCAGGGCACATGATTATTGGGGCGCATGCCTGTTCAGCCGCATGCTCTTCTCAATTAATGAATTTGATAATGCCTCGGTAACCGAAAAGATTAATGATGATCTTTTGGTTTTATCTGCTGCTATCTTCACAAGACCCGAGGCGACGGCTAAGATCACTCGTCATCGGTTCACGCGTGCGACCATGGCCTATAAATAGGTGAAAGGTGGAGAGAGAGAGTTCTTCTATTCTGTGTCTTTGCCTCCTTTAGAGTTCTTTCTTCAAAACCCTAACTTCTTCCTCTCTGTTAGAATGGCTCCCAAGACTCCTCGCGGCGGTGCCGGCAAAGGAAAGGGGAAGGAGAAGGAGCCGGTAGAGGCTGTCGTGAGTGACATTCCTCGCCCGCCTGTCGAAGTTCGGCCGACGGTAGTCGGTGAGCTTTATTGTCTCCTATCGATGTAGAAAACTTTCCCGCCGACGTGCATAGGCTCAGGCCTTTATCATGCACTGTGGCTTTAATTGCTGACGCACATGGGTTTTACACCCTGATGATGCGCCGAAGCCATCGCTGACGTGCATGGGCTCACGCCTTGATGACTCGCCGAGGCTATACCGCTAACGCGCATGGGTTTATACCCTGATGATGCGCTGAGGCTCCTTTTTCAGATGCGCTTAATACGCGCATCTGACGAGCATGAAGCTCTGATCTTTGTGTTGTCTCTAATATCTTTGCATTTTTGTGTTAGTGTCGATGACTATTCCACTCTTGAACGAAGTGCTCCTGGACGCTGTACTCTGTCAGATGGAAGTAGATTATGATGAAGAGGTGATAAACCCTGCTCAAGCGGCTATTATGTTGGATCAGCATCCCGAAAGAATGATTCAAATTCGGGAACAACATCAAGGGTTCCTTAAACGGATGATGGAACGTAGCGTTCTAAAATCCGCCACTTTCGATAAAGTGACCTTCTTAAAGCCCGAGTTCCTGTTCGGGGACCGCCTTTCTTCTACTGAAGCCCAGGTGCTGAAGGTCAAAGAAGACTGGTTCTTTACAGCCAGGGGCGTGCATATGACCGTCAGGCAGCTTGAACGTCAATGGCCTTTGTTAACTTTCTGTCGGCTTGCTTCTAAAAGGAGAATGTCCTGGGACATTACTCCATCCCAAGAAGGAGCGGTAACAGGCATCATCAGAAATGATTCTTCTTCTGATCAGAGGGATACTCTGGTCGCCTCGCGAGCTGGTACCTCTTACACCTGGCGGACTCTTCGTCCTGGGAGTATTTATAGCGATGTTCCCGTTAATACTTTTGCCTTAGGTGCTTCGACTTTTGCTTGTCGCATGTTGTTGATGGAACAATCATACCCCAAGGGAGAATTTCGGGTAGAGGGTTGGTGCCATTATGTTTCAAAATGGGACAAACTGACACACTGGATCCTGTCGCGGTTTTAGACTGAGCTCCAAGAGATTGGGCTGACCGCCGCAGTCCGTACCACTCAGGCAGGTATAGAGATTAACAGGCACATGTTCCTTGCACTTTTGGAGATGTTTGATACCCATACCGGGACCTTCTTCACTCCAGTGGGGGAGCTAGGGCTCGCGCTTCATGAGATGTACGAGGTATCAAAACTCCCCTGGGGATCGGAACCTTACGAGGAATACTTCCCGACCAATGAAGAATTCTAGGTCTTGGGAGACAAAGCTGATGAGATGATGGTTGTCTTCAAAGAAGTAGCGAGTCATCACTACTATATGCAAAAGAAGGATAGGGACGGGACGCAGCCTCATGTGACTGCTTGGAGAGATCACATCTTTAGGCAGGACAAGGAGGATCCTTCCCATTTTTATACTCCACCGGCACTTTCTCGCAACGAGGTGCTTTCTAAAATGAGCAGGTTGGGCGAGAAGAATCCCTTGGAGAACGAGGACCAGCAGTCGGATGAACGCTCCTATAGCTGTTTTTGGCATCTCACCTATCGGATGTCGCCAAAAGCAGTATTAGTCGCGTATCTTATGATTTGGCTCCGGGACCACGTCTTTTCAGGCGGTTCTGGCTCTGTAGAGAGGGTGACTCGGAACTTAATTCTGTCGGCCGTGAAGTTGGCCTTCGGCCGTCCTTTAGCTTTACTCCCCGCAATGGTGTGTAACCTGTTGCGGGGTCTTCGAGAGTTTGCGGGAGATGTCGTTCACGAGCGGGGCAAAAACAATAACTTTCTGCGTGCCGAACTGCCGTTTCATTATTTGATGGGGTGGTTAATTTTACACCATGCCAATGTGATGAGCCCGGGTTCTGAGGAAGACCACAGGTCCGGAGATGCGTTCCTCCGACGTTTCTACCGGAGGAATTGGTCGTACACCGGTGTCCCCGTTTGCAGGAAAGTTTTATCCCATCTTCAGGGATGGGAGATCGCCAAAGTTGGTCCTGTCTTCTCCGATTTTGAGGCCAACGAAGATCTGGTGGACTCGGGTGAGAATGCCACCACTCTGTCTCCATGGGGATTCCGCTGGCTGCAAAGTATCCGGCTGTCCCATTTGGTATATCGGAACAGAAACCAGTGTTACCTGGAACCGTATCTGCCGAGCCGCTTTGCGAGGCAATTCGGGTACGCCGAATTGATATTGGATAATCCCAGTATTACCTTGGGGTACGCTGGAAGTTTGCTGGATGGTGCACGAGCTTGGCATTACTATAATTCCGGATGTACTGGAGCCCGCTTTACGCTCCCCGTCCAGAATCCGCGGCCGCCGATTCTCTACTCAGCCGCCAGATTTTACTGTGCTATGGCTGCTCCGCCCACCGGATATGATAGGGAGACCAGTTTTATTGCAGGCACCCATTTAGCGGCGGGTGCAGACACTTTGGCGAAGGCTCGGTCGTACCGTCCGCCCGAGTTGGGTCGAGGCGCCCCCGCCGTATCTACCGGGGGTCAGGGAAGACCCTCGGTTGATCAAACGAAAAGGGGTGCAGATACAAAAGTTGACTCTCCTGTATCGAAAAAGCAGAAGAGGGCGTCGTCACCGACGGTGTCCTCGGACTTCGCATCTGCAGAGATAAGATGTCCTGTAAGGTTTGATTTCAAGTTCAGCTCCTTATGTAATCATGCTTTTCCCCTTGTTGTGTAGGAGCCGCTGATAAGAAAGCCTCGCACACCAAAATTTGGTGGGAGCAGGCCAAAGGAGATGGTGGGCTCGTCTGACATGCGTATTCCACCTACTATGACATCTTCCATGGAGGAGAATATCGAGGGTGTTGCTGTAGAGATTCCAGCCTCTCCGGATTATGTCAGACGGGAAGCTGAAGATGCAGCAGCTTCCGAGAAGATGAAGACCACAGCGTCGGCCTTGGATGACGTTGCCGCGGATCCGCAAGAGTCTACTACGGGGGCAACAGGTATAGTTGAGACAGAGGAGAGGGTTGATTCCTCTCCTTATCATGATGAGGGGAGGTCGGCTGGATTATTGCCGAGTCCTACCCCGGCTTCAACCGTGGGAGTTGAGGCGGCTACCGATCAGGAGGTAGCGACAGATTCTGTCCCAGTGGAGGGACTTGATGACGAGACCCGTCTACCGGTCACAACCGCTGAGGCGGGTCAAGAGACGAGTGATAATTTCCCCATTCTGCCAAGGGAAGTACCAGTTGTCGATAGGACGTTGGGGGTAGAAGAGGTGGCCGTTGACGGTGGTTCCTCCGGGCTTGAGAAGGACGAGGGTGTGGAACCCTCTGTTGCCCCTCCTACTTGGGGTACTATTTCGACGCCTGCGCGGGCTTTCTCTGTTCCTTCGGCTTCTCGGGCTAGCAGTCCAGCCCCCGTTGATGAAGAGCTCATTGATACTGAGGTTCAAGCCTCGCAGGTTGAGGTTGGCGGATCTTCTTCCGGTCCGCAAACTGCTGTAGCTCCTCCAACTCCTGTTATGACGCCGCAGGTCCTGGCGGATGCAGACGAGTATGTGAAATTCCTCGTCGAAGGGGTATACAAAATGCTGCAGAAGGGTGTATCTGCTGTGATGGATGCCAATAGAAGCTTTACAACGGCAAGAACTTTGGCAATGCCCTGTATCGAGCTGATCCGCATTCACCAAGGCCACGACCATATGGCCGAAATTCTGGAGGCTTCGGTGATCGAGCTGGACGAGCGGCTTGCGGAACTTCAGCACATCCAGCGAAACGACCTCTCCGTCCTGATAGATGCGAAGAAGGGGAAGCTGATTGCCGATATTGAGTCTTCATACCAGGCCACTGTGGGCCTTTGGTAGCGCGAGGTGGCTGAGACTGAGGCTGCGGTAGAGCAGTTGTCTCAGTCCATGAAGATGACGGTGGAAACTCGAGCTGCATTGGATGCTAATATCGCGGATATCGACACCCAGATGCGCCACCTTGAAGATCAACGAGCCCGACTCCAGTTAAACGCCGAGCGTGTCCGGGCTGAACACGCAGCATTCCAGAAGGAAGAAGCGACCTTTACACAGCGGACTCTTGCCTTGGCGCAGCAGCGACAACAGCTTGATGCGAAGCATGAAAGCGATACTTCCGCTGGGGCTGTTGAATTGATGCGTCAAGAAGCTGAGCGACGAGTCCTGGCGACTGTGGAGGCCCGTACAGCCGACCTAAAGCTTCGAGTCAGGGAGCTCTCAGCCCACCCTGGGAAGGTTCAGGGACTGTAGTTTTTTCCTCTTTTTTATGCTCTTTTGCAACCCTTTGCTGAGGGATAATGTAGCCTTTTGTACTCTCTATTTCAAAAAATAAAAAAGTACGCAACTTTTTGTGATGTGTTCATTTTTGTTATTATGAACTTGATGATTTGTGTGGACCTATTATCTTTTGCGCACCTTGGTTTTAGGCACAGATAATAAGTTTGAAGGAACCAACATGTTTGCTCAGAGGTGATGTGGATATGGCAATCATTGGGTCCAAATGATAGAATCATCCTACTCAGAGGTGTGATGGACGTGGTAGGAATGATCCTGGGGGATACGCTGAACAACTCAGAGGTAATGTGGACATAGAAGTTCGGCGATCGATGTACGACAACACAGGGGTTGTTTGTACAAGATGTTTACTCAGAGGAAATATGGACGTGGTAAACATGAAGGGTAGCGTCGGCTTACGTAGCGTAAGAGTCCGCTTTGTAGGGTGTAGAAGAACAACTCAGAGGTAATGTGGACGTGGTTGTCTTTCTACTGAAGGAAGCCACGAAACAGCTGGGTTCTCGAAGCGGATGAGTTTGTGGAAGAAGATTGTTTGTGAATCCCGATGATTGGGCCCACAGATCCCCTTGGGGAAGTACATGTCTGAAGGATGTCAAGAATAGTACTTCTTTAGGAACTTGCCGTTGATGGGCATCATAAACAAGTCTCCATTGGGTTTGGCGAGGCGGTAAGCACCGTTTGAGTATACCATCTCTATGATGAAAGGTCCTTCCCACTTGGGCTCGAACTTTCCTGGTGTCTTGTGAGTTAAAACCATCGGTCTCCTGACTGCCAGAACCAGGTCACCAACTTGGAAAGTCCTCTGTTTGACCTTCTTGTTGAAAGCCTGTGATATACGGGCTTGGTAGAGTTCGATACGTTGTTGAGCTAGGAGACGCTTCTCATCGAGTGCCTCCAGTTCCCGCAGACGACGACGTTGATTGTCCTCTTCTGTGAGTTTGTTTGTTATTGCCACGCGGAGTGAGGGTATCTGGATCTCGAGAGGCAGTACCGCTTCACTCCCGTAGACCAGAGAGAATGGTGTGTTGCCTGTCGGGGTCCGTACCGTTGTGCGGTAGGCCCAAAGGCATTCGCCAAGCTTTTCATCCCAGTCGCGTTTATTGGATGACACGACCTTTTTGAGTAGCCTGACGATGGTTTTGTTGAACGCCTCTGCTAACCCGTTTGCTGTCGGATTATAGGCGGTAGATGCCACATTTTGAATGCGGTTCTTGTCACAGAACCTGCTAAAAATATGGCTGATAAACTGGAGACCGTTGTCATGAATGATCCGCCGGGGTACTCCAAAACGGTAAATGACATGGTGTTTGATAAAGCTGACCACCCTGGAGCTCTTTACTTCCGCTAGTGGGACTGCTTCTGCCCATTTGGAGAAGTAATCGGTGATGGCCAGGATGAAGCGGTGTCCTCTTGATGAAGGAGGGGTGATAGGTCCCACAATATCCATGCCCCAGGCTTCGAAGGGCCAGGAGGCGACTGTAGGATGTAGTGGTTCAGACGGTATATGTATGAAGTCAGCATGGAGTTGGCATGCGTGACACTTCTTAGTATATTCAACAGCGTCGGTGGCCATAGTTGGCCAGTAGTAGCCCATACGTCGCAGTCGATCCTATAACTTAGGACCGGGTTGATGAGCTCCACAAGTTCCGTCATAAGCTTCTCGGAGGGCTTCGGCTGCTTCTTCGTTGGACAGGCATCGAAGGAGGAGCCCATCGAAGGAACGTCGGTACAGCATTTTAGTAGCTGTGTCGTAGTAGAATCGAAGAGAGCGTCTCCTGACTGAGACGGCTTCCTTCGGGTCCTCTGGAAGAATTCCGTAGACAGCAAAGTCGATGAACGGGAACCTCCAGTCTCGGACATTAACACCAGTGTTCGTCGGTATGGCGTGGGCCACTTGCAAGCACAGGTTGTTTCTGGGACAAATCAAGTCTCGATCTGTTACCGTGACATAGTGTTGAGTCCCAAAGGGCGCTGCCAATGAGGCTGCGAGGCCAGCCAGAGCGTCAGCCTCCAAGTTTTGTAAACGAGGCACGTGTTCGATGAAGAACCCGGTGAAGGTTGAAATAATGTTCAATGCAACTTCATGGTAAGGGATCAGATCTTCATGGCGAACCTCGTACTGCCCTCGAATCTGGTTCACGACGAGTTTTGAGTCACCGTAGGCTTCCAGATGGTCCACCCCCAGCTGTTGTGCGAGTTGGAGTCCCATGACGAGTGCGTTGTACTCGGCAATATTGTTGGAGCACGGCTTCGAAAGGGAGTAAGCACGCTGGATGACTAGCTGATCGGGGGAGACTAAGACTACCCCCACTCCTGCGATGATTTGGCCTTTGGGGCCTGTTCTCTAAGCGCCATCGAAAAACATCTGCCAAACGGAGCTTTCTTCGGTGACGTTGGATTCTTGGACCTCATCCGGGATGTCTTCATAGAGTTTTGAGGATTCTGGGATGGGGTGTGCAGCTAAAAAGTCAGCCAGAGCTTGACCTTTAACAGCTTTTTGTGGGACAAACACCATATTATATGGTGTTAGCAAAATTGCCCATGTGGCTAGCCGGGAGTTTAATGATCCTGGCTTCGTCATGAGGACTCTGAGTGGATTGACTCAGGAAATGACATGAATTGTCTGGCCCGAGACATAATGACGAGTCTTCTGGGTGGCAAACACCAAAGCCAAGCACTCCTTTTCAACAGGGTTGTACCGGTGTTCGGCCCCGATGAGCGTTCGACTGAGGTAGTAGATTGCTTGCTCATAGCCTGTATCGCTGTTTTGAGCCAGCAGAGCGCCAAGGGAATGATCCATGGCACGGACGTAAAGAAGAAATGGTTTGCCCGCGATAGGTGCCACTAGGACTGGTAGGCTCGTCAAGTAGGCTTTGATGTCGTCGAAAGCCTTCTGGCACTCCTCTGTCCAGACATAAGAGACTCCCTTCTTCATGAGCAGAGTGAAGGGTTGACATTTACCGGAAAGGTTTGCTATGAACCTTCGGATGTATGCCAGACGTCCCTGCAAGCCTCGAAGTTCTCGAAGATTCTTCGGAGGGTCCATGTTGAGGATGGCTTTGGTCTTCTCGGGATCAACATGAATGCCTTTCGCCGTGATGACAAAGCCCAAGAATTTGCCGCTAGAAACCCCCAGGAAGGATTTAGCGGGGTTCATTTTGAGTTGATGTGCCCGCATGAGATTGAAGACTGTCTTTAAATCTTGTAGGTGATCTCCTTTGAGGCGGCTCTTGACTGCGATGTCGTCAATATAGCATTCGACTATTTTGCGAAGATGTTGACGGAAAATGGTGCTCATAGCTCGTTGGTATGTTGCACCGGCATTTTTCAAGCCGAAGGGCATTACTGTGTAGCAGAAAACACCCTTTGGAGTCCTGAATGACGTGTGTTTCGCGTCATCGGGGAACATCTTGATTTGATTGTAGCCTGAATACCCATCCATGAAGGACATGCGTTCAAAACCACATGTGTTGTCGATCATTACGTCGGTGATCGGAAGCGGGAATTCGTCCTTCGGGCAAGCAGAATTGAGATCCCTGAAGTTGATACAGACTCGTATCTTCCCATTCTTCTTGGTGACAGGTACGACGTTGGCTACCCAATCTGGGTGTTGTTCCTCACGGATGAAGCCGCTAGTCAAGAGTTTGTCCACCTCCTGATCGATGGCATTCATGATGTCCGGACGGAAACGTCGTTGTTGTTGTTTGATAGGTTTGGCATCAGGTAAGATGTTCAACTATGCATTACGATCTGTGGATCGAGTCCTGGCATGTCTTCGTAGCTCCAGGCAAAGACGTCGATATACTCTTTAGCCAGCTGGATTAAAGCCTCTCGGTCTTCTCCTTCTAGGCTTTTGCTTATTGGCTGCTGAGGGTTTAGACGGGCCCTCCTCAGGGATTATGCCAGGAGGCACCACCTCGACGGCAGCTTCGCCGGACTGAGCGTTCTGTTGTGCACACGTCTGCACTGGAAGTGCCTCTTCTGTTGAAGAAGAGACCGTACGGCAAGACTTGATCTTCCTGCCTTTTGATTTGGAGGTAGAGCGTACCTCCGGTTGAGTCACCTCGGAGACGAGGTTGGGGTGAACCCAGAGGACCTCTTCTCGAGTTGTGGTGAGTGGGATGAGTCCACTCACATTGTCGCGGGTAGGTGGCAAGTTCACCACCTCTATTGTCGCCTTAGGGATGGGGACGACGCCATCTTGTGTGGTGGTCGGCAGCAAGGTGCCGAACTGAAGTGATACCACATTGGCTGATACCGTCTTCTCTTCGTAGTCGACGGAGATTACATCCGCATTGATCATGCACTGGATGTAATTCTTGAGGACGTAGCAGTCCTTGGTCGGGTGTCCGATAAACCAATGGTAGTGACAGTACCTCGGGTTGTCCACTTTCCCAACTTCATCGGGCCGCTTCGGGTCCGAGAGCTTGATCTTGTCACCCTGCTTCAGTATTTCGAAGAGTTGTAGGGTGTCTTCATCATTGAATGAATACACCTCCTTAGGTCTCGGTGCCAGTGGAGGCTTCTGAGTAGGCGCAGATGCGCCCTTCGAGGCATTAACAATCAATGCCTATTTCCCCTTTGCTTCTCACCCGGAGTTGTTGGCTGCTGACCTTTTCCCCTTATCATCAAAGACGGGGAAGCTGACACCCAGAAGACGTGCATTGGCCGCCTTCTTTTCTGCGACTTTAGCTTCGATGATCAGGGAGCTCCAGTCGGAAGGGGGAGTAGAGTTGAGCCAGAACTTCACTGCGGGCAGCATGTTCATACTGCAAGAGGAGAGGAGCGCATGTTCTGGCATGCCTTGAGGTAGCCTGAAGCAGGCTTGTCGGAAGCGTTCGATGAACACCCGAACCGTTTCTTTCTCCTTCTGGCGTATCTCTATGAGAGATGCCATCATCATGTCCTTCTCGCCATCGTAGAAGCGATCAAGGAAGAGGCGCATCAAGTCGTCGAAGGACGATATATAATTGTCGGGGAGGCTGCAGTACCAGTCATACGCCACCCCTTTTAGGGCCCCAACAAAGATGCTGGTGAGGAGCGTGTCCTCCTTTGGAAGATGCCCCGTTTGTGACTGAAAATATGTCAGGTATCGACGCGGAGAGTCCTTCCCATCGTATGGTGTGAGTGTTTATGGTTTATATTTTGGGGGATAAACCACCTTGTTCCACTCGAGAGGATAAGGCTGGGGAATGCCCATCTTCTGGCGCTCCTCTTGCCTGTTTTTGGACTCGAAGCGCTCCCGTAGGTCCTTGATCATTTCGACCACATCCTCCGTGGAGCTAGGAGTCGGGAAAGGTGGCACTATCTGAAGCAGAGCGTTTGAGGGTTCCGATGTCTGAGGTGCTTCTGTGTCGGAGGGTGCCCGTTGAAGGGGTACACTCGACTCTCCATTAACTCCTGGGTCGGACCGATTGAAGGTGTTCTGGTCAAGGCCGACCGAATATCAAATACTGCTTGAGTCAGTGCTTGCATAGAGGCAGAGAGGGTTTTGAGTCCTCCCTCTAATGAGTCTATGCGCTGAACAATGTCCTGCGGTGGCGCATCAGACTCGGCATTATCCCCAGCCATGTATACTGTCCTGACACGGCCAGGAGTGGATGGATTGGTTGAGGCTTCGCTCTCGGCCTCACTTTCATGTGGGGGAGTCACCTCTCCTGGTGTTTCAGCTTGGCCACCCCCAGTCACATTCTGGAGGTCATTTTCGACGGGCGCATCTGCCAGGGCCTGATTGTCCTCGACTCCGTCTTGAAGGGCCTCTTCGTCTCTACCCCCAGCTGTGTCCTGAGGGACATCCTCATTTCGAGGTGCTTCTGGGAGGCTGACTTCGCCTCGAGGATGAAGATCCGCCGCAGCTGTGCTTTGGACATCTTCGTCTTCGGAAGGAAGCTCAACAAGGGTCTGACTACCCCCAGCTTCCTCCAAGAACTTCTTCTTTGACCGAGTGCCTTCGAACACCCCAGAGGTCGAGACTTCTGCCTTAGTTCTCCTTGATTGGCTTTTGGACGAGGAATTGCCGGTCGCCTTCCGGAGAGATGAGGAGTTGGAGACCACATTGCATGAAGCAACTCTTGGCTCCTCTTTTGTTGACACCTTCTTCCCATGGCGATGTCGGAGGGGTGTCGATGACTGTAGTCGCTGGAAGACTGACTGCCTTGGTGGTACTGCCGTCTTGCCACAGCAGTTGATAGTGACCACCGCACAAGTATTCCCCGTGAGAGGCTCATCGTGCTTGTTGGTCGACTCTCCTGACCGGTGCTTTTGAGTGATCACATTACGCAGGTCGTTGGAGGAGAGTGCTACCTTCATACCCCCTCCAGGCGTATGGCAAGGCCAAACGCCGGGGAGGATAGGTGAGTGCTGCGCCCCCTGATCTAATACCAAGCAGGCATCATGATCAGTAGTGGGGGAACAACAACATTTGAAGTGACTTGAACGGACCTCGAACGCACAACCAGAGGAGGCGCAGGAGTTCAAGACCACTAAATTTGCCGCACTCGACTTGGTTATACACGCAGTGGATGCGCCCAAGTGAGATGAGGACTTTGAAGATCGACTCGTCTTTGGCGCCGAAGCACCTGAGTCGACCTTGTACAGCTTGCCATCGGCAGCGCACGTGATTGTGAGCACGTGCCTCTGGCCTGCTGCTGGCATAGCACGCTTGGGGCGTATGGCCCGTGCCGCCTTGGATCTCTTTGTACTAGCCCGCTGGGGCGTATAGTACTCAGCATCCAAATTCTCTTCGCCATTACAGCGAGTGAGTCTGTCAAAGACAGAGACTTTTTGTGGCGCATCAGAGGTGATGCGCGGGGCTTTGGTTGCATCCCTGCTCCGTCGACGCATCTTCCTCGCCTGAGAGGGAGATGGCTGGGGAATGTGGTCAGCTGCACGTTTCCCCGAGAGATGCGCTGCATCAGCGGGCGCACCTTGGTTGCTGAGAACGTCAACAGGAAAGGAGCGCTGGATTGGCACATCCCCTTCAGTGGTGGTGCCCGAGGCGTCGACTTTGCGCATCCAGACACGGCGGGTCTTCTTCGGCTTCGACAGCCGCTTCGAAGGACTCGCACTTCCTTCAGAAATGAACTCCTCGTACGCCTGTTGATTGAGGCGCACGACCAGCGTCTTGTGGAAGGAGCCCACCTTCACGTCGTCGGCCTGTGACACAACTTTCTCGGAAGAGGAGAAAGAAGTCCCCAGCAGAGTCGCCAACTTGTTTGCCATTAAAATTGTTTGATTGCAAATCTTAATACAAACAGAACAGTGTTACAATATAGGAATTCGATGTAGTCCTAGGAGTACACTTTTGTTTAATCTGGGTCCTAAGTGCCAATGGAGAGAGTGGTAATGCGTTGACTCCGTTGACGGGCTGACGACGGTTATCGGTTCTCTGAAGGTGTAGATTGCTCTGGGTGCTGGAGCTAGCTGAGAGGAGGAAGATGTTGAGTGTCTGTATCTGCCTCTCTGGTGATCTCTATCTGGATTGTTCGTATGTATGTCTCTCTGTGTGTGTGTAAGGAGGGAATGATTCCTCCATTTATAGCTGGGCAGGTTGGCTGCCCATGCGCGCATATGTAGGATGCGCCGGTGCGTGGGGATGCCACGTGGAGATTGCTGATGGAGGCACATGGACGATGCGCCCTACTCGTGAGGTTGAATTCTTCATACTGCTATTGTGAGCCGGCACGTAGAAGAGGAGAAGATCTTTCTGTTGCTGAGATCTTGGATGAGTTGAGTCAAAGGACACGTGTCGTCGACCCATGGCTCGGAGATCTCTGATTTGGTGGGGGATGATTTGGTGGGATGCACCTTGGATTGGGCGCATGATGAGATTTTGGCTCGTGACCTTTAGGAGTCACGAGCCGTTCTGGGCGCATGGCTTTTGAGGCACATGCAAGCGACTTTCCTTCTGTCTTTCGGGATCAGAGATCAGTCTGGGGCGCATGGCTTTTGAGGCGCATGCAAGCGACTTTCCTTCTGTCTTTCGGGATCAGAGATCAGTCTGGGGCACATGGCTTTTGAGGCGCATGCAAAGCTTCAACTGGAGACTCTTCTTTTGTCTTTAGGGATCAGTGAAGGGTCTGAGGCGCATGGCTTTCGAGGCGCATGCAGGTTTGGGCACATGGCCGCAGAGGCGCATGCGGGTCGTCGAGTGGCCACGTGGCAGTAGCCGTCGGGATAGAGTCATGATGATGCTGACGTTGTGGACGCCTCATTTTCTGCAAAAGCTGTCAGCCGTTCAGACTTGGGAAGGCATGCTGCCAACTCTGTCAGTTCAGCATTTAATATTGGTGACATTCGATGGACAGCTGAGTGGGCGCGTCGGTTGACGTTCCACTAGGCGTATGGCGACGCATCCCCTTTGATGCGCTCGGTACAGGGCGCATCTGTTTGAGAGGTGTGATGCGCTGACTAGCCGGCGCATCCGACACGTCTTTGATGATGCGGCTGTTTCGCTTCTCGAGTGCTTTTAATAGCCGCTTGGCTGAAGTTGAGGCGTCTGATTCATCCATTTAATGTGAGTTCATTGCACGGAATCCGGAGAGCCATCCACTTGGCGCATGGGTTTGATCTGCCCGGCCTATAAATAGTGGCATGGAGAGAAGGTTGGCCTCTCATTCCCTCACGTCTTTCCAGTATGAACTCAGATTCTCGGGTGCATTCTGTTGACGAAGTGCTCCCGAGGGTGAAGATGAGACGCCATGTCGTCATTGATGCTCTTGAAGGTGACTGTTACATCCAAAAGACGGAGTCGAGGGCTTCTGAGGCAGGCGGAAGGTGCCTGTTGCATCTAAAGATGGAGATGCTCGGGCCTTGTCTCCGTTGTTTCGGAACAGCCGTAGATCAGAATGGCGGTACTAGGCTCTCTCTTCCTTCAAAGTGGGTGTCGCCCGCTCTGACTGTGTTGAAAGCTGCCTTTTGCCGTGATTTCGATCACGGTCTTCCTTGGCCTTTGGAGGCTCTTTCGAAGCCTCCCCTGGCCACAGATTTGCGGTGCTCTTCTCTTCCTTGGTTCCAGCCAGAGGGTTAAATGCTTTGTGTATCGAAGCATTTATCAGGTGAGCCTGGCTGGAAGAGCGGCACACTCCTGCTCGGCCAGGTGAGCCTGGTTGGAAGAGTGGCACATAACTGGGCTGCTGAAGGGATGCACATAACTGAGCTGGATGCACATAACTGTGGATGCACATAACTGAGCTGCTGAAGAGATGGTGGGATACGCCTGGATGGGGGCGCATAGTGACTGCTGCGCCTATCTGGAGACGCATGGTGGCCGCTGCGCCTATCTGAAGGCGAATGGTGGCCGCTGCGCCTATCTGAAGGCGCAAGGTGGCCGCTGGCTGTAGACTTAGGATCTTTCCTTTTGTAGAAATTCTCCTTTGTACAACCTTTTCTAGACTTTTATATATAAAATAAAAAGTCCTTCTTCAAGTGTCTATACTTATTGACTTTGCTGTGAAGTGTTCTGTGCGAGTCCTGGCGCATGTAGTGTCTGGCGCATGGTCTTTCTGGTTGTGAAATTCCATGCTTCTATACTCTAGGAGGTCCAAGAAACAGCCACGTAAGGGTGCCCGCCGCATAGAGAAGGCTCATGCGGCCACAACTTTCCACCGCATGGAGAAGGCTCATGCGGCCAAAACCGCCCACCTCATAGAGAAGGCTCATGCGGCCACAACCGCCAGCCGCATGGAGAAGGCTCATGCGGCCACAACTGCCAGTCGCATGAAGAAGGCTCATGCGGCCACAATTGCCAACCGCATGAAGAAGGCCCATGCGGCCACAACTTCTGGCCGCATGCAAACTGTTCCCAGCCGCATGGAGAATACTTATACGGCTGCTAAACTCAGCCACAAGCCATCCACCCTGCACGGCTCATGGTCAGTTTTTGACCGCCTCTCATGTATTCCTGATCCCATAGGCTCTCAGCAGGATGCGCCAGACTCTGTAACGCACAACTTGGACTCTTCCTACTATGCACTCTCAGGTGCTAGAGGAAAGAAGTCTAGGATAGCACGGGCTCGTCGAGCTCAGTCAGCTGTCCCAAATTCTGACCATCAGGGCGTCCCGCTGACTATTACGCAGGCCCCTGATGGAAAGTTGTATAAAACTATTCGTGTCCAACCCCCGGTGGCCAACAGACGGGATAGTTATCAAGAATCTTCCAACAACGATCATGGGCAAGTACTCTTACCAGCCCTACATCAGAGAGTAGGCGGGATGCCAACACACTCGTATGCTCGGAACTCTCGGGCCCACAAAATGAGTGACTTGCATGATGTGATTTTTCACAAACGCAAGGAAAGGAAAGAGAGCTTGGTGTGCAGAGAGGCCTTTCATGGACACCACTGCACTCAAGTCATCGTCAACTGCTGCTGCAGCAAGGCAGCAGTACAAGAGGACCGGCGGTCCGTCTTCCAACGACTGCAGCAGCCAGGACTAGTCCCGCAACAAAGCTCGGAAGACGAGGTGCTTCATGTCACCTCCTGCAATTCTACTCAGAAGATCCCTACCGGCATGGCGGGGAAGAAGATAAATGTTTCCAGCCCGATGATCTCAACTAGCATATCCAGGAAACTTGCGTCCAAGCGACTGTCCACAACCACCACTGGAGGAGTTTATCAAGGCACCCGCTCTAAGATAAAATCTTCAACACTTGGAGATTCATCATCTACATCCCTGGAGGTGGCCGAAGCTGGGGGTAGCACCCATCTGAATGTCCACGACAATTCGACGTTCTAAGAAGATGCACCGGAGGAAGCAATTCCCTCCACAGATGCAGTAGACACAGACGTCCCCGAGGACGCCCACGGGTCCCAAGATGAAGTAGCCTTCTACGCAGGGGGTAGCACTTCCTCTGAGTCCGAACCAGAGGAGAACATTCTTACATACCCCGACGATTTCTCAGTACAAGGGTATGATTCAGAGGGCACATCCTCCACCGTTCCTTCCATCTCTCCTCATGTGAGGACAGTATTCATGACAAACAATGACCAAGATGGTCCCAGTGATCGCCAACGTATCGACACCCTGAAGCCATACTCCATACCTTGGTCAAATCCATGGACGAGATCAAAGCAGCCCTACCAACTCTGCAAGGAAGGACGCCTGGCCAGACAAGCTTGGGTCCTGCGGCCAATACGGACTCGAACTCAACCCCGGGTGACAACCCTCCTACAATATCAGCTTCCACTACTGTAGACGAATCCAGGAAGGCAAGACAAGAGGTCCAGGAGCTCCAGGCTATGTTCCACGCCCGAAAAACCTGCCAGGACCTCAGGATACGACAACCGTATCCTGCTGCATAGAAAGATGTTCCCTTCCATTCAACATCAATCTATATGATAGGAAGACATCTGCAAGCAGGTACATCACCTACTTCAAAGTCGCAACCGACCATCTGCCTCATGACGAAGCCATCCTTATGCGATTGTTCATTGGAGCATTGGAAGGGGTCGCCTTCGACTGGTACCGCAACTTGCCAGACAACTGCATCCATTCCTTCACCGGCTTCAAAAACATATTCCTTGAAAGGTTCTACGAGGTAGGACAAGATGTGATAATGTTCACACTCATGGACGTTGTTCATGGTGAGAAGGAGCTGACAAGGAACTACATTAAGTGGTTTTGCCAAACCGCGATGAAATTGCCCTCTGGCAATCCAGATTCTTTCTTGATTGAAATCTGCCAAAAGAGGCTGCTTTCCAAAATCAGCCTCTGGATGGGCGTGAGTCAATTCAAGGACTGGAAGACTTTCATCATCAGCGCCACTAGCGCAGAAGACAAGTTAAAGAAAGCTCGCCAACTGGGGATGCACATCTCGGAAGGAGAGGACAAGGTCAAACGCCCTAATTCCAACAGCAACAATAGTGGTAACCTCTCCAACAATCGAGACAACAAGGGCAAACAAGCTATGGTGGCCGACACAGTCCTGAAGCCTGAACCGAAGCCGGCAGAGAAGAAGTGGCCTCAGATGACTTACTCCTTCGAAGACAGCCATGTCAAACCCATCCTTGACATACTCATACAAGGAGACAGGATTCAGCTCCCTCCACCGAGATGTGAGCCTCGGCCTACAGAGATGGAAAGCAAAAGTATTGTCACTACCATCGCTATGTCCATCATGCTACACAAGACTGCTACCAATTAAAGCGGTACATCCAGCACCTGATCGACTTTAAGGCCTTGGCCATTGACTTCGAGGAGGTAACTGTAGCCGCCAACATGGTGTCTGTCCAATTCGGTAGCTTCCCTCCGACGAAGACTCAGAATGGAGTGGTACCCATCCCCCGGGCGAAGATAGAGGTCGCTAATCTTCCTGTTCCCTGAGACCAGGCTGCTGGGCTGGTACCCCTCACCACATCGTGGGGAGAGGTTATATGGGTCCACCATGATTTAGTATCTGAAGTAATCCAGCCAGCATCACCCTCTACTGGCAAGAAGAAGGGTGGAAAAGTCAAGTCCTGCCACACAATCTCAACCGACGTCGAAGAGACCACAACTGTCGTTCCCCGATCCGGTGCACAAACTCAAACCCTACCGGGTAACTCGACTGAAGATCATCAGCCGGCTGCTGCTGATGCTCCAGGGCCCCCTCAGCCTCCGACGACCGACAAGCCTAGGCCGAAGGAGACCCGCTTTGACGAAATGCTGCTCCGAAAAGATACACCTCAGGGACTGGAGAGGCCTTACAACTTTGACATCTTAGCACAATTGGCCAACACACTGGCCAAACTGTCGTTGTATGAGCTCTTGAGGCTCTCCAAAGATGTTCGCGTAGCACTGAGTGATGCACTTCAGAACGCTGACACCTATCTGGCTCAAGTTAAGCTCACAGGAGAAAGCTCCGCAGAGGATCCTCAGGATAGTGCTTTTACTGAAGCAATGCCCAACATTGTCTTTACTCTGCAGGACATGCCCATTAAGACCAACCTGCACGATCGCCCGCTGTGTTATACTGGATACGTCGGCGACATAAAGGTGGATCAAATGCACATAGATCCGGTTCTTCAATAAGCATCATCCCAAAGAGCCTGCTTCACTTTCTGGGCATCCCTATGCATCGCCTGACACCTACAAGCACCGCCATCAGCAGTTTCAATTCAGGCAGAAGCTATCCAGTCGGGAAGATTCGCTTGAAGTGCCAAATCGGCGACCTTCAGTCAGAAGTAACCTGCTATATCATAGAAGAGGACACTTACTACAATATTCTTCTGGGGTGTCCTTGGATACACGACTACATGATCGTGCCTTCTACGTTGCACCAGTGCTTCAAGTACGTCGACAAACACGTCTTTGTAAGAACCGAATTTACCGACATTGACCTTTTTAGAGGGCTTGAATCCTACTACTCGGACTCCTGTTGTACGAGAAGTCGAAGAGGCACCTTGTCGAAGAAAATACTCAAGCTCAAATTGAGGCGGCAACAGGATCAGAAGAACCTCTGATGATCCACCTCCAAGCCCGTAAACCAGGCAGAACTGTACCCCTTACAGCCACTTTACGTAAGGATGTAATCAGTCTCTCTGCACAGGAGGAAAAAATGACTATCCGACTCCCAAGGTCTGGCCAAGCGTCGAGACCCACTGTGAAGCCAACGACAATCAGACTGTCAACAGCCGGTCAACGACAATCTAAAGAGACAAACTCTTCTAATAAGCCGATGGTCATTCGTCTGCCCAGGACAAGGCGTCAGTCTAACACTGAGACAAGGACAGTTAGTATGGCACCAACCCCACGTCCTACCCCACCAGCGGGACCCTTGGTGATCAAGCTCCCAAGATCGTCTTCCCAAGCTTCAATAACGCAGGAGGTTGCTGAACTGGAGTTGGAGACAAACCAACAAGTCAGCACCAAGCCGGGGACCGCTAGCGCACCGACGACTCCACGTCTGGCCCTATCAACAGAACCCTTGACGATCAGGCTGCCCAGATCTTCCTTCCTGTCTTCACTAATACAGGGGGTAGCTGAAGAGGAGAAAGAGCTGGCCAAGTATGTGGCCGCATGCACTAATAGTCCTTCCGCTGACGATGTAATTCTTCCTGAAAAGATACCTTACTTCATCAATAAAGGGTTATCTTTGAACTACCTCGAGCTTGATAAGCTTCGTGTAATGTATGCGATGGAACATGGTATAGGTACTAACTTACACACACAAGTAACCAATGTCTATAATACGAACCAACTTACTCCCGTAGAAGACGCCTGCTTCATAATCGAAGGAGAGGATCATCCAATCATCTTTGGCCGGAAGAATGATCCACAGCCCTTCAGGCTAGAAGAAGTTGATTTGGAACCGGACACTGGGAGACTGCCCCTTTATCTGTATAGCTCTCGATCCAAGTACCTCATGCAAAAATAGGGGTATGATATGGAGGCTACACCAGGCCTGAACTACGGCACCGGCCGATGATTACCTTTACAATTGCCATTCCCGGCTGGAAAGCCATGGGATTACTACAGTAAGACCAGACATGGTCTAGGCTATGTTACTCCTATGACAACCCCCGAAAGCTCAGACGAAGAATACGAATGGCACTCTCGTTCGCCCGGTTCACCGACTTCTAATTCAGATGTTAGCATTGGAGACATACTCAGGTAGACTTTGACTGTCGATATGGCATTCGTCGACGCTTATGAATAAGATGAAGATATTCCTGAACTTCTTGAGTTAGAGTCGTGGGCCCAACAGCTATACGCGCAATAGGAGAAGTGATTTGAACAAAGAGAGCCTCCTACCGAAGATTAGGTCATGTAAGTTGACCTCGGCGATGATTCCTCTCCAAAACCAATCTTCGTTAGCAAAAGTCTGACAGAGCAAGAATCGCTACTGCAACTCATCAGAGAATATATTGACGTGTTCGCCTGGAGCTATGAAGACATAACAGGGCTAAACCCCGAGGTTGTACTTCACAAACTCAACATTCGTCCGGACGCAAAGCCGGTCAAGCAGCAGCAACGACGGTTCCGCCCAGACATCATGAACTCTATCGAGACCGAGGTCAACAAACTGATAGCCAGTGGCTTCATTCGCGAGGTACAACATCCAGACTGGGTAGCCAATATAGTACCAGTCCTCAAGAAGAATAAAAAAATTTGAATCTGCATTGACTTCCGGAAACTGAACGAGGCGTGTCCTAAGGATGAGTTTTCCCTCCCTATTACAGATATAATGATTGACAAAACCTGCGGCTTCGAGCGCATGTCATTCATGGATGGCTTCTCAGGGTATAATCAAATCAAGATGTTCCCTGATGACGAAATGCATACATCATTCCGAACTCTAATTGGCACATACTGCTACACAGTCATACCATTTGGTTTAAAGAATGCTGGCACAACCTATCAACGAGCCATGAGCGTCATCTTTAGAGATCATTTATGCAAGACATTAGAGTGTTATGTCGACAACATCGCCATCAAGAGCCACTCTAAAGAAGATCATCTGCATGATCTAAAGATAGTATTTGACCTGATACGGGTACACAATTTAAAGATGAATCCTACGAAATCCTGCTTGGGAGTATCCAGCAGAAAGTTCTTGGGTTATATCGTTACCTCCCAGGGTATCCATGTCGACCCTGAGAAGACGAAGGCAATCATGGAGATGGGTCATCCAAGAAATCTCCGTGAACTCAGAGGCCTTCAAGGAAGGCTAGCTTACATCAGAAGGTTTATCTCTAACCTCTCCGGACGATGTCAACCCTTCATGCACCTCATGAAGAAAGGCATCTCCTTCGTATGGAATGAAGAGTGCCAGCGCGCCTTCGACAACATCAAAGAATACCTGTCGAACCCTCCAATCCTGGTGGCCCTAATTGTTGGAAAGCCATTCTTGCTCTACGTGCGAGCTATGGAGCATTCTCTTGGTGCTCTACTAGCACAAAACAACGATGCATGCCATGAACAAGCCATCTACTACCTCAGTCGAATGATGGTAGGGCCTAACCATAGATACACTACCGTAAAAAAGGAGTACCTCGCTCTAGTGTTCGCCAATCAGAAGACGCGACAATATATCACAGGACAAATCATACATGTGATATCACGAGTCAACCCTCTCAGGGTCCTCATGACCAAACCAGGGGCACACAGCTCTCGCCTCACTACCTGGGCAATATTATTGTCTCCCTATCACATGATCTTCGTCCTGCAGAAGGCTGTTAAAGGTCAAGCTCTGGCAAACTTTTTAGCAGCCCATCCAGGTTTGGAGTCAACCAGAATATACAAAGTGATCCAGACGAGGTTGCCAATTCAAATATGGTCTCCCATGATGCCGTTTGGCGAATATTCTTCGACGGTACTTCAAGAACTGGGCCCAAAGGCAATATCGTAGTCGGAGTCGGAGTGGAGCTAATTTTTCCCTCCAGGTTGATGATCAATCGGGCGTACTCCCTCACGGAACCTTGTTCAAACAACATGGCAGAGTACAACGCTCTAGTTATCGGCCTCCGACTTGCAAAAGAACTCGGGGTTGAGCACATCGAAGCATATGGTGATTCACAACTAATCGTTAACCAGATCCGGGGCTCATACGAAGTTCGTTATGAAGACATGATTCCCTATCACCAAATAGCAATCAAAATCATCTCGTCTTTGGAAGGATTCTTCATAGAACACGTTTCCAGGCTCCAGAACATTGAAGCCGATGCCCTAGCAGGCCATGCCGCTTCTTTAGCGGTTCCGAACCATGCTCACCACTTGGTTGAAATAATAGGCCGTGAATTGGTCTGTCCCAAGAACAATGTTCAATATGTTGAGAGTTACTATGCTCTGATAGTCGACGAAGCACCAGACTGGAGACAGCCATTCATTGACTTCGTAGTCAACGGCATCTTGTCGGAGAATCCAAAAGCAGCCACTTCCATCAGAAGGCGTTCCCTCAAATTCTTCTATGATACGGAGACGAAAATGGTGTATCGACAATCATACGATGGATTACTGCTTCGATGTCTGTCAAATACAGAAGCTAAAGAAGCCATGCGTGAAGCTCACGATGGAGTTTGTGGGGCCCATCAACCTGGCCCGAAGCTGCAAGACCGCCTTCGCCGGATGGGCTATTACAGGCCTACGATGGTGGCGGATGCGATAGACTATGCAAGAAAGTGCAAATCCTATCAAGTCCTGAGTCAGCCGCTCCGTATCCTCCAGATGCGAGTGAGCCCGCTAGCCCTCTTCAAGCTTCTCCAGAGCACGCTCCAAGCCAGCAGAAGCTCGAATGACCTTGTCGACTTCCTGAACAACCAGCTCTTTATCCGCGTGGGCAGCCTCGAGCTCAAATTCTAAGAAAGCAAGTTTTCTCTGACGTTCGAGGATCTGCTCTCTCGTATCAATTACCCCACGGGAGGCGGCCGCTTCCCGAGCCATGCAATCCTCTCCCCTGCGGCTCAACTGATCATACTGCAGAGACAGGCGGTGGAGGTCCACCATTATAATCGGCTTGGCCGTATCCCGAGCAACCCTCACCTTCTCTATGGCATTTATGAGAAAGGCGTGCTCTTGATCAATTGCTGCAGACAGATCAACTTGCCGCATCACTTGAAACTGGGCCACAAGCTGATCGGCCTCCAGTAATTTGGGCTCCAAGATCTCAACTATCCCTGCCCCGCCTGAAAGGGTTCTAAGGATTTTGATCTGGCCCCGGGCGAATTGACGGGCCAAGGCAAAAGAGGACCCCCTGTAACGCCCTAGTCCCAAAATACATAGGACCAAGCACGTGAACATGCCAGCTGCACATATACGAAGAATACTCCAATATATGGAATCCTCAAATATGCAAATAAGCTATAAATAAAATAACCACAGACCAGCAATATATAATCTAATTTCATCACAGCTCAACACAGAAGATAATAGAGTCCAAATAAATAAGTAAAAGTATCAAAAGATAGCCAGAAGAACATACTCACTCCAAACAGCTATAAAAAAAATAGTCTCACAAGATCAGAGTCCAACCTCCGCAAATAGAAAGAAATAAGATGCAAAAATATGTCCACTAATGTCTCAAATAAAGAATAGACTAGACATCAGTAAAGACTGCCTCGTCATCGATGTAGGATAGCTCCAACGCCGCTCCGTACTCTTGTGGAAAATTGTCTAAACCTGGAGAGATAACCAGGTCCTCAGGAGACATAGCAAGATATAAGAAAACACCATGCCATATAAAATGTGATAATATAATTAGAGAAAAAGGTATGCATGCAATCGGGCCCCTGACCAGTCTACTGTGAATATGCAGTTGAGATATAATTCTTCGACGCATGAGCCATGGCTGTAAATGAGATTGGAATAGTTCCCATAAAGGACACCAGGGGCCAACGTCCATAATGATCTGGAAGCGTCAGAGGGCACCATGTGCAAGGGACTACGTCCATAACGCTCTGAAAAATATCAGAGGGCGCCTGGAGCCTGCGTCTCCAGAGGAGCGCACAGGTAATCAGGGAAGTGCAAAGAAGCCCATACGTTAGGTATTGTTCTCCCCACCCAATGCCTAGTATCATCATCTCCATGACTGATATGAACCTCTAATAACTGCCAAGTCTTCTAACATGCAATACTATTGGCAGTTACTCCTGTCTGTCGTACGCTCCATCCGTATCGGTGGCCAGCCGACTACGCAGATACGTGTCCTACATGTGACTCACACCATGTGATACAAGAAGTGTCAAGGACGTATGAGATATACCAATACCTCAACATCAATGGGTGGTCACTAGACTAAGTCAATGCAAGAGAAATAAATAAGGCGAGGTAAACGACCGATAGAGTCGCTTGCACCCAAGTGTGACTTGGACGCACAGTTTAAATATTAAAAAACAAAATGCTGAAAATAATAACTAAAAATAAGAATATAATAATCACACTATAGGGTGGCAAGGTATCTTGCATGATGGTACAAAGTGGCAAGTACAAGTAATCACAATATCAGCCAAGAAATATCACAATCTCCAAACAACTCCGGACGCTGAAACAAACATCAAAAATACACTCGGTATAAAAGATATACCTAGAAAACGCCTGTCCAAAAGTCAAATTCTGGAACAGGGGTAAAATCGTAATTTCGGGTCAAAACGATGTCCGCCGTTGGACCCGCTTTGCACCGAAATGTGTGCCAAAGTCTATGGTCGCTAAAGTCATCAAACTACATGTCCACGGTTTCAGTTTGAGGAGAGGAACTCAACGGTATGTCCAGTTTTAGATTCCGATGAGCCGTGTACAAATTTGCCCGTTTGAGTGGGTCGCGGGCCCGCCAAAAAGGGGTTCCGATTCGACTTTCTCAGAATCGAACCAAACTTGGCACACATGACCAGAAGTTAGGACAAAGTTAGGACGAAGTTTGCAAATTGGTGATACAGAGGTATCTTGACGGATACGGACTGATTTCGTTGCACGTACACGACGAAACTGAGTTCCGTCAGTTCCTACACGTCGACAACGACCATACGCGCCTTTCGATGTGTATAGCGCGCGACCACGTCGTCCGGTTTGTCGGGACACACGCCGTATCGGACAGAATTCTAAAATTTTGTATTATTTTCAAAACAGTTTTTCTCCAACTTCGACATCAAATATCTTTTTACACGTTTATCGAAACAATGATCCAAAAGTATAAAACCCCTATTTTTTAATTATTTTTTTAATGATTTTATTATTATTTTATTAGACCAGTATATTAGCCATGTCGTGGGAGGCCTAGCCATAGTTCAGTCCGAACTAGGAAAACCAGGCCGAGTTGTGAAATAACGCATTTAAAATATTTTATTTAGATATTATTTTATATATTGATTTTTAGATGATCCGGGTTGTCCAAACCAGTCCGAATTTGGCCCGAACCAATTTAAGCCCATGTGAGCATGTAGTGTGACCAAATGTGGCCATGTAGGCATATTTTATGTATATATAAATATTTTCTAAATTATTTTAGAATTTTATGTGCAATTTCTAATTATTTAATTATTCGTACTATTATTGGTATTTTATTATTAAATAATATCGTGCAATATTTGTACAAATTTTTGGACCTGAATAAGGGTGTGCGGTATAAATTCACCTTGGAAAGATTTAATTAATTTATTATTATTAAAATTTATTTTTCGAAGATTTAATAAACATGACTATTCTATAGAGATATTATTATTATTTTTAGTTGATTTATTGTGATTTGAATTTTATATATATGTAGATATGTTTAAATATATTAAATAATTGGGTAGATAATATTTAATTTGGTATTTAAATTTTTAAATAAGATTTATGGTGGAAATTTATGGATATATATATATATATATATATATATATATATATATATATATATATATATATATATATATATATATATACATGGTTATAAATATATAGAAAATGTTTAAAAAGAATAAGAAAAAGAAAAGAAAAGAAAAGAAAAAAAATCAAAACCACCCACCCACTTAAGTGGGCGGGCCCCTTTTCTCCCCCACAAGCTGCTACAAGCAACACCAACGTGAAACCCAACCCGTGAGCACATGTAAAGCCTTATTAGAATCCTATTGGAATTAGGTTTTGACAAAACTTGTTATATATATATCTTCCACCACGAACCTCAAAATCCTAGACTTCCAAACGAAAATTGCAGTAGAACATACCCTTTTCGCCTAGGAGTTCGGTTCACCAGCGACGGAGTTTTGTGCGCGACGAACGGAGCATCGAAAGTCAGCCCCTCCTCATCCACGGAGCAGTTTTTCCACTCAAGGTACCCTACTTTTCGACGACGTAACTTTTTACTCGTAGCACCGATTTTCGATCCGTAAGATTTTCTGGAAAGTCGATTTGACCCTCTTCGAGATCCTCTAGGTGGATTTCGACATGGCCATCCAACTTGCTCGAAAAATCGAGGCCAAGTTGGAGAAAAACCACTTTTCTGGAATATTAAAAATTGTTTTAAAATACCAACTTGTCGGCCACTTTTCTTCTGTACAATAGGATTTTGTAAAAACTAATTGAAGTCAGAGAATAACAACATAACCGAGATTGTAACGCACCTTCTAGATTCACTTTTTATATAGTGTGTAAAAAGTTACACGTTGTTAAAGTTTCACGAAAAATTGTAATTTTTGTTTTCAAAAATTGGAAAAACACCCGATACGGCGTGCGCCCCGATAAACCGGACGACGTGGTCATGCACTATAAGAATCGAAAGGAGTGTATGGATGTTGGTGACGTGTGGGAACTGACGGAACCTGATTTCGTTGCATGTGCGCGACGAAATCAGTGCGTATCCGTCGAGATACCCCGTATCGACCGTTTACAAATTAAGTCACAACTTTGAGCACACTCATCAAATCGTGACGAAACTTACGCCATTGGACTCGAAATATTTTTCTGGTCCTGTGAGCCAAGTTTGGTCCGATTCTGAGACAGTTGATCGGGACGCTATTTTAGCGGGCCCACAATCCCACTCAACGGGCGATTTTGTGCACGGCCCACCGGAATCCAAAATTGGACATACCGTTGGGTTCGTCTCATCAAAATAAATTCGTAGACATGTAGTTTGACGACTTTAGAGACCGTAGGTTCTGGCGCGTATTTTGGTGCAAATCGGGTCCAACGGCGGACATCGATTTGACCAGAAATTACGATTTTGCCCCTATTCCAAAATTTAACTTTTGGACAGACGTTTCCTAGATATATCTTAAATTTCGAACTCGTTCGTGATGTTTGTTGCAGCATCCGGAGTCATCTGCGGGATTTGGCTTTTCTTGCTTTGTTTATTTGCCGGTTCGAGCTACTGGATTATTCTCTTTTGCACATAACCTCAGGCAAGACACCTTGCCTTTACTGTTTAATTTCTTGCTCAATATCGTACATGCCTTTTTCTTTATGTTGTTCTTTTAAAACTATATATAGATATAAATTATTATACTTTATGGAATTGGCTTAGAGTTAAGGGACAACCGTATGTTTAGTACATCTCATAAACTTTCACGATGTGCCACAGATTGTGTGTGAGTTGTAAGTCACATATAGATACGGACTTACATGCTGGCTGATCATTGGTGCGTACAGGCCGTGCGTAAGGATATAACAGCTAATAGATTTATGTAGAAGACTTGGCAGTTATTAAGGATTAAACAGTGTCGTGGAGTCGACACATGTATAGTATCATTGGGGGGAGGGGACAGTTATTAGCGCAGGGGCTACATTTATTTTTTACACACATTTTGGGCCGAGGGTGACTCTTATGAGCACTACCTTCTGCCCAGGGCCGATAGTGTCTCGGATGAGCGCTACTTGACGGCCACTCTCTATTACTTGCTTGCGTTAATCCGTTACAGCCCCTGCGTAGAATGTTGTCCTCAAAATGTATATCACATAGGATGGTTAGGAACCTTTACTCATGCATACTTTTCTGTTGAGCTTTATTATTCAGTTTATTGGCATGATATTGTGTGTCTTGTTACGTCCCTCTGAGGACCTGGTTATCTCGTCAGGTGTGCGCTCTTGTCTTTCGCAGGTATTCTATCTCTAGCCATGATTATTGCTATTTCTTCGAGGATGATTGTACTTGGATCGTCTTCGCTTCGCTCGCCAAACTCATTTTATTTCCATGTATTTTTTTCCTTGCTTGTTGGTAGTGGATTTGTCTCCGCCCAACATATTGTATAAAGACTTTTCATAGTTGTTATTATGATATCTTTATTTTTCCTTTATTTTGTGGATGAGATTAGTCGTTATGGTTTCTACTATATATTACATCTTATGTATGCATACGAGGTTTCCATATATTGGGGTATACTTCGTATGTATACAGCTGGCATGTCTACGTTCCTAGTCCTACGTATTTTGGGACTGGGGCGTTACATGTTTTTGTGGTGGCCCATGTAGGTCAAGTTTGTCACTTCGGTTACGTTACTGTACCGATGTGAGCCTGCAACATAGGATTAGAATCTAGAAATCTCATCCATACAACTTGACCTTTTTCCCTTGGCTTCAAATTTTGAACTCTCGTCCGACTTCCTTGAATAGTATCTTGCTTGATTCCTTTCTACCGTTGATTCTTATTTTCGTGCTTAGTGTCAACTAGGAAGATGACTACACTAGTATATGCTCATAGGTCAAACACATATGGCTAGAATGGTTATATTGGCAATTGGAATACATTCAAGACTCTAGTTGAGTTAAAAAGGCTTTTTAGTGTGATTTAATGATTAGTAATTGGTAAAGTAGGATATTACCACGGAAAGTTTTAACCTTGAGATTTCTAAATAGTAAACACTAGAGGATTTATAGAATTTCATACTTGGTTTAAGAAATTGATTGATTTTTAAGATTTGATACTTATGATTCATTGGGTTATAGTTATACATCCTTGCACAAGTATAAAATTGATTTGCTTTTCGAGTTATGATATTTATGAGTTTTGGGTGATTGATATACATCTTTAACAAATATAAAATTTATTTAATTTTCGAGTTTTGATGTTTACGATTTATTGGATTATGGTTATACACCTGTGAACGATTATAAATTTGGTTTGAAAACGATCTTAGCTTTTAAAAATGGCCGTAGGAATTATTTAAACTGAGTTGTACAACTTGCGATTTTTGTGTTTAGTAAATTTTGAATTTTAAGTGGAAGTAATGATGGTAAATTTTGGTTTACAATAATTGAAGACAATTTTTGAGAATTTTGCTTTATTTTAAATTGTGTCCTATGATTGAGGATTTATAAATCTGTTTAGATTTTGGTAAAAAAAAATTGACTGATAAGATTATTTGAAAATTTAGTTTAATGTGGGATTGCTAATATTAAAATTCTTTTGGGAGAATTTCGAAGGATGTGATGGAAAGTTATTTTGATTGATTAAAGGAAGTTACCATTTAAAAGTTGTGATTTTGTTGGAATAACTTAGCATGAATAGAAGTTAAAATTGATGACAGCATTGAGCTTAATTTTTTTTAGATTGCTTTTAATATGCTAAGAGTTTTATTATGAGTTATTGGAAAACTTTAGAGTGTTAAATTTTTGATTGATTGTAAAATTTTTATGGATTCGTAAATTATGAACCCTTGAGTTAAATAGTTGAATTTAAACGTTAATTTTGGAAAATGTTAGTAGTAACGTGATAAAGTTTGCTTTGAGATTTATGAAAGTGATTTAAATTTTGGTCATGATTAAATTGAACGACTTGCAGCGAATACAAATTTTGGGTGGTTATTTTTGAAAATTTTATTTAGAGACTTTTGGAGAAAATTTGAGCAAAATTTTAATGATGGACAACCAAGAGAGTTCAAATAAGATGGATGAATTCCACAGTATTCCACACTAAACTGCCATATCACTCATGACCATGATAATAGTATGCACACAAGTGTTGTTAGTCATCTACCAAGCTATGTGACTGTATTTCCACCTTGAATTACTCGACCTTCCTTCAATTCTAGATCTTTTAATTCCGAACTTCTAACCCATTTGCAATTTGAATAATGAGTTAATAGTTCCTTAACTGAATGCATCTAGGAGACTATCTTCTCTCCGGAATTGTGTTTCTAAATTATTTTTACTGGATTCTCTAATTAATTTTATTTTATGCTTTATTTTTGTTCATTAATTATCACCTCATGAACTCCCACTTTCTATTTTTGACCTTATGATGCCCCTACCGTGACTTGTATATTTGGAGTACAACACTAAACTTTTCCTCTCAACAAAATTTTATATGTAAGACCTAGACGAGCCTACCTTCATGTAGATATATCATGTCCTACTAAAATACGTCTCCTTGTACTCTATTTCTTGATATGACTTTATGGTCAAAATGGCCAAACTATAACCTCTACCATGACACCAAAATACTTCCCGACTTCAATTAAGAGATCCAACCTTGACTCAATCCCTTAACCCGATATGTGAATATGTTCTACTTAATTCCCTAAATGCTAACCTTGTGCTTTATCTTGATTGCTTGACCCGTTGTCCCATCACACTACTAGTTTAACTCTTGTAAGTTGGGTAGAATACCTCACCACCTAGCAAACCTTTTTTTCCTCGTGAACCACATTGGTAAGTTCACTTAGACTATAAATCCAGAGGACCCTACCTTATCTAGTCTACCAAGCCATAAATGAGGAAACACTAGGACAACTATATAGCTCCCAAACTTCGGACGAGACTTGATTTTAAATGATCTTTGACTAATTAAATTCCTTCGATATTACCTCCCTTACTTATATTTCAACAACCTGATGCTGCTAATTTAGCCTTGGTTTTGCAAGCTTATCTTTTTCGAGCTTGATCATAACATATTTTATTGGGTGCACCTACTAACATATTGTCTAATCAGAACCGGTGCATGATGGTCTGATCAACCTATTGTACTTTGGTTCACTTTTATCTATCGTTCTATGTGGATGGGGACATAGCTAAACTTGTCCTCTAGAGTTCCATCTGCGACAGCCTTGACAATTATTTTTGAATTACTCACTCGCCTTTGAACCACATATTGGTAATCGAAAGCAACTTCTTTGGACTCATATTGGTTTTCGTCTTTCACCTATTTTAGACGAAGACTCGTACTTGATAGATAGACCCAAAGTATCACCTTAGTTGTCCCACCATCTTTTGCCAAGATAGTTAGCCATGGACCAACCAAGGTGACTATATCCTCGCTTTGAACTACTCGTCGATTCCATATCAACTATCGCGACCTTTTAATCATTCTTGATACTTGAGGATGATTCAAACCGTTCTCTTATTATTCCCTCAACCTGGACGACCAATATACAACTATTCTCAAGGAACCATCTCTCTTAAGTCTCCAAATTATTTTTCTCCTTAATCTACTCGATTATTTTCTATTTCTTAAACTCGTGTTTTATCTTGATCTACTTAAAACCCTTGATCATTTTCATTCTTGCATTAATTAGCTATATCCATGATTATTTTCATATTTATCTAATTCACGATTTTCTAATTCATGTTTTATTGAACGTTGTGATTTGATGATTCCTCATCGACATACCCATGTGACCATTTTTAACCTCTTACTTATTTTTTTATTTCGAGGACGAAATTCTTGTAAGTTGGGTAGGATGTAAAACCCCTATTTTTTAATTATTTTATTAATAATTTTATTATTATTTTATTAGACTTAAAAATGAATTTATACAATTTATGGTTTTATTTTTATTTTTTTAAAATGACCTTAGCCATTGTTGTGTTTTGAGCACAAGGCGACCATGAATTTTGGCACGAAAGATGTAGCAGTGTGCTTTAACCAGTATATTAGCCATGTCGTGGGAGGCTTAGCCATAGTTCAGTCCGAACTAGAAAAACCACGCCGAGTTGTAAAATAACGCATTTAAAATATTTTATTTAGATATTATTTTATATATTGATTTTTAGATGATCCGGGTTGTCCAAACCAGTCCGAATTGGGCCCGAACCAATTTAAGCCCATGCGAGCATGTAGTATGACAAAATGTGGCCATGTAGGCATATTTTATGTATATATAAATATTTTCTAAATTATTTTAGAATTTTATGTGCAATTTCTAATTATTTAATTATTCGTACTATTATTGGTATTTTATTATTAAATAATATCGTGCAATATTTGTACAAATTTTTGGACCCGGATAAGGGTGTGCGGTATAAATTCACCCATTGGTAAGATTTTATTAATTTATTATTATTAAAATTTATTTTTCGAAGATTTAATAAACATGATTATTCTTTAGAGATATTATTATTATTTTTAGTTGATTTATTGTGATTTGAATTTTATATATATGTAGATATGTTTAAATATATTAAATAATTGGGTAGATAATATTTAATTTGGTATTTAAATTTTTAAATAAGATTTATGGTGGAAATTTATGGATATATGCATATATATATATATATATATATATATATATATATATATATATATATATATATATATATGGTTATAAATATATAGAAAAGGTTTAAAAAGAATAAGAAAAAGAAAAGAAAAGAAAAGAAAAAAATCAAAACCACCCACCCACTTAAGTGGGCGGGCCCCTCTTCTCTGCCACAAACTGCTACAAGCAGCACCAACGTGAAACCCAACCCGTGAGCACATGTAAAGCCTTATTAGAATCCTATAGGAATTAGGTTTTGACAAAACTTGTTATATATATATATCTTCCTCCACGTACCTCAAAATCCTTGACTTCCAAAACGAAAATTGCAGTAGAACATACCCTCTTTGCCTAGGAGTTCGTTTCACCAGCTACGGAATTTTGTGCGCGACGAACGGAGCATCGAAAGTCAGCCCCTCGTCATCCACGGAGCAGTTTTCCCACTCAAGGTACCCTATTTTCCGACGATGTAACTTTTTACTCGTAGCACCGATTTTCAATCCGTAAGATTTTTTGGAAAGTAGATTTGACCCTCTTCGAGATCCTCTAGGTGGATTTCGACATGGCCATCCAACTTGCTCGAAAAAACGAGGCAAAGTTGGAGAAAAACCACTTTTCTGGAATATTAAAAATTATTTTAAAATACCAACTTGTCGGCCACTTTTCTTTCTGTACAATAGGATTTTGTAAAAACTAATTGAAGTCAGAGAATAACAACATAATCGAGATTGTAACGCACCTTCTAGATTCACTTTTTATCTAGTGTGTAGAAAGTTACACGTTGTTAAAGTTTCACAAAAAATTGTAATTTTTGTTTTCAAAAAGTAGAAAAACACCCGATACGGCGTGCGCCCCGACAAACCGGACGACGTGGTCACGCATTATACGCATCGAAAGGAGCGTATGGATGTTGTCGACGTGTGGGAACTAACGGAACCCGATTTCGTAGCATGTGCGCGACGAAATCAGTGCGTGTCCGTCGAGATACCCCGTATCGACCCTTTGCAAATTAAGTCACAACTTTGTGCACACTCATCAAATCGCGACAAAAATTGCGCCATTGGATTCGAAATATTTTTTTGGTCCTGTGAGGCAAGTTTGGTCCGATTCTGAGATAGTTGATCGGGACGCTATTTTGGCGGGCCCACGATCCCACTCAACGGACGATTTTGTGCACGGCCCACCGGAATCCAAAATTGGACATACCGTTGGGTTTTTCTCATCAAAACAAATTCGTAGACATGTAGTTTGACGACTTTAGAGAACGTAGGTTCTGACGCACATTTTGGTGCAAAGCTGGTCCAACGGTGGACATCGATTTGACCAGAAATTACGATTTTGCCCCTGTTCCAAAATTTAACTTTTGGACAGACGTTTCCTAGACATATCTTATATTCTAACTCGTTCGTGATGTTTGTTGCAGCATCCGGAGTCATCTGCGGGATTTGGCTTTTCTTGCTTTGTTTATTTGCCGGTTCGAGCTACTGGATTATTCTCTTTTGCACATAACCTCAGGCAAGACACCTTGCCTTTACTGTTTAATTTCTTGCTCAATATCATGAATACCTTTTTCTTTAAGTTGTTCTTTCAAAACTATATATTGATGCCAATTATTATACTTTATGCAATTGGCTTAGAGTTAAGGGACCACCGTATGTTTAGTGCATCTCATAAACTGTCACGACGTGCCACGGATTGTGTGTGAGTTGTGAGTCGCATATAGATGTGGACTTACGTGCTGGCTGATCATTGGTGCGTACAGGCCGTGCGTTAGGATATAACTGTTAATAGATTTGTGTAGAAGACTTGGCAGTTATTAAGGATTAAACAGTGCCGTGGAGTCGACACATGTATAATATCATTGGGGGGAGGGGACATTTATTATCGTAGGGGCTACATTTATTTTTTACACACATTTTGGGCCGAGGGTAACTCTTATGAGCACTACCTTCTGCCCAGGACCGATAGTGTCTCGGATGAGCGCTACTTGACGGCCACTCTCTATTACTTGCTTGCGTGAATCCGTTACAGCCCCTGCGTAGAACATTGTCCTCAAAATGCATATCACATAGGATGGTTAGGAACCTTTACTCATGCATACTTTTCTGTTGAGCTTTATTATTCAGTTTATTGGCATGATATTATGTGTCTTGTTACGTCCCTCTGAGGACCTGGTTATCTCGTCAGGTGTGTGCTATTATCTTGCACAGGTATTCTAGCTCTAGCCGTGATCATTGTTATTTCTTCGAGGATGATTGCACTTGGATCGTCTTCGCTTCGCTCGCCAAACTTATTTCATTTCCATGTATTTCTTTCCTTGCTTGTTGGTAGTGGATTTGTCTCCGCCCAACATATTGTATAAAGACTTTTCATAGTTGGTATTATGATATCTTTATTTTTCCTTTATTTTGTGGATGAGATTAGTCGTTATGGTTTCTACTACATATTACTAGCTTATGTATGCATACGAGGTTTCCATATATTGGGGTATACTTCGTATGTATACTGCTGGCATGTCTACGTTCCTAGTCCTACGTATTTTGGGACCGGGGCGTTACAAGAAGGTGCGTTGCGTTCTCATTTATGTTGTTAACTACTGTTTTCAATTAATTCATCAAAATCCTAATATTTAGATCGTAATTAGGCTTACAAGTCGAGGTTTGAAACAGTCTTGTTGCTCTGTTATTCGAACGATGCGGGCTCAACTTCGTGTCGAATTTTCGACCGATCTAGGGAATGGTGTCTGGATCCATCAAGGGGATGTGTAGGGGGTTATACTGGCTTTTCATAGAACTTTACGAAACTCAAAACGATCTAGAGTCGTAGGAGAAATCGGGATGAGAAGTTGTTACCTGGACAGTGCTCGAAACAGAGTTTACTCTGTTTTGCCGTCGGTCCAGGCGAGTGCGGCGTGGCTCCGATGATCGCCGACGGCGACCAGGCTGTGCAGTCGGTTGGGGGAGGGTCTTCGAGGTCGAGGGACTTCAGGTTGGAGATTAAATTTTGGGGGTTTAGGGTTCGGTTCGCGGAGCAGTTCTTATACTGCTGCCGCCGCTTCTTTTAATCCGAATATGAATACAAAGGGCTCAGGTTGCTTAACCCATGCAGCTATGCTGCTGCTAAATCTTGCTTTAGTGGGGTCGGCTGAGGTGGACCGGTCCCACGTGGGCTGGTCCCCTCCCCTTTACTTTTTTTTTCTTCAATGCATTAGAACTCAGGCGTTGAGCAAACCGAGACTGGCCCGCCACTCACTTCATTTTCTTTTTTTAACAATTATATATATATATATATATATATATATATATATATATATATATATATATATATATATATATCTTTTAAGCATGTAAAAATTCCTCAAAAATTTACAAATAAATTCCTAAAATCCTAGATTCTATTATTCCTTATTTAATAGTAATACTAACATGCACACATATAATATATACACACATATATTAATTATACTAATAAGCTAGTAGCGAATAAATTCATAACTAATGAAATGTATAACAAAATTAATTAATTTATAGAAAAATCAATTATAAATTATGGGGGTTTACATCCTACCCAACTTAAAGAAAATTTCTTCCTCGAAATTAAACTAAGGTCGGAGGATTCGAATGCAATGCAAGGAAATTAATAGTACTTAAAAGGCAAGACATACCTTCGCCTTCGAACAAATACTGGTAGCGGTTTCGGATGTCGTCCTCGCGCTCCCAAGTAGACTCCCCTGGCGAGTGATGTTTCCATGCAACGCGAATTAATGGAATAGATTGATTTTGCAACACCTTCACTCGACGATCGAGGATACCTACTGGTTGCTCTTCGTACGACAAACTTGGTCCAACTGTGATCTCGAAGTGATCAAGCACGTGATTGCTGTTCGCCACGTACCTTCTCAACTGAGATACATGAAATACGTCATGCACTCCCTCTAGCGACGGTGGCAAGGCCAATCTGTAGGCAACCTCTCCTACACGTTCCAAGACATCGAAAGGCCCGATGTACCTTGGACTCAACTTGCCACGTCCTCTGAATCGAATCGTTCCTCTAATGGAGGATATCTTCAAGAACACATGGTCACCCTCTTTGAACTTCAAGGGTCGACAACGATTATCTGCCTACTGCTTCTGATGATCCTGCACTGCTCGCAGGTGGCCTTGAATTTTCTTCACTGTCTCCACTGTGCTCAAGACCAACTCGGGACCCAATAGCTGTCGCTCTCCTATGTCGCTCCAACAAACAGGAGACCGACACTTCCTACCATACAATGCCTCAAACGGAGCCATCTGAATGCTCGCTTGATAGCTATTGTTGTAGGAAAACTCAACAAGATGAAGATGGTCCTCCCATGAACCGCCAAAATCAAGCATGCATGCTCTTAACATATCCTCTAGCGTCTGAATGGTACGCTCCGACTGGCCGTCTGTCTACGGATGATACGCAGTGCTAAACTTCAACCGTGTGCCGAAACTCTCTTGCATGCTCCTCCAAAAGTGCGAGCTGAATCTCGAGTCGCGGTCCGACACGATACTAACTGGAATACCGTATAATCACACAATCTACTCCATATACATCTCTGCCAATACCTCTGTCGACTGGCCCACTCTAAAAGGTAAGAAATGGGCTGACTTTGTAAGTCTATCCACAATCACCCACACTGCGTCACGTCCCCTTGGACTCCAAGGAAAACCCGTGACGAAATCCATAGTGATGTGCTCCCATTTCTACTCGGGAATGGGTAGCGGCTGCAATAATCCGGCCGTCCTCTGGTGCTCCGCCTTCACTTGTTGACATACCAAGCACTTGGCAACGAAACGAGCTATTTCTCACTTTATTCTGTGCCACCAATAATACTGTCGTAAGTCGCGGTACATCTTGGTTCCTCCGGGATGAATAGAGTAAGTCGAACTGTGAGTCTCGGCCATAAGCTCCTGACGTAGCTCTCCATTGGGTACATAAATGCGATTACCACATCGCAATGTCCCATCTGAGTGGATTCCTCAATCCCGTCTGCTCTCCTGCTTCAGTCCTCTCTCTTAGCCGTCAAAATCTAGCATCACTGGGCAATGCTGCCTTGATGCGCTCTACCAATGATGATTGCACTTGGAGGATGGCTATTATGCCATCTGCTTCCGGCAATACTACCTCAATACCAGGCTGCTCCAAGTCTCTAATCAACTCCTTCTGTGTAGTCAAAAAGTGTGCCAGGGGCTTACGGCTTAATGCGTCTGCCACGACATTAGCCTTTCCTGGATGATAATGTAGCTCAATCTCATAATCCTTCATCAATTCCAACCAACGTCACTGTCGTATATTCAACTCTTTCTGTGTGAACACGTACATGAGGCTCTTATGATCAGTGTAGATATCAACCTTCTCGCCGTATAAGTAGTGTCTCCATAGCTTCAAAGCAAAGATAACCGCTGCGAGCTCCAGATCATGGGTCGAATAATTCTTCTCGTGCACTCTCAACTGTCGTAATGCATATGCTACTACACGCCCGTGCTGCATCAATACACATCCTAATCCCTTCCCGGATGCGTCACTGTAGATCATAAATCCTCCCGGGCCCGATGGTAGTGTCAAGATCGGTGTTGTGGTCAATCGCTTCTTCAACTTGTCAAATGCGGCTTGACACTCGTCTGTCCATACAAACTCCTGATCCTTGCAAGTCAATCGAGTCATAGGCCCCGCTATTCGAAAGAAATCTTCTACGAACCATCGGTAGTAACCTGCAAGTCCGAGAAAACTTCTCACCTTAGAAGCTGATGTGGGAGCGGGCCATGATTTGACTGTTGTGATCTTCTCTGGGTCCACTGATATACCATCACCCGTAACAATATGACCAAGAAATGATACCTCCTTGAGAAAGAAATCACACTTGCTAAGCTTCACGAAAAGTCGCTCATTCCTCAATGTTCCCAAAACTATCCGTAGGTGCTGCTCATGCTCCTCTTGACTCTTGGAGTAAATCAAGATATCATCTATAAAGACTACTACAAATTTGTCCAAGTACTGGTGAAAGATCTTGTTCATTAAATTCATAAAAATTGCGGGAGCATTGGTCAAACCAAAAGGCATGACCAAGAACTCGTAGTGTCCATACCTTGATCGAAAGGCCGTCTTTGCAATGTCTTCCTTCCGAACCTTCAATTGGTGATAGCCTGATCGTAAGTCAATCTTGGAGAATACTTTTGCTCCACTCAGTTGATCGAATAGATCGTCTATACGCGGCAAGGGATACTTGTTCTTCACCGTCACCGCATTCAATGCTCTGTAGTCGATGCATATACGCACTGTCCCGTCTTTCTTAGGCACAAAAAGAATGGGTGCTCCCCATGGTGACGCACTGGCACGAATAAATCCCTTCTCTAATAAGTCATCAATCTGCGTCTTCATCTCTACTAACTCCTTGGGTGCCAGACGATATACTCGAGATGAAATAGGCTCGGCTCCGGGAATAAGCTCAATAGAAAACTCAATATCTCAGTCAGGTGGTAGTCCGGGCAATTCCTCGGAGAATACATCCTCGAACTCGGTGATAATAGGGTGCTGAGGGGTGTCATACATCATCATATGAGTCCCCGATGTGGGTGCATCACAACTCTCTTCGTCTTCTTTGGTGGACTCAAACTCTGTCGCATTCGGTGGTCTAAAGATAATACTACTCCTATGGCAGTCTATGAGAGCGAAATGCTGGCTCAACCAGTCCATTCCAAGAACCACATCAAATGTCGACATAGGGAATACAAAAAGTCGTGCCATCATCTCTCTGCTACTTATCACTACAGGATAACGTCTACAAATACCACTAACAGGTACAACTCCTCATCCAGTGAGGATTCTAACATTCTTAGCTAAGGGTGTGATGGGAATGCTGTGTCTAGTGGCAAAACTAGTAGCTATAAATAAATGTGTGGCTCCAGTATTAAATAATGTAATAGCAGAAAAAGATGCAACTAAAACCATACCTGCTATAACCTCGGCCTCTGTCTCTATATCCTCCACAGCAAGTGAGAATACCTGCCTATAGTTCTGTCCTGGGCCCTGAGCTCTGGCCTTGTTGTAATGTACGCCTTGGGGAGGCAATGGTGGACGAGGTGCTCCTGCTACGGGCCGTGGTGCTGGGAGAGCTGGGGCTGTGGGCCTCGGGTTCTGCCGAGCTTGTACTATCGCCTCTTGCTCCGGACAGTCCTTGAGCATGTGCTGATTGGATCCACATCTCAAGCATAATCCAAGACGAGTCCTGCAGTCGTTCTGGAGATGTCCTTACTTCCCGCAGTAATGGCAAACAGGCTTCTGATAAGGTGAGGACCTCTGCTGGAACTGTCCTATAGCCCTCCTAATAGGTCTACTCTGGGTTGCTCGGGCTGGTGTAACTGCTGGTGTATGTCGTCTCGATGTCTGCTGCTGCTCCTTACGAAGAATCTCCTGAGCACGAGCTTCTTCCAAGACAGCTGAATGGGAGACTCGAGACTGGATAGTCGTATAAGACTTAAGCTTTGGTGCAAGCCCCTGGTGAAATCTCCTTGCCTTCTCTAACTCTGTCGGAATCAATCCCGTACCAAATCGACTCAGGCGATTGAACTCTGAGTCATACTCATCGACTGTCATATTCTCTTATTTCAGATGAAGGAACTGGTCATAGAGACCATCTCGAACATGAATAGGGAAGAACCTCTCATAAAATACATCATAGAACTGCTTCCAAGTGATCCTAGTGCCTAATCGTCTCTCTTCTGCCTTCCACCAGTGGTGAGCATTATCTTCCAATAGTAGGTCCACCGCTGTCATCCAATCTCGAGCTGGCAACTAGGATGCCTTTAGTAGCTTTTCGGTACTAATAAGCCACTGTGATACCTCTAATGGCTTCTCCGTTCCTCTAAAAGGCTTAGGGTTCATATCTGTGAAATTCTTGATAGAGCCTTCATAAGGATGCAGAGCCGGTGCTGGTGCTGGTGCTGGAGGTGGTAGTGGAGGTCTAGCCATTGCTGCCATCATCGTCTGTCTCATCAGTTCAGTCTGCTGCCACTGAGTCTGCATCATGGCATACATAAACTGAGTAGTAGGGCTTCCATCAGTCGGTGGTGGAGGCATCTGAGGTCCCGACTGTGGAGGAAACTGCTGAGGGAATGGTAGTGGTGGAGGCAGTGGTACACTTCCTTCTGGTGGCATGGTAGTGGTCTGTCCAGCCTGGCTGCCTGGGGGTACTGCGATCTGTGGATACTCCATCGTCGGTGTCGTAGTAGGCTGCGACTGTCCTGGCTGGTATGGTGTCGCTGGAGTTATGGGAGGATTCTGTCCCTCTGAAGTAGCCTCTTCACCAGATGTGAGGGCCAAGGCAGAAGTGCGTCCGCTTCTTAAATGCATACTGTTGGCACGAAGGAGATAAGTTAATATTAGGAAAGATTAGATATGAAGTAAATCGAATAATCAAGGAAGTTTCAAAAAGTTTGGAAGTTAAGAGGTAGTAGTAGTTCTAGATGAGATATTCCTATTCCTATATGCAGGCTTGTTGGGCACAGTCATGTAACCCAACAATATTATCATTGACCTGCATGGGCCACCACAAAAATATGTAACGCCCCAGTCTCAAAATACATAGGACCAAGCACGTGAACATGCCAGCTGCACATATACGAAGAATACTCCAATATATGGAATCCTCAAATATGCATATAAGCTGTAAATAAAATAACTACAGGCCAGCAATATATAATCTAATCTTATCACAGCTCAACACAGAAGATAATAGAGTCCAAATAAATATGTAAAAGTATCAAAAGATAGCCGGGTGAACATACTCACTCCAAACAGCTATAAAAAAATAGTCTCATAAGATCAGAGTCCAACCTCTGCAAATAGAAAGAAATAAGATGCAAAAATATGTCCACTAATGTCTCAAATAAAGAATAGACTAGACATCAGTAAAGACTGCCTCGTCATTGATGTAGGATAGCTCCAACGCCGCTCCGTACTCCTGTGGAAAATCGTCTAAACCTGGAGAAATAACCAGGTCCTCAGGGGACATAGCAAGATACAAGAAAACACCATGCCATATAAACTGTGATAAAATAATAAGAGAAAAATGTATGCATGCAATCAGGTCCCTGACTAGTCTACTGTGAATATGCAGTTGAGATACAATCCTTCGACGCATGAGCCCTTGCTGTAAATAGGATCGACATCGTTCCCATAAAAGGCACCAGGGGCTTACGTCCATAACGCTCTGGAAGCGTCAGAGGGCACCAAGTGCAAGGGGCTACGTCCATAACGCTCTGGAAAACGTCAGAGGGCACCTGGAGCCTGCGTCTCCGGAGGAGCGTACAGGTAATCAGGGAAGTACAAAGAAGCCCATACGTCAGGTATTATTCTCCCCACCCAATGCCTAGTATCATCATCTCCATGACTGATATGAACCTCTAATAACCGCCAAGTCTCTAACATGCAATACTATTGGCAGTTACTCCTGTCCGTCGCACGCTCCATACGTATCGGTGGCCAGCCGACTACGCGGATATGTGTCCTACATGTGATCCAAACCATGTGATACAACAAGTGTCAAGGCCGTATGAGATATACCAATACCTCAACATCAATGGGTGGTCACTAGACTAAGTCAATGCAAGAGAAATAAATAAGGCGAGGTAAACGACGGATAGAGTCGCTTGCACCCAAGTGTGACTTGGACGCACAGTTTAAATATCAAGAAACAAAATGCTAAAAATAATAACTAAAAATAAGAATATAATAATTACAGAGTATGGTGGCAAGGTATCTTGCCTGATGGTGCAAAGTGGCAAGTCCAAGTAATCACAATGTCAGCCAAGAAATGGCACAATCTCCAAACAACTTCGGACGATGAAACAAAAATAAAAAATGCACTCGGTATAAAAGATATACCTAGGAAATGCCTATCCAAAAGTCAAATTTTGGATCAGGGGCAAAATCATAATTTCGGGTCAAAACGATGTCCGCCGTTGGATCCGCTTTGTACCAAAACGCGTGCCAAAGTCTTTGGTCTCTAAAGTCGTCAAACTACATTTCTACGATTTTAGTTTGAGGAGAAGAACTCAACGGTATGTCCAGTTTTGGATTCCGATGAGCCGTGTACAAATTTGCCCGTTTGAGTGGGTCGTGGGCCCGCCAAAAAGGGGTTCCGATTTGACTTTCTCAGAATCGAACCAAACTTTGCACACAGGACCAGAATTTCAATTCGGACCTGTTGGCACAAGTTTTGTCTCGAATCGACGACTGTACATGAAGTTAGGACGAAGTTTGCAAATTGGTGATACGGGGGTATCTTGACGGATACGGACTGATTTCGTCGCGCACACACGACGAAACTGAGTTTCGTCAGTTCCCACACGTCGACAACGTCCATGCGCGCCTTTCGATGTGTATAGCATACGACCACGTCGCCCGGTTTGTCGGGGCGCACGCCGTATCGGACAGAATTCTAAAATTTTGTATTGTTTTCAAAACAGTTTTTCTCCAACTTCGACATCAAATAACTTTTTACACGTTTATCAAAACATTGATCCAGAAGGTGCGTTGCGTTCTCGTTTATGTTGTTAACTACTGTTTTCAATTAGTTCATCAAAACCCTAATATTTAGATCATAATTAGGCTTACAAGTCGAGGTTTAAAATAGCCTTGTTGCTCTGTTTTTCGAGCGATGCGGGCTCAACTCCGTGTCGAATTTTCGACCGATCTAGGGAACGGTGTCGGGATCCATCAAAGGGATGTGAAGGGGGTTATACTGGCTTTTCATGGAACTTTACAAAACTCAAAACGATCTAGAGTCGTAGGAGAAATCGGGATGAGAAGTTGTTACCTGGACAGTGCTCGAAACAGAGTTTACTCTATTTTGCCGTCGGTCCAGGCGAGTGTGGCGTGGCTCCGGTGATCGCCGACGGCGACCAGGCTATGCAGTCGGTTGGGGGAGGGTCTTCGAGGTCAAGGGGCTTCAGGTTGGAGATAAAATTTTGGGGGTTTAGGGTTCGGTTCGCGGAGCAGTTCTTATACTGCTGTCGCCGCTTCTTTTAATCCGAATAGGAATACAAAGGGCTCGGGTTGCTTAACCCATGCAGCTATGCTGCTGCTAAATCTTGCTTTAGGAGGGGTCGGCTGAGGTAGACCGGTCGCATGTGGGCTGGTCCCCTCCCCTTTACTTTTTTTTCAATGCATTAGAACTCAGGCGTTGAGCAAACCGAGACTGGCCCGCCATTCACTTCTTCTTTTTAACAATTATATATTTTTTAACAATTATATATATATATATATATATATATATAAATATTTTATGCATGCAAAAATTCCTCAAAAATTTACAAATAAATTCCTAAAATCCTAGATTCTATTATTCCTTATTTAATAGTAATACTAACATGCACACATATAATATATACACACATACATTAATTATACTAATAAGCTAGTAGCGAATAAATTCATAACTAATGAAATATATAACAAAATTAATTAAATTATAGAAAAATCAATTATAAATTTTGGGGGTTTACACCCTGTTTTCCATAAAGAAATTCTCTTTATTCGTTGTGTTTCTGGGAAAATTACAACTGTAGGAATCCGATCTAGAAGACGATCGCTTTATCCCTTGGACTATGCGAAGAAGAAAAGCTCTCAAAATTTTGACAGTAGATATCAATGTATCTGTACAATGAATGAGAAAAAGAACTCTATTTATAGAGTCAAAAATAATAACTGAAAAGATAACTGTTTTCACAGCCTATGCTTAGTTGAAAATCACGCAGGATTTAACATACGCAAGGCTGCGAGCAGTTACTGGACGTGGCCTGTAACTGTTGGACACATGGCAATCATGCATGAGTCGTGTGCAAGTTACAGGACACGCAGGCGAGAGATCAGTGGCATGGCTGCCACGTACTCCAATTTGATGAAATCCACGTAGACTTGTTGAAGACGAAATCCACGCAAACTCGGTGTAGAAAGCTTCAAAATCCATGCAAACTTGGGGCAGGAAGCTTCAGGATCCACGCAGACTTCGAGGCAAAGAACTCAAAAATCCATGCAAACTTGAGGAAGAAAACTTCAGAATCCACGCAAACTTGAGATGAAGATCACAAATACACGCAGACTTGAGATAGAACTGCCAGCTGTCTTGATTCGGCGTGTCTCGACTGACACAAAATCTCTGACAGTGATTGCTTTGTCAGTCGCATTAAATGACAAGAAACCCTTTTGGTACGCCAACTTGACGAAGACTGAGTCTTGCTGAAGAAGATTTCGAAAATCACGCAATAGACGGCGATGATCTCTCGAAGTCTGTGCATACGTGGCATACGAAGAGACATTCTTTGACTGTTGTGCTGTCAGTCATAATTACTCTCTGACAAATGATGAGCTGTCTCCCCAGCGTAATTTGTTTATATTGTCTGGATCAACTGAGCGTGACTTTTGACTCTGTCTTGATCAACTCAGCGTGACTTTCATTTTTGAGGCCTACAAAACCCCCTTCAAAGTTTTTGAAAAAATGATAAATTATTTCGAAATACTTTGAAAACAGAGATGATAAAATGGATTTAGTCACGCTGAGATGACTCCAAAATGAGAGATTTACTCCGAGATGTTTAGACTGTTGGGATTCTGTGCTGTTAGGATCCCGTGCAAATCTCCAAATATCGAGGCAATAATGACTTGACCGTCATTTAAAATTCTTTATGAGCCTATAAATAAGCCATAGATTACTTCTTTCTTTCTTTACTTGCGTTTGAAAGAGAGAACCCACAGAAGAGAACTTCATCTTCCCCGACGAACTCCTTCCTCTCCGACTTCTTCTTCTACTTTTTCTACAGCAATGGCTCCCAAAAAAGCTGATGTTCAGGCCAAGGGGAAAGCCCCTGCGACTTCGTCGCGTGCCACAACTGACAGACTTCCTCGACAAGAAGTCCCGCGAGCTCCTATACATCGTAAGTGATGGAAGAACACAAACTGTCAAAGACGATGAAGATGAACTCCACATAGAATTTTTTTAGGATCTTAAGATATTAAACTTCATAAATATATCCCCCTCCTTAGGGCAAAGGATATTTAATAAAGTATGCCCCCTCTTTAGGGTCAGCCATACTTCACATCTTCGTGTTTACGAAGCTCTGTGTAAAGGAGCATGGTTCTCATGATTCTGCATGACTTTTCACGTTGGCAGAAATGTCCATGTTGAAATAGTCACGCAGCTTTCAGGATGACGCTGCGTGATTTTTCACATGTTGACAGAGATGTCAATGTTGAATTATTCACGCAGGCTTCTAAGAGTCATCTTCTGGATAGATTAGTGGAAGAACTTTTCCATTTAAATGTGATTCTGGCAAATGATGCGTGACTTTCATCCTAATCTGTCTGAGCTTTGCGTGAATTAATCATCCACGTGAATAAATCACTCAGCATGTCACAGTAATATATCCATGTGGAGTCTGCGTGACTTTTGAATTTTTCTTCAAATACTGTAATACACACATAGACATAGGTATATCTGACTTTGTCTTCTTGTCATTTTCTGTAGTAAACATTCGAAGTGAAGAAGCAGATTTTGAAGGGTGCTTGAGTATTTCATTTAAGCATGATCTATCTCATATAACATTCCCTCATTTTGATCTTCCTGAAGCAAGACTATCACTGTTGGCTAATCAAGACCACACAACCTTACTTTGCTTGATGAATGGACAACCTTTCTAAAGTCTAGATCTGGTATCCCATAAGAAACCAGCATTCTTGTTCGGAGATGCTATAGCACAAAAATCTCAGCCAAAGGGCATTAGGGAGAAGGTGTGCTTCTGCTTTGAGGGGGATGTGAAACAACCCATGTATTGGCCAAAGGTTTCCCGGGGCTTGTCAATCATGAGACTTATGCATGCCAGCTATCCGAGAAAGATGTCTTGGTATTTGACTGAATATCAGCAGGCGAAAGCAAGCCGTATTATTTACAGGAAAGAGGGATTTTTCAGTGCCCCAGAGGATCATGTATCAGTGTTTCGGGGTCTGAAGCCTGGATGCATACCACCTGAAGACTCAGCCATATTAATGCCGTTTAGGATGCCCATTTTCATAAATGAATTCATGTCCAACAAGAATGCATTCTATCCGACCGATTCGACGCCAAGGATGAATGGTCTAATGAATCAGGAGAATGTGAGATGGAGGACTTTAGTCCACTGGGCTTTAGAGAATTTTGAAACTGAGCTGAAGAAGATAAATCTCTATGATGCCGTCGTCAATTCATCCTACGGCTTCAAGCCTAACCCTTTTCTGTTCCTGGCTTTAGTTGAGAGATACAACTACAGGACGGAGACTTTTATGACTCCAAAAGGAGATATGGGCTTCGCCCTTCACGAGATGGAATACATCTCACACCTGCCTTCAGGTTCGCTACCGTATGAGGAGTATGTTCCTACGACAGAGGAACTGAACTTTCTGTCAGAGAAGAACCCAGAGATGGTTCATCTATTTGAAGAGATGATGTGCCATTTTGGCACATGTACTCTATATTATAAGGGTTCCAAAGATGAAGCCGGTAACCACATACAGAAGTGGATGTCATACCTTTTCATGAATCGTGAAAAGGATAAGAAGAAAATAAATAAGAAGAGGTGGTACCAGATTAGCAACTTCAAGCCTCTTTCTGAAAGTGAAATCACTTATCTGCTGGAGAAATATGATTGCAAAGATTTTACTATCACTGAAGACTGGTACGAGTTCAAAGCTGTAACCACTTTCAGCTCTTATGTGAGGCAGAGTAGCAAGAGTCTGTCGAGGAACGGTCATCTGGCCGGATTCCTATCCCTGTGGTTAAGAAGATTCATCGTTCCTGGCTCCAGCTCCTTGGACAGGATACACAGAGGCGTTATCTTTGCGGCGGTGCGCCTTGTGTATGGTTATAAGTTGGATTTATTATCGGCGATGACCTATAGACTGAATACAGGTCTTCGGAATTTTGTGACTACCATGCTGTCTGATCAGAGGCTGATGACTGAAGAATTCCCAAGGATAGAGATGCCTTTCACATTTTTATATGGTTGGCTTCTCCTTCATCATAATGGTCTGATACCTCCAGGGGAAGGAGGGAGTAGCAGTCTTTTTCTAGAGAGGTATTCTGGAGAGACGTTCTGGAAGGTTCACACCCTCCCAGAATGCAGAAATGTCTTGAATCGAGCATCATATTGGTCGATCCAATGTGTTCCTCCACCATCGAGTTATGAAAGTATGCCCTTAAATATGATGGACGGAGATATAGGAAACCGACTAGATGATGTAGCCTTCCAATGGTTACAGAGGATCCGACCCTCTCATCTGGTATATCGTCACGAAGAAATGGCATATCTGGAACCATATTTACCAAGCCGATTTGCCAGACAATTCGGGTATGACCAACTCTATGTTGGGAACGCCACTACTTGTTTATCTGCTCGCGGAGGACTCATTGACGGAGCTCGAGCTTGGAGATATTTTGTAGCTAGAGATACAAAGGTCGTATTCTCTATGCCTAATCCTTTGTCTAGCTCGGGGCCAAAGATGCTTTATACGTATTCACGTTTCTATGTGTCGTCGAGCACTTTCAGACCAAGTTTCAATCTGAAGACCTTTGTTGCAGAGGATGATCCAGCTCCATCGAAGAGGTCAAAGAAGAAAATTGTTATTCAGCACTTTCCTTCAGAACCCGAAGATGAGACAACAGAAGTTGAGCCTCCCTATGAATTATTCCAGGAAGGAAATTTTCCTGATGAGGTCCTTCCTCCTATATATATATCTCTTTCTAAGAGGAAGAGAAGTGACGAATCTGAGACCATCTCCAAGAGGAGTACTAGGTCTCAAACATCCAAGAATAAGAAGAAAGGGGTCTCGGTGACTGCTACTTCATCTTTGGGCGGTATATCAGTTGATGAAGACGATGCCGCTGATAAGGATGAAGAGACTGATGAAGACGACGCTCCTTTGATAAGGAGGTCGAGAGGCAAATATGTTAAAAAGTCTATCAGCAAAATTAAGGGCAATAAACTCCTAGAGACAATCATGAGTGGAGGAGCTTTGCCGGAAATCAATGAAGCAGCTTCTACTGAGAAGACCGAATCAGATGATATTCACCTTGCAACAGCTTCAACTGAACAGACTGAAGTAGAGTCTGTTCAAGCTCAGGAAACAACTGCTCCCACCACAAGTGGAGTAGCTATTGAACCCTCGGAGACGAGGATAATCCCATTTGAGCATGGGAGAGAAGGCGTCATTCAAGCACTGGATGACCAGATTGATTACTCTGAAGAAGCAACAGTTCCGAAAGAAGCTATCAAACAGCCAGAAGTTCCTGAATTTCAAGCTGAAGAAAACATTTCTTTGGCCAGAGGCGATGAAGACGTGCCGGCGTCTGAGCTATCAACTGTTGATGATTTGTTAAAGAATGTTTGTCAAGATATCATTCTTCGACCCGATATTCCAGAGACAACTGAACCGGCAGCCAATACTGAGCTTGCTATCGTCATTTTTCCAGAGACTCATGAAGATGTAAATATCATTGATTCTGAATCAGAAGCTCATCCTGAAGACGAAGAAGAAGAAGAAGCTGAAGGAGGAGAAGACTGGCATGCTGACACTTCAACTCCTTATGATGCGGATAAAGTGAAGGGGAACAGAATGGATTTTATCCCTGAACCTGTTCAATCACCAAACAATGCTGTAGCACCCAGTAATTCTGGAGCTGGAAGCAGCCATATAAAGCAAGTATCAAATACAGTCATGGACCGGCTGCGAGAAGAAGCAAAACTCCCTCCACATACTGAATATGAACCTCAGCCAGGTAGAACTTTATTTCTGTTTCCGCTGTTTCTCTGCCTTTAAATGCTGATCATATTTTTCTTTAATTGTAGGAACAGCTGCAGCAATGAGCTCGACTCATGCTCTGCTTATCCAAGCTGATGCTGATGAAGGGAGTTCACACTTGCCAACTTCTCCTGTCGTACATACTTCTGTTTCGAGGATAGAGAATATTCAAGCTTCTTCTTCCATGATGACAACAACTCCTGGATTTGAGACTGGACTAGCAAGAACCCTGGGAATGTATCCGGAGATCATTTATTCATATTTAGATACATATTCCAGACGATTCTTGAAGGATGAAGCTATGCCCTTTTCTGATCTCAGAACTATGGTCAAATTCCCACTGATGGCGCTGTGACATGCTGGTTGTGCATCTCAGTGCATCTTCTTCGAACATCTCCTGGATGAGTTAGAGGTAACTATCCGAAAATACTGGGAGACTAAGAAGGAGGACATTCAATCTTTGACTGTAGCTGAGATTGAGCAACTAGAGAATGAAGTACGGTCTCAACAGGCAGCCTTTGAAGCATTTCTTGCCTCTTCTACTGAAAAATTAGTAGAAAAGGGCAAAAAAATATTAGCTGCTCGTCAAAGAGTAGAGCTTTTAGAAAAAGACAACACATCCAAGACTGAAGAATTGAAGAAGTTGAAAGAGGAATTCGCTCGTCTTCAAGAGCGTATTGCTGTCATGGAAACAAAACAAGCTGAGGTTGCTACGGCTTATATCTTTGAAGCCGAACGTTGCGAGATTCTTCAGAAGGAACGGGAACAGATGCAGGCGGAACAGATTGAAGAAGCCAATCGTCGCCAGTCTGCCATCATTACTTTTGATGAACAGAATGTTACAATTGTAGCAGCAGAAAGAGTTAGAAAAACTCATGAAGAGAAACTGAATGTTGTTCTAGATCGTATTAGGGAGCTGATAACTCCAAGCAAGTGAATTCCCCCCCTTTTTTTTTATTTTCACTTTCACTTGTATTCCATGTTTTGATTATAAAATAACAACAAATGAAAGTTTTTGATCTGACTTTTGGTTTTGCTGTTTTGATAATGATAGATTCATAGAAAATATGTTCAGAGGTAAATGTTACATGACATATTTCAGTAGAATAGAATATACAAACGAACTTTGTAATTCTATCAAATGATATTAAACCAGAAATGATCTTAGTTCAATACTGATTGGAAAAAATAGAATTCAGACATAAAAATATCTTTGAACTCAATTTTTCATGATCTTTAGACTCAAAAATCAAAAGACTAGATGAATGAATAGGTTAACCGTCAGATTATAATGAACGGACGAACCGTCGGATGGATGAACGGATGAACCGTCAGGCATAAATGAACGAATGAACCGTCAGATGAACGGATGAACTGTCAGATGAACAGATGACCCGTCAAGTATGAATCATTTTTCAAAACAGACAATAGAAACCATATTGGAAGACAAAATGTTGCAGTAGAAGTCCCCGATACTTGTATCGGAATCCCATGAAGTGGTACTAGAAGAATCAGATCTCTTATCTTCGTCAGACTCGGGATCTTCATGGATAATATTGATGAAAGGAGTAGGAGCAGTATAACCCAATCCGCATTTTGTCCTTCTATATTTCAAAGGAGGAATCCGGACAGGTATTTTTCTTCCTTTTCCATAATTGAGGCCAGTCCTGAAGTCATAGCCCATATTTTTGATGATGTCTCTAGATTGCTGACTATAACGACGTAGTTGTAATCTTCCAGTATCATCATTTTTGTCATCATCTTCAAGATCAGAAGGATTTTGAGGTCCTTTGTAGAAGAATATTGGAATGTCTCCTGGCTTTCTGCTTGGAACTAGAAAGTATGAAGATTGTACAGGTTCTAGAGATACATCTGTATGAACAGTCTGTACAACTCCTATGGTTATTGTGTTCAAGTCATCTAACAAATGTAAATAACTATGAACATAATTACACACATCAACGTACTGCAAAGGTGGAGACTTTTCATTAAATGTAAAAGCAACAATATTTACATTGGGAGAAGGCTGAGCCTTAGAGATTTTAGCCAAGTCAATGACTAAAGGGGGAGAAGAAGAACGAGAAGAAGCATTGTTTCGATTAAGATCGATAACAAATGGCTCAGAAGAGGTGAGCTCCCTTGAAGTTTGAGATGGAAGAATAATCCGCCCTCCAACTGGAATTAGCAGAGTATCTTGTGAAGATACAGGAACTGTAGTATGCCCACTGACAGGAATGATCAGTATATTTTGAGTAGATGACTGAGGTAACGGAGAGATCCGTCCACTCACTGGGATGATGAAAGAATCTTCTCCAGAGGGTTTAAGAGATTGTTGCTGAGTAGTTCGACTTTTAACAGGGATTATTAAAGTCTCACTTTGTGCATCTTCTTTCTCCATAGCTTGTATGATCCTTGTATACTCTTCTTTGTACATTCGGGAATCATTGAAATAAGCTTCAACCCCATGGAAGGGATTTATATCAACAACTTCTTTTTGTACTCTTCCATTGCTATCAATGTATTTAAAACATTGATGAAGATTAGAAGGCACCACATTATTTTCATGAAGAAAGGGCCTCCCCAGAAGAAGATTATAGGATCCCGCGATCTCGATCACATAGAAAGTGACTTTAGATCTGAAATCGCCTATCTGAAGCTTCAGATGAATCTTTCCCAAAAGCTCGCTTCGGCTTTGATTGAATCCCAAGATAGTAGTAACCGTCTTAGAGAGCTTGTGAAGAGGGATTTTTAGTTCATCCAACAGACTCTTCGGTATTATGCTTATAGCAGACCCTGGGTCAATGAGGATACGATCTATCTTCATCGTATCAATATAACCAGTGTAGTAGAGAGGTCGGTCATGTCGATTATCCTCCAGTAGCATGTCATCTTGTGTAAAGGTGATATTTGGGATAATCTCCAGTACACTGTTACAATGCAAACAAGTGGCAGGTTCCGTATCTGGCTTTTTCAATTGTGCAAGACAAGAGTCAGCTTGTAGAAGTGCTTCACTTAACGTCTCCCGAGTCTCTTTGGAAAGACGCAGAAGTTCAAAGAGGGATATTCTAGCTGGAGTATTAGCAAGCTGAGCTAAAATGTCGAAATTATAAGGCTTCTGAAGTCCAAGAGGAGAGGACTTCTTGATTGGCTTATCAAACCGAGCCTGTTGTTTGTCTTTCTCCAAAGCTGTAGACTTGGGAAGAACAGGTTCAGTAGATGATTCTTCTTCAGGAAGAACATTAGAAGCATTTTTATCAGCTAGAGAGATGTCAAGAGGATCCTCAGGACTTTTAGAATAATCCTTTAGGTAAGGTTTCCCCGTTCGAGTAGCACTAACAAGTGCTTCTTCTTTGTCTTTTGGCTCTGTGTCAGAGGTAGACCAAAGAGAAGTCATATGACATGACTTGATCTTTCCAGCCTTCTTGGACTTTCGAGAAGAAATCTTTTGAGGAGAAGGCGATTCGAAATCTGCCACTAGATCAGGATGGATCCACATGATTTCTCCAGTCTCCAAAGTGATTGGTGCTAATCCTTCAGACTGTGGAAGAGGAATATTTACTATTTCAAGAGTCGCCTTGGGAATAGGAACAATCCTACCTTCAAGGAGTTGAGGAGGGAAATCTCCGAATTGCATAGAGACGACATTAGAAGTGACAGTCTTCTCTTTTGGAGTAAGAGAGATAGCTCCAGATTTAATCATTTCTTGGATCTTTCCTTTCAGTACATAACATGTACGAATTGTATGACCCAGCATTCTGTGATATGGGCAGTATTTGGGATGATCTGTCTTACCAGCTTCATCAGGTTTCTTGATCTCAGGTAATTGTATCTTATTACCTTTCAGCAGACATTCAAAGATACCAAGGACATCGTCGTCATCGAAAGAATATTCTTCTTTGGGGCGAGGTGTTCTTAATTGTTGAATTGTAGAAGAAGTTTGAACAGTTGATGTATCTTTGCTCTGAAGATTAACTTCAAGAGTTTTTTTCCCTTGCGAGCATTGTTTTTATTGTTAGCACCTTGTCCTGTTTCTTTAGGAGTCATCTGCACTCCTAAACCTTTGAAGGTTTCAGTACTGATTTCTGCAGCTTTGGCACTGACTATGAAGGAAGGCCAATCTTGAAATTGAGTAGACCCTGTCCACATACTGATGATTGGCAACAAGTTTGATTTGCACGTGTCAATGGTGACAGCATCAGGAGTTCCAAGAGGCATCTTCAGAGCTTCTCTTCGAAACCGTTCAATGTATTCCTCTGTGGATTCATTATTTTTCTGCTTGATTCTAATAAGAGCAGACATAGTCATGTCATTCAGCCCTTCATAGAACCTTTCAAGAAATATCTGTTTGAAACCAGCAAATGAGGTAATGCTCCCATCTGGGAGACTTCTATACCAATCATAAGCCATTCCCTTGAGACATCCAATAAATACCCGAGTAAGAAGGGCATCACTTGGTTGCAGTTGATCAGTCATCACTTCAAAGTTATTGATAAACTGACTTAGAGAAGTGGTTCCATCATAGAATGAGATAGTAGGAGGCTTGTATTTAGGAGGATATGATACTTGCTTCCAATCTATCGGATAAGGCTGCTTGATGCCTAACCTTTGTAAACCATCCTTTTGTTTGAATGCCTCGAATTGAGTTTTGAGATTCTTCAATTCTTCAGAGACAACTCCCGAAGATTGTGGAGTTGTGGCTTGTAGAGAATAGTTGGGAGGAGGAACAGCATTGTAAGCACTACCCCCAGCTCTAGAGAGACTAGGATTTAGTTGAGCTGGTCCAGGAGTATTGGATTGTACTGCTGGAGGAACTTGTACTGGACTTATATCAGTATCAACTGGTATGGCATCTGGTACAGTCTGTCAATTTTACAACTGAGCTGTCATGAGTTCATACATCGACTTCATTGTGTCAGTCATAGACTTCATTTACTGTTCCAAAGAAGCAATTCTTTGATCTTGAGGAGTCAAGGAAGAAGAAGGTTCATCAGTATTCCCATCAACCATGTAAGTCGTGACTGTATGAGGGATTATTGATGAACTAGTGGATGTTGTATGTTCTGAATCATTGCTTCGTGCATCAAAGTCAACTATAGGAGAATTACCCCCAGTAGGAAGAGGTGGGAAGTTAAATTCTCCAAGGAATTCAGAATCAATTTCAGGGATCAAATTTCTTTGACTAGAAGCCAGGACTCTTGCTCTGGTGTTTCTATATACTCCATCTGGACTATTAACTCTACCCCCGGTGTCCCGAGAAGTCATGTTGACAGAGGCAAACAAAGGCTCATCTTCATCAGGTATAGGTTCATACTGAATCCTATTGAAGACAGACTGTCATTTAGTTTGACATCTGCATTACATTGTGATTCTTGGCTGGAAGTCACATTCATGATCACCATGGTCTTGAACCGTTGATTGACATCTGCAGTGAATTATGACTCTTGGATAGAAGTCACATTCAGCATGTTCTTTTAACATAGAATTACTCCTTCTCTTCTGTTGAAGATATTCCCGTAAATCTGTTTGTGAAGATTGAGGAGTATATTTCCTGTTCTTAGGTCTTAATGGCTCTTAATTATATAAAGAGTGATTAATGTAAGCCACATAGTTTCTTGCATACTCTGCATCTGGATCTTTTATCTTCATATCCAATTGGTATGGTTTCTTAACACCAGAAGTGCTGAGTTTTGTTCTTAAATCAGTGGAAGGTAACACATTGGTTTTGGAAACATGGAGTTTTCCTTCCATTGATCTGGATATTTATAGAGAAGGAAGAGTTGAACCATTCCTTTGATTAGGAGTTGGTAACAGACCCTCTTTAATGGACAGATTCTGTGCCCAATTTGAAGAAGTCATAGGAGAAGATATTAAGGAATATTTCTTCTTAGACTCATTCAGATTTTGAGACATAGAATGTCCAGAAGGAAGAGTAGTCAAAAGACCATCTCCTTTCCTTTGACTAACAAAAGTATCAGTCAAAGCTGTTCCTGAAGTAAAAACTACAGGAGCAGAAGAAACAACTAAAGAGTTATTCCTTTTCGAAGGGACTTTGTGTGGAAGACCACCCCCAGTTCTAGTAGAACTCGGTAAAGAAGAAGAGATAACTAAGGAGTTATTCTTCTCTGATGAAATACACGCTGAAACAGATTTGGCTAAAGAACCAGTACTGTTAGCGTGACTTTTGATTTTAGAATTACACGCTAGAACAGATTTGGCTAAGGAACCAGTACTGTCAGCGTGACTTTTGAATGTGGGATTACACACTGGAATAGATTTGGCTAAGGAGCCAGTACTATCAGCGTGACTTTTAGAGTTGAATTTGCACGCTGGAATAGATTTGGCTAAGGAGCCAGTACTGTCAGCGTGACTTTTAGAGTTGAATTTGCACGCTGGAACAGATTTGGCTAAAGAGCCAGTACTGTCAGCGTGCCTTTCAACTTTAGAGATACACACTGGAACAGATTTGGCTAAGGAGCCAGTACTGTTAGCGTGATCATTGATTGCTTTCATCTTCGAGTGCACAAGAGTGTGCGTGCTTGCAGTAGAGCTCTTGCCAGTGTTAGGAGCAGACACTGTGGCAGAGACTTCACCATTGACTGCCAACTGATTCTTAGGGACATAGACAGAGTGTCCCTTCGACTTGGCAGTGATGATGGAGGCTGGAGTGGGCTTGCCACCCTTAGCCCGCTGTATTTCTTCATAGACGAGTTGATCGAATTTGATCGCCATCACCTTCTTCGTCGAGCCGATTGACGAAGTGTCGCATTGAGTTGTTGCCATCTCAGAAGAGGAGATGGTTTTCCCCAGCAGAGTCGCCAATTTGTTTTCCATAAAGAAATTCTCTTTATTCATTGTGTTTCTGGGAAAATTATAACTGTAGGAATCCGATCTAGAAGAGGATCGCTTTATCCCTTGGACTATGCGAAGAAGAAAAGCTCTCAAAATTTTGACAGTAGATATCAATGTATCTGTACAATGAATGAGAAAAAGAACTCTATTTATAGAGTCAAAAATAATAACTGAAAAGATAACTGTCTTCACAGCCTGTGCTTAGTTGAAAATCACGCAGGATTTAACATACGCAAGGCTGCGAGCAGTTGCTGGATGTGGCCTGTAACTGTTGGACACATGGCAATCATGCATGAGTCGTGTGCAAGTTACAGGACACGCAGGCGAGAGATCAGTGGCATGGCTGCCACGTACTCCAATTTGATGAAATCCACGCAGACTTGTTGAAGACGAAATCTACGCGAACTCGGTGTAGAAAGCTTCAAAATCCACGCAAACTTGGGACAGGAAGCTTCAGGATCCACGCAGACTTCGAGGCAAAGAACTCAAAAATCCACGCAAACTTGAGGAAGAAAACTTCAGAATCCACGCAAACTTGAGATGAAGATCACAAATACACGCAGACTTGAGATAGAACTGCCAGCTGTCTTGATTCGGCGTGTCTCGACTGACACAAAATCTCTGACAGTGATTGCTTTGTCAGTCGCATTAAATGACAAGAAACCCTTTTGGTACGCCAACTTGACGAAGACTGAGTCTTGCTGAAGAAGATTTCGAAAATCACGAAATAGACGGCGATGATCTCTCGAAGTCTGTGCATACGTGGCATACGAAGAGACATTCTTCGACTGTTGTGCTGTCAGTCATAATTACTCTCTGACAAATGATGAGCTGTCTCCCCAGCGTGATTTGTTTATATTGTCTGGATCAACTGAGCGTGACTTTTGACTCTGTCTTGATCAACTCAGCGTAACTTTCATTTTTGAGGCCTACACACCCCCTCTCCACTGCAGCCTCGATTCCTCGCCTTAGATGGCGGTAAAAACTGTAAACCACATTCTTTGACGCTTCATCCAGAACTTTCGTAGAAGACGATGTCAAAGGAAGGGTAGCTGGCAGGGACGAAGAAGATGCACCGGAACTCGCTGCCCCCGCCACAAGGAAAACAAGTCCCAAGCGAAAGGACGCTTGAATAGCGGCCAATTCTTCCTCCACAGCCCGAAGGGTCTAGAGACTCGGCAGGGCAGAAAGGTCAACCCCCGGAGCCACATGAACAGAGGAAAGGGCGGGGACCATTTCTCTCCGCCCCGGCCGTTCCGCCGTCTGCTCTCCCGAACTCGATTCAGCGGGAGGCCCCTAAATATATGTAAAACCCCTAAATTTCTACTATTTTTTTATTATTAAATTTGGTAATGATTTAAAATTTTGTATTGTACGTCGCATAGTCGTATTGTACGTCGTGCGCGAAATTTTTATTTTTCGTAATTGCTCGACGAGTGCGAATATGTGCGAGCGTACATATTTTAGAAAAACATTTTTCTATTTTTTTTAGTTTTAAAATAATATATATAATAACTATATTAGCTATCGTACTAAAATTTTAAGCTCATTAATTTATTTATTTATTTATACAAAGCCTTTTGTTATAACAATTATGGATAATATTTTTGTGCATACATAAATATTTCATAAATATTTTAGAAGTTTATTTTTAATTAATAATGCATTTTCGAAATTATTATTATAGTATTTTTGGAAAACATGTTTTAAAATTATTGTGGCAATTTAAATCTTGATTTAAATTTATGGATTATTTAAATAGTTAAATATTTGAAATTTGATTTATCTTATTTGATTTTAAACTAAAAATTTAATTAGATTTAAATTGGATTTGTATTTGGATTTGGATTTGGTTGATTTTAAATTAAGTTGCGAATTATCTAAATGGGTTTTAAATATTCTAATCCTTATCCAAGTGGAAATTCCCACCTCCTATATATGGAGAGGTACTCCTCCACATAAAAATTTCACCAAACCAATATTCCACCACAAGTGCAGTGCATCGTGTCCGTGTCCGTGCCCAGATTCTTATTCCATTATCTACAAATACATTTTTCCTCTGTGTCGATAACACCGACACCAATAAAACCTAAGCCTAATATGGCCGCTCTCCCTCCTTGTTGTCACAGCCTCCGCCTTCCCGAGTCCATCCCCACTGTGAAACTACCAGTCGTCACCCAATCCAGCCATAGATCATCACCACACCCATTGTCGCCCAGCCAATTCTTACTGTTTCCCGTCACCACCACGACCACAGTGCCCGGCCAGTGGCCGATCACCCTATCACCCCGACACACCCTCTCCTCCCGAACCCCCTGCTCGCAATATCCCAGAACCCTTCGAAACCACCACCACCATAACCTCCGTCATGACCAACCATCCAAGCCCCGACAACACCACCACCGCAGTAGACGCTACTCTTTTCATGCAACCAGCAAAAAGACGACCAGAACCCTTACCTGAGCCCCGCTTCTCCGTCCTGACTTCCTCCTCCGGCGTTGGCCAAACCCGTCGTCACTCCACCTGTCCGCCCGACGCGGCAAGCCCCGTCACCGCTCCAGCCTTTCTGTGGACGCGCGGGCACCTCCGCGAAGTCGCCGTCCGGCGAACCATCTCGTCGCCGGAGCGGGGAGCGCCGCCAAACCCTCGCAAAAGCCCTTCTTCCGTGATCTACCCTCGCCGCCATGCTCCTCCCGGCCGTCCTTGCGCCGCGTTCCCGCCGGCGCGCCCGACAGCCGCCTTCCGTCCAAAGCCGTCGAACCTTCCAACGCCTCCGTACTTCTGAGATCCGCCACCGTGTCGAAGACGCGCCCTCACGCCGCCTCTTCGTCGCGAGACCCTCGCCCACGTCGGCATCGATCGCCGTGATCTGGCCGGAGTAGCGCCTGGCGGGAACCCTAGCTTCTCCGTCGCATCCTTCCCCCATGTCCGCGCTGCGCCGACCACATGGACCCCAGCGCAGCCAAACCCGCACCGCGTGCGCCTCCGCCGAAGATCAACCCGTACCGGCCAACGTGCGGTCCGCCGAACCCCACTGGTAAAAAAACCCTCTCAGCTCACTTTTCTCTCTCTCTCTCTCTCACTGAGGATTTAATGAGCACAGAACAAAGCGTTTCAAGTTCTAATGTTTTATTACAATATTAATTTATTATTATATATTATGATTATTATTATTATTGTTACCATAATAGTTAGTAATAATATTATTATCATTAGTATTATTATTAGTTTTATTATTATTAATATTATTATCGTTACCATTAGTTATTATTAATTTTACTATTATTATTATTGATATTACTATTAGTAGTTTTGTTAAAATTATTATTGTTATTTATTCTTAATATATGTAGTAAATATTCCTAAAAATATATTATAATTTAAAAATATAGTTTTTGGCCTACAAAGTCCATTTGACAAAAATTAAGTTTCAAAAATTTAAAAAACAAAATTTTCTATATTGTCCAAAGTACTTATCTAAAATTATTTTTAACTAAAATCTAGTTTTCCATATTAGAGATACCTTCTAAAATAGCATAAGGTATACCTTTCCAAATTGTATATAAGGTATTTACGTAAACTTATTGAAATATTTTCTAAATAGATATATATTTATTCTCACCAAATTCTCCTCGATTATTATTATTAATCACATCTGTTCATGCGGTTCTATTTCTCGTGAAGTCGGACTCTTCCCCATCAGATATGGTAATTAGGCAATTGGAACTTTACAAAAAATTGTACCACACCAGGCGGTACCCCAGGCAAGACACCTTGCCACTACTGTTTAAATTTCCTGCTCAATAACATGCATGTTGTGTTTATTTATAAGTTGTTACTTTCTAAATTATATGTAGATGAAAATTACTATATTTTATGCAATTGACTTAGAGTTAAGGGACCACCGTATGTTTAAGTGCATCTCATAAACTGTCACGATGTGCCATGGGTTGTGTGTGAGTTGTGAGTCGCATATAGATACGGACTTGCGTACCGACCGTACATCGGTGCATACAGGCCGTACGTTAGGATATAACTGCCAATAGATTATGTAGAAGACTTGGTAGTTATTAAGGATTAAACAGTGTCATGGAGTCGACACATGTATAATATCATAGGGAAGGGGGAGACAGTTATTAGCGTAGGGGCTACATGTTCAGTACACACATAGATTTGGGCCGATAGTGTTCGTATGAACGCTACTTACTGTCCCGGGGCCGATATTTCTCGTATGAGAGCTACTTTCTGCCCATGGTCGATAGTGTCTCTTATGAGCACTACCTACTACTACTCTCTCTCCATCTATGCTGAACACGTAAGCTCCTGCGTAGAACGTTGTCTTCTCAAAGTGTATATCACATAGAATTGTTAGGAACCTTTACGCATGTATATTTTTTTTATTGAGCTCTTACTATTCAGTTTATGGCATGACATTATGTGTCTTGTTACGTCCCTCTGAGGACCTGGTGATCTCTCCAGGTGTATGTATCGTGATTTCTTGCAGGTGCTCTAGCTAAGGCCATTCCTTCCTTCGTGATGATTGCTCTTGGACTCGCCATTGCTCTCGCTTGCTAAATTATTTCCTTGTATATTTTTCCATATTTAATTTGGTTGGTAATGGACTTTGTCTCCGCCCAACTATTATGTACTTGACAAGCTCAAAGTTGCTTTTATATCATTAATTACTTTTGTGGATGAGATTTAGTGCCTTGGTTACTACATTTTACAACTTATGTATACATACGACGGTCCATATACTTCGTATGTATACAACTGGCATAATACGTATCTAGTCTCAAGTATTTGGGACTGGGGCGTTACATGTTTTTGTGGTGGCCCATGCAGGTCAAGCTTGCCATTTCGGTTACATGACTGTACCGAACGGGCCTGTAATATAGGATTAGAGTCTAGAATCTCATCCACCTACTTGACATTCTTTCTTGACTTCAAATTTCGAACTCTCATTCGACCTCCTTGATTTGCATCTTGCTTGACACCTTCTACCGTAAATTCTTAGTTTGTGCTTAGTAAGATGACTACACTAGTACATGTTCATAGGTCAAACACATGGCTAGGAAGATTACAGTGACAATTAGTATACATTGAGGTCTTATTTGAGTTATAAAGACATTTTTCCTAAAAGTATGACTTTTAAGGATTAGTTTATTCCAAGTTGGGTAGTAGCATATTACCGCCATCAAAGGATAGTTTAAATTTTATTTTAAGTTTACAAGGTGGTATACACAAGAGGATAGCTAGATCGAGAAAACAAAATTTTTATGAATTTTGAAATTGTGAAATAGTTATGATTTATTAGGGATATTGAATCAATTGAGAAAATATCTTGAGTTTTTATATTGTGACACTTGATTTACGGTTAACTTTAAGTTTGGATATCTCGAGATTATTTAAAGAGTTTAAATTATGATTTTCTAGATAACTAGAGAGACGAAAGTTTAGAAGGGAGAGAATTTGAGGTTTTAAATTATGTGTACGATTTATAAGTTTATAAAATTTTGAAGAGATGATGGAAAAATTTTGTTTAAATTTTTTGGAAGATATCGACTTTGAAGGAAAAATTCAAATTTCAAATTTTGTTCTATGATCTATGATTTATAGAGTTATTTAAATTTCGAGTTTAAAACCTTGATTATGGATATTTAAATTTTGCTAAAAAAAAGTATGTTCATTTTGCGATATACAAGGACAATTCCGAGATTGATTAGAGATTTAAATTAAACTTGACAGTCTAAGATTGTGGCGGAGTGTCTTGGAAAATTTTATTAGATCGTATATTGGTGAAGGACCAAGAAACAAGTAAGGTCACCCTAATGAGATAGAGGTATTCCACATTGGATTGCCATACCACCTATGATTATAATATTACATATACACAAGTGTAGTTAGTCATCCACGAAAACCATGTGACCATATCTTTGATTTACTCGATCTTTCCACAAATCTAGATCTTTTATTCGTGGCCATCTAATTGTTTGAAACTTAGAAATGATTAGAATCATTTCCTTGACCATACCTTTATGAGACTATTTTCTCTCTAGAAACTGTGTCCGTAACTTATTTTTACCTCGATCTACGAGATCCCATTAATTATCTTCATTCGTGCCCTAACCTTTTATTTTGGTGCATTAATTAGTACCTTATGAAAACCCACTTTCTATTTTGATCATTCGGCATTCCCTATCGTGACTTTGATATTTGGAGCGCAACACTAGACTTTTCCTTCCCACAAATTTCACATGCAAAAAGTAGACGATTCTACCTTCATGTATGTATATTGTGTCCCACCAAAACACGTCCCCTTGTACTCTATTTTTATGGTGCGACTTTCGGGTCATAAAGACTAACTGTAACCTTTACCATGATATCAATATATTTATCGACCATGGACCTCGACTCAATTCTTTCGACCCGATGAGTGCTTTTATTTAATTTCTTGAATACTTACCTTATGGTTTATCTCGAATGCTAGACCCAGTGTCACACCACTAGCTTAACTCTTGCAACTTGAGTAGAATGCCGCACGGTCTAGTATTTCCATTGACTTTATGACCTGTTGAGGAACTTAGACTGTTTGTATTTCATTTCTTCATTATCTAGCGTACCTATATTATGACTAGCTTGACTAACGCCACAAATATAGCCTAGTTTTGCAAGCTCACCCTTTATCAAGCTTGTTCACGATATATGTTATTGGAAGAGCTCCCACTAACATATTGTCTAAATCAGAACCGGTGCATAATGGTCTGATCAACCAAGTGCACTTTGGTTCGCTTTTGTCTATTACTCTACGTGGATGGGGACATAATTAAACTTGGCCCTTACAATTCCATCCACGACTGCCTTGACAATTCCTTTGAAATTTTTTTTTGGTCGTCCTTGAATCACGTATTCGTACTCGATAATATCATTTTTTTTGAACTCCTTATTGTTGTCGCCTTTACCTATTTTAGAAGGACGAAGGCGTTATACTAGAACTTCCTCTAGCCTTCCTATCGATTATGACCATACCGTATTATTTTTCTATAATTTAGATCACGATTTCTTACGACATGATTTTATTGAAACATTGTCATTGTTTGTTCGCCATCGATACCCCCTTGTGCCTTCTCACCCCCTACTAATTCTTAATTTTGAGGACAAAATTCTTTTAAGTTGGGTAGGATGTAAAACTCCTAAATTTTTACTATTTTTTTATTATTAAATTTGGTACTGATTTAAAATTTTGTATTGTACGTCGCATAGTCGTATTGTACGTCGCACGCAAAATTTTTATTTTTCGTAATTGCTCGACGAGTACGAATATGTGCGAGCGTACATATTTTAGAAAAATATTTTTCTATTTTTTTAAGTTTCAAAATAATATATATAATAACTATTTTAGCTATCGTACTAAAATTTCAAGCTCATTAATTAATTTATTTATTTATACAAAGCCTTTTGTTATAACAATTATGGATAATATTTTTGTGCATACATAAATATTTCATAAATATTTTATATGTTTATTTTTAATTAGTAATGCATTTTTGAAATTATTATTATAGTATTTTTGGAAAACATGTTTTGAAATTAATGTGGCAATTTAAATCTTGATTTGAATTTATGGATTATTTAAATAGTTAAATATATGAAATTTGATTTATCCTATTTGATTTTAAACTAAAAATTTAATTAGATTTAAATTGGATTTGTATTTGGATTTGGATTTTGTTGATTTTAAATTAAGTTGTGAATTATCTAAATGGGTTTTAAATATTCTAATCCTTATCCAAGTGGGAATTCCCACCTCCTATATAAGGAGAGGTACTCCTCCATATAAAAATTTCACCAAACCAATATTCTACCACAAATGCAGTGCATCGTGTCCGTGTCCATGCCCAGATTCTTATTCCATTATCTACAAATATATTTTTCCTCTGTGTCGACAACACCGACACCAATAAAACCTAAGCCTAATACGGCCGCTCTCCCTCCTTGTCATCACAGCCTCCACCTTCCCGAGTCCGTTCCCACTGTTTAACCACCAGTCGTCACCCAATCCAGCCACAGATCATCACCACACCCATTGCCGCCCTGCCAATTCCAACCGTTTTCCATCACCACCACGACCACTGTCACGCCCCGCTCCCGTAGGAGCGATCGTCCTCGCTAAGGCGTGATGCCGCACGAGCCTAGATTGCACTCGTGCAAGGCAGTTCCATAACGGCCGATTACATCGGCAGCAGCGGGGGTCGTCGCACAGAAGTCCCAAGCAGAAATATTGAATCATTGCAGCGGAAATTTAAAGAACATATATGAACACAAGTAACTCAAAAGAATCTCTTCATTGATATTGAATACAGGATTACATTTATGGGCGCAAGGCCAATTACAAGTCTCTCAGGCTCACTTTTCACTCATTTACAAGTCACTCTGCTCTCTCTCATCTCTTGATACAATGCTTGAATCCAGCGGAAGCTTCGGAAGGCGATGTCCATACATTATGCCCTGTATAAGTCTTCAGATCACGTGACCGCACGCTTCGACTTGCCAAGGAACTCCGTGCCTCGACGCATCCAAGCGAGCTCCACGCTACGAGCTTCTACCTGTGCCTGCACATGAAACACTGTGTGGGTGTCAGTACCACTGTACTGGTGGAGTGAGCTTCTCGCCCACCTATACATAACCGATACGTTCATTTACTTTTGTGCAGCTTAAGTCCCTTTCGTTTGTCTTCCTAGTCTTGCCTTAGGATGCATTTTAAGACTTGACGTCTCGACGTGCAACGACATGGTCGTGCTTCAATACCAGCGTGTGTTTCGATCGAGGCAGTGCCTCATCGCTTAGGTACTTGACCAGACTTCAAGGCGGGACGGCAGGGTCGTGCCATATTCTATTCCAAACTTAGACTTGTTCAAGACTGTGCTTTGTCGAGGGGCAATTCACGTGAACTCGGCCGTGCCAGGACCTTCGATTAAACTCAAGCGCCACTAGACCAATTCTTGTGCTAACGATTCAAGTGCCAAGGGATGGCAACGGGACGACTCGTGCAGGTCGTGCCTTAGACTTGACTTAGACTAGTTTGCACATTCAAGACTGAGGCCGTGCCTCGCTATCCAGACTTATCCATGCTACCGCCTTGCGGCCATCCTGTTAGAGTCGTTTGCTAACTTAGACAAGACTTGTCAAATATAATCTTGACTTCATGAATATCCCGATGCCATCTATCGTGCTAAGCACGGTGCCTATGCTGCAGCCCAGTCTTAGGCCCAGACATTCATTTACCGACTAGACAAGCATTCAAGTTCTAGACTCAATCCAAAGGCATACACGCGGAGTCGCCGCTATCTGCCGACTCATCTACATGAGGAGGTCACTAGCAATTTCAAGCTATCTTGGACATGGCTCGTGGGATATCCACCTGTACCAACACGGGGAGCTAGCCCGGTGGGGTGGAACTCTCCCATGTGGTCATCCAGCATCCTACGTTGAGCCACACTCGCTTCTCCCGGGCGGATGATCCCGGTGCCCCGGAGGAGATCATCCGAGAAGACTACACCTTGTCGACAAATTGTCCATGACCATGCAAGTCTAAACTCGATCTACCAGTCTTTCCTTAACATGAACATGCTTTTCCTTCTTTCTATCAAGACTTACGAGACTCCCAAGTACGGGACTTATCAAGAATTCAGGCAGGACATGACCGGGCAGGACCGGCATACTTATTCAAGTATTCAGACAGGACATGACCGGGCAGGACCGGCATGCTAATTCAAGTATTCAAGCAGGACATGACCGGACGGGACCGGCATGCTTAAAAAGTATTCAGCCGTGGCTCGTGCCTTAGACAGACATGATTCTCTAGGCGACGCTAACGCTCAAGTCATATACTTTATACGACGAGCCTTATTCTCAAGGGACTACTTGACTTGACAACCGCAGCTAGAGCAGGACAACGCTAGGAATGGCTTCGTTAGCCTAGAGTAACTCTTGTTGACTTGTACGGGCAATGACACGACGAGCGAAGGCTACGCCGAGCTATGCATCGAGGAAACGTGCTAGGCACGGGGTCGACTTAACAACCAAGTTCTCGGGTGCCTAGACTTAAGCCAACAAGCCGTACAAAGATGACTTAACTTGCGGGACGTGCGAAGGCTATGCCAAGCCTTGCGGGACAAGACCGTGCATGCTTTGTTAAGCATTCGTGCGGGCGACGCCTATGACTTAGGCAAATTCGAGTGTCGGGACGAATTGACGGGACCAACGGGACATGCGAAGGCTACGCCAAGCCTTGCACAACGGGTCCGTGCCTGCTTTAGCAAGCAATTACGTAGGCGACGCCTAAGACTTAGGCTATTTCAAGTGTCGGGACAATTTAGAAACTTAGGCCAACTTCCTTCTCCCAAGCCACGGGATCGAAGGACCGAGTGTCATTTGAAAGCACGCTGAGCCGACTTCTATGTTGACCGTGGGACCATTTTTCATGTTCTAGGACATTCCGACCCGACGGGAACACTCTCTTAGCTATGTTGGTGCGTAGCTTTTATATTAGCCTACTTGTGCGAGTTGAAAACACGATTTATTATGTGCAAGCTAAGATGGAGTAAGTTCACCGAAACTCCCCCACCTGTGCGAGGAGTCGCCTCGGCCGAGCGAGCCTTCGAGTAGCCGTTGCAAGGCTAAGTTCCAACGCCGTCGGCATTTCGATTCCTCCGATAGACTTTGCGGGACGGGGCACTATAATATACACCACTCAGAACAAGTCTCGTCCTCGAGACTTTCCTGAAGGCAAGCCATCCTACCATTTCTATGGCCAAGACTTAATCGTACGCACTTCGCCTACGCGTTTCCTCAATGCCGAGCCACGCTCGTACTAATATCAATCCTTTCGTTAACATGATTTCAAGATCTCGACACACTCCCATCTTTCAAGTCTTGCTTGAACTCATTGTGTCACTTGGCTGGATCATGCACGTATTCCAAGCGTCCCCAAAATACATGCATTCAGCCAAGCCGCATGATAGAGAATTTGTCATTCTCTCTCGAGTCGCATCGTGCATATACCCAGGCGTCCCTGAATATATGCATGTCAGCCGAGTCTCGTGAGCAGGATTTCCTATATTCGTGATTCATGCCATCCATCCATGCCAATCCTCAAGATCAATCCTTTGGATTGCTAACACTTGCAACAGGGCGTTTCGTCTAACCGCTAGGCCAATCTTTACGAGGCTAAGTCAATGTCATGATTGGAATCATAGTTCCCCAACAATAATGCCAATACTGACCCCAATCCTAGGGTCAAACCATAGTCGGTAGTACAGGATTTTCTACCCAAGCTCGCGTCACTCAGATTTCTAAACATCGAGCACGATCACCTATTCGCATCAATGCATGCGTTGCACATATTCGATTTTATCCAAATCACCAACTCTAACCAATTCGTGCATTCGATCACGAGGTCATCTAGCTCGACAGTACGTTGTGCCCTAATCTCACGCGAGTCCGATTATCCACGGTGGTTCGTGAATCACCACGCAACGCACTCGCAGAATAATCATTCTCATCGGGGCGTAACTCTTGTTTGAGTTTAGACTAACTCATTTTCGATACGCGGATTGGACCTACGCAATCCTCCAATTCGGTTCTTCAAACACACAATTCATTTTCGAGTCACCTTCGCGTCAAACCACAAGTCGAAGCATACAAATTATCACGCCAAGCTAGGTCAATCACCCCCGCTATATGAATCACCATACCAGCGCTCACGCGGAGTGATCGTCTCAAATCGGCACGACGCATGTGCGAGACTGGAGTTGCGCTCGCATAAGACAAGAATGTCGAAGTTGTGGTTATCGACGAAGTAAATCCAAGCATTTCATTTTCATCCAATCAATTTCGATAGTCCGACCGTCATTCATTCAACTAGAAAATCCTCGAGCCAAGTTTATCATTTCCTCGACACGTTTTAATTTCCCGAGTATAGAATTTATCGGAACAATGACATTTGTACGATCGTTATTCCTCAAGCTCGTTTCAAGATCATTGTTCGAAACTCAAGTCACATTTCATTTGCATCAATCCGATATCGTTCGCGCGATCCTCTAAGTTTCCTCGATCAAAGACCATTCATTTTCATTCATCGATTCGAATCATTTTTTCCAATATGCGTTGCCTATTCGCAAGTTGTCCGAACGAGATGCTCGTTCGGGACATTCGAAGTCACGACCGACTAAGCGTGACGCGTTCTAAGGCTTTGCGCGATCGTATCGCCTCGCCGACATACTCGTAATCCTCAATATTTGCTCGAATGATTTCCAAGAAAATCCATACACCACTCAGATTCGAGCCATACGATCTAGCCTACAATCATGTTCGCGTCATTCGCTAAGACGTCCTTCGGATTCGTTCGACGAATCCCTAGCGTAATCGCTTACGTCGTATCGACGTACTAAGTTGTTCGTACTATTTCCTCAAAACCCAAGTTAATCCTCCGTGTACGCTTAAGCGTTAACTCGATAGCATTCCTATCGATAGACACTCTAAGTGTAGCTCGTTCCCGACCGAGCGGTACTTGGTATCGCTCGCACTCGTTTGCACCAAAAGTCGAGGTGCGCGATACGCGACGCAACTTAGCCAAAAGACCGTGCGCATGGCTATCCCGTACGGACTTTTATTCGAGTTTGCATGCTCACATGCTAAGGTCAACGTTGGACTAGTTAGGCATGAACGCGACTTTTTAAGGTCGACGCAGGACTATTCGGGCACACGTGCAACTTGTTAACTTTAGCATACGTTTTCATTCAAGACAAGTTAACACCGTTCGGCACAAAGGCCATTGCCTATCGATGCATTTGGTTGAACGCTTGTACGAGCTTTTGAAAATATTTAGACTTATTGTATGGACATGCCGAGGGACAATCGAGAGAGAGCGCACATTTCCTTATCAATGACGAGCTTTCAAAACTGAGAAATTCGACGTGAAGTCCAAGGACGTAAAGCCGTGCTCAGATACCATTATGTCACGCCCCGCTCCCATAGGAGCGATCGTCCTCGCTAAGGCGTGATGCCGCACGAGCCTAGATTGCGCTCGTGCAAGGCAGTTCCATAACGGCCGATTACATCGGCGGCGACGGGGGTCGTCGCACAGAAGTCCCAAGCAGAAACATTGAATCATTGCAGCGGAAATTTAAAGAAGAACATATATGAACACAAGTAACTCAAAAGAATCTCTTTATTGATATTGAATACAGGATTACATTTATGGGTGCAAGGCCAATTACAAGTCTCTCAGGCTCACTTTTCACTCATTTACAAGTCACTCTGCTCTCTCTCATCTCTCGATACAATGCTTGAATCCAGCGGAAGCTTCGAAAGGCGATGTCCATACATTATGCCCTGTATAAGTCTTCAGATCACGCGACCGCACGCTTCGACTTGCCAAGGAACTCCGTGCCTCGACGCATCCAAGCGAGCTCCACGCCACGAGCTTCTACCTGTGCCTGCACATGAAATACTGTGTGGGTGTCAGTACCACTGTACTGGTGGAGTGAGCTTCTCGCCCACCCATACATAACCGACACGTTCATTTACTTTTGTGCAGCTTAAGTCCCTTTCGATTGTCTTCCTAGTCTTGCCTTAGGATGTATTTTAAGACTTGACGTCTCGACGTGCAACGACATGGTCGTGCTTCAATACCAGCGTGTGTTTCGATCGAGGCAGTGCCTCATCGCTTAGGTACTTGACCAGACTTCAAGGCGGGACGGCAGGGTCGTGCCACATTCTATTCCAAACTTAGACTTTTTCAAGACTGTGCTTTGTCGAGGGGCAATTCACGTGAACTCGGCCGTGCCAGGACCTTTGATTAAACTCAAGCGCCACTAGACCAATTCTTGTGCTAACGATTCGAGTGCCAAGGGACGGCAATGGGACGACTCGTGTAGGTCGTGCCTTAGACTTTACTTAGACTAGTTTGCACATTCAAGACTGAGGCCGTACCTCGCTATCCAGACTTATCCATGCTACCGCCTTGCGGCCATCCTGTTAGAGTCGTTTGCTAACTTAGACAAGACTTGTCAAATACAATCTCGACTTCATGAATATCCCGATGCCATCTATCGTGCTAAGCACGGTGCCTATGCTGCAGCCCAGTCTTAGGCCCAGACATTCATTTACCGACTAGACAAGCATTCAAGTTCTAGACTCAATCCAAAGGCATACACGTGGAGTCGCCGCTATCTGCCGACTCATCTACATGAGGAGGTCACTAGCAATTTCAAGCTATCTTGGACATGGCTCGTGGGATATCCACCTGTACCAATACGGGGAGCTAGCCCGGTGGGGTGGAACTCTCCCATGCGGTCATCCAGCATCCTACGTTGAGCCACACTCGATTCTCCCGGGCGGATGATCCCGGTGCCCCGGAGGAGATCATCCGAGAAGACTACACCTTGTCGACAAGTTGTCCATGACCATGCAAGTCTAAACTCGATCTACCAGTCTTTCCTTAACATGAACATGCTTTTCCTTCTTTCTATCAAGACTTACGAGACTCCCAAGTGCGGGACTTATCAAGAATTTAGGCAGGACATGACCGGGCAGGTCCGGCATGCTTATTCAAGTATTCAGGCAGGACATTTCCGGGCAGGACCGGCATGCTTATTCAAGTATTCAAGCAGGACATGACCGGACGGGACCGGCATGCTTAAAAAGTATTCAGTTGTGGCTCGTGCCTTAGACAGACATGATTCTCTAGGCGACGCTAACGCTCAAGTCATATACTTTATACGACGAGCCTTATTCTCAAGGGACTACTTGACTTGACAACCGCAGCTAGAGCGGGACAGCGCTAGGAATGGCTTCGTTAGCCTAGAGTAACTCTTGTTGACTTGTACGGGCAATGACTCGACGAGCGAAGGCTACGCCGAGCTACGCATCGAGGGAACGTGCTAGGCACGGGGTCGACTTAACAACCAAGTTCTCGGGTGCCTAGACTTAAGCCAACAAGCCATACAAAGATGACTTAACTTGCGGGACGTACGAAGGCTATGCCAAGCCTTGCGGGACACGACCGTGCATGCTTTGTTAAGCATTCGTGCGGGCGACGCCTATGACTTAGGCAAATTCGAGTGTCGGGACGAATCGACGGGACCAACGGGACATACGAAGGCTACGCCAAGCCTTGCACAACGGGACCGTACCTGCTTTAGCAAGCGATTACGTAGGCGACGCCTAAGACTTAGGCTATTTCAAGTGTCGGGACAATTTAGAAACTTAGGCCAACTTCCTTCTCCCAAGCCACGGGATCGAAGGACCGAGTGTCATTTGAAAACACGCTGAGCCGACTTCTATGTTGACCGTGGGACCATTTTCCATGTTCTAGGATATTCCGACCCGACGGGAACACTCCCTTAGCTATGTTGGTGCGTAGCTTTTATATTAGCCTACTTGTGCGAGTTGAAAACACGATTTATTATATGCAAGCTAAGATGGAGTAAGTTCTCCGAAACTCCCCCACCTATGCGAGGAGTCGCCTCGGCCGAGCGAGCCTTCGAGTAGCCGTTGCAAGGCTAAGTTCCAACGCCGTCGGCATTTCGATTCCTCCGATAGACTTTGCGGGACGGGGCACTACAACCACAGTGCCCGGCCAGTGGCCGATCACCCCGTCACCCCAACAAACCCTCTACTCCCGAACCCCCTGCTCGTAATATCCCAGACCCCTTCGAAACCAGCACCACCATAACCTCCCTCATGACCAACCACCCAAGCCCCGACAACACCACCACCGTAGTAGACGCCACTCTTCCCATGTAACCAACAAAAAGAAGACCAGAACCCTTACCTGTGCCCTGCTTCTCCGTCCTGACTTCCTCCTCCGGCGTCGGCCAAACCCGTCGTCACTCCACCTGTCCGCCCGACGCGGCGAGCCCCGTCACCGCTCCAGTCTTTTCGTGGATGCGCGGGCACCTCCACGAAGTCGCCGTACCGGCGAACCATCTCGTCGCCGGAGCGCGGAGCGCCGCCAAACCCTCGTAAAAGCCCTTCTTCCGTGATCTACCCTCGCCGCCACGCTCCTTCCGGCCGTCATTGCGTCGCGTTCCCGCCGGCGCGCCCGACAGACGCCTTCTGCCCGCAGCTGCCGAACCTCCCAGTGCCTCCGTACTTCTGAGATCCGCCACCGTGTCGAAGACGCGCCCTCACGCCGCCTCTCTGTCGCGAGACCCTCGCCCACGTCGGCACCGATCGCCGTGATCTTGCCGGAGTAGCGCCTGGCTGGAACCCTTGCTTCTCCGCCGCCTTCTTCCCCCATGTCCGCTCTGCGCTGACCGCGTGGACCCCATCGTGGCCAAACCCGCGCCGCGTGCGCCTCCGCCGGAGATCAACCCGTGCCGACCGACGTGCGGTACGCCGAACCCCACTGGTAAAAAAAAAAAACCCTCTCAGCTCTCTTTTCTCTCTCTCTCTCTCACTGAGGATTTAATGAGCACAGAACAAAGTGTTTCAAGTTCTAAATTTTTATTACATTATTAATTTATTATTATATATTATGATTATTATTATTATTGTTACCATAATAGTTAGTAATAATATTATTATCATTAGCATTATTATTATTATTATTATTAGTTTATTATTACTGATATTATCATTAGTATTATTATTATTATTAGTTTTATTATTATTAATATTATTATCATTATCATTAGTTATTATTAATTTTACTATTATTATTATTGATATTACTATCAGTAGTTTTGTTAAAATTATTATTGTTATTTATTCTTAATATATGTAGTAAATATTCCTAAAAATATATTATAATTTAAAAATATAGTTTTTGGCCTACAAAGCCCATTTGACAAGAATTAAGTTTCAAAAATTTAAAAAACAAAATTTTCTATATTGTCCAAAGTACTTATCTAAAATTATTTTTAACTAAAATCTAGTTTTCCATATTAGAGATACCTTCTAAAATAGCATAAGGTATATCTTTCCAAATTGTATATAAGGTATTTACGTAAACTTATTAAAATATTTTCTAAATAGATATATATTTATTCTCACCAAATTCTCCTCGATTATCGTTATTAATCACGTCTGATCACGCGGTTCTATTTCTCGTGAAGTCGGACTCTTCCCCATCAGATATGGCAATTAGGCAACTGGAACTTTACAGAAAATCGTACCACACCAGGCGGTACCCCAGGCAAGACACCTTGCCACTACTGTTTAAATTTCCTGCTCAATAACATGCATGTTGTGTTTATTTACAAGTTGTTACTTTCTAAATTATATGTAGATACAAATTACTATATTTTATGCAATTGACTTAGAGTTAAGGGACCGCCGTATGCTTAAGTGCATCTCATAAACTGTCACGATGTGCCACGGGTTGTGTGTGAGTTGTGAGTCGCATATAGATACGGACTTGCGTATCAACCGTACATTGGTGCTTACAGGCCGTGCGTTAGGATATAACTGCCAATAGATTATGTAGAAGACTTGGCAGTTATTAAGGATTAAACAGTGTCGTGGTGTCGACACATGTATAGTATCATGGGGAGGGGGAGACAGTTATTACCGTAGGGGCTACATGTTCAGTACACACATAGATTTGGGCCGATAGTGTCTCGTAAGAGCGCTACTTACTGCCCCGGGGCCGATAGTTCTCGTATGAGAGCTACTTTCTGCCCATGGTCGATAGTGTCTCTTATGAGCACTACCTACTACCACTCTCTCTCCATCTATGCTGAACACCTAAGCTCCTGCGTAGAACGTTGTCTTCTCAAAGTGTATATCACATAGAATGGTTAGGAACCTTTACGCATGTATTTTTTTTATTGAGCTCTTACTATTCAGTTTATGGCATGATATTATGTGTCTTGTTACGTCCCTCTGAGGACCTGGTGATCTCTCCAGGTGTGTGTATCGTGATTTCTTGCCGGTGCTCTAGCTAAGGCCATTCCTTCCTTCGTGATGATTGCTCTTGGACTCGCCATTGCTCTCGCTTGCTAAATTATTTCCTTGTATATTTTTTCATATTTAATTTGGTTGGTAGTGGACTTTGTCTCCGTCCAACTATTGTGTACTTGACAACAAAGTTGCTTTTATATCATTAATTACTTTTGTTGATGAGATTTAGTGCCTTGGTTACTATATTTCATAGCTTATGTATACATACGACGGTCCATATACTTCGTATGTATACAGCTGGCATGATAGGTATCTAGTCTCAAGTATTTGGGACTGGGGCATTACAATATAAGTTGGAGGAGGCACACTCTCTTCTACCAGATTCTCTCTGGCCAGCTCTCCCTCGATAGTGTCCATCATTGGTAGTGAAGGAGCAGGACCTATATGTCCGAAGCAACTATCAATCAACTTAACACGAAGGATGTGATGATAGAGCGAATGAATCTCCTCGCTGGTCAAAATTTGACTTAGCTTACCAGGGGAGAGTTGCTGGGACTGAGGTTCGCTCTCAGCCACCGTAGCCTCTTCACCAGCCACATCCGACCCGAAGGCAACTGGTTCATCTGCCCTAGCCGCCCCGGAAGGAGATACAACTGGATCAGTATCACCCGGCTGAAGTTCAGCAGCCTCGGGGACGGTGTCAGCAGATTCCATGTCACCCTGGTTTAAGACTTCAGCAACGGGAGTAGCCTCAGCCATCACCGAAAGAACCCCGACAGAAATAATCTCGGCACACATGTCACTAATAAAGTGGCTAAGGCCGGGTCGACTTCAGAGTCAGGGGTCGGTTCTCGAGGATCCGATTCTTCTGACGCCTGCAAAAGAAAAAAAAATAATTAGGTCATAGTTCAAAAGAAGAGCTAAAGAAGAAGATGGTTGTAATTCAATTCACCTCTGAAACGATGTCATCCTCGCCTCTCTCCTTGATGAGCAGCCTGCGAGGTTTAGACGTAGTCCGTTTTACAGAGTAAGTTCTACCGCCAACGGCAGGCTCAGGCCTGCTTCGCTTGCGCGAAGGACCAGGAACGACAGGCAGCTGATCCTCCACCACCTCATCAGCAGGAGGAAGAGAGTTATCAGGGTCATGCTCATTATCCTCTTCGTCCGCGTCGGCAGACTCTGAGTCCGACAAAGCAACTGTGTTCTCCCGCTTCTTCCTCGCCTTGGACCCCTGGGGCTTTTCCGCCAAGCCAGTACCTACAATAAAGCTGGTACTTGGGTCAAAGCCAACAGGAGGCTTGCTCGCAGCGACATAGTATAGAGCCGCCAAATACAAAATCTCTCATGGCACCTCAGCATCAGGAACTGAGAAGCTCGTACGGGTGTGAACCGTGTCATAATAATGCCAGGACCTGATGACGTCAAGCACTCTACCTTCAAAACCCAAGCAAGGGCTGGGACTGTCCAAGAGCAGCTGACTATACCCGAACTGCCGGAAGAATCTTTATCGGTAAAATGAGGAACAGACACAAAAAGTTGTATCCGTCCACTCTCGCTAGCACCCTTCGACAGGCGGGCATAGTGCTGTACTCCTAGGGCTGATGGTGATATTGGAAGATGAAAGCATCATCAGCCGTAACGCCATCTTCTTTGTCAGGCCTTATCAAAGATCGGTAGTGCATCAACAACCACCCCATCAGATAATGATAGGGCAGTTCAACGCGTGCAAAGTCCTTCGCCGTGTCACGGACGATGACCTTGGACGAGAAGGCGCGGAGGCCACGGTGTATGCTGCACACCATGGCCGGAAGAAGAGCTAGTCTGTCCCCGAAGACCAGCTTCACGGCAGGGAGGATAAAGTTACGGCTGATCCTCTCAATAGAACCAGCCCCTCCCGAGACCATGCAAATCCGCAGCCACACCATCAGGAGCCCTGCCAGGAGTGCCTTCTTTGACAGCTGCTGAGTACCCTGATAAAAATAACTGAAGGAGTAAGTGCGACTCCTAAACCTATCGCCTGTGGCCCGTGACCTCTTGGCAGTCAACACCAGGTCCTGAACTTCCTCCTGGGTTTGAAGATTTCGAGGGAAAACTCGGTCTGAGGCACCTAGCGTAAAAAGGTGTGTGAGCCATGTCCGGGTGTGAGGAAGGTTCCCTTCCGCGCTACCATCCTTCTTGATCGACGTCTGGTGGCAGGTACTGTGATGACATAGTAGTTCCCGGTATACGGTAACAAAGCCCGAAAACTGCCGATCCAAATCTTCGAACTCTTCATTCGTCGTAGTATACACTTCAAAGACTTCTTTCCCCCAGGGCAGCTTGGAAACTGCATGCATCTCGTGGAGAGCGAGTCCTATCTCTCCTCCAGGCGTGAAGAAGGTTCCCATCGGCCGGTTGTACATCTCCCTGAGAGCCATGAACAGCGTCTTATTCATGGACAGACCATGACAGATGTCCCGAATGCGTGATAGAGGCCGATCTCACGAAGGAGAGTCTCATACTTCCGCAGAATCCACGTGGTCAAATTGGCCCATGAGGAGATGGGATATATCCAGTTCAACAACGCCAATCGGCCTACTGGATAGGACCCCTTCCTAGCAAGTTGGTTCAGGAAAGTGTCGGCTTGAGAGAACTTAAAATTGGGACCCGGCACATTTGAGAAAGTACCCGGGGCCAACCCCATCACGTAGCAACTGACCGATACCTTGCCCGCATACACTGACCCCAAATTTTTGTTATAATGGATGTTACCCACAAACATCCCCGACTGGCTCGGAGTTAAGGAGTCCACCATCTTTCTGTCCATCGGCAGTATACTAAACCACGACAGCAGAAAATTACGCTCCATCTGAGGAATATGGATCGTCATTCCGTTAGAAGCTGCTACTCCTATGCGACTGCTACTCCTATGCGGCTCGGATCATGGGGGCCATCTTCATGCGGCTCAAATCCTGAGAAGCCACCCCCATGCGGCCGCTACTCTCATGCGGCTCAGATTATGGAGACCATCTCCATGTGGCTCAAATGCTGAAAGGCCTCGCCCATACAGCCTTGACAGTGGTCAGCCTTATGCGGTTCAGTTGGAAACCACCCTCATGCGGCTCAGATTTTGGAGGCCATACCTATGCGGCTGCCACCTTCATGCGATTCAAATCGTGTGAAGCCACCCTCATACGGCTCTGTCAAGACACCCTGTCCCTGTGGCTCACGGTTAGGACACGTGGCAGAAGATCAGTTCCTCTCGCATCCCTACGGCTCGCAGCATAATGATGGTTGGACACGTGACACCAAATCAATCAAGATTTATCCACCCTGATTTAGTACAATCATCATAATTACCCGGATCAAATCAGATTTATTACAATCAAGCAGATTGAACACGTGGCGAGAGATCCGAGCTTGTCATAACAAATCATAAAGATTTGTGGCAATCAACATTAATTGCCCATACGAATTTGGCACAATCAATATTAACTGCCCAGATTTGTTGCAATCAAGATTAATGGCCCAGATTAATTGCCAACAAAACATGATCAAGGAAAATAGTAATTAATCCCAAACCGTCGACTTTTTAACAGGGCAATCATTGCAAATCCTAATGATCATACCCCACTCCTATAAATAGCAAGATGCCATTCCCTTGTAGAAAAAAAAGAGAGGACAGAGAGAGAAGAACCCGGCTGGACACAGAGAGAAAAAGGCACGCACAGAAGAGTCTCTCCACACATTCCGAGAGTATTTCTTTATCAGTGCCAAGGATACGTCCGATCGTCCAAGGAGTAAGGAAGAGCTGTCGTCGCTTTTCCGAGCCTCTACCGTAACCCCCCCAGAATCAAAAATAAACAATCGTACTTAGATTGCTGTACCTAGGTTTTCGTTCCTAGGCTTTCTTTGTACGAGCGAGTTTGTATTGTGAGTCTAAGTTCAGTCCTCCTATAAAATTATTCTATACTTTTACAATCAATGGCAAACACGATGGCGACTCTGCTGGGGACTAACTTTTCTACGGCTGAGGAGTTGGTGACGCAATCGGACGCAGCCAAACTTGGCTCCACTCAACAAATGCTGGTCGCCCGATTCGACCAACAGGCATTTGAAGAAATATTCTCCGACGGGAGGGCTGGCCCGGTCCCGCGGCAAGCCCGTACGAAGAAGGACCGCAGGAAGTGGAGGCCCAAATCATTCGCTCCTCCCCAAGCTCTCGAAGGAGTAATCTCTGTTGCCCAAGACGGCAGAGAAGACCCTCTTACGGCCCCACTTCAGAACATAGAGGACTTTGCTATCCCTAAGTTCGGCAGAGGAAAACACTACGATGCTGGACTTGCAGGGGCAAAGGGTAACTCTACACGGTCCAGGAAGAAGCCGCAGAAGGGCGCTAGCCGCATGAAGATTCATGCGGCCACAAAAGCCAGCCGCAGACAGAAGGCTCATACGGCCAGTATTGCCAGACGCATAGAGGATGCTCATGCGGCCACTATGACTTCCAATCGCATGGAAGAGGCCCACGAGGCCACTACAGCTCCCAGCCGCATATAAACTGCCAACCGCATGCGGGCTGCTTATGCAGCCAGAAATGCCAGCCGCACCCAGGCAGGCTATGCGGCTAAAAATCTCAGCCGCAGGCCATCTGCTTCATGCGGCTCGGGCTCAGTCTTCGACCGTCTCTCTGGTGATCCTGATCCCAGATACTCTCATATGCTTGTCTATGTGGACTGTTCCTACTATGCACTCTCAGGTGCTAGAAGGAAGAAGTCTCAGGCAGTGCGGGCTCATCGAGCTCAGACAGCTGTCCCAATTTCTGACTATCAGGGTATCCCGCTGACTATTATGCGGGCCCCTGATGGAAAGTTGTATAAAACTATCCGTGTCCAGCCCCCGGTGGCCAACGAACGGAATAGTCATCAAGAATCTTCCAACAATGATCAGGGGCATGTACTCATGCTACCCCCACATCAGGGAGGAGGCAGGATGCCAACGCACTCATGTGCTCAGGACTCCCGAGCCCACAAAGTGAGTGACTTGCACAATGTGATACTTCACAAATGCAAGGAAAGAGACGAAAACTTAGGGTACAGAGAGTCCTTTCATGGAAGTTACTGCACTCAAGTCATTGTCAACTGCTGCTGCAGTAAGGCGGCCACGCAAGAGAACCGGCGATCCGTCTTCCAACGACTGCAACACCCAAGCTCAGAAGACGAGCCGCTTCTCGTCGCCTCCTGCAATTCTTCTCACAAGATCCCTGGCAGCGGGAGAGGGAAGAAAATAAACATCTCCAGCCCAAAAATCTCAACCAAGAAACCCTCTTCTAAGCGGTTATCCACGACCGATACGGGAGAAGTTTTCCAAGGTACTCGCTCAAAGACGAAATCTGCCATACTTGGAGATTCGTCGTCCACATCTCTGGGAGGCACTGGAGCCGGGGGTAGCACTCCTCCAAACATCCATGACAATCCGGTGTTCCAAGAAGATGATCCAGGGGAAATGGTTACCCCAACAGATGCAGCATGTTCCGACGTCCCCGAAGACGTCCATAATTCTCAAGACGAGGCAAGCTCTGAAGCTGGGGGTACCACTCCTTCTGAGTTTGAACCAGAGGAAAACATTTCCACATACCCTGACGATTTCTCTGTACGAGGGTATGACTCAGAGGGTACGTCCTCCAACATTCCTTCCATCTCTCCTCATGTAAGGACGGTGTTCATGACGGATAACGACCAAGATGGTCCCAGTGATCGCCAACGCATCGACACTCTGGAAGCCATACTTCTTACCTTGGTCATATCCATGGATGAGATCAAAGCATCCCTTCCAACTCTGCAAGGAAGAACACTTGGCCAAACAAATGTGGGACACGCGGTCAATACGGACTCGAACTCAGCCACACCAAACTCGGGTGATAATCCTCCTGAAATATCGGCTCCCACCGCTGCAGAGGAGGCCAGGAAGGCAGGAAGAGAGGTCCAGGAGCTCCGGGCCATGTTCCACGCCCAAGAAAACTGCCAGGACCTCAGGATACGATAACCGTATCCTGTTGCATGGAGAGATGTGCCCTTCCCACCAAGGTATAAACCATTCAACATTAATCCGTATGATGGAAAGACATCTGCAAGTAGGTACATCACCTACTTCAAAGTTACAACCGACCATCTGCCTCATGACGATGCCATCCTTACGCGGTTGTTCATTGGAGCGTTGGAAGGGGTCGCCTTTGACTGGTACCGCAACTTGCTAGACAACTGCATCCATTCCTTCGTCGGCTTCAAACGTATGTTCCTGGAGAGGTTCTACGAAGTAGGACAAGACGTGATAATGTCCACCCTCATGGACGTTGTCCAGGGAGAAAAGGAGCTGACAAGGAACTATATCGAACGCTTTCGTCAAACCGCAATAAAGTTGCCTTCCGGTAACCCCGATTCCTCCTTAATTAAAATTTGCCAAAAGAGGCTGCTTCAATCAGCCTTTGGATGGGCGAAAGTCAGTTTAAGGATTGGAAGACTTTCATTATCAGCGCCACTAGCGCAGAAGACAAATTAAAAAAAGCTCGCCAACTGGGATTGCATGTCTCGGAAGGAGAGGACAAGGGCAAACGCCCTAACACCAACAGCAATAATGGTGGTAACCCCTCCAACAATCGAGACAATAAGGGCAAACAGGCTATGGTGGTCGACACAGCTCCGAAGCCTAAACCGAAGACGACAGAGAAGCAGTGGCCTCAGATGACCTACTCCTTCGAAGACGACCATGTCAAGCCCATCTTGGACGTGCTCATACAAGGAGGTCGAATTCAGCTCCCTCCTCCAAGACGTGAACCTCTTCCTGCAGAGATGGAAGGCCCCAAGTACTGCCACTATCATCGCTATGTCCACCATGCTACACAAGACTACTACCAACTGAAGCGATACATCCAGCATCTCATCGATTCTAAGGCCTTGGCCATTGATTTCGAAGAGGTGACCGTAGCAGCAAACATGGTGTCAGTACAATTCTGCAGCTTTTTTCTAACAAAGACTCAAGATGGAATAGTATCCGTCCCTAGAGCAAGGATGGAAGTCGTTAACCTTCCATCTTCCTGAGACCAGGCTGCCGGTCTAGTGTCCCTTACCACGTCACGAGGGGAGGTCATGTGGGTCCATCCGGATCTGATACCTGAAGTGACTCAGTCCGCACCACCCTCCACCAGCAAAAAGAAGAGTAAAAAAGTCAAATTATGCCGCACAATCTCGACCGAGGTCGAAGAAGCTACTGCTATTGTTACCCGATCCGGCACACAAACCCAACCTCCACCGGGTAACTCGGCTGAAGATCATCAGCCGACAGCTGCTGATGCCCCAGGACCTTCTCAGCCTTCAACGACCGACAAGCCTAGGCCGAAGGAGACTCGCTTTGACAAGCCGCTCCGAAGGGAGACACCTCATGGGCTGGAGAGGCCCTACAACTTTGATATCTTGGCATAATTGGCCAATATACTGGCCAAATTATCACTATACGAACTCCTGAGACTCTCCAAAGATGTTCGCGTCGCGCTGAGCGAGGCACTCCAGAATGTCGACGTATATCTGGCTCAGTCCAATCTCACTGGGGAGACCTCACCTACAGATCTCCTGGATAGCGCTTGTACAGGCGCAATGCCCAATATTGTCTTCACTCCGCAAGATATGCTTATCAAGACCAACCTGCACGATCGCCCTCTGTATTATATTGGGTACATTGGCGATATCAAGGTGGATCGGATGCACATTGACCCCGATTCTTCTATAAGCATCATCCCGAAGAGCCTGCTACACCATCTGCGTATCACAATGCATCGCCTGACGCCGACAAGCACCGCCATTAGCGGTTTCAATTCAGGCAGAAGCTATCCGATCGGAAAGATTCGTCAGAAATGCCAAATCGGCGATCTTCAATCAGAAGTGACCTGTTATATCATAGATGCGGATACTTCCTACAATATTCTCCTGGGGCATCCTTGGATACACGATTACATGATCATGCCTTCCATACTGCACCAATGCTTCAAGTACGTCGATAAGCATGGCTTCGTGAGGACAGAATTCTTCAATTACATGATCGTGCCTTCCCTTTAAAGGAGTTGAATCTTACTACTCTGACTCATGCTTGTACGAGAAGTCAAAAAGGTATCTTGTCGAAGAAGATACTCAAACTCCAACTGAGGCTGCAACTGGATCGGAAGAACCTCTAACGATCCACCTCCAAGCCCGCAAACCTGGCAGAAGTAGCAGATGATAATCCGACTGCCAAGGTCTGGCCAAGTGCCATAACCCACGACAGAGCCACTGACAATCAGGCTGCCTAGTGTGAGTCAGCAACAAATAGAGGAGGTCAATCCCTCTGTCAAGCCGATGATGATTCGTCTTTCCCGAATAAATTGGCAGCCGAACGCTAAGCCGGGGACTGCTAACCAGCTAATAACTCCCTGCCCAGCACCAAGCACTAAACTGGAGGTGGCTAGTACGCCAACGACTCCATGTTCCGCTCCACCCATGGAGCCCTTGATGATTAAGCTGTCCAAGTCATCGTCCCAATCTACATTGACACAAGGGGTGGTTAAAGAAGGGCCAGAGCTGGCCAAGTATGTGGCTGCTCACACTGATGTTCCATCCACAGATGATGTAATCCCACTGGAAAAGATACCTTATTTCATCAATAAAGGGCTTTCTTTGAACTACCTCGAGCTTAATAAGCTTTGTACAATGTATGATATGGAACACAGTATAGGCACCCACCTGCACGCACAGGTGACAAATGTCTACACCGCAAACCAACTTACTCCAGTGGAAGACGCTTGCCGCATAGTCAAGGGAGGGGATCGTCCAATCATCTTCGGCCGGAAGAATGATCCACAACCCTTCAGGATAGAAGAAGTTGATCTCGAACCCGACGCTGGAAGACTGCCTCCTTATCTGTATAGCTCCCGATCCAAGTACCTCATGCAAAAATAGGGGTATGATCTGGAAACTACACCAGGTTTGAACTACGGCACTGGACGGCGATTACCCTTACAATTGCCGGTCCCGCCTGGGAAACCACGAGATTACTACAACAAAACCAGATGTGGGCTAGGTTATGTTACACCTACAACGACCCCTGAAAGCTCAGATGAGGAATGCGACTGGCATTCACACTCAACCGGATCACCCACTTCTGATTCGGATGTTAGCATCGGGGACGTGTTCAGGTAAGTTTTGTCCGTCAATATGGTATTTGTCGACGCCAACGAAGAAGATGAAGATATTCCTAAACTTCTTGAGTTAGAGCCGTGGGCACAACAGCTAGATGCGCAATGGAAGAAGCGGTTCGAACAAAGAGAGCCTCCCACCGAGGATGAGGTTGTACAAGTTGATCTCGGTGATGAGTCCTCTCCAAAGCCCATCTTCGTCAGCAAGAATCTGACAGATGAAGAGCAAGAATCACTACTGCAACTCGTCAGAGAATACATCGACGTGTTCACCTGGAGCTACGAAGACATGCCAGGACTGAACCTCGAAGTTGCACTTCACAAACGTAATATTCGTCCGGACGCAAAACCGGTCAAGCAACAGCAACGACGGTTTCGCCCCGACATCATGAATGCCATTGAAGCTGAGGTCAACAAACTAATAGCTAGTAGCTTCATCCGCGAGGAACAACACCCAGACTGGGTCGCCAACATAGTACAAGTCCTCAAGAAGAATAGGAAGATCTGAATCTGCATCGACTTCTGGAACCTGAATGAGACGTGTCCTAAGGATGAGTTCCCCCTCCCTATCACAGACATCATGATTGACAACACCTGCGGCTTCGAGCGTATGTCATTCATGGATGGTTTCTCGGGGTACAACCAAATCAAGATGTTCCCTGATGACGAAAAGTATACATCATTCCGAACACCAATTGGCACATACTGCTACACAGTCATGCCTTTCGATTTAAAAAATGCTGGCGCCACCTATCAAAGAGCTATGAGCATAATCTTTAGAGACGACCTGCACAAGACAGTAGAATGCTACGTCGACGACATCGTCGTCAAAAGCCGCTCTAAGGAAGATCATCTGCATGATCTGAGGACAGTGTTCGACCTGATGCGAGCGCACAATTTGAAGATGAATCCTACAAAATCCTTCTTGGGCATATCCAGCGGGAAGTTCTTGGGTTTCATCATTACTTCCCAGTGTATCCACATAGACCCTGAGAAGACGAAGGCAATCATGGAGATGGGTCCCCCGAGAAATCTCCGTGAACTCCGAGGCCTTCAAGGGATGCTGGCCTGCATCAGGAGGTTTATTTCTAACCTCTCCGGACGATTTTAGCCATTCACCCACCTCATAAAAAAAGGTATTTCATTTGTAAGGGATGAAGGATGTCAGCGCGCCTTCGACAGCATCAAAAAATATCTGTCGAACCCTCCAGTCCTGGTGGCCCCGGTTGCTGGAAAACCATTTCTGCTCTATGTACGAGCAATAGAGCATTCTCTCGGTGCTTTACTAGCGTAAAACAATGATGCAGGCCATGAGCAGGCTATATATTACCTCAGCCGAATGATGATGGGGCCGAAACACCGATACACTGCCGTAGAAAAGGAATGCCTCGCTCTGGTATTCACCATTCAGAAGACGCGATACTACGTTACGGGACAAAACACCCATATCGTATCAAGAGTCAACCCCCTCAGGGTCCTCATGACTAAGCCGGGTTCACTCAGCTCTCGCCTCGCTACCTGGGCGATATTATTGTCCCCCTACCACATGATCTTCGTACCACAAAAAGCGGTTAAAGGTCAAGCTCTGGCAGACGTTTTAGCAGCTCATCCAGGTTCGGAGTCAACTAGGATAGACGAAGAGATTCCAGATGAGGTCGACAATTCAAATACGGTTTCCCATAATGCCATCTGGCGAATGTTCTTCGACGGCGCTTCCAGAACTGGGACCAAAGGCAACATTATCGCTGGAGTCGAAGTAGTGCTGATCTCTCCCTCCGGGCTGGTAATCAATTGGGCCTACTCCCTTACGGAGCCTAGTTCAAACAATGTGGCCAAGTACAACGCTTTAGTCATTGGCCTCCGACTCACAAAAGAGCTGGGGGTAGAGTATATAGAAGAATACGGCGATTCACAGCTAATCGTTAACCAAATTCGGGGCTCATACAAAGTTTGTCATAAAGACATGATCCCCTATCACCAAATAGCAATGGACATCATCTCGTCCTTGGAAGGGTTCTTCATAGAACACGTTCCCAGGCTCCAAAATATTAAAGCCGATGCCCTAGCAGGCCTTGCCGCTTCCTTAGCAGTTTCGAATCATGCTCACCACTTAGTTGACATAATAGGCCGTAAATTGGTCTGTCCCAAGAATAATGATCAATGTGTGGAGAGTTACTCCGCTCTGACTGTTGACGGAGCACCAGACTAGAGACAACCATTCATTGACTTTGTAGTCTACGACATCCTGCGAGAGAATCCAAAGGAAGCCACTTCTATCAGAAGATGTTCCCTCAGATTCTTCTATGATACGGAGACAAAAATACTATATCGACGATCATATGATGGATTACTGCTTCGTTGTCTGTGAAATACAGAAGCCAAGGAAGCTGTACGCGAAGCTCACGACGGCGTCTGTGGGGCCCATCAGCCTGGCCCAAAATTGTAAGACCGCCTTCGCCGAATGGGCTATTACTGGCCCACGATGGTTACAGATGCAATAGATTATGCACGAAAGTGCAAAGCCTGTCAGGTCCACGCAGATTTCATCCATCAACCATCCGAGTTTCTACATCCAACGGTGGTATCCTGGCCATTCGAAGCATGGGGAATGGACATCATTGGTCGGATCACTCCGCCTTCGTCCCGAGGACATCGCCTCATACTCGCAATCACAGATTACTTCTCCAAATGGGCGAAGGCTATTCCGCTAGTAGAAGTGAAGACATCAAACATGATCAGCTTCCTCAAGCATCACATAATCTACCGCTTTGGACTTCCCCGAAGGATCATCCACGATAACGATCCGCAGTTCGCAAGGTACGCCTTCTATCGGTTCTGCGACAAACACCGGATCCATAATGTTGCTTCAACGTCGTACAATCCGACAGCGAATGGGTTGGCAGAAGCATTCAATAATACTATAATCAAGCTGCTCAAGAAGTTCGTATCTTCCAACAAACGCGATTGAAATGAGAAGCTTGGCGAATGCTTATGGACGTACCGTACTACAGTACGGACGGCCACTGAAAACACACCATTCTCTCTGGTATATGGAAGTAAGGCAGTTCTCCTATTAGAGACTCAAATCCCCTCACTCTGCGTTAATCTCACCTACCGACTAACGAGGAATGATAATCACCATCGCCGACTACAAGAGTTGGAGGCCCTAGATGAGAAGCGTCTGTTAGCTCAACAACGAATCGAGCTATACCAAGCACGTATGTCGGGAGCTTTCAACAAGAAGGTTAAAATCAGAACATTTCAAGTGGGCGATCTCGTTCTAGCAGTGCGGAGGCCGATGGTTATGACTCACAAAATCGTCGGTAAATTCCAGCCAAAGTGGGAAGGCCCATTCATCATCGAGGCTGTATTCTCCAGTGGAGCTTATCGCCTCGCGAAACAAAACCGAGACTTGCTTATGTTGCCCATCAACGACAAGTTCCTGAAGAAGTATTATGTCTGAAACGACATCCTCCAAATTTCCCAGGGTGTTGAGTTATGTACCCCGTAGTACCACTGAACTCACATTCTGACTCCAAATTTCCTATAATGATGAGTTATATACCCTCTGGTACCGCTGAACTTACATTTCGACCCCAAATTTCCCAGAATGATGAGTTATGTACCCTCTGGTACCGCTAAACTCATACTCTGACTCTGAATCTCCTAAATTGTTGAGTTATGTACCCGCAGGTACCGCTAAACTTACACTCTGGTCACTCCAGATGAATCTATATCGCATCTTTTAGGTAGTAAGTCATGTATGATCATACCTCTGAACTTTTCTCCTAAAAAGAGCTTCCTCCTCATGATCCAATACCCGTACTTTCAGTGCATAAATAGGGTAACAGATCCACAAATTTCCTGAAACAACCACGTCGATGTTACCTCTGAGTTGTTTTCCTTCCATCAAAAACAAACCGCCCCTCATGTAGAACTTCCATGTCCTTATTACCTCTGAGTTGTTCTATGTACCCCTTCATGGTGTCCACTCCTACCACGTCTTCATTACCTCTGAGTAGGAAGATTCCATCTTGAAACCCTCATATTTACCACGTCTTCATTACCTCTGAGTAAGTATGTTAGTTTTTCTTTCGACTTATTATCCGTACCCAAGACCGAAGTACGCTAAGGATAATAGGCCCACAAATGTCCTCTGTTGACCACAAATGTCCTCCGTGGACTACCAATGTTGTACAAAGTACATGCCCCTCATTTCTCATCATGCCCCGGGAGCCCAGTTGCTCCATGGCATTCTTTCTCCTGATACCAGGAACGTCCACGACCATCTTACCGTGTAATTATTCTAAGTATCCCCATCAAACTTGTTATCCGTACCTAAAACCAAGGTATGCCAAGGGTAACAAGTCCACAAATAGTCCCCCAGTGGGGCAAATACTACAACACCATAAACGCAATAAGCAATACAAATAAAGGGTAAAATAAAACATACTCTTTTATTTGTAAGTCAAAAGTACAACATGTTATGGGAGCACGTCCCTCTCAAGAAAAGAAAAGAACGAAAACAAAAGAAGGAAAAAGGCCGACTATGATTCGGCGATACATAATTCCATGAGACGGTCCCTCAACAAGACAGTCGACCTCTCAAACCTCTGCTTGGCCCGGCGCTCGGCCTCATGAGTCACCCGCTCCACATCATCCAGGTGTGCATGAGCCCGCCAGCCATCCTCAAGCTTCTTCAGAGCACGCTCCAGGCTAGCAGAAGCTCGAGTGACCCTTTCGGCCTCCTGGACGATCAGCTTTTTATCTGCACGGGAAGCTTCGAGCTCAGATTCCAAGAAAACCAGCTTCCTCTGGAGCTCGAGGATCCGCTCCCTTGTATCGACTATTCCGCGAAAGGCCGCCGGTTCCCGAGCCATGCAATCCTCGCTCCGGTGGCTCAGCTGGTCATACTGGAGAGATAGGTCGCCGAGGTCCTTCATTATAACCGGCTTAGACTTATCTTGTGCAGTCCTTACCTTCTTCAGGACAGAGGTGAGGAAGTCATGCTCTTACTCTATGGCTGCAGACAGATCAGCTTGTCGTAGCACGAGAAACTGGGCCACGAGCTCATCAGCCTCTAGTAATTTAGGCTCCAGAAGTGCAACTATCCTCGTCCCACCAGGGAGGGTTTTAAGAATCTCAATTTGGCCATGAGCACATTGTCGGGCCAAGACAAAGGGGGTCCCCCGTTCCACAGCAGATTCGACCCCCCTCTTCAAGTGGCGGTAGAAACTGTCAACCACATCCTGTGACGCCTCATCCAGAACTTCCGTTGAGGACGGCGTCAAAGGAAGTGTAGCTTGCAGTGTCGAAGGAGACGCACTAGAACTTGCTACCCCTGCCACCAGGGAGACAAATTTCGAGCAAAAAGACGCTTGGATAGCAGCTAACTCCTCCTCCGCGGCCCGAAGAACCTGGATACTCGGCAAGGTGGAAAGGTCGACCCCCGAAGCCACATGAGCAGAGGAAGACGCAGGGACCATTACTCCCTGCCCCGGCTGTGCCACCATCTGATCTGCCGAACTCTATCCAGCGGGAGGCCCCTCAATATAAGTTAGAAAAGGAAGGGGCACACTCCCCTCAACCAGATCTCCGCTGGCAGAGCCTACCCGAACGATGTCCATCATTGGCAGTGAAGAGGCAGGACCTGTATGTCCAGAGCAACCATCAATCAACCTAAACCGAAGGATATGATGATAGAGAAAATGAGCCTCCTCACTAGTCAAGATCTGGCTTATCTTACCAGGGGAGGGTTGTGGAGGCTTCGCTAACAGCCGTCGTAGTCCCCTCACCAGAGACTTCCAAGCCAAATTCAGCTAGCTCCTCTGCCCCAGCCGCCCCGAAAGAAGATACGGCTAGGTCAGCGTCACCCTGCCGAAATTTAGCAGTCTCGGGGATGGGTCTAGCGGAGCCCCCGTCGCCTTGGATTGAGACCTCAGCAACATGAGATCCCTCAGCCACCATCGAAATAATTTTGGCACACATGTCATTAATCAAAGTAGTCAGGGCCGAATCGAATTCAGAAACAGCGGCCGGTTCTCGAGAGTCTGACTCTTCTGACGCCTACAGGGAAGAAAGAAAATGATTAGATCATAGTTCAAGAAAAGAAATGGCTAAAGAAGGAGAGGGTCATAATTTAACTCACCTCGGAAACAGCGTCATCACCTTCGCCTCTCTCCTTAATGAACAGCCGCGGCGTCTTACCGCCGTCCGCTTCACGGAGAAGGTTACGCCACCAATAGACTCACGCCTGCCTCGCTTACATGAAAGGTCGGGCACAACAGGCGGGTGATCTGCCACCATCTCATCTAGCACGACAGGCGGCTGATCTGCCATTACCTCTTCCGTAGGAGGGAGAAAATTATCGACATCATGCTCATCATCCTCTTCGTCCACATTTGTGGACTCAGAGTCGGGCACAGGAATCGTATTTGCCCTCTTCTTTCTCGTCTTAGACCCTTTGGGCTTCTCCGCTAAGCCAGTACCCACAATAAAACTGGTACTCGGGTCAAAATTAATGGGAGGCTTGCTCGCCGTAACATGGTATAGGGCCGCCATATACAAAATCTCTTCTGGCGCCTCAGTATCAGAAACTGAAAAGCTGGTTCGGGTATAAACCGTGTAATAATAATACCATGCCCTGATACCGTCCAGGAAGCTACCTTTAAAGCCCAGGCAAGAGCTGGGACTGTCAAAGAATAGCTGGCTATACCCGAACTGGCGGAAGAACCTGCTAGGCAAGTAGGGCTCCAAGTAGACATTGTTGCGATTGCGGTACACTAGGTGCGCTGGACGGATATTACGCAACCAAAGGAGCATCTTCTCAGGCAAGAGGTGAGGAGGTCCGGTTCCATCAATATGTACGCCTCTCACTTTTCTGCGGTAAAACGAGGAACAGACACAAAAAAGTCATATCCGTCCACTCTCGCTAGCGCCCTCCGGCAGGCTGGCATGGTGCTGCACTCCTAGGGTTGATGATGGAATTGGAAAATGAAAGCATCATCAATCGTAACGCCGTCTTCTGCTCCAGGCCTTATCAAAGACCGGTAGTGCATTAACAGCCACCCCATCAAATAATGTTATCGCAGCTCTATGCGCTCAAAATCCATCGCCGTGTCACGGGCGATGACCTTGGATGAAAAGGCGCGAAGGCCGTGGTGTATGCTGCACACCATGGCCGGACGAAGGGCTAGTCTGACCCCAAAGACCAGCTTTATGGTGGGGAGGATAAAGTGGCGGCTGAACCTCTCAATGGAACCTGCCCCTCCTGAGACTATGCAGTTACGTAGCCACACTATCAGGAATCCTGCCAAGAGTGCCTTCTCTGGCAGTTGCTGAGTACCATAATAAAAATAACTGAAGGAGTCAGTTCGACTCCCAAATATGTCGCCCGTGGACCTCGATCTCTTGGCAGTCGACGCCAGGTTTTGTACCTCCTCCGGGGTTTGAGAATCTCGAAAAAAAACTCGGCCTGAGGCGCCTAGGGTAAAAAGGTATAAGACCCACCCAGGACCTGTTATGAGGAATGCTCCCCTCCGAGCTGCCATCCTTCTTGATGGCCGTCTGGTGACAAGTACTGTGGTGACATAACAATCCCCGAAGAGGAACGCCGGCTTCAGGTATTTCCCCTCCAATTGCCCCGAGTTCATCATGGCGCAGAGAAAGTGGAAGGGCTGGTTCTTGATAGCATTCAGCCTCTCCAAAGGCTCATCTGTAGGAAGCTGATTCGCCACATATTGGACTAAGTGGTCGAATCGTACACCCACAGCAGATTGGGCCGAACCCACCAGGGGTTCACCCGCTGGAATGACTGGCAGGTTCACTGAAAAAGGACAAAAGAAACAAGTCAGGAGATGGCTAAACAAAACTACTTAGGTATTTTTTAGGCTTATGCGGCCCAATCCACATGAGCTTATGCGGCTCTATTTGGTACGAGCTTATGCAGTTCTGTTTAAAAGAGCTCATATGGCTCTGTCTGAACATGAGCTTATGCGGCACTAATTAGCGTCAGCTTATGCGGCTCTGTTTAGCGTGAGCTTATGCGGTTCTGCTTAGTAAAGCATTATGCGGACCAATTCAGAGGAGCTTATGCGGCTCGGTTTAGTGCAGCCTCATGCGGCCCAGTCCAGATGAGTTTATGCGGTTCTGCTGAGCATGGCATTATACGGCCCAGTCCAGATGAGCTTATGCGGCCTTGTTTGAAGGGGGCTTCATGTGGTTCGATTCAGAGGGACTTATACGGCTCTGTTCGACAGGTCATTATGCGGTTCAGTTTATGAAGTGTTTATGCAGCCACTAGACAACTCCCATACGGCTCGGACATGGGGCATACCCTCTATGCGGCTCGACTATGGGACGTGCATGCGGTACACACAAGCTGAACAGTTTAAAGGCTTGTGCATAAAACATGTAACAGAGCCATCTGTGTTAGGGTTTTTGAAGCATACGATCCTCCCAAAAGCCTTACCAGCAATGGTAGGGTGAACGTCAGGGTGGACTTCAGGTGCCGTGGCCGACGTAGAGGCCACTCCCTTACCCTTCGCCGCAGCCTTGGAAACTTTCGGGGCTATCGTTGATCGAAGAAGAAGAAGAGGACGACAGTTAGGGCAAGAAGAGCTTAAATTGAGGAAGAGAGTAAAGAGTTTCTTTCTCTAAATTACTCTTATTTATATGAGGCCAAAGGGTGGACACGTGGACTGATGAACGGTTCGGGTCGCGTGCTGCAGGCAAAACCGACTCCTAAGATTTCGTCCCCTCTCATAAAGGAGATTCATCAAAGCCCAAAATCCAAATATTTAATAAACCAACTCTTGGGATTCCCCCAAAAGACGGCTCTAAATCAAAATAAATCAAGGGCAATTAATGTCGCCTACGTGGCAGAAAGGACAGTATACAGCCAGAATTAATCCATGCAGCCAGAGCGGTCCATGCGACTAGGCAGTCCATGCGGCCAGGCAGTCCATGCTGCCAGGAAAGCCATGCGGCTAAGAAGTCCATGCGGCCAGAATATCTTATGCGGCCAGGAGAGCTTAAGTGAATAGTGTCATGCTTCTCATTCAAAGTATTTCAATTTTTCAAATTGAAAACTTTGAAGGGGGTCTTGTAGAAGCATGGAAATAAACAAAAAATCCTATGCGGCTCAAGACTAGGAGAGTTTCATGCGGCTCAAAAGTTCATTAGAGTGCCATGCGGCTCAAAAGTTCATTAGCGTTCCATGCGGCTCAAAAGTTCATTAGAGTTTCATGCGGCTCAGAAAGCCCCTAGCTCCATGAGGTTCTATGCAGCGGCCTCATTCAATACAACGTACGGCTGGCCATCAAGCAGAGGCCTTATTTAATGCTCTGACACAACAAGGCGGCTCTAACATAAAGAAGAACTGACAGCTCTGACATAAAGCTGCAATGATGACTCTGACATGAAGGCGTGCTCCTAGGGAAACGAAGAAAATCTCTATAGCTGGCATAAATTCACCAATTTCAAAGATCATTATGCGGCTACCATCTCCATGCGACCGCCACCCCCATGCGGCTGCTACTCCTATACAGCTCGGATCATGGGGGCCATCTTCATGCGACTCAAATCCTGAGAAGCCACCCCCATGCGGCCGCTACTCTCATGCGGCTCGGATCATGGGGACCATCTCCATGTGGCTCAAATGCTGAGAGGCCTCGCCCATACAGCCTTGACACGTGGTCAGCCTTATGCGGTTCAGTTGGAAACCACCCTCATATGGCTCAGATTTTGGTGGCCATACCTATGCGGCTGCCACCTTCATGCGGTTCAAATCCTGAGAAGCCACCCTCATGCGGCTCTGTCAAGACACCCTATCCCTGTAGCTCATGGTTAGGACAAGTGGCAGAAGATCAGTTCCCCCCGCGTCCCTACGGCTCGCAGCATAATGATGGTTGGACACGTGGCACCAAATCAATCAAGATTTATCCACCCAGATTTAGTATAATCATCATAATTACCCGGATCAAATTAGATTTATTATAATCAAGCAGATTGAACACGTGGCGAGAGATCCGAGCTTGTCATAACAAATCATAAAGATTCATGGCAATCAATATTAATTGCCCATACGGATTTGGCACAATCAACATTAACTGCCCAGATTTGTTGTAATCAAGATTAACGGCCCAGATTAATTGCCAACAAAATAGGATCAAGGAAAAAAGTAATTAATCCTAAACCGCCGACTTTTCAACAGGGCAATCATTGTAAACCATAATGATCACACTCCACTCCTATAAATAGCAAGGTGCCATTCCCTTACAAAAAAAAGAGAGGACAGAGAGAGAAGAACCCGGCTGGATACATAGAGAGAAAAAGGCACGCACAGAAGAGTGCATTTCTTCATCAGAGCCAAGGCTACGTCCGATCGTCCAAGGAGTAAGGCAGAGCAGCCGTCGCTTTCCCGAGCCTCTACTGTCACCCCCTAGAATCAAAAATAAACAATCGTACTTAGATTGCTGTACCTAGGTTTTTGTCCCTAGGCTTTCTTTGTACGAGCGAGTTTGTATTATGAGTCTAAGTTCAGTCCTCCTATAAAATTGTTCTGTACTTTTACAATCAATGGCAAACAGCGGCTGCCACTCTCATACGGCTCGGATTGTGGCGGCCACCCTTATGCGGTTCAATTGGAGGCCACCCCCATGCGGCTGCCACTCTCATGCGGCTCGGATTATGGGGGGCCACCCTTATGCAGTTCAGTTGGGGTTTACTCCTATGCGGCTGCCACTCTCATGCGGCTTGGATTGTAGGGGGCCACCCTTATGCAGTTCAGTTGGGGTTCACTCTTATGCGGCTATGCGGCTGCCACCTTCATGTAGCTCGATAGTCGGGGCCACGCTCATGCGGCTCTGCTAGGATGCTCCGTCTATGCGGCTCGCATCACAATGGCAGTAGTGACACGTGGCAGGAGGTCGACTAAGGCTTATTCTCCTGTATTCGTACGGCTGGGACACGTGACAGAAGATTGACCAAGACTTATTCTATCGAATTTGATGCTATCAACAAATCATCACAATGCAGATTTGGTGTAATCAACATTAATTGTCCAGATCTATTTCCAACAAACTATCCAGATTTATTACAATCAACATTAACTGCCCAGATTTGTTGCAATCAACATCAACAGCCCAGATTAGATTCCAACAAACAAGATCAAGGTTAATCTTAACCAAATTCCTAACCGCCCACTTTTTAAGGAGCAATTACTGCACACCCTACTTATCACAAAGCCATATAAATAGCAAGGTGTCATTCCCTTGCAAAGAGAAGAGGACACAGAGAGCGACGGAGACAAAAAAGAGAAGCATAGAGCAAAGGGCATCTAGCAAGAGCATTTCTTCATCAGAGCCGAAGCGACGTCCGATCGTCCAAGGAGTACGACAGAGTTGATAGCACTCTCCCGAGCCTCTACCGTCAACCCCCAGAAAAATAAAACAATTGTACTTTAGATTGCTTTTCCTAGGTTTTGTTCCTAGGCTCTCTTCTGTACAAACGAGTTTGTAGTTGTGAAGTAAAAGTCTAGTCCTCCCATAAAATTGTTCTGTTCTTTTATAATCAATGGCAAACAATTATTGGCCCACGATGATAACAAATGCTGTTAAATATATAAAAAAGTGTAGAGCTTGTCAGTTCCACACTGATTTCATTCATCAACCTTCGGAGTTTCTACACCCGACGGCAGCATCTTGGCCGTTTGAAGCCTGGGGCATGGACGTCATAGGACCAATCAGCCCACCATCTTCCAGAGGATATCGGTTCATCCTAGCCATAACCGTTTACTTCTCCAAATAGGCGGAAGCTATACCGTTCATCGAAGTGAAGACGTCAAATATGATCAGTTTAATCAAATATCACGTTATCTACCGCTTCGGCCTATCTTGTAGGATCATCCATGATAATGATCCAAAATTTGTAAGCCATACATTCTATCGGTTCTGCGATAGGGATCAAATCCAGAACGTAGCCTCTACTGCCTATAATCTAGTGGCTAACAGGCTAGCAGAAGCCTTCAATAAAACCATTATTAAACTTCTCACGAAGTTTGTGTCTTCAAACAAGCGCGATTGGAATGAGAAGCTCGACGAATGTCTATGGGCCTATTGTACGACGACTCGGACTCCAACAAGCAGTATGCCATTCTCTCTGGTTTATAGGAGCGAAGCAGTTCTTCCCCTAGAAATCTAGATTCTTTCTCATCGAGTAGCCTTAGCCAGCGAGTTGACTACCGAAGAAAGCTACCGTCTGCGTCTACAGGAGCTCGAAGTACTAGATGAAAAATGCTTGTTAGCTCAGCAGCGCATTAAGCTATACCAAGCACGCCTTTCTAGAGCCTTCAACAAAAAGGTGAAGGAAAGAATCTTCCAAGTCGGCTATCTTCTCTTAGCAGTGAGAAGACCAGTGGTCATGACACACAAAATGAAAGAAAATTTTTAGCCTAAATGGGAAGGTCCTTTCATCATAGAATCAGTGTATTCTAATGGTGCATACCGATTAACCAAGCCTAATGGTGACTTGCTCATGATGCCTATCAACGGCAAGTTCCTGAAGAAATACTATGTGTAACCTTTCTTACATAATGTTCACATATGTTCAGTCATGTAAATGTACAGTGCGATGTTTATGTGATTCGAAAATTATATAACTATTATCCATATTTCAAGTGTCTTGAATAAGCCTTGGACAATAGGTCCTCCAAAATATTTCCCTAGTGGAATCATTTTCGTTTTTGACTCTGTCCAAACTCAGTTTGACAAAAACAAGTCACGTCCCTATTACCTATGAATTATTTTCCGATAATTATTTCCCCACTGAAATGATTATGTTTTGCCATGTCCATATAACCTCTGAGCAAAGCATTCATCAAGGATAATCACATCCATACTACCTCTGAATTATCCACTCCCACCTAACATTATATATCTTTCCACATCCATAGTACCTCTGGTTAGATATAGAACATCATCTGCTATTACGTCCATATTACCTCTACTAGAAGCTTCGTTCAACTTATTATCTATATTCAAAAAAAACTTGAATATAAAACAGATAATAGGTCCACATCAAAATTTCCCAGCGAAATACCCACCAGAAATATCCTTGCTACGTCTATATTACCTCTAGTTCTGATATTTCACAAAACCACATTCACTTTGAAAAGGTTCTTTATTTTGTACTTGAACGTCTATTAAGAGACAGAAAAAAGGTACAAGAGCCGTGACGGCTAAAATTTTTTTTTACAAAGAATCTGAGGGATACATAGGCAAATGATGTTGTCCCTTAGAGCCACAATTTCGGCTTCAGACTTCGTGATAGCTCGACGGCACACCTTTTCTTGGCGAGCAGCTTCATCCTCAAAAAGGATCAAACTCAGATGCTCCCCCTCCAACTTTGCCAGTGTTCTTCTAAATAGGAGGAACTGGTGGCAGTCATGGCAGCTTGAGCCAAATAATCCTCCTGTTCAGATGTTGCCACCCTCAAGTCGGCTTCCAGTTGGACGATCTTGTTCTTGATCTGCGTAATATAATTATACCTCTCGGTGACCGGTGCAGCCAGTTTGTTCTTCTAGGCGGCACGCGCCTTACTTGTAGCGTAGAACTGACCATACTGGTCAGCCAATTTGCCGATCTCTCGAACAAGGGCATCATTCCTCGCCTGGAAAGTAGCTTTCTCCTTTGCAAGAGCCGCCATCAAAGCCTCATCCTCTGTGCGGAACAGCGACATCGGGCTTCGCTATTTGGTATCCCGGAACCTGGCCACATGACCCTCTAGGTCTTTCAGAACTTTTCTCAGAGTATTGGCCCGCTCTTCATAGCCGACAATGCTCACGAGGGCCACCACTTGGCATTCAGCAACAGCCTTCACAGGGCCAAAGGCAGCATTTCGATTCATGACTCTAGGAAGCTTCACTTTCAGCACAGAGTAGAAAGCTTTGACAACTTCCTAGGCTATCTCGTCATCTTCAGTAGAGGTCGTCGGAGAGGAAGCATGGAAAGTCTCTTCCGCTCCAGGAAGGGATACCTGACAAGAAGCCGAACCTGACAAGAAAATCCATTCCCACTCCTGATTATCATGTGTCACATCCACATTACCTCTGATACCGATAGTCTTCCGACTTGACACCTATACCCAACCTGGGATAAAAGACACGGTATCGAGACCACAAAACCTATCACATCCATATAACCTCTGTTGGGTCTTATTTTAAATCTATTACCCGTACCGCCAATGTATAGAAGGGTAATAGGTCCACGAAAGTATTATTCAAATCTATTTGCTCGTATTCCCAGATACACAAAGGGGCAGTAGGTCCAAACAAAAAAAACAAAAAAACAAAAAAAAAGGGTCCCCTAGCGGGATACCCTTTACAAAAATGATGTATTAGTCCCCCTAATACAAGCACCACAAATGCCACAAGCAAATAATGGAGCGAATGTATTCTGTTTATTCAAAATCAGTTACATTTACTGGACTACATCTCATGAGCAAAACCAAAAAGTTCTTCATCTATTCATCTAGACAAGAAGTAAAGGATTACATTGATGTCCAAGAGAAGGAAAAATCTACTACTCATCAGCAACACATAGTTTGGTCAGTTTGGTAGTACTACACCTTCATCAAAAAGCAGTTTTGTGGCCCTTGAAAGAAGTCATATTTTATTGCTGAGAAGCAAACAAGGCTGTTGAACCTTCGAGAAGCTACATGGAGGAGGACAAATATAGCATGCTAAAAACATTTACAAATGGTGATTTTCTCTCCATATTGCGGACGTCCTAGGCCCGTTCCCCCAAGAGGCCATACCTTCAAAACAACATCTCTAGTGTTGCTTTTGCCTACTTGAAGAACCGTAAAAATAAAACTTTTATGATGACGCCCAACCACCGTCCGACTCTCCGATGTATAAAGGTTCTCCCCACCATATGAGGAAAACCCTTCAAAAGCACGAAGAGTTTTGAGCTCTCTGATGTGTGTGTCAAGTGTTTCATCTTCACCATGCCCAAAATTATCGATATCGGTCCTGGAGAAATTTGCTAGCCAGATTCCTAATATGAAAAGAAAAAAGGGGGATTAACAGCAGTAAGAAAAATAAAGTGCTGAAGGGCTCTTATGCGCCCAAAAAGGGCTATGCGCCCAAAGGACTATGTGTCCAAGACAAACATGCGGGCGCATAACGTATACCAGTACGTGGGCGCATAACATGAGACAGCATGTGGGCACATATCATGGCAATATGTGGGCACATAGCACACCACAGTGTTGGTACATAACTTCTGTGGGCGTATAATGATGCTCACAGAAGTATGTTGCCTTAGGCACATGCGCCCAGACAAAAAAAAAGTCTGAGCGTCACAAATTAATGCTCGAGACTTTGTTTTTGAGGCGTGCCCTCACCCAGAATCGGGTCCTGGACTAGCGAGGACACCACCCCAGTAGGAGAGCTACTCGGTGCAGCCCCCTTACCCTTCGCGGATCTCTGGGCAACTTTGGAAGACATGGTTCTTAAAGAAGAAGATGAAGAGTTTTTGAAAGTTCTAAGAGAGGAGAATAATGAACTTACTCTCTCCTTCAGAGCCTATTTATAGGCATAGGCCACTTCCTATGCGCCTACTATCTTTATGCGCCTATGTGCCTATTGTGGGCTATGTGCCCACCATGGCTTATGTGCCCACGTGAAGGTCCAGCCTTTTTGTATACTATGCGACTGCCACTTGCTGATGTGGACGACGTGTGAAGGATGGACCTCTTCAAATTCTACCTCGATGAATCTGTCAGTTCAAATTTCGAGAAAGATCTCAACAGTCATATAACTCTGACAGGCTGGCCAAACACTATATGCCCAAAGATAGCGTTGTGCTATGCGCCCACGAAAAGACATTCTATGCTTCTTTCAAAGTATTTTGAACTCGTTCTAGTATCGAAAACTTTGAAGGGGGTCTTGTAGAAGCATAAAAGTTTTAGCAATGAAGCTTTATGCGCCTAAGAGAACATATGCGCCCAAGCCAATGAGGACACATGCGCCCAAGTCGTCCTGAGAATCTCTATGCCTCCAAGTCATCCTGAGAAGCTCTACGCGCCCAAGACACCCTGTGAAGCTCTATGCCCCCAAGACAAGCTCCCCTGGAAGGAGGGCACATAGCCTGAAACAGGACAATGTGCCCAAGTATGACTCGATCAAAGCCATGATCAAAACGTGCACCGATGTGCATGGCCACATCAGTCTCCACGAGCAGTCATGCACCGAAGCATGCGGCCACGTCAACACCACGACCAACCTACGATCTCGTAGCCTGCATGCGCCTACACCCTATGTGCCCAAGGCAAAACCATGCGGCCACATGAAAACCAGTGTGTTTTCCTCATGTGGTCGCATAACATCATTCCAGCTCAAAAACTACTATAAAAAGGGGTCTTATCCCTCTTCAAAGCACAGAACGGAGAGCATTTTCAAGAGCCAAATTGCTGTACTTCTTGCTAGTGAGCTAAGAGTTAGCAATTTTTTTAGATTTTCTCCTACTTTTGTAATCAGAGTGTCAATAGAGTAAAGGAGAAACTATCGCTCAATCTCCATCGTCCCATTCCCCAAAATTCTTTTTTGTACTCGGGGATCCTCAGCACAGGATCTCTCAGGCATACTCGATTTATGGTACCTTACGCCAATAAAGAAAAGACAACATTTTTTTCTTCTTTTTGTGTGTGTCCACACAGAGCTCTTATACCAATTAAAGTAGTGTGTGGGCAACTGTAGAGGGGGGGTGAATAGAGTTTGTGTCTATAGTGACCAATTAAAAATAACTCTATGTTAAGTCCAGAAAACAGCTACTAAGAGATAATCAGAGAGTAATAATGCTGAAAGTAAAAGAGTTAAGAAGAACAAAAATAAACAAAGCGATATAGCCTGGTTTCCCTCGTGGAGGACTAGTCCAGGCCCGAGAACTCTTGCTCGGAGTTGAAATGCACTATTTGTGAAATAGGGTACACACGTGCCTTTAGTCCGAAGCACACACCAACTTCTTACAAATACGAGCCTTTGAAGCGCTCGACTACTTTAACTTCGCATATGCAAAACTTGAAATTTTCTAAGTGACTTCTTTTTAACTCTTGCCCAAAACTTCTAGCTGAATCGTACTGAACACCTTGGGGCTAGGAAGTTTTGTTGCTAGGGGATTTGGAAGAGTAAGTCTTAGAGTATATAAGGCTTCGAATATTGAAAGCTTGAGAGTAAGAGATGATTTAAAATAAGGGGAATCAAGCTCTATTAATACTAGGCAGGAAAGGCAGAGTTTGGCCAGAGTTCTATCCCAAATATTCAAAAATTCGAATGTTGGACAGCTCGCAGCATGATGGTCCTAAAAATCATATTTATGATTTAAGGTGGCCGAGTTTGGCCCAAGTTCGGTTTGAAATCGAGTTCGGCTCGAGTTCGGTCTGCCTCAGACCATAAGCCTTATATGAGTGAGGGTGGTTTGGTTTGATTCAGGAATTTGTTTATTTGTATGGTGGAGCTTGGAGAAATATATCTAGGGGTTGAGATGACAATGCGACTCAACCTACAAATTTTCCTAGACTCAATAAATCAAAAAATTACAGACTGAGAACTGATTACATTTGCAGTACAAGAGCTTGTAGACGACGTCTGTCTTGAACTTGATATTTCATAGGTGATGTTCTGTCTCACAATTGATGTATCATATTCGATCATATCAGATGTCAGTTGTTAATTATCTAAATTAGGTTGACTGTCATCCAGTTTGGGTCAACAGGATTCTTCTTTATCAAGATCTTAGGGGGAATTATCAACATGACTGAATAAATGACATGTGGCATACGTTTACTGTTGATCGGATGAACCTGAGCAGATTCTGTTCCTATCCCTGAAGTTAAATTTTGTCTTATCTTAGGGGTCCATTGGTTTAAACAAACCAATTGGATATGGCTCTCTTCTATAAGAACAAATTTCGTCCTTATCTATGGTTTAAATAAACCGATAGGATATTGCTCTTATCAACATAATCAAATTCTGTCCTATCTTAAGAGGGGTTGTTTCTAAACAAACCAATCTGAAAAGGACATAAACACCCGTTTGGCCATGTGGAACCACGTCCCCCATAAGACTGTGCTTCTATGCGAGCTGCACTTCTAGTGAGGCTTTGAGGTCACTGCGCTTTCGGGCAATAAGTAGACTGTGCTTTAGGCGACGGAGTCACTACGCTTTTAGAACGGCGAGTAGACAAGTGCTTCAGGCGATGAATTCACTGCACTTTTAGACGACGAGTGGACTTGTGCTTTAGGCAACGGAGTTACTGCGCTTTTAGAACGACGAGTGGGCTTATGCTTTAGGCAACGGAGTCACTGCACTTTTAGAGCGACGAGTGAACTTATGCTTTAGGCAATAGAGTCACTGTGATTTTAGAGAGACGAGTGAACTTGTGCTTTAGGCAACGGACTTACTACGCTTTTAGAGCGACGTATGGACTTGTGCTTCGGGCAACGGAGTCACTACGCTTTCTGGGTTGAAGTAAGGGTGCAGTGGAAGGAATGAACTGGCTGCGCTTCTGAGTCAAAGGAGCTAGTTTCTATCGAAGTCATAAGAGCAATTAATGACTGCTCTTTTGATGGACGAGTCGGTAATCCTCTTCTTTAATTACCGCCCATCATTTGGGGAATTCAAGAAGTTTGTGCCCTAGGATTCAGTTGAATGAACCAATTAAATGAGATTTATTGTGCTGAGTCTTAGGTTCATCCCATTAATTTGGGAGTCTTTGACCGATGGCCACGTGGCATGTGGGTTTGACCACACTCACCCTATATAATGGGAAGCTTTTCCGAAGGGTTGTGTTTTATGTCTCTTAATATTTCCACCGTCATGCTCGATCCCGACATAGCTTCGAACGGCCGTTGGCCTTGCACAAGTCAATTTTTGGTTGTGGATCCCTTCGTTCAAAGAAGTTGTGTCCGTGTAAAAGAACTGCAGCTAATTTTTGAGATGCACTTGAGCGTTTAGCATAAGGAGTTCGAACCTGAACAACATCTTGGAGGTCATCGATATCTAAGCTTTCGGGTTTGGATTGATTGTCAATCGAAAGAGCCACAGGTTGTGCTCTGCTCTGCTCAATGCCGGCGGCACACCCTGTGCTGTGGACTGAGTTCTTGCTCGGGTCAATAGCTGCTTCAGGTAGTTGCTCGTTCTTAGAGTGCTGTGCGTCTGGGGGACTGCACGTCTGGAGGGCTGCACGTCTGTGAAGATTAACCCCCTTGTGGATTTTTAAGCGCTTTAGTTCTTTTCATGACGAATCTGTAATAGATCCTAGTGGAAAAGAAGTTCTTTTCATGTAATCATGACAAATCTATAATAGATCCTTGTAGACATGATTTTAATAAAGAACTATTTATGAACCATCTGTTTTGATTATCTGTCTACGCTTTTGGGGTACCTGTGCTTTTGTGAAGCTATGTGTAATGGGGACGTCACCTGTGCTTTTGATATATCTGCACTTCTTCATGCTTCTACAATAATCTCTTCCATCTCTCCGTTTCTCAAATTCCTATTTTCATAGAAATTTCATATTTTCCATTAAAATAATGCCTAGAATCCATAAACTAAAAAAATACCTTGTTATGATGGGTAAAAACCGGCATATATGACAATTTATGACCTTTTTTTGAAGCATGCAACCGTCATGAACACGGATGTTATAAAAGTTTAGAAAAACCGTTATATGTGATATACACTTATATGACAATTTTTAATAAAAAATGCGATAATTAAGTCAATTTTATATAACACTAAATTTGAAAACGACATTAATATTATCATTATATATAACAAATCTGTTCGAAAGCTTTATGACTAAGATACATATACATAACACTTTCTAACATTCTATTCTGGTTATTCAGACACATATATATCACATGTCAATGCTTATAATTCAATGCGTTATAAAAAGCATATTAATTTTCTAAGACAACAAAAAAAACTTTGTATAAACATTCAATCTAGTCCCAAAAATACATTACCAAACATCATAACCCTCAATGTATAAACATACACGGTATTTGACAAATGCAACACCACCCAATACAATTTAACAAAGAAAACTTGAAATGCTGTTGTTACAAGATATTGCACTATTAACATTCCTTTCTTAACCTATGACTGCAAGAGAAAAAGTTCCTTCATCGTAGTATTTGTTAAACTTTTGGACTGATGTTATTCCCATAGATGAAGAAGATGATACCCTTGATATTACGCTCCTCTGCGGTTGCACTAGACAGAGATGATGTCATCTTCTTCATTCCTGAGAGATGCCGCTTCTTTGTCAGCGAGCTCCTTTTTTTGTTGTCGCAAAAAGACCTGGAATACTTTTTTTTTCTTCATTCAATGATTTTAGCTCCAGAAGACTCTCCTGCTTTATCAACATTAAAATTCTGCGGTCCAGGCACATAGGTTCGTGTTGTTTGCTTTCCCTGATTACACACAAAAGTCACAATTAATAGAGTACTTCACTAGATTACTATTTGCTAAGCCTATTCACCATCAACCAATGCGAAGAACAATATTTTAATATCATGCAAGATAGGAAAACCATTCAAATTTAATAATTTAGAAATGGCAAAATTATTTAAAAAGGAAACAGTAGAAACATGTTAATTAAGAGTGTCAAAATATATTGCAAACAAAGTATATGAATGCAAGTAAGCTTGACAAACTGAAATCTTGCTGATTTTTTTCTTTTTTTTTGAGTAAATACAAATATAAAAGGATACCTAATGGTTGAAATGACTAAAAATCAATAGATCCTTTATTGAAATCATGCTGATTTTTCCATTTTCCTGAGTAAATACACTTCTTCCCACATCCTGGATAGGTAAGTTCACATATATCCCCATGGATGATAAACTACACAAATGGGTCAGTAGATCGTTTTCATGCCTCTCAGCCTTAGAACTATACTTTTTAAGGACATGTTATACTACAAAGATGACAACACCACATATAGTTGAATGATTAGGAAATGGCTAAGAATATACCTGTATAGGATGTTCATCGAGTATAATATCTTAACCCATAAAATCCTTCTGAGGGTCCAGCTATCTACTACAATAACCAGAGGAAAATAGAGAGTTCAAGTTTTCTAAATAACAAATATATCAAGAATGTGACCGTAAACTTGTAGAAATTATTATGATCCTATATTACTCGCAAGACAGTTAGGCTGCTTCGACGTAAAATATTCTAAATTTTTCAATCCAAAAAGATATAACATTCTTGTATTACCACCATGTGTGATTATGTTATAATTTTCTAGATAACATAATTAATTATATCACAATAGAAAGATTTTTCTCAGGTTATCTGATATTATTTGACCTACCAGGACTTTTGGAACTTTCATATAGGTGTCTTCACAGCCTATACAACCCACAGAAGTGGTTACTAATATTTTAGGACTACAATCAATTGCAGAACATACCCTTGTTGGAACAAGCATTACATATGGTGAATATAGGAGATCCAACTGTAATCGAATAGATAATCAATCAGTATATTCTTCAAGCACCTGTAAGGGAAGATGGTGCTTATGAACGGTGAAAAAACACAACTGTGGTTCATGCCTTGAAAACCTAACTAGGACACACCAAAAAAGGCATATGTGATTGCTTAGGAATATTGAACATGTGGTTCATACCCTTCGTCCAACACAAGTTATTACGAGGAAGGCATTTGATCAAAACATTGTTAGGAGAAACTTATTAAACAGTTGGCACAAAAAAATACATGTGAAGGAATATTAAACGTTAGCCATTTCTATATCAGTGTCCTAAAGCATTTGAAGGATTAATTGAACGTAAAGATCATTATATAGACCCTCAAGAACGTCACTCCATCTGGAAAGGTATAGAGTAACATTTATACAAATGCTTATTCTTTTTGGAGTAAAAGTTTTGCCTATAATAAAAGTTTGAAAAGAAATCAATTAGATGAAAAGCAGTATATACAAGAAGTTCACATGTCGGATGCATCTTTCAAAATAAATGCTCTAAAGACGCTATAATTATGTATTGGAAAGGTAAAAAAAGGATGACAATAGACAGTCTAGCTGCAAAGTTCAGGTTGCGTAGTTGCTTACTAGGCACACTCAGATTTCCCAAATTTTGATTATCCAAAATTGCCAATTTCAGCTTCTTGTTTTCATCCGAGTACTGCAAAATAGAAGCATTTACCTTCCGAAACTGTTCCTTTAATCAACTAAGAATAGTTAAGTCCAAAGAAAATATTTTAAGAATAAAGGGTGGAGTTTCATGCTGATAACTCAAAGCAGAAATGATCCATGGATACTGGCTACAGATTACTGCTCATAAATAAAATATACTAACCAAAATAAAATATATAAGCCAAGTTAACTATGAATGAAACAAACACCATTTGTAGAAGTATATCTAAATATAGTCACTAGCATGAAATAAACATTGTATAAATTACTATTTCTAAAAAATAGTCATTATTGCAAGGATGGACTCAATTATCAGTATGTACTCCTAAGAACTTCCCTTTCAGCTAGAAGGGTCTATTCTAGAATCATACATGGATCCCTTGATCAGGTTGCATCCCTTCAACCTTGTAGAAACTATTAAATAAATTTCTGAAAAATACATTTACACCATTACATGGACAAAGAGAACGTATGAATTATTATGTGCAACTCTAAAGATAAAACATGAACACAAGGAACGACAATGATAGCTTCCATCTCCACCCAAATTCCTATAAGTTTTAAATACCTTAATAATACTATTATTGCAAATGCCAAACCTCTTCACATCTTAAGAAGCCAACCCATCTCGCCAATTCTTTTAAAGGAGAAAGCATATGACTATGCGTTTGGTTGTCTGGGTCAGGCAAAGTCAAGCATAAGTATCAAAGAAGCACACAAAAACTTATCGAGGATGATATATTTTTTGTCTTAGAAATTTTTAGGATTACTAGATAAATAAGGGGGCCTTAGACCATGCAACTACTCCAAGTTGTTAATATATATATATATATATATATATATATATATATATATATATATATATTTTATTATATTTTTATATATATATATAAAAATAATTATTGGCTATATGCTACTTTTACAAACAAATCATGGGAAAGTGTTCTTGTCTATAAGATCAAGTCTACAAAAAATAACAAACTTTATGTACCTAGCTGAAATGGCTTCATAAACAAGAAGCTACAAATGAAAGAATAAGAAAAACTGTGGGAGGTACGACACATAATGTCGACATCTTTTCGTGTCGATGCCAGCACATAATTGTTCGTAACATTCCGTACCCATCCATGGACTTTGGAATTTGTGTCGATTAAGTTTTTAGGCCCAACTAAACATAACAATATAAGGAACTAAACTATAATAAAAATGTAAGTAGTTCAAAATTATAATATTCTCGAATTACAAGTCATCCAATTAGTTGTTATAGATTGAACTAAAACAATTCTCAATTTCCGTACTTACAAAACAAGATCCCTAGCATAGTTAATTAATCTATAAGTGATTAATAGAGTTATTTTCTTAAATTTATTTAATCAAAACATTAGGAACTACTTAATTTTGATTCAAATCCAAGACATGTTGAGAAGTAAAGTAAACCAAATTCTTAATTAAATATTTGGACAAGATTTTATTATTTAAGCTTATCATTTAGTTTAGCTTGGGTCTTAGTCACGATGCTTAAAGGAGTTAGATAACTACTAGACTCTGGTGTATAAAGGGTCTGGTTTCTCATATGCTTATAGATGACTTCAATATTGTTGGGAATTAATTGACCAAGGCTGGTTGATGTAATTTCAATCTCTAAGTAATTGATTCCCTAGTCCATTCTTTATCCTAATCTCAATCGCAATCTAGGAAAAAACCCAACAACACAACGAAATAAATCCTTCCAAATATCCATAGTATATCCACAACCAAATCGATATATATCTTTTAGACTAAAGAAATTTAGAAGAATTTTGAGAGGAGTAGAGCGTGCAACATAAATTTTGAACGAGAAAGGGAAAAAGGGCATATGGGACTTACTAATTCATGATTGACGAAGGCGACGACGCTCGCGGGAGGGACTCCTCCTCTGGCTTGAGCACCACTACCACTGGAGCTTTTTCTCCTCCCTTATGGCTGACCCAAGCAATACACCAACTCCCCCTCTTTTAATAAAATCAGAAAATATCGAATAAGATTCATTACGTACATCACAAAAAAAGGTAAAACAATTAGGGAAAAAATTATGGTTAGGGCTACCAAACCCTAACCCTCTTGGCCTAACAAACAAAAAAATACCCAAATCAAGAAGCATATCCCAGAATTTTTGACATAGAAAATTGTGTAGTACAAGGAACCTTTCCCGTGAGGATTTCTCGACGTCGAGCTTTCCTGTGAGGATCCATCAGCGTCGAGCTTTCCAGTGAGGATGGATGGAGAGGAGAAGAGCTCTATAGGGCTCAAACTTGGCTCTGTTGCAGCAATCGAAAAGGGGGAAGGAAAAATTATAGCGAACCCAAAAATGAGAGGGGCAAGAGAGCTGGCTGAGTTTACGTCTTTTATTCCTCTTCGGGGGGAAATGAAAAAAAAGGAAATGTGAAAAAGTTGAGCGAAGTTTTTGGACCTTTCACAGCGTTTCTATTTATAACTGTTATTTACATATAAACTGTATACAACATTTATATGTGTAAAACGTTAAAATAGACCAAAAAGTAGTCCAAACTGTCATATTAAATGGGAGTTCTGAAATTCTTTAACGTTTATGTATAATTTGTTATAATAACTTTTTCTTAAACGTTATAACAAGATATTTTTCTTGTAGTGATAATCGCTTCAAGAGAAAGAAGACGGCTAGTAAAGAAGCCTCATCTTCGGATCCTATCCAAGGATCTCACTTTTTGTCCGTCCAAACGGACGACGGGGCGTTCAATGAGTTTTTATTTGAAACTCTTGAACAATCTTTGTTATGGTATATAAATTTTTTAATTCGTAACATTTGCCCCGGCGCACCGATAAAGTGGACGATCTTTCTGTCTCACGAACCCAACTTTAAAACTTTAGGATTGCACAATCTTGTTACACACTAATTTCCTATCGCTATAAATGCAATTCGACTATTTTACTGCAATTTTACTTTAGCCTATAATGATTATCTTGTTAAGGGTCGTGTCGCAGGCATTGATATTCAATTTAATGATAACGTCTTAGCGAAGATCCTAAAATTCTAAATGTAGGTGAACCGCTTGTCGATATCACTAATTTTGAATTTCCAAATGACACGACTGTGAACAACTTTAGGACTCAACTTTGTGCTCCTAAACTAGTCCGTTCCAGCAAGTTCAAAGCCATACACTTTAAATTTTTCTTCTATGAGTCACATCGTATTGTCTATTCCACTATACTACCAAAATCTACTTCAAAAGACGATGTCACTAGTCTTGAAATGATTGCTCTCTATCATATTCATCATAGGATTCCCTTTTCTGTACCTACGACGATTATCCAGATGATGGCTAGGTCTTGTGAAATGAAGAGGAATCTCCTCTACACAATGATCCTTCCTATCATCTTCCAGCACTTTGAGATTGACTTCCTCTTGGGCTCATGACTCTGAGCCCAAGCATCATCAACTCTCTCGTTGCAGTACCTTTGTCCGTTTTGCTCCTCCTACTTGTGGACACACACAAAAAAGAAGAAGAAAATGATATCTTTTATTTTATTGGCGCAAGGTACCACAAATCGAGTACGCCTGAAAGATCCTGCGCTGAGGATCTCCGAGTACAAAAAAGAATTCTAGGAAATGGGACGATTGAGATCGAGCGGCAGTTGCTTCTTTACTCCGTTGACACTCCAATTAGAAAAGTAGGAGAAAACCTAAGAAAATTGCTAACTCTCGGCTCACTGGCAAGAAGTACAGCAATTTGGCTCTTAAAAATGCTCTTCGTTCTGTGCTTTGAAGTGGGTGAGGCCCCCTTTTATAGTCGTTCTTGAACTGGAATGATGTTATGCACCCACATGAGGAAATATACTAGTTTTTATGTGGGCGTATAGTCCTGTTTTGGGCGTATAGGATGTAGGCGCATACAGGCTGCGAGATCGTGGGTTGGTCGTGTTAACGTGGCCGCATGCTTCGGTGCACGACTGCTCGTGGAGGTTGACGTAGTCGTGCGCTTCGCTGCACATTTTGATCATGGCTTTGACTGAGTCAGGCTTGGGCGCATAGCCATGTCTCAGGCTATATGCCCTCCTTTCGGGGGAGCTAGTCTTGGGTGCATGAAGCTTCACTGATTGGGCGCATGGAACTATACTGACTTAGGCGTATGGAGCTACACTGACTAGGCACATGGAGCTACACTGACATGGGCGTATGGAGCTACACTGACTTGGGTGCATAGAGCTATACTTACTTGGGCGTATGGGGCTTCATTTGCTGAAAACTTTTCGTGCTTTTACAAGACCCCCTTTAATATTTTCGATAGTTGAACAAGTTTGAAATACTTTGAAAGAAGTATGGATCGTCTTCTCGCGAGGCAATGGGCGCATAGCACGGCTCTCTCCTTGGATACATAGTATGTGGCTAGCCTGTCAGGGAGATACGACTGTTAAGATTTTCCTCCAAATCTGAACTTACAGATTCATCGGAACGGAATTTGAAGCGGTCCATCCTTCATACGTCATCCACGTCAGCAAGGGACGGTCGTATAGTATGCAGAGAGCTGATCCTTCACGTGGACGTATAGGCTGTAGTGGGCGCATACAACAGGTGAGCGCGTAGGAAGTAGCCCGTGCCTATAAATAGACCCTTGGAGGAGAGAGAAGGTTCATTATTCCTTTCTCTTTAAATTTTTTAGAAAAACTCTTTGTCTTCTTTCTTTGAGAACCATGTCTCCTAACGTCGCCAAGAGATCCGCGAAGGGCAAGGGGGCTATGTCGAGTGGCTCTCCTCCTGCAGGTACATTACCTTTGAGCCTCTCTTCGGATGAGATCTTTAGACTTCGATTTTGCGTGCTCCTCGTGAAGCTGACCACGTCTGTGTATTCTCTTGTAGACAAGGGGAAAGAATCCCTCGCGAAGATAGTCCCCACCATTAGAAAAGGGACAGAAGTCACTCCTGGCTTCTCCAGTTTTGCTAGTATGGGGGGAGCTGTTGGTGAGCCAGCATTGACTACAGTAGGAGAAGTTGAGCAGCCCGTTGAGAGGGCTGTTGCTAAATTTGCCCCTGTTTCGGCTAAGCTTGTGGAAGACACCAGGCCCGATGCTACTCGAGACCTTGACATTATTCCTCTTGAACAGTCTGGGCCTGCTCTTGAAGGCACAGTCCAGGCCGGAGTTAAGCAAGCCGAAGGTACGAGAGTGCAACCCTTTCGTCTTTCTCTCCTCCTCTTTGGTTACTGATGTGCATGTTGTTTTCTTTGTCAAGTTTGGCTTCTTGTCAGGCGTTCCTTCCAGAAATGGAGGAAAATTTCCAAGCCTCTTCTCCGACGACCTCCATCGAGGATGAAGAGATGGCCCAGGAATTTGTCAGAGCTTTCTACTCCGTATTGAAAGTGAAGCTTCCTGGGGTCCTGAATCGGAACGCTGCCTTCGGCCTTGTAAAGGCTATCACCGAATGTCAGGTAGCGGCCATCGAGCGCATAGCCGGCTATGAGGAGCGGGCTAACACTCTGAGGAAAGTTCTGAACGACCTGGAGGGTCAAGTAGCCAGGTTCTGGGATGCCAAACAGCGGAGCCCAATGTCACTGTTCCGCACAGAGGGCGAGCCTTTGATGACAGCTCTTGCGAAGGAGAAGGATACCTTCCAGGTAAGGAAGGATGACCTCGCTCGGGATATTGGCGAGCTGGCTGACCAGTACAGCCAGTTCAACGCTGCAAGTGAGGCACGTGCTGCCTCGAAGAACAGGCTGGCTGCGCAGATCACTGAGAAGCACAATTATATTGTACAGATCAGGAAGGAGATCGCCCAGCTAGAAGCCGACTTGAGGGCGACGACCTCTAAACAGGAGAATTATTTGTCCCAGGCTGCCATGACTGCCACCACTTCTGCCCGTTTAGAAGAACAACTGGCGAAGTAGGAGGGGGAGCATCAGAGTCTGATCCTCTTTGAAGATGAAGCCACTCGTTAGGAAGATGCACGACACCGAACAGCTGTGAAGTCTGAGGCTGAGATTACAGCTTTGAGCGACAGCATCAATCGCCTGTGTATCCTGCAGATTTTGTAACTTTTCTTTTTTTTTCTAGCCATCATAGCTTTTGTACCTTTTTTTGTCTCTTGATAGACGTTAAAGTACAAAATAAAGAATCTTTTCGGAAATGAATGTGGTTTTGTGAAATATCGATGCTAGAGGTAATATGGACGTAGCAAGGTTATTTCTGGTGGGTATTCCGCTGGAGAATTTTTGATATGGACCTATTATCCGTTTTATATTCGAATGATTCGAATATAGATAATAAGTTGAACAAAGTTGTTAGTAGAGGTAATATGGACATAATAGCAGAGGGTATTCTATATCTGACCAGAGGTAATATGGACGTAGAAAGATATATAGCATTAGGGAGGAGTGGATAATTCAGAGGTAATAGGGACGTGATTATCCTTGATGAATGCTTTGCTCAGAGGTTATATAGACGTGGAAAAACTTTAATCATTCCACTAGGGAAATAATTATCAGAAAATAATTCAGAGGTAATGGGGACGTGACTTGTTTTCATCAAACCGAGTTTGGACGGAGTCAAAAACGGTAATGATTCTACTGGAGAAATATTTAGAGGACCTATTATATAGGGCGTATTCAAGACTCTTGAAATACGAATAATAGTTAGATAGTTTTTTTGAATCATATAGACATCGCACTGTACATTTACATGACTGAACATATGTGAACATTATGTAAAAGAGGTTACACATAGTATTTCTTTAGGAACTTGCCATTGATAGGCATCATGAGCAAGTCACCACCGGGCTTGGTTAGCCGGTACGCACCGTTGGAATACACCGATTCTATAACGAAAGGACCTTCCCATTTAGGCTAGAATTTTTTTTTTGTTTTGTGCGTCATGACCACCAGTCTTCTCACTGCTAGGACCAGATCACCGACTTGAAAGATCCTTTTTTTTACTTTTTTTATTGAAGGCTCTGTAAAGGCGTGCTTGGTATAGCTCAATGCGCTGCTGCGCTAAAAAGCATTTTTCGTCTAGCGCTTCGAGCTCCTGGAGTCGCAGACGATAGCTTTCTTCAGTAGTCAGCTCGCTGACTAAGGCTACTCAAAAAGAAAAAAATCTGGATTTCTAGGAGAAGAACTGCTTCGCTTCCATTAAGCAGAGAGAATGGCGTACTGCATGTTGGAGTCCGGACTGTTGTACGATAAGCCCATAGACATTCACCGAGCTTCTCGTTCCAATCGCGCTTATTTGAAGACACGAACTTCTTAAAAAGTTTTATGATGTTTTTGTTAAAGGCTTCTACTAGCCCGTTAGCTGCTAGATTGTAGGCAGTAGAGGCTACGTTTTCGATTCGATTCTTATCGCAGAACAGATAGAATGTACGGCTTGCGAACTATGGACCATTATCATGGATGATCCTACGAGGTAGGCCGAAATGGTAGATAACGTGATGTTTGATGAAACTGATCATGTTTGATGTCTTCACTTCGGTGAGCGGTATAGCTTTTGCCTATTTGGAGAAGTAATCGGTTATAGCTAGGATGAATCGATGTCCTTTGGAGGATGACGGGCTGATTGGTCCTATGACGTCCATGCCCAGGCTTCAAATGGCCAAGATGCTGCCGTCAGGTGTAGAAACTCTGAAGGTTGATGAATAAAATCGGCGTAGAATTGACAAGCTCTACACTTCTTTGCATATTCAATAGCATCTGCTATCATTGTGGGCCAGTAATAACCTATTCGTTTGAGGCGACCTTGTAATTTGGGGCCTGGTTGATGTGCACCACAAACTTCATCGTGTACCTCCCGGAGTGCATATTTGGCTTCTGTGTCTGATAAGCATCGTAACAGTAGCCCGTCATAAGAGCGTCGGTACAGCATCTTGGTAGTTGTGTCATAGTAAAATTCGAAGGATCGCCTTTGGATGGGTATTGCTTCCTTCGGGTCCTCGGAAAGGATTCTATAGACAGCGTAGTCTTTGAAGGAAAATCTCTAGTCTTTAGTATCGACGTTTGTTTTCGCTGCATAACTGTGATGAATATGCAAGGCATCTTTCACACAGAATAGTTCTCGGCCAAACACTTTGATCGACTGCTGGGTATTGGTAGGAACGGTCAAGGAAGCAGCGAGACCGGCTAGAGCATCTGCTTCTATATTCTGTGGTCGAGGTACGTGCTCGATGAAGAATCCAGCGAATGTAGACGCCAGCTCAATTGTTGCTCTGTGGAAGGGGATGACATCTTCGTAGCGAACTTCATAATCCCCTCGGACCTGACTAACTATTAGCTTGGAATCGTCGTAAGCCTCTAGATAGTCAACTTTCAGTTGCTTTGCCAGTTGTAGGCCGATTAATAAAGTATTATATTCGACCATGTTGTTGGTGTATGGTTCCACGAGAGAATATGTACGGTGTATAACCAGACGATCAGGTGACATGAGCACGACACCTACTCCAGCCACGATATTTTCTTTGGGTCCTGTTCTTGATACGTCGTCCAAGAACATTTGCCAAATAGGGATTTCTTCAGTTGTAGTGTTAGACTCTACCACTTCATCGTAGATTTCGTCGTAGAGTTTGGACGACTCTGACACCGGATGAGCTGCTAGGAAATCAACTAATGCTTGGCCTTTTACTGCCTTCTCAGGAACGAAGATCATATCGTATGGAGTCAACAGCATTGCCCATGAAGCTAAATAGGAATTGAGAGAGCCCGATTTAGTCATGAGTATTCTGAGAGGGTTGACTTTAGATATGATATAGATAGTCTGCCCAGACACGTAGTGGCATGTCTTCTGGATGGCAAATACTAGTGCAAGGCATTTCTTCTCCACCGGTGTGTATTTGTGCTTGGCACCCACCATCGTGCGGCTGAGGTAGTAGATTTCCTGTTCATGGCCGCCTTCATTCTTCTGAGCTAAGAGGGCGCCAAGGGAATGATCCATAGCATAGACATATAGTAAGAAGGGATTCCCCATTATTGGAGCTACCAATACTATAGGACTTGTAAGATACGCCTTGATGTCGTCGAATGCGCATTGACATTATTCAGTCTAGACGAAAGATACGCCTTTTTTCATGAGCTGAGTGAATGGTTGACACCTTCCTAAGAGGTTCAAAATGAATCGTCTGATGTAGGCTAGCCTTCCTTGTAGTCCACGAAGCTCTTTGACGTTTCTTGGAGGATGCATGTCGAGAATAGCCTTCACTTTCTCCGGGTCCAGATGTATACCCTTCGAAGTGATGACGAAACCAAGGAACTTGCCGCTGGAGACTCCCAGAAAAGACTTGGTTGGATTCATCTTGAGATGGTGTGTACGCATTAGTTCGAACACCGTTCTCAAGTCTTGGAGGTGGTTGTCCTTGAGACGACTTTTGACTGCGATATCGTCTACGTAGCACTCCATAATTTTGTGTAAATGATCGCAAAAAAATATGTTCATGGCTCGCTGCTATGTTGCCCCTGCATTCTTCAATCCGAAGGGCATCACCGTATAGCAGTATACCCCCAACAGTATTCGAAAGGATGTATGCTTCTCGTTGTCGGGGAATATCTTGATCTGGTTGTAGCCTGAGAACCTATCCATGAAGGACATCCGCTCGAAGCCGTAAGTATTGTCGATTATTACGTCAGTGATCGGTAGAGGAAACTCGTCTTTCGGGCATGCAGAGTTCAAATCACGGTAGTCGATACAGACTCGAACTTTACTATTCTCTTTTATGACTGGAACAATATTGGCAACCCATTCTGGGTGTTGTTCCTCGCGAATGAATCCACTGGCAATGAGCTTCTTGACTTCATTCTCGATGGCTTCCATGATGTCTGGTCGGAATCGTCGTTGTTGCTGATTTACGGGATTAGCTTTAGACGAAATATTCAGGTGGTACATGGCGACTTTAAGGTTCAAGCCTAGCATGTCTTCATAGCTCCATGTGAAGACGTCGATGTATTCTCTTATAAGCTGTATAAGATATTGGCGTTCATCGCCATGTAGGCTTTTGCTGATGAAGATTGGTTTGAAGGATGCTTCATCTCTTAGATTGACTTGGATGACTTCGTCTTAGGTAGGTGGCTCCCGTTGTTCGAAGTGCAGCTCCCACCTGGTGTCCATCTTTTGAGCCCATTGTTTGAGTTCGATTGATTGGACATCATCTTTAATTTGGTCGACGAAAACCATGTTGACGGACAGAGTTGCTTTGAACATGTCGCCGATACAGGAGTCTAAGTCCCAGAAGGAGGAATCAGAAGAATGAGAACAACGATCTGCTTTATCATCTGATCTTTTGGGAGTTATTGAAGGAGAGACATAGCCCAAACCAACACCGCTTCATTGATAGTAGTTCTCGAGTTTGTCGGGGGGAGCTAAGTTTCGTATTGGCAACCGTCGTCCTCTGTCGTAATTTAGCCCTTTGTCGCTTTTGATGTCATGTACCATGTTCTGGATGATGTTCTTGGCCTGTCAACTATACCGAAAAAGTTACATTTTCCCCGAGTCATAGTCAGCTTCTGAGTTGTGCTTGGGAGAAGTAGAGTCTGGAATGAACTTTCTTTCACCAATTATACGACCGAAGATGATTAGTTCTTCATCCTTCTTTCTGGCTGGAACGATAAAGTGGAGGATATCTTCTGGGTAAACTTTTTCCCGCAGGTGAGGCATAGTGACCGGCATATAGAGGTGTGGTCCTATGCCGTCTCTAGAGCGTATATCGTATCTATGTAGTAGTTTACAGATTGATAGACATCGGAGTAAATCAAAGATAAACCTTTACTAAGGAAATATACAAGTTCTTCTTCAGGGATAACATCATCCGCTGAAGGTACATTATTATGAACATTGATATACTCATTTAGAGGATCATCATCTGGAAGAGGAGCCACTGTCTTGGTCGAGTTCACCACATAGGGTGATTCTTCAGGATTGGGAGGATGGGCATCAGTAGGTTCCTCCCGGGGTGTCTTACTGAGAGTGATGGTCAGTAGCTTGACCTTGTCAGGGTTCTTCTTTTTCACCCAGATTGTGAGAGGCTTCGGAGTACTCTTTCGAGTAGTACGTCCTTTGACTCGGATAATTAGGGGACCATCATTGGAGGATGGACTTGCTTCAGCTTCATTGTTAGCTTTATTGTTGTCATCCTTGGGGGGTTGAGATTGGTAAAGCATCGAATCTCCATAGTAAGCTTTGATGCCCTTGAAAGGATCAACATCGGCAAACTCCATCTTCATGTCACCGTCGTTGTTGACGTACTTGAAGCACTGGTAAAGTGTGGAAGGGACGATCATGTCCTCGTATATACATGAATATCCCAACAAGCCATTGTAGGATACATTGGCAACGATCACATAGCAGGAAACCTCCGTTCGGAGATCACCGATCGGCATTTGAGACGGATCTTGCCCAGCGGATGGCTTCGACCAGCATTGAAAGCCATGATAATTGTGTTGGTTATGGATAGCTTGTGTAGCGGGATTCCCAGAATTTGAAGTAAATTTCTAGAAATAATGCTGAGGGAGGATCCTGGATCGATGTGCATGCGGTCCACCTTGATCGCCCCGATATACCCTGAATAGTACAGGGGTCTATCATGACGATTATTTTTTAGTAGCATGTCCTCCCGTGAGAAGGAAATATTGGGCACCACTTCCATAGTACTGTGGTATTGGGGATAGGAGATAGGATCTTCAGCGGGGGCTTTGACTTCAGCGAGGTATGAGTCGGCATGTAGTAATGCCTCACTTAAGGCCTTCCGTATTTCTTTGGAGAGTCGCAATAGATCGAACAGAGACAATCTGGCAGGTGTATTGTCTAGCTGAGCCAGTATATCAATGTTGTAGGGTCAATCCATGCCTTCGAGAGCTTGCGCCTTTAGAGATTTGTCAAACCGCGTCGCCTTCTGATTGGATTTATTCGTAGTTTGAGGCTTGGACGGGCCGACTTCTGAGCTTGTGGGAGCAGCAGGAGCTTGAGGAGGTATTGCTTCTTCTTGTGTGGGATCGTACGTCCGAAGATAAGTATTCTCCGATTGCGTCTCGCCAGATAGAACCTCGTAGATGGGGGAGGATACCATATGGCATGGTTTGAATTTCTTGCCCCTTCTTGCTTTGGGAGGTGCTACCCCCTGCGTCACTTCTTGGACAAGGTCCGGATGGACCCGCATGATCTTACCACGTTCAGTTATGAGTGGGACCAAGGTCGAGTTGCGAGCTGGTGGTAGGTTGACGACTTCCATCATCGCCTTAGGGATCGGGACTACGGCGTCTGGGACTTCTGTGGGAGAAAAGTCGCTAAACTGAAGAGAGATCATGTTAGCAGATACGACCTTGTCTTCAGCTTTGAGGTTGATCACCTGGCTGTCGATAAGCTATTGTATCTTCTTCTTCAGGACGATGTAGTCCTTGGTGGAGTGATGCACATACTGATGATAGAGACAGTACTTGGGATCATTGAGTAAGCTCACCTCTGCAGGACGTCGTGCTGGAGGCAATGTCAGCTTATTACCCTTCGTCAATATGTGGAAGATGGTAATAACATCGTCTTCGTCGAAGGAGAAGGTCTCCTTAGGCTAGTTGGAGGTACCCTGAGAATTGGAAGCTCCTTTGGATGTGTCAACTTTTAGGACTTCTTTTCCTTTACCCCCACGAACAGGGATAGTTTGAGGATGCTTGCCCTTGTCTTCGGATTTGGGTGTCTTCAACCCCAGTAGTTTCAAGTTAGGAACGTCATTTTCAGCCGCATCAGTGGCCCCAATGAAAGTGGGCCATGTATCATACTTATGTTTACCTAGACAAAACTTAACTGTAGGAAGGAAGTTATGTCGACAAGTATCCATAAGTTCTGAGTCTGGTATGCCGAAGGGCATCTTCAGTGCTAGCCACCTGAAGCGTTCTATGAAGTCGATGACAGACTCAGTCCCCCTTTGCTTGGTCTCGATGAGAGTGGACATACTAACATACATGCCACTCTTGTAAAACCTGTTGAGGAACAACCTCTCCAAGTCTTTGAATGAATTGATACATCCGTCAGGCAGACTGCAAAACCATTCGAAGGCTACCCCCTACAAGGTGCTAATAAATAGCTTTGACAAGAATGGATCATCTCTGGGTAAGTGTAGAGTCTGCGTGTTGAAGTATGTCATGTGTTGACGAGAAGAAGTTAACCCGTCAAATAAATTCAGCGTCAGCAGCTTGTAGTTAGGAAGACAAGTAGCATTCTCCCACTCAGGGGGATAAGGTTGAGATATCTCCATCTTCTGAAGCTCGTCTTTGTGTGAGATGACGTTGAGACGGAAGACCAGGGCATCAATTGCATCCTGTTGATTGAGCAGGTGTTGGGAAACGGCTGCTGAACGGTTGTCAGGCATAGTTGGCGAAGGACCACCCCCAGTATTTGCAAGATTTAGAGGAGACGCAACGGAATGATACTTCTTTTGTAGCGAAGGAGGGTTGTTGCTATGAGCTGGACTAGCGTGAGCCAAGACGTTTTGTTGAGGTGGAGGGACCGCCCCAGCAGCTTGGACCGCCATGATATTGGTAAGCATATCCGTGATCTTGGCGAATGCTGTTTCAAGACCCTCTAGCCGTTTGCTTGTCTGATCACTAGCTTGTTTAGGTCTTTCTCCGTCCGCCATGTATGTAGATAACATGCGAGGATGAACAGAGGAAATAGTACAACTGGTGCTGATACTGTCTGTCTTTGAGTGGATAATTCCCTCATCTTCAGGGAGAGGAGGTAGATAGTCACCATTAGACTCGGAGAGATCGTCGTCCCCTGAAGGCTACCCCCAGTATGAAGGTCATCCGCTTCAGACTCTGAGGGAATACTACCCCCAGCTTAGGAGTCTTCATTATCTGTACGGAATCTCGTCTTTGACCGCCATATAGACTCCTTCAGATAGACAGCCTGTTGGCCATCCGTTGGTAGACTTCGTCTTCTTCTTCTCGCGGAGCTGAGAGAGAAAGTTGGGTTTGTGGTCCACCGTTGTTGATTGGGGCTTCCGTAAGGAGGACCCCATGAAGCCATGTTGGAAGAGACGCACAGCGGCTTTTGATCGTCAAAGAAATGCAGCCGTCAAAACACGAACTTTCTTTGAGGCATTCTTGTTGCTTTGGAGCAGCAACAGTTGATAACTGTCTTGGTGCAAGGAAGTGCACTATGAATTGTTATGTTCTCCCTCGCTTTATGTTTATGATTTATTATGTCGCGTAAGTCAGCGGAAGGGAGTTGTGCCTTACAACCCATGTTGCATGCATCGCCGAGCTTTACATACGGGTTTGTAAGGAGAGTAGGCGCATCCAAACTTAGTTCATGTACAGGGGAAACTCCCACACCTAAGTTCTGTGATGTCCTTGAAGACAGGCCCATGCTATAAGCATTGGGGACTATCTTTTTGCTATGGGCGCATAGGCCTTGGAGACTGGGCTTGGGCGCATGCTTCTTAACAGCATATTTGAGTCGCCTTGATGTGAGCGCATAGTATGGATCTAGAGAGCCTCGGCGCATAGCCTTGGGCGCATGACTCTGAATGCCCAACCTGCTGAAGACAAAAGTGTTCTGGTTGGGGCTATGCGCCCAAACACTCCCTTGGGCGCATGGCTTTGGGCGTATGCTTGGTGGAGCAGAGCTGTTTTATTCCAGTTTCGTATCCTTCGTTCATGAGCCTCGCCGGGTTTGGCCAGAGTGCCGTACACCCCGATTCTTGGCATCGTAGTGTTTTTCTCTGCCAAGTCTCGAGTGTTGAACACTCTATTATTGGTTGTGGAGGAAAGAACTCACTGGGCTAGTAGAGCCCGGAACGGTATTAGCCTTCTCCATTTAGGAACTTCTGTGGTAGAGTCACGCGCCCATGTGACAGAGTCCTCCAGCTGCATATCTGCTATGACACTAGCAGGATATGTACAGCGAGCCTTCGGAAGCCAAGTCTTGCGAGACTTGTTTGGCTTCGCTAATTTTGAGGGAGTAGAGCCGTCCCTCGAGAGCATCTCTTCGAATGCCTGCTGATCGAACTTCACGATCAGCATCTTCTGAGTGCTACCCACTTTGTCGGTATCGGATTGCGTCACCACCTTCTCGTCAGAGGAAAAGGTAGTCCCCAGCAGAGTCGCCATTTTTGTGGACACACACAAAAAAGAAGATGAAAATGCTGTCTTTTCTTTTATTGGCGCAAGGCACCACAAATCGAGTACGCCTGAGAGATCCTGCATTGAGGATCCCCGAGTACAAAATAGAATTCTGGGAATGGGACGATAGAGATCGAACGGCAGTTGCTCCTTTTCTCCATTGACACTCCGATTACAAAAGTGGGAGAAAACCTAAGAAAATTGCTAACTCTCGGCTCATTGGCAAGAAGTGCAACAATTTGGCTCTTGAAAATGCTCTTCGTTCTGTGTTTTGAAGAGGGATGAGGCCCCCCTTTCATAGTCGTTCTTGAACTGGAATGATGTTATGCGCCCACATGAGGAAACACGCTGGTTTTTATGTGGGCACATAGTCTTGCTTTGGGCACATAGGATTTAGGTGCATACAGGCTGCGAGATCGTGGGTTGGTCGTGGTATTGACGTGGCCGCATGCTTCGGTGCATGACTGCTCGTGAAGGCTGACGTGGCCGTGCGCTTCGGTGCACGTTTTGATTATGGCTTTGACTGAGTCAGGCTTGGGCACATAGCCATGTCTCAGGCTATGCGCCCTCCTTTCGGGGGAGCTAGTCTTGGGCGCATGGAGCTACACTGACTGGGCGCATGGAGCTACACTGACTTGGGCGCATGGAGCTACACTGACTTGGGCGCATGGAGCTACACTGACTTGGGCGCATGGGGCTTCATTTACAGAAAAAAATTTATGCTTCTACACTATTGTACTACCTCCTCCACTTCAAACTTACCCTAAGTCATTTGAGGGTCTCGATCAATATTTGGATGATATGCGACGTGCTCAGCTGGATGAGCACAACTCCTTGTGAGTGTTTGTGACCGACACATTGCAGGAACAAGAGTTCTACGATACCAATCGGTTTTAGGAACTTGCAAATTCTTTTAAGGATCTGTATTTTGCCTAGACTGGTCAGCATGCCAGTTCACTTCCACGAGATCCTACTGTTTCTGGCTACCGCTATGACGATGAGGCGGTTCATCATTTTTTTATCCCGATAATGCATATAATTGGTACCATGGTTCTGGTGCTATTCTACATCCATCTCATGGAGTTGGCACTTCAGGGACTGGTCCTTCATGACTGCAACCACCACTTTTCTAAAATAAGGGTATTTTGGTAATTATATATATATTTTTTTTGGATTAATTTATAATATTTTAATTTGTGTTGTATTAGCAGTCGTTTAACCTTAGTTAACCTTGATTAGAAGACTAACCATGTGATTAGAATCCTAGTTAACTAATTAGATTTTAAATTAGAGCTTTAGTCCATATTAGGAAACAATTAAATCATTTTTAGGCTATTTTACATGTGGCTTTTTGGCCTTCTTGCTAATGGGCCTTAAAGGGACTTTAAATTATATGATGGCCCATCCTAAACCCTAACCTAACCCTTGCTGACCCCTATGGCCGGCCAAACAGAAGCTTTTATGTGAAAAACTTGTAGCCATCAAGTTTCACAAACCCTAGAATTCTCCTCCTCCAAAAGTCCACTTTTCTTAATTCTCATCCAAATCCTTCCAAATGAAGTGCGTTGCAATCGTTTGGAGGAGAGGAACTTGCTGGAGACTTGCTTGCAAGGAATCAGAGGTGTTGGACCGGAGGAAATCGGCATCGACGCGTTTGAAGGCCCGTTTTATCGAGATATTGACTCTCAATAGGTAAACCCCTCTAAACACCGATAAATTCTGATTTTTCTTTATAGATGCATCCATATTGGTACCTCGGACCTGTGCATGAAGTTTGGTAGGTTTTTATATTCGTTTGATAGGCGTATCAAGCACGTGTCGGTTTATTGGAACACGTGTTCGACGGAATGCCGCTTAGAATTGAAAGTTTATATTTTTTGATTCCGTTTTCATGAATTTGTTGATGTGTATATTTGAAACAACTTTCGTGAAGACGAATCTGGTTTTGGTTGGTTTTTGGTGTCCGAATCGGACACGGACACGCGTGCACGAGGCCCATGCATGCCCTGCTGTACGAGTGTCATAACTTGACGCACATGACACAGTTTCTCTTGAAATTTCATGGACACATGGAGGAAACCTCTGCCCACGTGCTCCTAAAATTTCACGACGTTTCATGGAGCGTGCGCGGAGAAATACAATGTGCATGGGTTCAGCCCATTGTGCACGCGCACGAGAAATTGTCGCTGACACGGCCTTCGTTCGCGGACAAGAAGTGACGAGGACTCATTCCAGGAGCACGGACACGAAGCCCTAGACCTAATCTACCCAGGGACTTGACCACATGGCACGACGTGGCTCGTGTCGCAAGCTACAGACGTCGACACGCGCCCACGAAGCCGCATGCGCTCATACGTACAGCTCCTGCAATCTAAGTGTCATAACTCGATGGATATGACACGGTTTGGCATGGAAATTTATGGACACGTGGGGCAACCTCTGCCCACGTGCTCGTGAAATTTCATGAGATTTTGTTGAGTATTCGGGAAGTTGTCGTGTCTGCACTGATTCGGCTGATACCGTACACACGCGTACGTGCCCGTGCGACATGCACTGACTGAACACGATACAGACACGGGTTCGACCCAATGAGTAGCCGAGCATATCACATACGTATAAACCTTCTAGTTTTCCAAGTTTTGCGAGTTCTAGTTGTGTATTTTGCGTTTTGGGTGTCGAGTTGGTTTTCGGGTTTCGATTGGGTTATTTTGAATTGAGTTTTTGGTTTGAAATCAGATTTTTGAGATTTAAACTTATATTTTTGAGTTTGACATTGGTTTTAGTTTAGTTTATGATTTTGATTTGTATACTGATCTAATATTTATATTCAATTGATTATAATATATATGTTGATATATTTTTATTGTATATACATATCTATATTATATTAGTTATATGTATAAATATTAATTTAGTTTAGATTTTGAATGTAGGTTTGAAATTGAGTTGTATCTCAGTTTTCCTGAGATGGAACATAGGGTAGGTTTACATGTTACTTGGGATTGGATTTGGGATTGTTTAGTTAGATTGTATATATATATGTTGGTATCTAATATAGCGGTATATGTTATATAGACTATAGTATATATATTATATATGTATAATAGATAGATTTTGAATTGGGTTTTGATTCCAGAGATGAGATGTTTGCATCAGTTTAGTTTTGTTCAGCTTGGTTTATTTTTTTAGATGGTTATATATTTGTGTCGGTATATAGATATATATAAGTTATAATCTAGTATAGCTTATATGTTAATATATGAGATAGACTATTATAGAGGTTTACCTATATAGGTTATATAGACTTTGATAAAAATTTCTGATTTTAGAGTGGAGGTTGAGTTCTCAGAATCTGTGAACTGAGTTGGGCTAGCTCAGTTTACTGAGTTAGGGTTTATAGATAGGTTATACTGTATAGATAGTCTATAGTAGTGAGTCTATAGTTGCATGTATATATATTTGTATGTATAGTTGTAGTTGATTAAGGTTTGTGAGGTTGAGTGCCATATAGATTTAACCTAAATAGGCTTAACTTGTTAAGTTTGACTAGCTAGTTGACCAAGTTGACAAAAGTCAACTTTAGGTCAAACTTGATCCAAATCAACTCAAACGGGCTTGAAATGGTTTGATAACTTAAGTTTGACCTAAACTTAAACTAATTGACTAGTTGACTTAGGTTTGACCTAGTTTGACCAGAATGGTTGACCAGAGTCGACCATGGGTTGACTTTGCCCTAGTTTGACTAGAATGGTTGACCAAGAGTTGACATTGACCTAGAAGGACCTAGAATCATATAGCATGAATTGTAGATTACTTTTATTTCATATTAGATACTTTGTAATCTGTGGTTGCTCTAAATAGGACTCAGATACTCCGGTTCGGACTCATATTCTTATCAGACATTCGGGATATCAGGCGAGTACATTCTCTGACCGTTTCATACTTGCGAGGAATTATATTCTTGTTATAGACTAATTTACTTGATGCTGATACGATGTTATCACGGATTAGTACTATATGGATATTTATATGAGATGTTATCCCCTCGAGTGCATCGAATACATCATGTCATGTGCTTTTCAAGAATATTATATATTTTATGGGCTCTTATTATTCATGTACGCTCATTTGCTCTCATGTACTCTCATGATCTCATGAGCTTCATGTATAAACTTTCATGTACAATAACATAACCTGTCTAGATCCTTATCTTGGGGTACGGGGGAGTAGAAGTAGTCATGTGAATAATTCTAAAGTAGTGTAATCATGTATAAACTCTGTAGTGTAATCATGTATAAACTCAAGCCATTCACATAACTATCTTATACTCTAAATCACATAGTCACTTACATTTCTCTATTATCATATATAGATAGCTTTTGTTTATCAGTTTCTCTCTTTCTTTTTATACTAATTTCTTACAACGTTTCACGTATCTTATTCTATCATATGCTTTATATTTTCTGTTAAGATATGAACTGCGTGAGATATATTGTGCTCGTTCCCGTCCTGATTGGACCTGTTGATAAAATTTTACAGGTAACTTGGAGGATCACAGCTAGCCTAGAGGACACTAGTAGAGCTTGGAGTAGAGGTCTAGAGTTTTGTTACCTTATTTCTTGTTGTCTTGGAGATGCATTTTATTTTAGATATTGAGATTTTGTGTTGTTAAACAATTGACTTATTTCACTTCTGGTTATATCCCTTTTGTGAATTTCTTATCTATTTCATCGTGCTGATTATCTACTTCTAGTTTGTGATTGAGATTGTATCCTCATGTGATTGTCCTCTGTTTGGAGATTAGATCATATAGTGTTAATTGTGATGGTGACTAGAACAACGTTCTACCGCTGATACTGTAGCGTAAGCTGGACGTACCCACTTCTCGTGTCCTTATATTGGGTGCGGGTCGTGACACGTTTTTAGTGGTGGCCCATGCAGGTAAAGATTCGCATTCGTGCGATATCGTAGTAGCGTAACGACTTAGTTGTACTACTACGAGCCTGCTATAGAGTATAGAAGTAAGGTGTTAGAATGAGAGGATACTCAATCACTGTTAGAATTTCCTGAGAGATTCCTGGGATGACCTTTGAGAATCTTATTTTGAAATTCGATTTGAAATCCTTTTTCCTCTTGTTTCGATTCACCCATTACTTCTTGTTATTGATTTTGATTTTGATGGATTCATTGTTGAATTTTGAATCTTGATGTTAGTTGTTGACTTTGAGTTTGTATTTTAATATATATATATATATATTATTTTATTTTTTGGAATTTATGGTATAACCTAATAACATATACTTGACAAGGACAGTAAAAAAGGTAAATGTCTACTTTATTTATGGAGTTAGAATTTATCGCAGTCATACTGGCTAGCATGACAAGGACGTAGAGCCTGATTTAAATATAATTATCCTAGTTATGGAATATAGATTTTCTTGCAGCCATACCGGCCGGCGTGGTAAGAATTCTAGATAACACGATTACAGGGTGTATACCTTAGTTACGGGCTCTATCATTTATTGCAGCTATGCTTACTGCGTGGCAAAATTCTGACAACATGATTTCAGGAAGACATATATGGTATCTGATTATATTTTAAGTTGGTTTAACTCTTTAAAATAGATGAGCAAGAACAAATTTTATCATTATTTCTTCTTGCCATTATTCTTGTATTACCATTTTTCCTTATATTAGTTAACTCTGTCCCAATTACATCAACTACCTATCTTGCATCTAATTCTGTCATCTATACTTTAAAACCATTGAATCTCCATATTTCTTTTTACCTTGAAAAGGTCGAGGAAGTAACTGTTGGCCCATTGGTCATGGTCAAACCTGATTTTAATAATTGATCAAATTCTGCCTCGATATAAATGAAAGTCAATTCAGATGTTTAACTACAACTTTTTTGACACTGCTCAACGATGGATATCTACTATGTTCAAGACTGAAGCCGTTTCCCATTCAGAATGTATTTCCTTCAAAGCAATATAATTTTTCATTTTATTGAGTCTAGGAATACATTGTACACCAAGTCGTACTGGCAAATAGGCTATCCGGAATTGTTTTTCAAAACTGACCTATCTCTTTAAAAATGACCTATATTTTTGAAAAATATCATTTTTACAAAAAGCTTCTTAAGGACTTTTCAAAAAGTCAAATTGATTTTTCTTAAAAATGAACTGGCAGAACCCTAGCAGAACTCGGCCAGAGTTCGGCCAGAGTTCGGCCAAGATGAACGTTAGTGAACGTTTGATTTTGAACTTGGTCACCTATTAGTTGTAGTTTGTTACAAAGAGTTCTGTCTGAATTCTTTCCGAATTCTGTCAGAGTTCTATCTTTGGAAAAACTATAAATAGAGAAGTATTTCGATCATTTCAAATAACCAATTCACTTTCAATCTCTTCTCTTCTAAAGCTTACATTTCTTCCAAAGAGTTCTAAAAAGCTTTTATTTTCAAATCCCAAGCCAGTTACAATCCTCTAGTCGATTTGCCAGTACGGTGCGATCTAGAAGTTTCAAGAGTGATTGTAATCAGAGGCTTGATAGAAGATACAACTCTTCACAATTGAAGTTGGTCGAGTTCTTCGTATCAAAGCTCGCGTCTGTAGAAGTTGCAAGGACTTCGTATAAAAACTTGCGGGATTTTCCAATAGTGGATTCAACTGGAAGCTAGAGTTCTTCCGACTGGACTAGTCCTCACAAGAGGGAAACCAGTATAAATCTCGGTATTTGTGTTTGCCTTCTGATCACTTTTTATTTCTGTCATTTACTTTGTGATTATTTTTATATCTGTGATCTAACTGCTAACAAGATTTTTAATTAGCAATATTCCGCTGCCAACTCTATTCACCCCCCTCTAGAGTATTCTGCTTTACGATTTCTTTCCTACAATTGGTATCAGAGCGGGTTATACAGGTAAAGCAAGGTAAAATTACAGTTATATTCAATTTTTATATCGATCACAGTATTACACATGGCAACTGTGAAATTCACAAGTAAAGGCCAAGCCACAAACAGACCTCCACTGTTTGACGGCACAAACTACACTTATTAGAAAACATGTATGAGTTTCTTTCTGAAATCTCTTAATTTTGACTTATGGTCTGTAGTTATTGATGGCTATAAAAAGCCACCTCGTATTAATGTTGATGGTGTTTTAGTTGAAAAACCCCATGACAAATATACAGAGAAGGAAAAAAAAGACCAGTCTTGATGCACATGCTATTAACGCTTGATTTTGTGCTTTAGACAGAACTGAATTCAACAGGGTGTCTACTTGCACAACATCAAACGAAGTGTGGAAACTTCTCGAAGTAACCTACGAAGGAACAACACAAGTCAAGGAGTCAAAGATCAGTAGACATACTCAGGAGTACGAGGTGTTCAAAATGAAGCCAAGTGAATCAGTCACTAGATGTTTACAAGATTCTTGGATAATGTAAATCCTCTGTCTTCACTTGGCAAGGATTACACTAACCATGATAAGATTCACAAACTTCTACGAGCCCTTACAAAGAACTGGATTCCAAAGGCTACTGTAATTATTGAAGGAAACGACCTCTTAACAATGTCTCTAGAAACACTCATGGGTAAGCTACTCACTCACGAGTTAGAACTTCAAGACTTTGAAGATGCTACACCAAAAGAGAAGTCAGAGAAGACGATCGCTCTCAAGGCTCAACATAGAAGAACCATCGAAGATGATTCTGATGACAGCGACTCCGACTCTGAAGATCAAGCTCTTCTGGTAAAAAAGTTCAAGAAGTTCACGAGATTTAACAGGAGAACAAAAGATAGCAACAACAACAACAACGAGGAAGATCCTATTTGCTACGGATGCAAGAAGAAAGGACACATGAAGAAAGACTGTCCAACAGCATCATCATCAAAGAAAAACAACAAATATGACAAAGGCTATCTGAAGAAATCTACATCAAGAAAGTACGCCAACACAAGCATATGGCATGAAAGTGAAGCCAGCGACTCAGAAGATGAACAATCAGATGACGCTGCAAATGTGTGCTTGATGACTTGCGATCAGGTAATCACTAATCCTCTATTTGATCCTTATGATGATTTCACCTTTGAGCAACTAGGAGAGGCTTTCAGTGAACTGTTAGATGATTACAGGAAACTATATAGTAAATATGACACCTCTAAGAAGGTACTCAAAGAGTACAAAGGTGAAATAGGAAGACTTACTGATCTACTAGATCATGTTAGACATAATGACTCTTCAAATGAGTCTGGTGAGCTTTCATCTATTAAGTTGTTGTTACACGAGACTGTTAGGCTATCCGAAGAAAAAGACCAAACTATTATCCAGTTAAAGGAAGACATATCTAAGGAGAGAAAGAGTCTCCAATGTGCACAGGTCAGATTAGAATCACTCACATCTGACTATACTAGATTATATGACACTTCTAAAAAGTTGAAAATTAGTTTAAGAAAATGGCCTGAAGTTGCTGCTTCCTATTCTAACACGTGTCAATTACGGAATCATCGGAACTCGCCCAACACTGTCAGACCAAACCATACCAAAACAATACGCAAGAAGACTAATAGGCATGCATTCTTCTATACTAGAAAACCAAAACCTACCAATCATGCACCTCACATTACTTTCAACACTCAACATGCTAAATGTCATTATTGTGGCCTCATTGGTCATATATCTTCTGCATGTAGAATCAGAAAGTTAGTAGATTTAAATGTTTATGCATGGATACCGAAAACTAACCAGTCAGGACTCTACAAGAAATGGGTACCAAGAGTTTCATCTGCAAATTGTTTTGTAGGTGGAACGTCCTTCACATGCTAGGAGCAAATGGATCCTCGATAGCGGTTGCTCACGGCACATGACCCGTGACGCTTCATTATTCGCAACACTGTCGAAGAGGAATAAAGAAGGATTCGTGTCCTTCGGTAATAATTTAAGAGGATACATAATCGGTATCGGTGACTTTGGTAAGGCTCCCTATCCAGTGATTAAAGATGTTTGTCTAGTTACTGAGTTAAAACATAATCTCCTCAGCATAAGCCATTTAGCTGATCACGGTTATGGTATTAACTTCGTAAAAGATAAATGTACTATAGTTGATAGTTCAACTGGTAGTATTATATTTGAAGGTATTAGGGAAGACAATATATATGTTTTCTATTTGTTGGAAGATGCTAACACAGCAGGTAGATGTTTGATGGACAAAAGCGTTAAGAGTCAACTATGGCATATGAGACTCGGTCATGCAAACATGGATACAATTTCAAGACTATCTACGAAAAAGTTGGTATACGGCTTACCGGATATTTTTTTCAAGAAGGATACAGTATGTAGTTAATGTGAAAAGAACAAAGCTACCAAATCTGCATTCAAATTCAAGAATGCTGTAAGTACCACTAGACCTTTACAACTATTGCATATGGACTTATTTGGACCTAGTAGAATTGCTAGTCTAGGTGGTAAGTTATATGCATTTGTCATTATAGATGATTTTTCTAGATATACATAGATTTATTTTTTTGCACGCAAGAACGATGCATTATCAGAATTCGTCACCTTTTGCAAGAAAGTACAGAATAAAAAAGGGTTCATGATTACTCGTATTCGTAGTGATCATAGCGGCGAATTTAAGAATGCAGAATTTAAGCAATTTTGTGACACACAGTTATTTGCATGAATTCTCTTGCCCTAGGACTCCGCAACAAAATAGAGTTGTGGAACGTAAGAATAGAACTCTATCTGAAATGGCTAGAGTTATGTTAAACCAGTTTAGTCTACCTAGATACTTATGGGCTGAAGCTGTAAATACAGCATGCTATATTCTTAATAGGGTTCTAATTCAACCTATATCGAAGAAGACTCCCTATGAATTATGGTTTGATAGAACACCAAATGTTTCATATTTTAAAATCTTTGGTTGTAAATATTTTATTCCTAATACTAAAGATAATTTGAGTAAATTTGATGAAAAGGCCGATGAAGGTATATTTTTAGGTTATGCAGCAAAGAGCAAAGGATATAGAGTCTTCAACAAAAGAACCATGATCATCGAAGAATCTATCAATGTCAAGTTTGATGAGCTAAATCAACACTTAGACGATGATGACAATGAAGACATAATCGCACCAAGTACAGCTACTGCAAAACCTTCACACAGAGATGCAGAACCATCACATCAGGCATCAGATAAACCTCCAAGCAAAAAAGCCAGAACTAGCAATCTTGAGACTATACCAAAATAGATGAGATTCTTGGCTAATTATCCAAAGGACTTGGTAATTGGTAAAATTACCAAGGGTGTAAGTACTCGTTCCTCGAATAAAGATATAGCTTCTTGTGTTGCTTTTGTCTCACAGTTTGAACCCAAAAATATTGATGAAGCATGTAGTGATAATTTTTGGTTAGATGCTATGTAAGAGGAATTAAACCAATTCGAACAGAATCAAGTTTGGGAACTTGTTCCCAAGCCCATTGATCATCTGGTCATTGGCACCCGATGGGTATTCCGAAACAAATTGAACGCGAATGGTTTAGTGACTCGTAATAAGGCTCGACTTGTAGCTCAAGGATACAAGCAAGAAGAAGGTATCGACTATGATGAGAATTATGCCCCGGTTGCGAGATTAGAATCCATTCGCATGTTATGTGCATTTGCATGTTTTCATAATTTTAAGTTATTTCAAATGGATGTCAAAAGCGCATTTTTAAATGGTTTTATAAAAGAAGAGGTTTATGTAGCTTAACCACCCGGTTTTACTGATTTTAAATTTCTTGAATATGTTTTCAAGTTGAAGAAAGCCTTACACGGTTCAAAACAAGCCCCTCGTGCTTGGTACGATCGTCTAAGCTCTTTTCTACTTGATAACAGTTTTTCAAAGGAAAAGGTTGACACTACTTTGTTTATAAAATCTTTGAATAACAATATTTGTTTGATTCAAGTCTATGTAGATGATATTATCTTTGGATCTACTGATGAATCTCTTTGTCAAGAATTTTTAAAGTGTATGCAGAATGAGTTTGAGATGAGCATGATGGAAGAGCTAAAATTCTTTCTCGGACTGCAAATCAAACAAACCAACAATGGGACGTTCATAAATCAAGCAAAGTACACAAAGGATCTATTAAATAAGTTCGACATGGAAGCAGTCAAGCCACTTAGCACTCCAATGGCGAATTCAACCAAGCTTGATATTGATGAACAAGGCAAACCTGTCGACATACGTAAGTATCAAGGTATGATCGGTAGCTTACTGTATTTAACTGCTAGTCGACCAGACATTATGTTCAGTGTTTATTTATGTGCACACTTTCAAGCTAATCCTAAGGAATCACATCGGTGCGCAGTTAAGCGTATCTTCCGATACCTTAAAGGCACTTCTTCTGTTGGCTTATGGTATCCAAAAACCACATCATTTGACCTAACCGGTTATTCTGATGTTGATTTTGCTGAATGCAAAGTAGATAGAAAAAGCATGAGGGCACATATCATTTCCTAGGAAAAGCTATAGTCTTTTGGTTTAGTAAAAAGCAAAATTTTGTTGCATTATCAACAACCGAGGCTGAGTATATCGTCGCAGGACGTTGTTGTGCACAAATTTTGTGGATGAAACAAACTTTAGAAGACTATGGATTGCATTTTACACACATACCCATTTTTTGTGACAACACTAGTTCTATTAATTTAACTAAGAATCCAGTATGTCACTCTCATACTAAACATATCGAGATTAAACATCACTTTCTTAGAGATCATCAACAAAATGGAGATATAGACCTTGTATACATAGACACTCAGAATCAATTAGCTGACATACTCACAAAACCTCTAGCGAAAGATTGTTTCAATTATTTACGTCGAAAATTAGGCATTTTGGATGTCAATAATATTAATTAATTTTGTTTTATTAATTATTTATTCGATACTCGATAACTGTTTTCGAGACAAGCCTAAAAAGAGTCTGTCTGTCACCACGACTACGGTCGAAGCGAAGCGGTATTTAAGAGTTCGCTAGTGAACCTCCATTAGCTGGGACAGTACTCCTACAGCTAATCTGAGACAGATGCTAAGTAAAAAATATTAATTTATAAAATAATATTAATTTTATTATTTTGAGATTTAAAATTACTAAACTCTGAATTAAACATTTGAAATGAATTAATGAAAAAGATGTGGCCCCATTTCTATTATTTTTGATATATATATATAGCCAGGCAACCCTTGGCGAATTCGGCCCGAGCTCGGTCCGAATTCGGCCAGAGTTCGGCTGGGTGTATATATATGTACCAGCCAGAACCCGAGGCCCCCATCTTCTTCATTCTTCCAAACATCCTCAAACAGCAGCAGCCGTACCTCCAAACCCTAGCTCTTCTCTACCCTTGTTCTTACAATCCGCGTGGAGATCTTCGTCCAAACTTTGGATTCGTGCAGAGAATTTTGTCCTCAACAACATATCCAATTCTTGGAAGGTATAATTCCTTCTCTCCTCCACTTTCAAATTCTTAGGGTTTCTAGAATTTTTGGGAAAGAATGCCTAAGTTCAATCCCTTCAAGAGGAAGAAGACCAATGCCAGTGAAGAGGCATCGTCTTCGAATTCGCATACGGATTGCCTCTTTTCTCCGGTCCAAACGGACGACGGTACATCTAACGAGTTTTACCTTAAAACTTTCGACCAAGCTTTATTGTGGTATGCCGATTTTATTATACGTACTATTTACACCGGATCACCGATTAAATGGACTGTCTTTCCGGATCACCGCCCTTACTTTGAGGCATTAGGGTTACAACACTTTGTTACCTTATAATTTTCTATTGCTACTAATGCCATTAGATTATTCTATTATAATTTTGTGTTAGACACTTTATCGCGAGAACACGTGTCGGAGGGATCGATATCGAATTCACTGATAAAACGTTAGCAGAAATCCTTGGTATTCCAAACGAAGGTGCCTCGTTCGATGACATCTCTGATTTTGATTTCCCTGATGGTACGACTCTCGTTAGTTTCAAGAATGAGCTTTGTGCGCCCGCACGCGCTCGTCCTGGAAAGTTCAAGGCTAATAACTTGAACTTGTTTAACTACGAATTACATCGCATCATCTATTCCACTTTACTTCCAAAGATGATGTCACTGTACTTGAGCTTTCTGCTCTATATCGCATTCTTAAGGGAATTCCTTTTTCTGTCCCTAAGACTATCATTCAGATGATGGGTAGATGTCGCGGAAGAGACCGCAACCTCTCTTATGCGATGATCATTCCATGCATCTTTCAGAGATTTGATATTGACCTATGTACTTGTGTTGTTGACCCTGAACCCAAGTTCCTCAAACTCTCTCATCGCATCATTGCCACTGTTCCTCCACCTACTGTACCTGCTCCTCCTGCACCTACTTCCACAGCACCTGGTCCTCCTTATTCTTATTCTATGACATTTGAGGGTATTCATCAGCACCTGTCAGATCTGCAGTCATTCTTTGTTGACACTTCCAGGAAACATGAGTTCCGTGACGTGACTCGGTTCCAGGCTATTGCCAACTCCTTCGTCGATTTGAGATTTGTGCAGACGGGTCACTCTGCTAGCTCTCTACCTCGAGACCCTTCTGTTTCTGGCTACCGCATTGATGATGAGGCGGTTCACTCTCTGTTCCAGCCAGGGAATGCTTACGATTGGTATCGTACTACTGATGCCACTCCTCATACTTCTGGAGCTGGTACTTCTGGAGTTGGTCCTTCTGGACATGCTGGCGCTGCAGCTGATGAGGATGATGATGAGGATGATGATTTTTGATATGTTACATATTGAGTCTGATACTTTTATCTTATGTTTACTTGGAAATGCTCCGACATTCTAAGATATTATCAACACTCTTTTAGTTATTATTTGTGACTCTTCATAGACATGGTTTTTATTATGCCTCAGTTTGGCATACGTTTCACTTAGTTTATTATTCAGAATTTTATTTGTTTCAGCTTTACTATAGCATTACTTTTCATGTTTCCATATAAACTGCCTGTGACAAATACCATGTCTGTGTTGTTTATACAATATCTTTTTAACTGTTTATACCATACCTGTGATGAATGTTTTATATATATTTTTTTGTGTTTCTTCACTGTGTGTTACTTATGCATTTATTACGGGGGAGCTTTCTTTTTTGCAATTATTTTGCTAAGTGACAACGGAGGAGAAATAGATCTAACATCTTCATTTATACAAGTTATGAACAATTTTTCGTATACATTTTTGAATTGATCCAAATGTAGATGTAATATCGGCAAGGTTTGTCAATTATCAAAATGGAGGAGATTGTTGGCCCATTGGTCATGGCCAAACCTAATTTTAATAATTGATCAAACTCTGTCTCGATATAAATGCAAGTCAATTCAGATGTTTACCTACGACGTTTTGGACACTGCTCAACGAAGGATATTTACTATGTTCAAGACTGAAGCCATTTGCAATTCAGAATGTATTTCCTTCAAAGCAATGTAATTTTTTATTTTATTGAGTCTAGGAATACATTGTACACTGGCAAATAGGCTGTCCGGAATTGTTTTTCAAAACTGACCTATATCTTTAAAAATGACCTATGTTTTTGAAAAACATCATTTTTACAAAAAGCTTCTGAAGGACTTTTCAAAAAGCCAAATTGATTTTTCTCAAAAATGAACTGGCAGAACCCTAGCAGAACTCGGCCAGAGTTCAGCCAGAGTTCGACCAAGATGAACGTTAGTGAATATTTGATTTTGAACTTGGTCACCCTTCAGTTGCGGTTTGTTACAAAGAGTTTTGTCCAAATTCTGCCCAAATTTTGTCAGAGTTCTGTCTTTGGAAAAACTATAAATAGAGAAGTATTTCGATCATTTCAAATCACCAATTCACTTTCAATCTCTTCTCTTCTAAAGCTTACATTTCTTCCAAAGAGTTCTAAAAAGCTTTTATTTTTAAATCCCAAGCCAGTTACAATCCTCTAGTCGATTTGCCAGTACGGTGCGGCCTAGAAGTTTCAAGAGCGATTGTAATCAGAGACTTGATAGAAGATACAACTCTTCACAATTGAAGTTGGTCGAGTTCTTCATATCAAAGCTCGCATCTGTAGAAGTTGTAAGGACTTCGTATGAAAACTTGCGGGATTTTCCAATAGTGGATTCAACTGGAAGCTAGAGTTCTTCCGACTGGACGAGTCCTCACAAGAGGGAAACTAGTATAAATCTCGGTGTTTGCGTTTGCCTTCTGATCACTTTTTATTTCTGTCATTTACTTTGTGATTATTTTTATATTTGTGATCTAACTGCTAACAAGATTTTTAATTAGCAATATTCCGCTGCCTACTCTATTCACCCCCCTCTAGAGTATTCTGCTTTACGATTTCGTTCCTACAGTAACGTAAATCATCTAGCTCGGAAATGATGTAACTTGTTATCATATGGTAATCTTGGTAAGAATATAATATGATGGACCTTGATATAGAATTTTGAGATAGAGATGTGGTAAAGATTCAATACTATCAATTAGAAACAATCACACGCAGAGGAATATTTTGGATATAAATAATTCATAGATGAATTTCCTAACTGATGAGTATATTCGAGGTCAACTTAGTTTTGAGAACTTGGATAATTTTTGGTTATTGATTCTTGAGACGTTTCACTTTAAAGCTATGATGTTAAATTTAGGGATTTAGTAATGGCGAAGAGACTTTAGCTGTATGCGATGATGATACGGAATTGAACAAGATATTGTAAGAAAATGGCTAGGAATAGAGAGAACAAAGAAATTTTGAGTTATAAAAATTTAGAGATTTTGTGAGAATTTTAATTTAAGGAAAATAATATTTGAAGATGTACGTTAAAGGAAACGTGAAGGCTGATTTCATAATGGAGAATAAGTTTTGTAAGGCCTAGTGGTTTTAGATTGAATAACACGAGGGAAGTAATTTGAACAAATTCAAGGATTTCATAAAACTTGATTTAGAGGTTTCGGATCTAATTTAGGACAAGGTGGAAGAATTTGGATTTAAAGATGATTAAATGGTTAGTGTTGAGTGCTAAGAAATAAAATGGTATATTGCTTCATGAGTAATATTTTGAAATTTAGGAATTGATCCTATGATGATTATGACAAGATCCAATCTTCATAACGAAAGGGTACAAATTCTTGGTGTTAGTCATATAAAGGTCGATTTTCATATTTGGACTTATGAGATAAAGATATGATTGGCAAATGATGATTAGATAAGCTTGATGGTATCAGGAGAGATGATTAACTTGACTTCCCTATGAAACCTTGTCTTTTGTTTTCCATATCAAAAGGAGAAAATTGACTTATTCTATATCTTTGAATTATTCTTCAAAAGTTTTCAATATCATTGAATCCTAACTCCCTTGATCACGATCAATCATCTTTTGTCATCTTTTCTTATCATATTAATATCCTGGGTTGTACTCAATTAAATTAAATTTAATTGTGACCTGGATCTCCATCCTTGGATGCTCGTGCTCATAGTTCGATAACCTAGTTCCCCATCTTGCCCAAATCTTGATTTACCCAGAGATTGATCAACTTAGATCATGTCGATAAATTTTTTTTATATATATCGTGATTGGATTTCAATGTTATTGACAATCGTGCTTTAAACTTTCGATTTTGATCATCTTTGGAATATTAACACTTTATAGTTAATTTCTAGTTGTTATTTTTGATAATTACCAGTTTTCATATAGGATGTAGACTGCCTTACAGCCTTGATGATTTGTTGTTTCTTTATCTTTTCTAGTTTGACAACCCAGATTGCTTGTATGTATTGATATCATATGATTGTTTTGATCTAGTATGACTAGTATACCTAGATGAGACCCTCAATTGCTACTGTATGCCATGACGTTGTATGCTATTATTTTAAATTGCATGATTTAAATAAATTTTTTTAAGACTTTGATTGTTGGGAGATTGACCTAGAAGGAGTACTACCAACCTTAATTTCGAGGACAAAATTATTTTATGGAGGGTAAATTTATAACCACCACTTTAATAAAATAAGAGTATTTTGGTAATTATGTAATTTTTTAATTTTTGTATTAATTTATAATATTTTAATTGGTGTGTGTTAACAGTCGGTTTAACTTTAGTTAACCTTGATTAGAAGACTAACCATGTGATTAGAATCGTAGTTAGCTAATTAGATTTTAAATTAGAGCTTTAGTCCGTATTAGGAAACAATTAAATCATTTTTAGGCTATTTTACATGAGGCTTTTTGGCCTTTTTGCTAATGGGCCTTAATAGGACGTTAAATTACATGATGGCCCATCCTAAACCTAAACCCTAACCTAACCCTAGCTAACCCCTATGGCCGGCCAAACAGCAGCTCCCTCCTCTTTTATGTGAAAAACTTGTAGCCGTCAAGTTTCACAAACCCTAGAATTCTCCTTCTCCTCCAAAAGTCCACTTTTCTTAATTCTCATCCAAATCCTTCCAAACGAAGTGCGTTGCGATCGTTGGGAGGAGAGGAACTTGCTGGAGACTTGCTAGCAAGGAATCGAAGGTGTTGGACTGGAGGAAATCTGCATCGACGCCGTTGGAGGCCCGTTTTATTGAGATATTGACTCTCAATAGGTAAACCCCTCTAAACACCTGTAAATTCCGATTTTTCTTCGTAGATGCATCCATATAGGTACCCCGGACCTTTGTATTAAGTTTGGTAGGTTTTCGTATTCGTTTGATAGGCGTATCGAGCATGCGTCGGTTTATTGGAACACGTGTTCGACGGAATGCCGCTTAGAATTGAAAGTTCGTATTTTTGGATTCCGTTTTCACGAATTTGTTGCTGTGTATATTTGAAATAACTTTCGTGAATGTTTTTCCCATATTTAATCGACTAATATATATATATATATATATATATATATATATATATATATATATATATATATATATATATATATTCCCATATTTAACTGCTTAGAATTGAAAGAACCGATTAATTAATCATTTATGAATAAAAATGTTTTTCCCATATTTAACCGACTAATATATATATATAATAATAATAATAATAATAATAATAATAATAATAATAATAATAACTATTCAATATTTACTCGCCAAATAACTAATATAAAACCCATTCATTAATAAATCCAAATTTGTGGGTTTTACAGGTATTGTCACAACCCGCACCCGCTTTTTGGAATACGAGTGTGTTGCCAAGTCCAGTCTACGACGCAACATCGAAGGTAGTACGCTGTTTAGGTCTCAATGTCAATTTGAAATACAATAAAATCATATCTATTTTCTCATTCAAAATAACTATTTTATTTACAAATCCAATAATACAACAAAAATTATTTTTGAGAAAAAATATGTTAAATATTTAAGAAAAGAAACTAATTAATCTATCCAGAATCTAAGGTCGCTTCCAAGATCTCTATCTCCACCCCGTATGGTCCTTACGCAATAGTAGGAAGCATGCCAAGACACCTGCAACGATCCAGTCAGAAAATGAGCAAAGTACAACCCTGTTGCATTTATGTAACTTAATACAAAATAAGCTAGACAAGTAGAGATGCGGTAGAGAATAAAGAAAACATGTACATGAACTGGAAATAATAAACATATACAAGAAAATACTAGCAGTAACATGTATGAACAAGACAACTGGAACATGAACAAGTAAAACTAATCAAACTGTGATTTGAAATACCTTTTGACATGTGAACGGCTGGGCTAATACGGTACATCATACGATGGCTATCAATATTTTTGGTACGGTCAACCCATACATGAGGTGTATGACTTAGCTATCCATGTTAAATATTCATTGGGGTTTGTTCACACATCTACTGAGCATTTTCCCTCCAGACTCACTAAACAGTCAATAAGCGAGCAATGATACAATCAAGCCTATCGTGTCACAATCATGTCTCAACTGGATATCAAATAAAAACACAACGTTGTACAACATTATAATATACCGAGAACATAAAAGCAGTAGTGTACTTGCCTCAAGTTAAGTTGTAGTTGACGTGTGTCACACAATCTCTATTTTGTTAAAAGTTATCGTCGTTATGCATCTAACCGTGACCAAATCGATAAATTATCGATCAAATCTGACTTCAATGAACTAAATAAAATATTAAACGAATTTTTAAATTTTAGAAAAATTTATCGTGTCAGCTTTCCAAAACTTCAAATGGGTGACAAAATAGAGTTTGGGATATCCCGAAATCTCGAAAATAGTACGATGCGTCGATTTTCATACAACCGACCCTCAAATAAATTTCCAGAAATTCACGTAAATAATTACAAAAAATAAAATATATATTTGGAAATCTAACGTCGATACGGTTCTAACAAAAATAAAATGGAGATGAAACGGAGTCCGTAGTTGGTCGCAACGACTTTGCGAAGTTGCTACAACTTCAAAAAATAAGGCTAAATTTATGATAAATTTTGGGCTATTTTGGACGAAAAAGAGAAATTTTGAAAAATAATAATATGGGAGATGACATGGGTTCAATAGATTTATATAAATGATAGTCATTACTTAATTAGGATTAAATTGGAAGGTTTTCGTTTTGGGAGAAGAATAAGGACTCCTTAAATAGATGGAGATTGACTCATAATTTCCTAATTTAGAAGGTTCAAGAATCTAATGAATAAATCTTTCTATTAAAGTTAAATCAAATTAACCTCAAAACTATATGGATCAAATCTCAATCCATAATTGATCATAACAATAATTGGGTTTGTTTGAAAAAAAGGGAGGCTTCCCTTTATATGGGAGATTTCCTAAATAAGGAAGCATTATATTTAATGAATTAAATCCTTCTATAAATTAAACTAGATTTGACACAATCCCAATCCATAATGAATCACAATAATATTACTTTAAAATATTATCTAATATTTCAAATAATCTTTAAAATAGATTTCATAAAATCAAATATCAAAAATATTGATAAGAATAATTCAAATATTCATAAATGTATATTTTCATAAATACAAATCTTATCTAAAATAATATAGCAATAAATTAAGACTAAATCCAGTCATAATTTAGAATTGACCACATCTAAATTCAACAATATCAAATAATTCAATTATATTTAAAAATAGATTTTAGAAATATAAACTTAAACATAATTGATAATAGAAAATTAACAAGTTTAAAAGTATATCTTTTTATAAAAACAAAATCAAATTTAAAAAAATAGTTTGACAAATCCCTTCGTCAATACAAATATCTTTTGTAGAATTAAAAATAAAATGTATTTTCTAACTAGAAAATATATAAAATGAAAAATAAAATAAATTAAAAAAGTTTTTTAAAAAAAATTTGAAAAGTGACAAATCTACCCACCATAGAAAAATTTTGTCCTCGAAATTTCAAATGATACAATTAGGCACGATAAGAATATAATCAAGAAATGATACGATTAATGATCAAAATAGGATAGACATAATCATGGATTAAATCGAGAGCTCAAAAAAAGATATGATTTGACAGATCAAAATATAGTCAAAAAGGGTTATTCAAAACCTATGCTTGGTTAAGGAATCAAAGTAGAGTTTTCTCCACAAGAAAAGTCATTAGGCACGATTATCTATTAACCAAAGTCATTCGGGCACTTATAGAATCAAAATCTAGGAAAATATGTGAATTGGCTTGATTGAAATATAATCAAGATAGTCTACTCGCGATCAAAATCATTTAAGAACGATCAAATCGAAATCTTTTCGGCACGATCCGCTATTTAACCCAAATCATTTAGGCACGATTATCAAATCTAGATATGATTATGTATCTAGTGGAAAGAAATCAAAATAGGTTTAAAAGATTACTAGAAAACCTAATAATGATATGAAAATAAAAGATAAGAAAGAAAGGTTCAAGAAAGAAAAAGATAAGAACTAAATCAAATTCAAGTGAAGGTGCATGAAATTGAGAACCCTGAAAATCAATAGTCATTTGCCAAAAATAATGTAGTCTCTATAATATTCGAAAATCGTAAGCATATTCAAAGCCATTTTTATCAAAAATTTATGCCTCGCTAGTGTACATCTGGCTGCAGTAAACCCTTGGTTCCATGACACAAATAAAAATACGATATCGATTGCTCTATCAACTATATCCAATATTGACATAACAACTCAATGATGAAAATAGGGCAACTGGACATAGTTTTAATATTAACCGATAACCTATGCTTACTTGAAATTACTTCAACTTCGGGGTCATGTGTTGCCAGTGAACCCTTGGTCTTCCTAATTCAAATAAATAGGAACAATACACATATGCCTTGCCATTGTAAGTCATCGAAAGTTATTCCCACTATATCTATAAGAATTTCAAAGGAGCTTCTAAAAATTCAAACAAGTCGATCATGATATGAAAAGTGTAAGTATATGTCCTTGAAGTAAAAGTATCAATTTTGAAAATCAAATGATCGAATAGAAAAAAAACGATCGAAGACGAGAGAAATATAAATCATATATATCTTGAATTTCAAAAAAACTGACTCAGAATAAAAATATGTATAATTGAATCAAGTTAGGCTCAAAACTTAATAGATGGAAATAGAATATTGACTCTTAGAAAAAAAATTTTACTATGGCCAATGGGAATTAAATACAGACTTTGCGATAGGATGATAATGATTAGAGGAGAGAAAATAATATTGCACAAATGATCAAGATTAGGAACCGAATCCTAGGAAATCCTAATTTGCCAAGCGAATATCCTCTGATCATACCATCGTGTCGAAACACAATATTACATCCTTCTAGGAAAATTCCTCAAGTTATCTAATAGGGCTTAGAATTTAATAAATCTCTACCTAAATCACATGACCTATGTAGTAATCTTAACTACCCATCAGTCAAAATGAATAAGGGCTTTCCTATGGTATACCTAGTCTTAGCCATTATCCTAAAATCAAATCAATCCTAATTGTGAATGTGCACTTCCTAATCGCAGGCTTGCAATAGTACGACTAACTTAAGTACTATCACGATTTCGTACAATTTTGCGAAAAGAGTCCTGCATGGGCCACCAAAAAAATATGTCACGACCCGTACCCAATTTTGGGAATACGAGGGCATAGGCAAGTCCAGCCTACGCTGCAGCATCAATGATAGTACACTGTCTAGGTCACAATGTCAATCTAAAATACAACAAAATTATATCTATTTGCCTATTCACAATAACTATTTTATTTACAAATCCAATAATACAACAAAAATAATTTTTGAGAACAAATCTGTTAAATATTTAATAAAGGAAACTAACTAATCTATCCAGAATCTAAGCAAGACCTCTATCTCCACCCGTATGGTCTTAGTGCAAAAGTACAAAGCATGCCAAGTCACCTGCAACGATCCAGTCAGGAAAGGAGTAAAGTATAACCCTATTTCATTTATGTAACTTAATACAAAATAAGCTAAACAAGCTGAGATGCGGTAGAGAAGAAAGAAAATAAAACATGTTCATAAACTGGAAACAATAAACATGCACAAGAAACTACTAGCAGGAACATGTATGAACAAGACAACTGGAACATGAACAAGTAAAACTAATCAAACAGTAATTTAAAATACCTTTTGACATGTAAACGACTGGGCTAATACGGTACATCATACGATGGATATCCATATTTTAGGTATGGCCAACCCATACGTGAGGTGTATGACTTAGCTATCCACATTAAATATTCGTTGGAGTTTGTTCACACATCTACTTAACATTTCCCAAACAGTCAATAAACGAGCAATGATACAATCAAGCCTATCGTGTCATAATCGTGTCTCAATAGGATATCAAAAGAAAACATAATATTGTATAGCATTATAATATACTGAAAATATAAAGCAACAGTGTCTTGCCTCAAGTTAAGTTATAGTTGACATGTGTGAAACAATCTCGATTTCGTTGAAAGTTATCGTCGTTATGGCTAACCGTGACCAAATCGATGAATTACCAGTCAAATTTAACTTCAATGAATTAAAAACTATTAAACAAATTTCTAAATTTTGGAAAAAATTTATATGATGTAGATCTTGGTGTCAGCTTTCCAAAACGTCAAATTGATCACAAAATAGAGTTCGAAATCTCCCAATATCTCGAATACATTACGACACTTCAATTTTCGGACAACTGACACTTTATATATCCAAAAATTCATGTAAATAATTATAGAAAATAAAATATAGATTTGGAAAGCTAACCTCGATACGGTTCTAAGAAAAAATTGGAGAAGAAACAGAGTACGGAG